>CM030901.1:13557337-14157337 GCA_018136845.1 Heterotis niloticus | reverse complement strand
AATTCATTGTCCATGATGGGGTCACTTTCTTCCTCACCCATGAAGCTCTTGCATATACATGTATAGGTGTTACCATTTTTTTCACTCTTCTCCAGCATCAGTGTGCTCCCCTCCTCTTTCACTTCTCCGTTCTCCTTCCAGCTGTATGCTAGGCAACTCTCACCCTTACAGGACAAGATGCAGGTTGTTTCATTGCATGAGTAGGTGACATCCAGTTTGGATTCTGCAGACACTGACAAAGCCAAGAAGAAATCTCTAAAATCTTTCAGGTCAAATGAAATTCATAGTAAGGTTTCCAGAAAGTCATCCAGTCATGCAATGGAGACTTCCTTATAGAAAGACTTCAGGTAACACCCACATAAAACTTTTCACACCCCTGGCCACAATTTGTTGACATTTGAAGTAAAAAATAGTGAATACCTTGGCAAAATGAAGTAAGTAAACAAAATACATAAAACTGTAACAATAAAAAAATTAGGAAAATTTTAATGCACAGTTACGATTTATTTGATAAACGAAACGAAAGTAAAAAAAAAAACAAGAGTATATGTGGCATTTGCAAAAGTTTGGGCACCCTTTCAGATGCAAGGTCTCAAAATTCATTAGGTTGTTAATCTTCTCTGGTTGAGCTCATTACACAAGAGAGGTCTATAAAGGGGTTACTGACATTACTCAAAGATAGTCTGCAAGGATGTAATAATGTCCGCAGCTTCGGCCAAGAACATCTCAGAGCACTGAAAGTCCATTACTGAAAGGGGCCCAGTTCATTGACAGGGATGGGGAGGCCTTTAACACATTAGCTGATACAAACCCCAAAACTACAGCATCCACAATTAAAACAAATGAATGAACAGTTTTGCGATTCCATTTCATCAAAAATGTTAGCGTGAGCTTTGTGAAATTTGCATTTCCAGAAGGGCGCCTTTTGGAAGTCACTCGTATCCAAGTTGGAAGCACAACGCCACAATACACTTTGTGTAATGAACACACAGTACAAACAATCCCAGAGCAGTGGGACATATTATACCCTTATGAGTTGCTTTTACTCTTTTGTTTGTTTTGAGAAAGTCGAAAGATTCCCCTAATCTGCTGCCATACACACAGGTGTATTTGTAGTGGCTTCAATAATCGCTTCACACATCCTGACATCATTTACATGCAGATGTACAGGTTTCATACCTCCCTGGTGCACAGCACAGTGCTGTACAGGTGTACATGTAGCGAAAATCAGGTACGTTACACACTCTTTTCTCCCTAATTCATTAAATCTGATACACTTGAAAATATCTGAAAAACTTTAAAAGATTTGGCAGCGCTGTTGCCTTGGAGTTTAAATCTCACCACTACTGTAGTACTGCTGAGTGTACTGAGGTTTTTGCTCTGAGTTACTGCATTCGAGATTCATCCTGCTGTATAAATGGCTAAAATGCTGTAACACACCTGCTGTGCAATCCATATGGTGTAAGCTGGACAAAGCGGCAATAATAATGAATTTATGTCAGGTGAAAAGGAGGTACCTGTTTACTTGACAAACTGGAGACATTTGATGGGGTGCCGCAGAGATTTGAGGCATGAGGCTGCCCAAAACAACCTATTGCTGAACTACAAAGATGATATTAAACTTGTGCTTGTGTTTTAGTATAAAACTATACAAAATTCATATTAATAAAGCACAAGTTAGAGCTGTAACTATGACAACATGACATTGCTGGTGGCAGTCTTGAGTTCTTTAGCCAAGCTTACCTGTACAAAGGTCTCTAGGATGAAATGTCCACAAAAGTGGCAGGAACAGAATCCACCGCGAGACGCTCATTCTGTTTAACTATCTTAATTTTTCGTCAGCAAAAAACTGCAACGTGAAAAGAATGAGGTACAATCCCTGTTCAGGATCAGACACCTCCTCTGAAGTGCACAGGTGCCAGGTATTGTGTAAGTATAGGACTCATGTGCCCCATGGGTGGCTTCTCCAATGTCATTGGCCAGAGCTTCACTTCACCCTGGGCTCTTCAGGAAAAGTTTAAGTTCCCTGGAAAGTTCCGGTTTCCACACTGCAGAAGTCAGCATTTGTAGCATGTGTGGCATTAAATTTGGAAAGTTTTAAAGTTCTTTTTTACTATTCTGAGTCCTGGTCCAGAAAAGTCACTTACGAAGGTTTACTCTTCCCACTGACTGGGAGGAAAATGGCAGGTGGAGATTAGGGCACCGTTGACACGTAGTCTCCACTGTTTTGTGTAGTCAGTGCAGTGCTGTCATGCCCATTCACCAAGGTGAGACACTTGAGGATCCTACTTTAACTAAAGGGAACAAAAATTACATTATAAAAAATGTATAAAACACCCAAAAACATTATTGACTCACAACCTTTGAGTGCAGCAGAAAAAACCACTTGCTTAAAAGAAGCTAAATTGTGGACAATTATCAGTAGATATGACTGTGAGCCATGTGACAAAGTACCTTTACATTATTTTACTAGGGTTCTTATCTTAACTGTTGTTGTCCAGTGTCTTAGTGAGGACATTTTCTCTAGTGATCAGCTGTGACCATAAACATTGCATATTTGCATTTTACAAGGTAAAAAATAATATTCTCTAATATTTGCTAATATTTTGGTTGTGAAAGGTTTCACTGTACTAAAGAAACTGTGACAAATGCTCAGCTAATGTGTTCACTTTAGCTTGGTTTGAATTGTATGGTTCAATTAATGCTAAATAATGAAAACTTAATATTATCATATTAAATGTTAATATTAGCTTTTACTATGCAGTATTAATAAATAAAATAAAAAGGAGACTGAATGAAGTGCAATGTTAAGATAGGAAGGTTACTGTAGTGTCTCCACTTGACCAGCAGAGGAAGCCAGCAGTTTGCTGAAAGGATGGCATTTTGGCTTCTTTAATGAATGTCGCATCGTGAATAGAGGTTTTGCTCTTGCAGATCCCAGTCCTATTTCTTGGGATCAATGATGCCATGTGAAATTGTGATTTATGTACTTTGTATAACTCTTTAAACTGAAGATAAGGCACAGTTCAAGGCTTTACAGCTGATCTTCAGAGAGAAGAGATGGAAATATGATACTGTCAAAACCCCAGTTAGAGGTAAAACTGCCAGTACAGTTACTCACCCAATGAAGGAGTCTTAGTTTTGTCCTTGTCTGCTTGTAGGTGAACATTAATCTAAACCACTGGGAAAGCATGAAGAAAGATTGAAATGTGAGGTTAAAGGTGAATTGAATTATATGATCCAGGCAAAGTAGGCTGTTTAGAGCTAAAGAGCAACCTCGCAAACTGAAGGTGGCTGGTTCACAGCCTTTCTCCTTCTTCTGTAGCCTTGATGGAGGTGCTTACTGTGAATGACTACCATGCTTCAAAAATGGGTACATAATTATGATAAGTTGGTTGTAGATACAGTAACTAACATGGTGAATCCACTATTGGGTATTAACAAGTTGCATTTAGCAGTACTTGTGCAAATCTCCTGGGAACTTGTAGTTTTCAGAGTAGTTTTTGCATTTATACTTTTACCCAAATAGAAAAAAATGTACTTTTACTTTTGTTACATCTTTATTATCATATTCTTGTTATTGTTGAAATTCTTGTACATCTGGATACTGGCTATCACCTTCTAATCCCATTGAACTTTTCCATTATACATTAATTCCTTGGTATCTGAACTCTATATCAAAATGTTCACTATAGCAACTCTTGAAAAACAAACATCCCTCAATTAACACGCACATACACGCACATGTTTTCACTAGGACATGATTCGATTTTTAATACCATTGCTCAATTTGCACACCAGCCTGTTGATACAAAACACTCTGGCCAAAAAAATGAAAGAAAAATTCATGTCATTCACATGTGGAAAATGTATTTAAAAAAAGCAGAAATTGCACCTGTGTATGTGTGTGTGTGTGTGTGTGCGTGCGTGCGTGCGTGTGTGTGTGCTGTGCTGTGGTGTTTCAGTGATTTAGTGATATTTGGGAAAGGTGGTTTGAGGGTTTTCAGATGGACAGGGAAACACAATTTCTCCACAAGAAATAATAGAAATAACTGTTTTGATTGGTTTTCATCAACCAATAAGCACATACTGTAAATTGTATCTAAATATTGGTGTGCAAATGAAAATTTTGCTGTAACATATTTTTAGGTATTTGTCCTTAAAAAATCAAAACACAAAGAAAAAGAAAAATAAACAGCAAACATATACAACACAGAATGTGGTCATTAAAAACTGTATGTACTGTAATAAACTGTACTGTACACTCTTTCCCTTTGCTTTGATTCTGAATCTGCAGTATGAGTAATTCATGGTAAACTAGTTTGCTTCAAGTCAACCCTTTGTTGTAAAAATCAAACTGTTCCCTCTCTTGTTGTCAGGGATGCAGCAAATCAGGTTTTTACTATACAGTATGGTTCCTCAGGTAATGCCCAGGTGTACTTGGGCTATTTTAAGTGTTGAACACAAATATGTTGATGAAATTAGAAAAGCAGAAGTTTTTCTTCTGCTAAGTTTTTGGTACCAAGTCCTTGAGGTCCAACAGTTCACTCCTTTCTATTGCCAACTTTGGTGTGCAAATTTAATTGCAGTTGCTTACAAGAGGAACCAACTGTGGAAAAACCGTTTTCTTCTTCTTCATCTGCTTTACTATACATTAACAACCAGTGACCAACAGGACAGAAAAGAAATTATCTTCAGGGACTAATAGGGAATCTCAGAGCCTGGTTTAATGCTATGGACTGTGAAGTAGTCTGTACATTACATGGGAAGAATATAGATGGGATTGTTTGTGTGATACACTTAATTCCTGTGTGAATACCATCATACAGTACCTGCCAGAATTGCATTGTATTTCCCTAATACCAAACCCTAAGTTACAAGTGACCTAAAGGTTCTCCTCAATCAGAAGCAAAACGGTGAGAAATAAAGCATTTCTACAGGTGATGCCAGCAGACTGAATACATAAATACGGTTCTCATCTATCAGTAAAGCACCTCCTTGTCATCACCCCCCAGATATAAAACCTTTGCCCCCCAAGTGATACAGTTATTGTTGATGCTTCAAGGTAAATAACAAACAAGTTTGTTTTTGAAATTTTTTATAATTATTATTTTATATTTTATTAATAAGCTTGTGCTTTGGTGTATTTCATGCGGTGCGTGGGACACAAGCTGCAGATAAGCACAAACACTCATGCAGCAGCAGAGCAGTAAAGTCAGTACTACTGTTGAGAAACCCAGAACACGCAGGCGCGTACACAAGGTCCTGACTCCTGACAGGGAGGTGCTGTCCACCAGCCCAGCCTAAACACAGGGATAAACCACTTCCTACTTTCCTTTTCATTGGAAACCAACTTAATCCTCATCACGAGTCAACTTTAAATTTTTTTATTTATCCTACCTACTTGCTGTGCTTTTTCTTGCGTATTGCTGTTGACTATTCCACCCACCTCTGGATATTTTAACCTAAAAATGAATATACTGGCAACAAAATGAAACTGTATTAAACACATTGTCCCATTGCTTCATAGGGCTGATTTCATATATAGTTCTTATTTTTCCTAATCAGAAGGACCAAGTTCGACCCCTTACAATCCAAACCTCGGTCTCTATGCCTTTCCTTAGCTGTTCCACCTCTATCTCATTTCTGAGCCAACATCTTCCTTTCATCCCAATTCTCCCTCCGTGTTCCTCTCTCTCACTCACTACCTCCCCAAGCCTCACCCTCTTAATATTCACTATGAAGGTTCTGTTTGAATCAGCATTTTCTCCTCGAACACAAATTACCATCATGAGCACAAGCACCACCTCTCCTGTCTCTGGCTGCTTTTCTGGCTCCTCTTTCTCCCTCGCTGTGCCATCTTTCTCAGCCTGTCAACATTACACAGTTTAACCGTCTCTTCTCTCTCCTGTTTCCTTTCAGTGAACTTGATCCCGCCTGCTTCTCTTTGCACTGCAGACTCAGGAATTGTCATTGTCGGAAGTATCAGGCCTTAACCTTAAAGGTGGCCGGCCTTTGATAAGAAGCCTTTAGTGGCAAACACAAATCTCTCTGCTCTCTGTCACCTTCTAATTAAAATGCTTTATTGACATGACTCATAACTCCAAAGGATGATGCTGCTAAGAAGCGATATGAACAGACAACTGCACTCTAAGCAAAGAGCTGGTCTGCTTTGATGTGGCATGGTGGGAGTGTGATGGCTGGATACTAAGACTGACAGGATAAGTAGAAACGGAGCTGTATGAATCGCACCCGAAGTCCAGGCCTTTTCTCTCGTCAGGCCTTATCAAGACTCGTCCTTAAAGCTCAGCCAGGTTTTAAACCAGAAATTTCATTTCCCAATTTTACAATTGCACTAAATGTTGTTGGATTATTTCCATCAGAACTTCATCGCTGTATTTATAGCTGACTTTAACATTTAAGCTATTCCATTTTCTTTATGGACTATTGGCAAAGATACATGCTTGGCTCAGGAACAAATCAGAATTATCTAATAGAGATCATATCTCAGAGGGATCAGATAATCAAGTTAAAGTGTCTTATTTCCATCCAAGGGTCAGAATAGGATGCAAATTTCACAGACAACTAAAAGTCATCCAGTTTCTATTATACGTGGGACAGGACTGCTGGGGTGGTGCTCCATTTGTACCACTTTGGCACAAGCCTTTTTGGCTGGCAGGAGGTGTGTCTGCTTAATGTCTGAGCTGGAAGAGTCCTGATGTGTTTACCTTTGGGCACTGCATATATTACCCAGCTCTGTAAGGGTAAGTAGCCAGGTATTTAATTCATTTGAATTGAAGCATCTGTTAAGCTGCTAAACAATTAAACCGATACAGCACAACACTTTGGAGGTGAATTTGCCCTTGAATCAGCTTGGCACATTTTTTCACAGCCTGAAACTACTCAAATTTACAATAGAAGCTTTTGCATAAATGCTGCCAGCTTTCCTCTTGCCTGTTTTAACTCATAACTGACAAGCAAGTGTTCACCTCCTTGGTTTGCTTTCACTGCTTTTGGACCATCGCCATTTAAAAAGCATTCTTCTCTTTAGCACTGATTCTTTTTACAATCCTAACTTATTTTTCTTTATGGATTGTTGGTAAAGATGCAAACTTGGTTAAGGAAAAACATATAAGAAAAATACATTTCACAGTCATAATGGTTCAAAGCAATCCTGACGGCACTCTAAGTGTCCACATTACTTTGAAAAACAGTGTAGAACACAATACTGTCTGTTTTCATTATTTCCGTATACAGTAATGTATTTTGTACTTCAATGGGAAACCAATCATATTATGGTTCTGAACATAATGAAATGAACAGCTGAACTGTTTATAGTCACCAAATGAAGAGAAAAGTTTATACATGCTCTAATAGAGTGTAAAGAAGTGGAGGAGACCATAACAAATTCAACAAACCAGAGGGCTCTCCGAGACAGTACCGCATGGCGGAGAACAAAACCTGCAACTCAGGGCTTGCACACTCTGTATTGGAGTGACCACAAGGCCACTCTCTCATGCACAACTGGGAGCACATTTGGACATCTTTATTTCACCCATTTTACATGCCATCGCCTAGGTGATGATGAGCTGAACTGGTCTTATTTACACACTGCCGTTTCTGTGTGTATGTGTACGTATGTGTGTGTCTCACTGGATTGGGACAATACTCACAGGACTGAGGCAAGTTGGCAGGAGGAGCTTTCTGTGGACACATTTATTGTGGCTATTGCAATAAAACACCCACTTGGTACAGCTGACAGGACAGAAATCCGTAGCAGACACCCCCGCCCCCCCACTCGCATGGCGGGTTTTCGGAATACAAATACAGATTTTAAGTCATCAATAGATATCACTCAACCTCTACATACAGTACATTTTGAGAAATGTCTTTAGATATGTTCTGAGTCTGTTGTGGCTGATACAGGCCACACATTTCCCACCTCTGTCTTTCATAGGCCACAGATCTGTGGTTTGATGCTTTGCAGCCGTGAGGTCACGCCACACCATTATCCTGACAATGAGCTATGCATATCCCAAGGAGATGTGGGAAACACTGAAAACCTACTCAGAACATCTCCCAGAGACAACACAAGTTGAACCTTCAAAGTAACTAAATCAGAATTACAGATGCAGTCGCAAAGGTGAGTCATATTAGGCCGGTTGCCAACGTGTCATAAAAGAGGTCTGACAATTAAATGTTTGATAAGTGAGATCTCAAAGCACGAGGCGACGAACAGATTTCAAAGAGGACAAAGAGTACAGCCTCAAAAATAATCAGAAACATTGAATCAACACCCTTGTCCCAATTTCAGCAAAACCTGTCGTGAGCCGAAATTTATGCCAGAGCTGCCATTTAGAAACGACTTGTATCCAAGGACGCATAACCTAGCATAAGGAGCACAAACCATGAATCCTTCGGCAATAGAAAGAGTATTATGGTGACATAAGTCAATTTTCACCCCTTTTCCTACATATGGACAGGTTTGAGTTGTGAGAAAGGCAAAAGATGCCTTCAACCCAGAATGTCTGCTGCCAACTGTCACATGCGGCGGAGAGGGATCCATAATGGTTTGGACACCCGCCTTGTGGGAGTCATTATATCTAATGAATGTTCTGCATGGTCGTATAATAACCAAAGAATATGAGGCCATTTTGCAGGACCAGGTGCATCCTCTGGTGAAAACGCTACTCCATCGTGATGTTCCCATATTCCAGGATAATGCCCTCATACACACCGATAAACAAAATCAAGTCAAACATCCTTCATAGCCTGCACAGTCACCAGATCTAAACATCACTGACATTTATAGGAAGTTCTTAAGCACGGAGCATGTGGCAAATTTCCACCTTGTCACTCAAAAAACTGGAGGAATTGAATGATGCAATATTCCACTACTCGCATTTCACAGCTAAATTGATAACATTCCAAAAAGGACTGAAGATGTATTGAAGGCAAAGCGCTATTCCTCATAAATGTTTCTATTATTTTGACTATGGCTTTTATATCTCAGAGGCCAGCCCTCAAATGAAGGCTTTGTAGATAACTTTCTTTTGGCAGTAAAGAGTTTTTACTTTAAAAAGACCAGCAGTCCTGTACACTGCCCTGGCCACTTAACACCACAGCAGTCTGGACAATCAATCTGTCGAGATGTCATGAACAAACCCCATACCAATCCTCTGAGTGCATAATGAGTTTTGAACTGGTGTAAGTGCTCATTATAGGGTCCTGTATAACTGTTGAACATAGAACCTGTGAAAGTGCTGAACATCGGGCCCCGTGTGTATTGACTGTGGAACCCGTGTTAGGAATGACTGAGTGTTGAGGTCATTGCCAAAGCACTGCCAGTGTTGGCATGAGTCATGGTGATGATATCGAGTCCTGCATCGCCCACTGCAGTATCGGCACGAGTCCCATTCCTTAAAGCATGACAGCAGGCGTGACTCTGCAAAGTCTGCTGCAGCAGCCATGACCATTCCAGTCTTCTTCACTGGTGGATTCAGCTGACCTCTATTCAAAGGGAGGCAACACCACTTATTTTTCCTCTCCTTATATTTGCCACTTAAGCCCTTCTACCTCATAAAATTTTAGCTCCAGTCTGCATGATTATGCCTACAAAGGAAACTGAAAATTCAGCAAATCAGCACTGTCTTTTTTTAATTTCCATCCTGCAGGGTAGAGCTTACTGCAGTTCCATATTACAGGTCTGTGGCTTCATTTTAATAATGTCCTACACAGCCTGCTTGAATTCAGAACCAGCTCAGTCTGTGTGGAGTGTGCACGTTCTCCTTGTGTTCATATGGGTTTCCTTTCTGGGTGTTCAGGTTTACTCCCACAGTCCAAAGACATGTTTCAGATCCATCTATTCGTTATCCTTAACTGCTTGACCTGCCCAGAGTCGCAGTGGTCTGGAGCCTATCCCAGAATCACTAGGTGCATGGGTAGCCATACAGGTACACATTCACTCACAAATATGCACACTACACATCATTTAGACTGACCAAATAACCTGAAACACATGTGTTTGGACTGTGGCGAGGGACTGGAGCAACCAGAAGAAAGCCATGCAGAGATGGTGAGAACATGCAAGCTCCACTCATCTTCAGCTGGATTCATACCCACACACAAACAACCCAGACACTGTGAGTTAGCCGAGCTGCTCGCTGCACCATGAGGTGAAAAAGTAACTTAACAACCATCCCAAACGTGCGCAGCACTAGGTAGCTACACTGAATAGGATGCCAGCCCATCTTGGGCTTGTCACACACATTCAAACACATAAAACCATCAAGTTTCACCAGTCCAACAGAAATGCACATTTTTGCTCTGTGGAAAGAAATGTGCACAAACAAGGGGATAATGTAAGTCCATGTAGACTGAATGGGAACTGATCCACTACTTAATCACACTGTCTGGGCACTGTGATGTACCCCCGTGATATCTGCTAGACCACCTTGCCACCCACCTAACATGCTGATTTACAATAACTGTATGCCAATTTCGAGGAGAACATCTGCTAAATGTCTGCATGTAAATTACTGGAGGAACAGCACTATGTGCCTATACATTGCTGACCAGCTTTGATAGGACACTGTGACAACTGTGGACAGACCCCATTGCCCTCAGATATTATATCCCATGACACTAGCCTGTGTTTGAACACTGTACTACATTCATCTTAATTTATCTTTAAGTTGACACAAATTGTTTTCATTGCATTTTATTTAAAAACTTCCATGAGTGCTGCTCACTGCAAATTTTTGGGATTTTCCCCTTCATATGTACATAGCTGCAAGAACAAATTTTCAGATGTTAGTCCATATACTCACTGTAGGCCACCAGAAACTCCAAAGAAGTCTATAGTGTAGCAAATCACATCCAGGTACAAATCAATACCTTTAAAATAAGTGAGGTGCAGGGTGCAGGATGCTTAGGTATGTTGCAGGACCCAGAACAGAGTTTTAATGTGTTTGGTGAGTATATCTCAATAATGGGATATACAGTAAGTGAGGTAAAACAGTGACACTGAGGTACAATTCAGTGGCATTGTTCATGGTGCAGTGACAGAGGCAGGAAAGCATAGTGTGTGTAACCTGTGTGTTGGCAAGAGGTGTCAGCTACATAAGTTTTCAAGAGTTTTATTTTGATATAGATGTAATAATATTATCGCTACAATGGCATTTTCGTTTAGCTGTGGAAGCAACCTGTAAGTAACACACGTCAGATGGGAGTCATTTCTTGTTATAAGAAAAAAAAAGATATAAAGAGATAAAATGACGGGACGAAAAGATGAAATGTACAAAAAATGTGGTAAAAAGAAGTGAATCACTGCATTCTGTGCGTATGTGCGAGTTTGTGGGAACTCACAGTGTGGGCTGTGCGCTGGCCGCCGTGCGATGCCCTGCCTGACTCCGGTGTCGCGCTGCCGTTGCTAGGGGGGCAGAGCGGCGGTCCTAGGCAACGCTTTACGCAAACCGAAAACAGAGGTCGACGGAGTAGCGAGAGAGAGAGAGAGAGAGAAAGAGAGAGAGAGAGAGAGAGAGAGAGAGAGAGCGCTGTGCTGCGGGCTCGGGGAGGATGGAGGCACCGCTTCGCCAGTCGAAATGCCGGTGTGAATTTCTTCATCTTCGCGACTTAAAACGAACACAAAAATAACTGGAAAGTTATGCGGAGCGGAGATGTGAGGCGGTGACCGCGTTGCCGCGAACGGACTCGGTTCAAAGTGCACTTCACCGGATTGCTTCACTTTGCCGCCGGCCAGGTCACACCGGCGGGCTGCGCACTGGGGCGCGCGCGGTCAGTGCGCGCGGAGCCGGGCGAGGCAGCCCGCCAGCCCGCCAACCCGCCAGCTAGCCGAGCAAAGGCGTCCGGCAGACACCTGAGGTAAGACAGCGAGCAAAGTAGCATAAATGGCCAAGTTAGGCAATGTGAAGGTAGTTTAGGGACAGAGTCAGGTGTATATATTTTACAAATGACTAGATAGAAGCGACAAAGAGAGGAGGAGAGTGGAAGTTGTACGAACGGCTGATGTGAGCTGGACGGAGAGGCATTTACACCTGTCTTTGCTAAGCTCCTCCAAGTATTTATCAGCCACAGGGGAGCAGCACTGGATTTGTGAAGAAAAGCAAAAAAAAAAAAACAAAAAATACAGCTGAATTCCTGGGGTTGAAGCCCTCAGGTAACTGCCCCTGCAGGCGAGGCAAGAGAAACATATGCTTGTGGGGAGCTCGGTGTGGACAGCCGGCACGGCGTAGCACAATGTCCCTGCTGACGCCCACCTCGGCGTCCGTGTTCCTCTGCCATCCAAGTGTGGCTGGAGCCAGTGCTGCACTGCCCCCAGTACTGACCCCACAACCTGCCACATCCCGGGACTGACTGGGGGGCCAGCTGGACAGGACATGGGCAACTCATCAAGGAAGGAAGTGGAGGAGGAAGCTGGAGAGGAGGAAGAGGAGGGTGAGGGGGCAGAGGAGGATGCCGAGGAGAAAGAAACGGAGAAAAAGAAAGAGGAGGAAGAAGAGGAAAAGGAGGACGAAGAGCTCCCGCTGGGGGTTGAGGAGCTGCTGGACAGTGGAGACCCAGTGCTGGACCTTAGCTACCGCAAGCTGCGCCGAGTGCCATTGCGTGTCTGCAGCCTGCATTACCTGGAGAAGCTGTATGTGTGCAGCAACCGGCTGCGCAAACTGCCTGCGGGGCTTTCCCAGCTGCAGGCCCTGCGCACTTTGGCTCTGGATTTCAACAAGATGGATGATGTGCCACTGGTCGTGTGCCAGCTGGCTAACTTGACCCGCCTGTACCTGGGCAGTAACCGACTGATGAGCCTGCCGCCCGAACTGCGCAACCTGCAGAGTCTGCGCTGCCTCTGGGTGGAGAGCAACTACTTCCAGCGGTTTCCCCGCCTGCTCTATGACTTGCCCCATCTGCGTTCCCTGCAGTTTGGGGACAACCGGTTGCGCAGCCTCCCGTCTGACATGTGGCGCATGGAGGCTCTCCGGGGCCTCTGGCTTTATGGAAACCGTTTCCGAGAGTTTCCTCGTGTGCTGCTGCGCATGGAGGGTCTGGAGATCCTAGACCTGGACCGTAACCAGATATCCAGTTTCCCAAGCTTGGCCCACCTGCCCGCCCTTCGCCTCTTCTCCTACGACCACAATCCTGTCAAGGCACCCCCCAAGGTTGGGGAGGAGGTGGAGCTTGTAGGAGAGGGAGCCCAGGAGGCAATGGAGAACCGGGCAAGGCGTAAGGAGGCCCGCCAACATGCTGCTGAGAAAGAAGCTGAGGAAGAAGCAGCAGCGGCAGCAGCTGCTGCAGGGGCAGGAGAGGAGCCGGTCATCCACGGGATCCTAAAGAACAGCAGTTCTGCCCCCTCCCACCGGCCCAACGGGCTAGCTGAAGGGCTACATGGGGTGGGGCCCGAGGAGGAAGCATTAGAGGAACAGCGGGATGAGGAAAGGGTTATGGTGGAATATGAAGAGGCGGAGCTGGAGTACGAGGAGGAGTTAGAGTATGAGCAAGAGCATCTGGTGTATGAAGGGAAAGCCTTTGACTGCGAGGAGGTGGACCTAGAGTACGACAGAGATGAGGTAAACTATGAGTACAGTGATGAGGGGGAGGAGCCAGAGGAAGCAGACATGCACATGAGAGGCATGCGGCATTTCCCAGGGCAACAGCTGAGGGATCCAGCGTGATATGAGGACAAATATGAAGACCAACAATCATTCTCACGTGACTTATTCCCTGGCTTCTTGGCCCTGAAGCTGACAGCCATTGGCAGGTCTGTGCTGATGCATGTGACAGCTAACACTCTCGGGGAACAACGGACAAGACTTCTTCCGGAAGTGGGCCTGGAGCCTGGGAGCTATTTCCATGTGTACAGAGGTCTTGGTGTTCTGTGTCCAGAGCGTGAGAAGATGAGTGAACCTTGGGATGGAGGCACATAGAGGGCAGAGTAGGACACACTAAGCAGATTTATGACCACGGATGGAGGTGTGTGTGTGTGTGTGTCTGTCTGAGATCTGTTTTGGCTTGACATTGATAGGGCTGTGCCGAGGGCTTGTGAAGTCAGGCCGCCACACGATATGACTGTGATCTGCTCTTATTAAATAATTACTAAGCTGAACAGAAGTTTTCTGCCATTGTCTGTTCGCACTGGCCTCTTTTTCTCCTTTCAGCAGGTTCTCAGCAGGCAGCTCAGCAGGTGCGCTGCTCTGGGGTGACAGTTTTACATCCTGTGGTCCATCCTGAGCTGTTCTGCCATCACTGGCAATAAAATTCCCCTTTAGAAGCTGTGGCCCAGCCAGGGTTCAGCACTTTGGGTCTCAGCTTATAGAACTTTGTCAAGAATTGACAGCAGTAGTACTGTACATGAAAATGTAGATGCTAATGTTAGGGCACAAATCTCTTACAAGTTTTACATGATGTAAAAAATGTAATTTATTAGGTGCTTGGTGAGCCATAAATATTTAATAAGGCTGTAATCTACCTTGTGTACTGTGTTGGTAAACTTCTTTACTAATTGATGGCAGGTATGTGTTTGATGTGACATTTAGGAGTTTGGTTTCCAGCTCAAAGTCAAAGATTCCATAGGTTTGAGATGCCAGCATGGTAATGCATCTATGTGTTCAGTAGATCATCTCACCAAGCTGAATGCTGTGGAACATCAGTCTGTTTGTTCATCAGTTGCCACTTTTCAAGTGCAGGAGGGCAGGTAACTCCCCCCCGTACAGGACGTTAGTCCATCCATCGCAAATAGCACACTTACTCTCTCTCACTCACTCACACACTGAACATGGAGAACATGCAAACT
This sequence comes from Heterotis niloticus, assembly GCA_018136845.1. NCBI lineage: Eukaryota > Metazoa > Chordata > Actinopteri > Osteoglossiformes > Osteoglossidae > Heterotis > Heterotis niloticus. The sequence goes on along the minus strand of CM030901.1, from coordinate 14,142,534 downwards.
TCACACAGACTGAGTGAGATTCAACCTCGCATCCAAAGTTGAGGCACCTGCTGCCTGCTGTGTAAATGGAATATTCCTGCAATGTATTAAGTATGTGCAGTCATGATCATTAGTGACTTCTTGGCGTGACCGTACTACACTTTAGATGATGGTAAAACACAACCTACATCTGCAGGCCCTTAGGTCACCTTATGCCCTGAGGGATCCGGGTGCATGAGGACTGCTGCATGAGGACTGCTGCTTCTGTCGTCCTCCCCCTGTGTTCTGTGGGACATAAGAAAGGCCAACTTGAGCCATGCTGCCACCACAGTGGCCAAACCTGCACAACGCCTGCTCTGTGCCTGTCCAGGGCCTGGGGGTGGCCAAGGGGGAGCAGGGAGCTAGAGAGACAGGGGGTACTTCTCCTTAAATGGCCACAGCAGCCTGGGAGAGAGGTTTTAAACAAAAGATGGAATGTTACCAAGAAGCCCCGCGAGAGATGAGAGATGATGAGGGAGCTGGGAGGGGCCAGTGTGGACCAAGGAGTTTGCTGTACGGGGAGTTACACAGACATCCAGTTCACTATCTCAGCGCTGTGTCGTTTTGTACACCCAGATTCTGCATTTTCAAACTGCATGCTGATATCTTTCTGTTTGAGGTTCTCTTTGTGCTTAAGTCCATCTAAACTTCTTTTGTTTAATTTCTCATTGTAACCTGCTGCCCTTTTCCCCAGCCGATTACCTTTGTTGCGGTGTGTTCCTCCCCCACAAGCCCTCCCAGAAACCTGGCTCGTGTCCTGAGAATTCTGCCCTATCGCCTGCCCTACCTCTCCTTTCTGTCCACCTGCCACACCTTCCACTGCGTCCCTTGGCCCTAGTAGTGCTTTATTTCTCATTAAAGCAGTAAAATATTTATCCCAGTGCTAAAATATTAACTTATGGAGTTGCCCTATTTTTCCAGACACTTCTGAGAGCCACAGAGCAAGTATTCTGTTGAGGTTGAAGATTTCCAGTGCTCTCTGCTGTATGTTCACTGTTCCTTCGCTTCTTAATGCGATGGGTTTAGGGGGAAATAGGTGCTCATGAATATTCATCAGCTGTTAGACATCGCTGTAGGACTGGAAACCTGAAACCCTGTAGTACAGCACTCAGCCGCTCAGGAGCACAGATTTTCCAGCTGCCTGTTGCCACTGAGGGGAGTCTTTGTGACTGCAGTTGACTCTAGTGAGTCCTGCTTGAACCTGCTGCCTGGGGAGAAACTGTGAGACGTCTTTACATCCTTCCCTCGGCAGGTTCACGTGATGCCTTTTGCTTTGCCCGTATTCTTCTTTTTACTGCCGGGTCCCCAGTGTTTCTCATTTAGTGCCCAAATTCACCAAAATAAGCGCCTCTGTGATGATGAACTAACGTACTTTCACTTGATTGATGATGGCCGATGGTCTAATGTTGCTGTGCTGACGTTATTTATTACTATTTCTTATTTCACTATGTCTTGCACTTAACCATGTGACCAACTCTGGCCAAGAATGATTAATACATCATATTAATAACAAGATTAAATTTTCCTTTGAGCAGAAGCCAAACTGCAGATGTCGGTGTCAGGTGTGGATGATCAGCCATATGGTTACTGAATGTTGTCTTACATATAAATCGGCCGCGCAGCTGTTGACTGTCAGCCAGTTTCCGAGCAGCAAGTGGACGCGCAACCGCAACGGTTGCCAGTTTGTCTCCTTTTGCAAGGCCCTGGCGGCATGCCTTTTCGCAACGGAATTACTGAGAATTCCGTGTTTATAAATAAGTACAGACCAAGTCATGAGTTTTGAATAAAAGTGTCTGTTGCACACGGGCAATAATTAATTTCCAAGCAGTGCATGAGTTAACAGAGCTGCTCATTTGCACGGCAGTGACACAGAAACATAAAGGAGGCGCCGTGAGAATTGTGTACAGGATGAACACAGGGACATTTTGTGCACGGTCTCTGGGACTCGATTACTGTGTGTGCGTTGTGACTTGGCCAAAAACAATAGAGTACTTAATATGGAGCGTCAGCCGATGGGGCTGTCGGGAGAACCTCCCACCAGTGCTGCGTTCAGTCACGTCTGAGTACCGGTCCCGTAGAGGGAGCTCTGAACTGGGGGGGGGGGGAGCAGTAAATGTGTTGGAGCTTTTTTGTGTGTGTCTGTGCATCTGTGTGTAAGTGCAAATGTGCCTGTCTGTGTTTACGGAGAACAAGCATAAACTCATCTCCAATTATCCACTCCCAATTTGTTCCTGAAAACAGATGGAAAATCCAAATCTGATATTTGTTTTGGGCAAAAATCCCAGTAAGTTCCAAGCTCACCCCAGATTTACCCCAACATGATGCTAAATGATGTCAGATATGAGGAAAAAGTTGTGTATTAGATTAAAACAAAATAATAACGATAGATAGCATCACATATAATACAAAAATGTAAAAATAATAATTACATCATGCAGACTCGATGTGATGGTGTGCATGGACTGGCTTGAGGAAGACGAAAGCTATGTTATATTTAAATACATGGATTAGAAAAGTAAAGCACAATGATGCAAAGCAAAAAATATAAATAGAAACCTGTGAGTACACAAGCCAGACCACGAAATGCCGGACTGCAAGCGAGAGTTAGCTCGATGTTCCCACAATGCAGTGCGGGTCACATTCTCACACAGCTGCTACACACCATTTTTAATTGCGGTCTTGGTTTATCGGGCTTGACCAAATGTCACGGACCCTGGCCAGATGTTGCAGACCAGATAAATTGAAATCCAAACTAATTAACTATAAATGGTGTTGAGAAAAGAAGAACAATCACTTGCTTGCTCGCTCACCCTTGTAACCTCTGGTCCTAGTCAGGGTTGCAGCAGTCTGGAGTTTATTCTGGTGCTTCTGGGTGTGAGGCCAGGTGGCTACACCCTGGATGGAATCCCAGCACATTGTAAGGTGGCCACACATGCATTCAGGCACAGATACACAGACTATGGGCAATTTACAGCAATTAACCTGAAATATAAGTCTTTGGACTATGGGAGGAAAAGAGAAACCAGATCAAGCTCCACACAGATGTGAGAGATTCACAGAACAGATAAGTGAAAACCGAGATACCACCAGACCAGATAATTTTATCCTTGGTGTGTTGCCCTGTATGTATGCTTTACTGTGGCTGTGAATATGTTTTATATTCCTGAGTCCTTCATTTGTTGTGAGGACTAAGGTTAGGGTTACACACACTGTGTGTTGTTCCTGCACATGTTTAAATCTGCATCCCAGTATTTCAGTGTGTGGACTCCATAAAGAGTGTATAGCACAGTCCTTGGCAGGACTCTGGTTCGTGTCGCCTAGTTCACAGCACTGAGGAGCAGTTAGCGGGTGGCTGGACGTTTTGACAGTGAGCAGACTACTGTGTCTTTGTCCCTGAACTTTACTGTTCTCCTTTGTTTGCCAGCCCTCCATTTCGTATGTCACAGACAAAACATCAGTAATACCAGTGCTTAGGGCATCTGCTGTACGAACGTTTCCCTCCTCTGGGCTTCATCCGCTGTCCTTGGCTGCTGCTGCTTGGAAGGCAGAACAAATCCAACGCTGAAATAGTATCTGTGAGCTCATGCTGCCTGCATGCACGTCATGGTGCTGTTTCCATGCGTGTGAAATACAGATGGCAAGACGGGGCTGATGGCTAAGACAGGGCTTCGTGTCTTTATCGGTGTCCACAGCTGGTCACGACCATCTTCAAATTACATTGAATTTTTAGATTAATTATAATCTGCTGAGTGTCTATGCTGCGTATTTGCACAACAGAGATGGCCACTGTGAAGCTGGTGGTCTATAGTTGCGTACATTTCCTATGATACATCCAAAAAAATCTTTCCATTTCACACCATTTCCCTGAGCTGTATACACACAAGGGCAGCACAACACGGAACCAACAGGTAGTTGTATGTGAAAGCAGGGTTCGAATTCCCAAACCGTGGCCCTGGAGGGAACCAAATAACATCTTGAACTGTTTTTATTTAGGTAATGAAACTTTTCCTTCCTACTTACTCCTTTGGTTGCCTACATTTACCAGTGACAACAGTCACTAAACATATAAATGATGATCAAAGTAACAAATTCTCTACTTTTAAAAACATGCTGGTTGGAAGGAAGCACTGAGTCATGTCTGACTCCTAGGCAGTTTTCAAGGCAATGAGGAACACAAGTGGTTTCCCAATGCCTACTTTTGGCACATTTTTCCTTAGAGGGGTTCAGACATGGAGGAGAACCTGCAAACTCCACACACATCCCTGAGCTAGGCTTGAACCCCACATGAGGCAAGCAGCCTAGGATCTGTGAGGGACACCGCAAAACCCCATAAACATCCTATTATTAATTGATTCAACTCAACTTTTAAAATACAACTGCAGTTAACATGTCTACTGTAAATGCAGACATTTAAACAGAAGGTGAATTATGAGTTTGTCGTGTTGGAGTAAGATTTATTACATATTTTATTAGTTCAGCGGTGAGAGAATGGGGTAAAGTTCAGAGCTGCTCTCAGATTATTAAAGTTAAATAAAAAGCGCACTCTGGGAATCGAGTAAAACTGCTACGGCGGCAGCATTTTATAGAAAACGTGGAAGCGTATCAGCATGGCTTGCTGTCTTATTAATGCTCAAGGTCTGAAGAAGTTTTCTGGGTATTTGTGTGTGCGCAGTGTGTGAAAGGGCCTCTTGTGGAATAACACCGAGAGGTGAGCATGAGTGTAATAGGAGTGTGTAATGTGTTAATGAGAGTGACAATTCTCTCTGTGCAGCCAAGTTGTACTCTTGTACACACAGGTAGCATCACAGCAGCATACAGACAGTGTGTGCAGTTCCAAACACACTGCAGCATACGCACACACTGCACATAGCTGTGGGAGAGAACCGGACGCTCACTCCCTCTCTGTAGTCCATGGTAATGCAGGGCTGAGGGTGCTCAAGTGGGTTGTGGGACATTGCAGCTGAACGTATAGTTGAGCAGTGCCGGTACAGCAGGTATAAACAGAACGCCAGAGTTAAATTTTGGAATAATTTTTCCCAGATTCAAAATATTAGCACTCTGTTTTGGAGTTATAAGCATTAGATAGATAGTATTAGATTGAAGTTGATGTGTTGGAAGCAGGAAAAATGGCCAGGCATAAGGATCTGAGTGACTTTGACGAGGGACAAATTGTGATGGCTACACGACTGGGTCAGAACATCTCCAGAACGGCAGGTCTTGTGGAGTGTGGGGTGTTCCTGGGATGCAGTGGTTATTACCTACAGTACCAAAAGTTGTCCAAGGAAGGATAACCGGTGAGAGGCTCATGGGTGCCCAAGGCTCATCGATGTCTGTCTGGTCCATTCCCATGGAGAAGTTACTGTAGCACTAATTGCTGAAAACCCTAATGCTGGCCATGATAGGAAGACATCAGAACACACAGTGCATCACAATGTTTCCGCACACTGGCCAGAGTGCCCATGCTGACCCCTGTCCACCACTGAAAGCACCTACGGTGGGCATGTGACCGTCATAACTGGACCATAGAGCAACGGAAGAAGGTGGCCTGGTCTGTTGAATCACCTTTTCTTTTAGATCAGCTGGGCGGCTGGATTACCTGGGGAAGAGATGGCAGCAGGATGCAGTATGGAAAGGAGTCAGTGTGATGCTCTGGGCAATGTTCTGCTGGGAAACCTTTGGTCCTGGCATTCATGTGGATGTTACTTTGACTTGTACTACTTACCTAAACATTGCTGCAGACCATGTAGACCCCTTTATGGCAACAGTATTCACTGATGGCAGTGACCTTTTGTTCAGTAATGGTTTGAGGAACATGGCAAAGAGTTCAAGGTGTTGTCTTGGCCTCCAAATTCCTCAGATCTCAATTCGACCGAGCATCTGTGGGATGTGCTGGAAAAATAAGTCCGATCCACGGAGGCTCCACCTTGCAACTTACAGGACTTAAAGGATCTGCTGCTAATGTCGCAGTGCCAGACACCTTCAGAGGTCTTGTGGAGTCCATGCCTTGACGGGCCAGAGCTGCTTTGGGGGCACGAGGGGGACCCACACAATATTAGGCCGGTGGATTTAATGGTGTGGCTGATCGGTGTAAATGCACATAGGTGTGATTGACAGCTGGGCATGGTCAGGGGTTTGGCCCAATTCCTCCAATTCTTTCTCCCAAAATTATGTTTTTTTCAACTCCAATTTTTCTGATGTTCTGTCATTTTAATGCCCAAATAATGATGCAGTAGCATTTGTTGGAACATCTGCAAACATTTATTTAACCAAGGCTTCCTCTGACACAGTTTACTAACATGCTTATGTGTATGCTTATACAACTGGCAAATTTTTATTTTGCTTCAGTAGCCTTGAGTAAGGTACTAACCCTAAATAGGGTTAGTACCTTACTCAAGGCTACTGAAGCAGAAGGTGGGTATAAACCAGGGGCTTTCCCACTGCAAGGCTCTAACCATTACCCCATCTGCTGGCCCATAATACATATCTCCCAATTCTTTATTGCAATTAGAGAAGAAAAATTCCTAATATTAGCCATTTCATTGCATTTTATTTTTATTTTAGCGTGCAGTTATTTTTGAACTGAGTCACTAGGCACTGGAACAGGCAGGAAATGTGGCCATATTGCCAGGGCAACTCAAGGACACAGAGTCCCAGGAAGCAGAGCTGATGGCAGCGGTACAGCATTTGTCACAGACACCAGTGAAGGTGATGGTGGCAGCAGTGTGACAGTTTATGGAGAAAAAGACACAGGCGTACACAGAAATCAGTTAAACTTCATAGCTTCATAGTCGATACCTGGTGAGTTTTGTGTTTGTTTACTGTCGAGCAGCAACATTTGTAGATGAACTGGTGTGTTAATGCAACTGGGTTGGTAGTTCCCACTTGGCATATACAGTCTGACTAGCTTTAATGATTTGTGGATGTATTGAATAAAGATCTCAAGCCATGATAAATTAGGTCAGGCCGTGACCTCGCCTGCGTCCTCTAGTATGTTCTACTGCCCGTGCAGATAGGATATGTACAGTATATACTGTATACTGTAAATATATGCATAAAGAGAACTAAATAACATGCACATTAAATATAAACACCAAACATCAAATATGAGCACAACAAAAAAAGATGTAAACAGCCAAATCACATAAATTGCACACAGATGCCTTAGACACCGTGCAGCAAACACAAACAAGGTAAAAACTGTAAACAGCCGATACGAACACTATGTTTACAAAAGCTTGATAAGTAAACACCCCAGGGGAGAGGTACTAAAAGCCACATAAATGAGCATAAAACAGGGGATGCAGTTGAAAGCACAATTAAAAATCACACCGTAGACAAAAACACCACCAGCCGATATAAACGCTGTAAACACCAAGCCTCAGATATGAACTAGGCATGGAAAAGGTAAACACAGCATGTAACTCGGAATGTAAACAGTCGCACACAGTGCTTTATTGTAAGCATGTCTGAGCATTACATGCAAAAAAAATTTTTTAAATATTGGTGAAAAATACATTAAAATATTGAAACGCTGCAGCAGGCAAGTGGTCAGCCAAACACCCCTCATCATATCAACAGATGTCGACCTGGTGAAGTTCATCTTGGCTCTTTCACCTCATAGTTGGAGTCAGAATGATGAATGAAAAATGGATTGTACAAATAATAACACCTGGATAGTGACGCTGCGGTAATATGCGCCACTGTACCGGAACTGTACCATTCTGCTGCTCTGCAGGGATAACTGGGCTTTTTGAACAATAACCACCCACCATATCCTCAGATAACAGGGTCCTATGGAAAATGCAGATAGCAGCCCTGCAGTTTTGTACATTTTCCATCAGGGTCACATTACCCAGGTTCATCTCTCAGGGTGTAGCAAACAATGGACAATAAATCAGTTAAGTCTGGTTATCTCCTGTCTCCCAGTGAGCAGTTGAGGGTAAGTACCTTATGGAAAGGTACTACAGCAGGAGGTGGGATTCACACCTGGGACCTCACTAAGTTCAAACCCATAGCAAAGTGTCATTGAGCAAATCTTAAACTAAGCTGTAACATCCAACTACTCCACAAAACTTAACTTTTATTGCTGGTTCACAGCTGCAAGTGCACTGAACTGAAAGTTTGAGGACCGCAAGACAAATGAAAGCATATAACAGATTAAATTGTTAAATGAATTTACAAATAATTTCTGTGCTATGCTAATTTTGTGCCACATATACAGTCAGGATATACAGTGCTGCCTTATTTCCTGCAAACCTATGCAAATTCGGAGTCCTCGGTATGTCTTTGACGCTGGCACGATGAAATGACAGCCTGCATTAATGTGTCCAAGGCACTCCCCATGTGAGCGTACCGTATTCGTCCTCGTCTCCGATGCGCTCGGGAGGCCGTATGACAGGCGCACGTGCTGTGCCACCCGGCACTGCGTCACCAGGAGACTGTCTCCATGGAGATGGCCAATGTGGATGGCGTGCAGTTGGTGTGTGAGATGCGTGGCGGGATTCACGTCAAAGAAAGCTGTTGTGTTAAAATAAAGCATTGTATTTTTTGACACACAAAACGCTCCCAACTGGAATACAGATGGTTCTTTACACTCGAGCTAGCAGAACTTCGTGTAGGTATGTTTTACAGTACATGTATTATAGGTGAATTAATTTGTTATTACAAATAAATACTGTATCACATTATAGTCAGGTGTGTTCTAAAAACTCTTTGAAGCCCTTGGATAACTTGCACCAGGAGTTTTGGATAACTCAACTGAATTATTTTACTGATAATATTTTCTCTTAAAAGAACAACTAGTTCTTCCATATGCTTTTCAATTGGAGTTTAATGATAATATTTATGTGCTGTATAAAATTCTGTATAAATGGCAGTTACATCCGCTATTTTTTGAATTCTGTACTTACAGAAGCTAGAAAAGCTCAACAACAGCCAGACCTGCTCCCCACTTTCTGCATTGAACTTTAGGATGGAAATTAACTATACAATAAAAACATTTTAAATGAAATTAAATTTATTTAGCATTGTTTCCAAAGTTAAAATGTTAAAGCGGATTATCTTAATCCATTTGAATTCTATGAAATTTTCCACTTTAAAGTTTTGAAATACAATTTAACAGGATGTAATTTCCTAGCCTGGGACCCAGTGATTCTGGGACCACAACAACCCTGAACAGGACATACTGTACTTAAAGATGGATGGATGTATGGATGGATTTTAGAGTTTTAGGAGAGGTATGTTTTATTTATTTGGGTCAGGGTCACATGTTTGTGCAAAGTGTCACAATATTGCAGTATAGATTTTCTTTTTTTTTAGTTTTAGAAAAAAATCAGACCATGGACAAAAGAAAAAAGAAAAAAACATTGTTTTAAGCAAAAAACTTTGCCTTTGAGCTGTGGCACAGTGATAGACCCCAGCCACAGAGCCCAATGGCCTGTATTAAATTATAAAACACTGTCAATAAAACAAAGATTTTCTGTAAAGGATGAGCAAAATGTCAAAACATGTGTGGCACACGGACTGGCTACAGGAGGAGTGAGGCAATCTGTGTAACACTGGCTAACCTGGCTAAGGTGAGGGCCCTTCAGGAAGTATGAGGACCAAACTCTGGCATCTTAAGAAATTACAGACACCTGGTACAATGACCTGGACTCCTATTTTTTTCCAATTATTCATGCAGAGTTTTAGATCAGCTAAGTGTAGAAATGCATCTACCCCATTCTCCTAGACCAGCCTTGAGATATCCCGAAGGAAAGAAAAGTGTCCTTGAGTCATTGGCTTGGGGTTCAGGGGTGGGATGGGTACCCAGCACAGGAACCAGGGAGAGTGACAGTCACAGCACAGATATGCAGTGAAGGAGATTAGGCAGAGGATGAAGGCAGGCAGCAGAGATAGAGAGGTGGATAGAGGAGGAAGATGCTGGAGAGATTAATAGGACAAAGGGATCCACAAGGGATAAAAGCAAGAATTCACGTGGATTTCTCTGAGCTGCTTGAGCTGCTGCAGCCTACCTGTTAACTATGAGTGTAGCCTTGCTGAAAAATATGATCCTAGCGATAAAAGTGTTGAGTCTCCCTGCAGGGACCTGAAAGTGTTCCTAGCAGTGGGGCTCTTGGTACTCTGTGTGTGCGTGTGTGTGTCACATTCCAGCTCACACAGGCACTCTTTCTTCCAAGTGGTTGAACAACCTCTATATTTCCGAGAACCCCCTTCCCATCTCCCAGGCCTGGCTGTAGGACCCCCTCTCTGTCCTGCTCCCTGGGACAGTGCTTCTTCCTGAAACAGAAATGGGAGAGAAGGTGCATTTCACACAAGGGTTGCGTGCTCCGTGAAGATGATGCTCCTTGGAAAGGTAAGTACACCATGTAGTCATGACGATCAAGATGCAGCCTTCTATCCAAGCATGTGCTGCGTTTGGGCCAAACACACAGACAAACTTTAAAAACAGACTGAAATAGTTGTACTGAAGGGAAGACATGTTGAGACAAATATGCAAAGCACATCCATACTACATGAGATAGTATAAGATACATACATACTACATAGATGTAGAGACACACTCCCTGGCAGACCTGAATCCACAGCACTTTCAATGGAGAAGAGAGTCTTTTAGGAAGGCGACCAGACCTTGCCAGCACTCATTTCCTGCCAAACAGGACTGCTTGATGATCAGTAGAGTCTCAATGGACATGGAGAAGTTTCCTGAGAAGGAAGGACAGGGACAGACTCACAACACTGTAAGTAAAATAAGCTAAGCAGAGAATCCAAATTCTGTAAAGTCCACAGAACATATTAAACACCTAAAATGACATCCTATACCACATCCTTAAGTGACAAATAGTAAAGTAGCTGAACGGATGTAGAAACACTTCGGTGGGTAAAAATACAACCCCAGAAATGTGTCAGATCCAGTATCAGTGTGGTTAAAGCCAGTTGACAAAACAGAACATTAGAGGGTGCTGTAACCACACAGTTCGATGGGGTAGCAGGACGTGAGCTGGAATGATAACATCTTGAAAGTTTCATTTTGTTTTGCTAGTTTCTGAAGCTGTACCGGCTGTTTCTTAGTGTGTTTTTATAGCATACACATGCTCACACCTGGTCTACACCAGAGGCACGAAGAGTACAGGTCTCCGCTAAGATACAAGTCTTTGAGTGTTTGCACATAAAAATTAAATTATTTTATACAATTTACTGATTTATATCCAAATGCAAGGCTGATTTTTTCTTGTGTACAAACAACAAGAGCCAAGTGTGGGGGATTTTCAAAGTTCACACCGTAATGGTAACTACGCTTTTGGAGATTTTGCCTTATGAGTTGATTTCCAGGAATGCATTGCATGCAGAAAATGGGGGATATGTGGAGTTTCACAAGCATGAATTCATGGTATGGTAGGAAAAATTTTGAAGGGAAACACTGGCATTCAAGCTCAGCTCATGTGTCCTGTCCCACCATAGGGTGACATACCTGCAGTGGCTCTGGGCACAGCCTTTGCAATGGCACTGTTGGCAATGGCCCTGTTCCTGATCTTCGACACCTCAGACTTGGGCAAAAGAGGTGAGATTCATCCATGAGAACCACAGGTGGGAGCACAGGGCGAGAAAGAGCGTGCACGCAAACCCACTGACTCAGATGCACTGAAGACGGAGCAAAACAATCATTTGATGGTCTTCCCTTTCACCCTTGCAAATCTGTTCTGAACCCTGGTCTGTAAGGTGGGGGTTCTGATCCCAAACAAATTATTACAGTTTTTTCCATAAAAGAAAAGTTTAAATCTCTTCTCAGATGGACAAGTTTGTTTATAAAATGACCAAAGCATAGACAACCATTAATTTACATCCATTTACCAGATGCTTTCCCCCAAAATGATGCAAAACTCAAAGTGGAAAAAACAAAAGTGCATTTCCCAACAGGGAAGAGCTTTGGAGGGCAGGGTCACCACTGCTGAAGGACAATCAGTTTGTCTGACAACACCGTATTTACTGGTGCGCATTCCTCCAGTGGCTGCGTACAGGACTAAAATCCTTCAGGAAATACAAAGATTATCATGACTGATGGAAAAATGCGGATTTATGGTGCTGTTGGGAGATTTCGGGAGAAGTGAGACTCTTCCCGAATACTGAAAGGGATTCAGCAGTTTTAAGGGACAGAGGGTGGACATTCCATCACATCAGAGCCAAACAAATCTTACAGACCTTTGATTTTGGATTTCTTATGTGTGGGACCACCAAGCAGCCAGAGGAGGATGACAGTAGCACTCAGCTGAGGTGTAGCATGTGATCAGGTGCTGTACGTGTAATCTTGTGTATATACTTGCTATTCCAAGTTTATTATTAGTATATTAATGTGCGATATACTGAAATGTCTTTCTCAAACTGTTACAGTACTAGCACAGGTGTATTTTCATGACAGTTTACACTGTTAACTGAAACCAGCAACACCAGACTCATTTCTAACAGCTCATATGCCAGCTGTTTTAAGGACTGCATTTGTGTAGTAAACCATTTAAATGGGATATCGAAGCACAACTGTTCACACTGAGGACTTTGACTACGATGTGCTTGAAAATAAATAGGAAAAAACACTTTGATATTGTTAGGAGTTAGTTTCTCTTATCCTCAATAAGCTTTATGTTGATAATGAGGACCTGCACAGGGGAGCACAGCACGGCATGTAAACACAAACAGCATCCTCAGCCTGACCCGTGCTGCCGACTGCGTGCTCCTCCATTATGAAATGGTTACTGATCCTGCAGCTGGATGCATCTCACCCCAGACCTGATACACTTACGAACCAAAAAAAGTGTGCAAAAAATAAATTTGAGTACACTTTAAATCATTGCAGCGTCACCACTGGCTGCAAAAGTCACAGCTTTCCAGAATGAACCTGTGACTGCAGTCTACAACAAACTCACATGGTGTGGCTGTGAGCTGTGTAGTTGTAGCTCTCTTGGGAGGCTGGACAGAAGGCAGGGTGGGTGCTGGCAGGGTATGGAGGTGAGGAGGCAGCAGGGGGTAGATCTGAGGAACAGGAGTATTTGGAGGCAGGTGAAAAGGTAAACGGGGAAGATGGATTAGCCACAGAGAGCAGGGAGGTGGTGTAGAAGTAGGGCGATAGGGAGGAGGGCTTGTTCAAATATGGATATGGGGGACAGAAACTTTGTGATGGGAGGACCCAGGTAGATGTCCATTTCTAAAATCTGAATAATCTCATCTGTCAGAGCGCTGTAGGACCCTGGGAAAGAAAGAGTGACAGAACAGACATTTCATTCCTCTAGGCTTTACTTTATAAAAAAAAAAACTTAATGGCAATACTAACACATTTCCATGTAACCACAAAACATTTTCACTTCATTGCAATGCCTGAGGAATAGAAACATATTGAGTAACAGAAAAAGTTAGGCTGCTCTAAATGTGTTATAAAGAGGGAGAAGTGAACAGCTGGCACTTTGGCAAAGTCAGTCTGTGAATGGAATGGCCTGATCGCGTTCATCTGCGTACGGTTTGGCTGGCAGCATTCTGCTTTAAGAGGCAAACGTTCTGCCAGCAGAATACTAAGCAGGCAGAGGGGGGCCACTATCTGTCAACATGGCCATTTCTATACATAAAGCAAACAACACTAACAGTATAGCTATTACACAGCCAGCAGTCCAGATCTTTGGGGATCGCAGAAGGACTGGTTTATACATTTGACTGCTCTTGCGGCTAGGAACTTTATTCGGAAAGCTGAACACTAAGGAAAAACACATCACTTGGTAATGAAACCACGATCTCAATGTATCATATCTGAACATTTTAGCTATGTTCCATAATTCTGAGCAGTTGACCATTTACCAAGACGAACTATAAGGGAGTTGCAGGTGGACTGGCAGCCTTGCTCACGTTTTGTTTCATTGGGGACTCAAAGAAGGAGAAGTTGACTGTACTCATTAAAACATAACATAAAAACCTGTTTGGCCTTTTTGTTTAATGCATAATGGCTGTTCAAATACCTTACAGAAGGACAGCAGAAATGAGTAGAGACTGCAGCAAAGAAGATAACAGTTAGCTTCTCTGAGCAGCTTTATTCCACTGAGTGCATAGTGGTTTGACTGCACCACCAGCAGCAGAATTACAGCTGGGATGCTTTGAGCAGCCTCAACCCTCTGGACTGACCATTGGCCTTGTTCTCTGTAAACTTAATCCTCTTCGATGTCCTTCACCCCAGCACCACGAGCCAGGTTTGTGGTCTGAGGTCCACTGTAGACAGAAAGCAGAGTTTAAGTTACCGTATAGTGGGATGAACAGAAATGGCAGCTGTATGGAACCATTCAGCAACTGGATATTCCAAGGGAAGAAACTGAGCTGTCTGCACACTGCTGATGTGGGAAAGAATAAATAAAAAGCCAATGCTGATCCACAGTTAATCCCACTGAAGTACTACGTTAGATGAATGAAATGAGAATGAAAGGAGTATTGGTCTCATCAATTCAATGTGAAAGGCCACCGGTTCTTGCAATTCTGAGCTGCCCCACAGCAACAAAAACACAGAACTGTATTGAGATGTTATAGTTTTGGCCAGTTGGCCAGATGTCACTCAGAGGGGATGCTGTGGTGTGATTCTCACTGGTTTCCATTTATGCTGATTACATAACAACTGCATGACACAGTGTGTGAGCTGTGTCAATGAGTGAGTGGGTTATGCAAGTGGTCCAATACTGTGAACTGTATGCCCTCCCGGGTAACACGGTCCGGTTTATTACCCAGAGAGCCAACATAGAGCAGCAGCAAGCCAGGGCAAAAGCTCTCAGCTCAAAGTCTGTAGCAGCAGGCCTGCATCCAGGGTGACCTCCCTTGTGAAACACTTTTTACAGATACCTCTGTAATATTGTGTTAGTTAGGGGGCACCTTTAATGTAGCGGTTACAGGTGCCACCTGTGGATTTAGAGATTACAGGCTTGAATCCCATCTCCTGCTGTAACACCCCTGAGCAAAACTGCTCTAGTTCAAATCATTGTAAGAGGCTTAATATTTGCATGTCACATTTCAGGAAACTGTTTTCTGAATGAAAAGAGGTTAATGTGTTCCTGCTCTTGCTGTACTACAGTACCCAGGTTGATGTATATAAACAACACACTGATGAGTCACAACATTAAAACCACTGACAGGTGAAGTGAATAACATTGATGATCTCATAACAGCGGCACCTGTCAAGGGGTTGGGGGGATATAATAGGCAGCAAGTGACTAGTCAGTTCTTCAAGTTGATGTGTTAGAAGCAGGAAAAAAGGGCAAATGAAAGGATCTGAACAACTTTGAAAAATGCCAAATTGTGATGGCTAGACGACTGGGTCAAGGTAGGTCTTGTGGGGTTCCTGGTATGCAAGAGTCAAAAGTCAAGAGAGTTTTTATTTGTCAGCTCATCTGTATACAGGTATATGTAAGGTTCGAAATGTCGTTTCTCTGGGGGGGGAAAGTCTCTGTGAAAATGAGGGTACAGCAGTGTTTGTCACTTTCTGGGAGGTCAGAAGCAGTTGCAAGCGGTCAGCTTTGTTGTTGGAGTGGACGTTCAATAGGAAGACTAAGGAGAGCTGGTCTACTAGGATTTGTTTAACCCTAGCATTGATACCAGCTCATTTGCCCCATTTCTGCTTTCTCGCGCACCGCTTTCAGCGTACTTCCAGGCAGCGGCATTCTCCAGGCGATGCCATGGTCTTTTGGCCTGGTGTCCGGAGGAGTCCAGTGTGATTCCATAAGGTAGACTTTAGTGATTCCCCCCCCCCCCCGATATTGATGTTCTGTTGAGTGTATGCATATTTACCAGAAGTTCTGACGGACATGCAAGCGGGAAAGTCAAGAATTATCACAAAAACATACAATGTTTGTGGACCCTGAGTGGCCACTGTGTCCTAGCAGGCTGCCATTTTGTCAACCAGTGGTTAGTACCTACCAAAAGTGGTCCAAGGAAGGACAGACCAGTGAACCAGCCAAAGAGTCATGGGTGCCCAAGGCTCACTGATGGCAGTACCCCTGCCACACTGCAAAAATTGTTCAGGAATGATTTGAGGAATATGAGAAGGAGTTCAAGGTGTTGCCTTGACCTCCAAATTCCCCAGATTTCAACCCAATAGAACATCTGTGGGATTTTTTGGGGAAAAAAGTTAGCTCTACAGAGGCCCCACCTTGCAACTTACAGGACTTAAAGGATCTGTTGCTAACGTCTTGGTGCCAAATACCACAGGACACCTTCAGAGGTCTTGTGGAGTCTATTGCTTGATGGACCAGAGCTGTTTGGGGAGCACCAGAAGGATCTACACAATATTAGGTACCTGGTTTTAATGTTGTGGTTGACTTGTGTGTGTGTGTGTGTGTGTGTGTGGGCAATGAGGTAAGAGTACAGCAAAAGGCAAAGGATGGCTTGCACAACTGGCCACTCACCCCAGAGAAACTGGCTATACACACAGCTTCCTCTGCCCCCAGTGTAGATGTAGGGGATTGCAGGTTTAATCTCCAATGATGCCACCTCAGCTTCCCTGGCCTTCAGTTACCAACAGTCTATTCAGGTTCACAGAGCTGGTGAACAAATCATCATACAAATCAGGGGGCTCTAACCGCCCTGCAGACTCTTAATCTGGAGAGGGGGAAGAACGAGAGAACACGACTGACTGGCACACACCAGGTAACTATCTTTATACTGAGAAGAAAATATTACATTTTATAAATGTTATCTGTTCTCCAATAAAGTTGTATGACATCACAGATTGCAGCAAGTCTTACAGGGCATCCACAATGCCTGAAATAACAAAATATTACTTTGGCAAAACACACAGGAAGCAAAATGGCTATAGTTTGCACTTAGTGCCCTGTACATGCATGCACAAACAGTGTATAATCTCTCCAGCGTGTCTTGAGTCTCCTCACAGTGCAATGTGCCTGGTACAACTCCCAAGGGAATCAGTCAGGGGGTATCGACACAACATGCCTGTATCACCTCACCCGGCTCTTCTCAATCCAGAAGAGCAACTCTACTCCAAGGCTCTTCTGGCTCACCAAGCTTCTATCCCTGTTAAGGAGATTGAGCCCAGAAATCCTGTGTAGAAACCTTATTTTTGGCTGTTTCTATCCACAATCTTGTTCATTTGGTCACGATTCAAAGTTCACAACCACAGGTGAGGATGTGGATTGATCGGTAAACATGACATCTGAAAACTCAACTGCTTATTTACCATCATAGACCAGCACAGTGCTAGCATAGTTGCTGATGTTGCACCAATACACCTTTCAATTTTGTGAAAAAGACACCTAAACTCCCCAACTAGGGCCAGCTATTACCACCTTATCTGGAGAGAGCAATACACTCTTCTCCAGGAAAGGATTATGATTTCAGACTTATGGAAGTGCTGGTTTTCATGCCTGCCCAGGGTCAGACCTTCTCCATAAGTTTACAGATGGTTTTCCAGAACATCCCTGAGGACATCTGAGAGTCTTTCTCCATGATTTCTCCATACTCATGCCATCAAGAGTTTCACCTCAGCAACTACAATTTCTGCAGTTCTGTTGGCATGGTTGGTCTCAAGTCAGATGATACAACCACAAAGTCTCTCTCACCAGCATTTTCTTGTTCATATCTTCACTGTTGATGAGCTCAGTTGGGTTTGGCATAGGTACACCTGCCCCACCATGTTTTACTCAGTTTCCAAATGTGATGTGGGAGCAGGTACTGAACTGTAAGTACTTCTGTAGTCTCCCAACTAAGAAAACATCAAATGCTGTGTGTGTGTGCTTACGCGCGTACGTTCAATGCGTGCGGAACCATCATGTTGTGCGGCGGCACCCAGTCGGACATCTCTAAACGAAACACACATCTCAGGATTCCAGAAGATGCGGCGCCCACTTTGTTCGGCTTTTTGATGTCATTCTTTATAAAGTAAAGCTTAATTCAGCTACACTGTATTACTACAATGTTTGTAAGTATGTATGAGGTTATTTAGTCTTAGTCGATCATAAGCAGCACGATGCCCGGATCCAAATGATCGCAGCACATCGCGCTTATTTAGTCACGTGGTTTGGAAGTAGTCAGGTGACGCGGTCAACTTGTCACGTGGTGGGGGAATTTATATTGGTCACGTGACTCAGGTCGCGGTCCCTCAAAGTCGCCTCGAAGGCGCTTCTCACCTGTGTCGCGGTGTAGAGCCAACATGTTGTCCGCGGTCATTGCGAAGAAAGTGAGTTTTTTTGGGAACTTTAAACAGTGCTGTGTTTTAAAACGTATTGTTCTGAACTCGATGGCACTTTATTATTAAATCCAAGGCGGTTGTTACTTTGATACGTCGAAGGTTAAGAGGCTCATTTGCTACCTGCCTTTGTACATATATTGAAGAATGAAAAGGGTTTAGACTTTTACAGTATCTGATAGGAGTTATGCTTCGCTTACTGAAGTTCTGTGTTCATAAGCTGTGTTCTGTGACTATTGTGCTTTCGAGAAGGCGTTTTAATCCCATTTCTACGGCTTCCATTCTTATTTTGAAATTGATCACAGTGCAAATTCGCGGCAGTCGTAGTTGTGGTCGCACAGATCTCCAGTTCGCGAAGCTAATATGGACCAACAAAGCTTCGTACAGTGAAGGCTGTTGCTGTCCTAAAATAAATAACATAAAGCATCTTTACTGCGAAGGCAGTGTCGCTGACTTCCTTCGGTTTTACCGCAAGTTCTTACGTCACTTCATATCGACTTCTTGCCACTGCAGAAAGAACCGCTAAATGTGTAATGTTTCCTAAATGGCCGTCGAACGCTTGGTTTAATTCACCAGTTATGTAAAGAGTTTTATGCAGAAAGCTTTGTGAAAGTTGTGAACTGCAGCACTGTTCTGGAGTTGGGGAGGTGGGGGGGTCCATGCATGTGTATGTGTGAATATCAACTGATGATGATGCTGTTGTTGCTGCTGCTGCTGCTGCTCAGATGGTCAGCAGGCTTTCTCAGGTAACATGGAAAGCAGTTGTTGTGGGCACCATCCCAGCTCGGGGTTACCGTGGTGATGCTCCTGGAGACTCTGCCCCTGACCTGATAGCGATACCCCTACCCCCGTGGCAGGAGAAAGTTGGAGAACCCATCGACATCAAGCGGCGAAGGCTCCTTTACGAAAGCCGTAAGAGGGGCATGCTGGAGAACTGCATTCTGCTCAGGTTAGTATGTGAAACTTGTTGAAAAGGTGTTGAAATGAAAGTCATTGTGTAGTTCCATTTAAGCAAAACTAAAACACAAGCCTATGAAAGGAAGTAGTCAGTCACCACCATGGGTTCAAGGAGAAGAAGAGTGCACTGGAGAAAAACTGTCTCTGTTCCTCAGAGTGCCGGATTTGAGCATTTTGACCTGCTTTATCTACGTCAGCAGGTCAGTAGGCCTGGAGTAAATCTCTTTCTAAGGTCAGCTTGACAGTAAATGTAAAAAAAAAAAAAAAGTTTTAACTTTATTTCTTTAACCACATATTTTACACATGTAGCTCAGTTTGGGTTGAGTACCTTGGTGATGGTCACAGCAGCAAGGAACATTCAGGAAATCAAAAGAGAAGATAGATATAAGAGTTTTAACCCACACTATACAGCAGGTGGTGTAGTGGTTAGAACAGCGGAGAGAAGGCGCTGGAGTTCAACCTCACCCCCTGCTGTAGTAGCCTTAAGCAAGATTCTTACCCTGAATTACTCTAGTGAAAATAGCCAGCTGTATGATTGGGCAAATAACAGTGGGTAGCTAAACAGTGCACGATGCTCTGGAGAAAAATGTAAATGTGTTACACTTGCTGTAGTTGCTGCTGCCTTGTTTATATGCATATTTGCTTTTGTAAGTAGTTAGGATTCTGCATTTCCCAGCAGGCCTCTGACCTAAACAGTTAGCAAACACTAACTGCAAAGTTAGTAGCTGTGTGTGGTGTTGTTTGCAAGTAATTTAAATGTTACAATGGGCATTTTCTTCCTGATTTATAACCAACCAATGTGATAAAATCGTGACAGTGCTTAACCTCCTCTACATTTCATAACCATCACAGAGCTCATCAAAGAACTTCGCTGAAGTTCTGCCTTAAGTTATTTTATGATGCTACATTACTCATTAAAGTGCAGTTATCAGTCTCGATGGGGGAAAATATAAATTCAATGTGTTGCCCACACAGCACTTTGCTTTCATTATAGCTCTGAAGTGCTGCAGTGTTGTCTCCCTGTAGTTTACCAAGTGCAAATGACTGGAATACCACATTTCAAGAGTTTGGGCAGACCTCACAGTGATGGTCCCACCATATTGCTGCAGATGTGCTTTTAATGGCTGGAAATGTGTCTGAAAAACTTATTCATAGCATGAATACAGCAAAACTGTCTAAGTTTGACAATTTACAGACTGGCTGCTGTTAGGTAGTGGAAATGTCTTCAATCATTTACAGCCCGAGGCTTTTAAAACAAGACTGCAGATCCCCAGCAGCTTGTCATAATCGTGATCATTGTGGTCAAGCGAGAAGCTACAGATGTTTCAGGAGACACAAAGAGGATGACAGCAGGCAAAATTGTGTCTGGTTTCAGTAGCTCTGACCTTTGCTGCATGTTTCACTCAGAGATTAAGACAGGACTGCAGAACACCCAGGAAGGCACTATAACAGCTTGTGATGTTTTCACAGTGAAGTAGAAAAGTAGCTGCTGCTGTATTACTGCTTAGTATCAAGGATCAGTTGTGAAGATCAAATCAGAACTGGGACAGTGCTTGAGATACTACTTAAAGAAGGGATCGGTCAAAGAGATGATGTCAGATGTATGATAGGGTGACATGGCTGGAGTTGTGGTCAAATTTATTGGCACTGAAGCAATTTGAACTATATTTCTTAAAATGGGACAAAAAATGGACTCCGTTTTTATTAGTTGCTTCACTTTGAAGGGCTTATTTTTGTCATCTGTACACAAGGGGCTGATTTGGAAAGTATTCTAATTTTACTTAATCTGTCCATAGAAAATTTTCCTCAAAAGGGAACAAAGATTTCTTCAAGTTTTTTTTTTTTTTTTTTTTTTTTTTTCCTTCCTTTTCTAAAAAGTTATGTCATGGCTTTTTCTGTGTTTCTTTCAGCAAATTAGCTTCATGTTTACAGACAACAAAAATGCCCCCTTACAGTCAGATAAAGTGAAGGATCCACAATGTTGTGGCTTCAGGAGTGACTTTTCTCCAATACATTTTTGTAGTCTTTTTTTTAATATGTTTATCTGTGAAACAAAATGTGTACTTTTCTGATTTGGGTTCTTTTTATTTATCGCTTTATTCATTTTAAGAAATACAGTTAAAATTGCTTTGACACAAAAAACATTTGACCACAGTTGAACAAAAAAAATACACATCCTGGTGTGGTTTCAGCTGAAATTACAATTTTTTTTTTTTTTTATGTGTGTGTTTTTTAATTTTGTTTTAATAGGGCATTTGTTTGAACATAAGGTAGGTGTTCAGGCTGTCCTGAGACAAGCATCTCCCTGAGAATTTTATGCCCACTACCACTCCCACTTGTTTTTGCTGTAAAAAGGATATGAAGATTTTTTTTTTTTTATTTTTTATACTGCCTTTTCTGTATCTGTGTGAGAGCCTAAAAGAAACGTATCCAACTCTAAAAGCAAATGACACAGTGCACTGGGAGACTTGGGTTCGAATCCCATTTCCTACTGTAGTACATGTGATGAAGGTACTTGCCCTGAACTCATACAGTAAAAAATTACCCATTTGTATAAAATTGGAAATGTCTTCGTAGAGTAGTGTGTAAACCTAAATCTATATCTCTTCACCTTCAGAGAGTTATGGATAAAAAGTGATGGGGAGGGTTCAGTTTTGCAAGAAATATTATTTCTTTTTTTTTTTTTTTTTTTTTTTAAAGTACTGTTTTTTGGCCAAAATGACAGCATTCTGATATGGAGGCCAAGTTATCACTGTTGCCAAGATTTGGATAAGCTGTTTGTTACAAAAACATCACACATCACAGCATTAGCAGGACTGAATGCATTGATGTAATTGAGATAGTAATGAAATGAAAATGGAATAAACAAATTTTTGGCAGTGACTATTGTACTGATTTTGGGAAAGAGTTAAAATGTGGAGATTTCGTGTTGACAGACCTGTGAACTGCCCAGATTGAACCTTTCAAAAACCACAACTTGGTTGCAGCTACAGTGACCTTTGCAGTAAATAAGCTATGTGGCAGCTTTCAGAAAAGAAGCAAGGCCTGACATGTACATCTCTCATACGTGTATTAGACTGAGGGAGTTTTCCCAGACCTTTGCTCTTTTTCCTCGCTGTATATCACTTACTACATGTACAGTTAAATGAGCCTGTTGACAGCATGAACTGCACAAGCATTTTTCAGTCTGTCATATTTGAACAAATTGGTAGAACAAAATGTATTGTCATGTCATGTTTAAAACTGAACTACCATACCTTCTGTTAAAGGCAGCACCAAGAAGTGAGATTGGAGTATAAAATCAGTGATTCTTAAGATCTGGGACAAAACAGGTTTTGATTTTCTAAAAAAGTATCTTAATTATTTGCAAAACCTAAGTATACATTTTTGTTAAATAAGCTTTTGGCTATATAACCATGTTTTGGAACAACCTCCCAGTTTTAACATTTTTGTATAAATTATATGTTTACTGGATCAGCACTCAATTTCTGTCAACACTATCAGACACATAGAAATGTCTATAAAATTATGTTGAACTTGTGTTTAATCTCCATAATGAACAGTGATACTGGGAAGCATGAAAAATACACATTAATTTTGGAAATACAATTTATTGACAGATATTCCTGAGGGAACAGATGTTCTTTCAAATAAAACATCAATATAAAGTCCATCTGACGGAGTTGACGAGCCATTTACAGTGTTGACACAAAATTGATGGTAGTGACAACTTGTAAGGAAAAGGAAAATATTTCATTCAAAATGACCATTGAACTCCCACAAATATTGTAATATTGTAAGACATGAAGAAAACATTTTATGTAACTGTTCTTTCCTTGGAGTAGAGGAACTTAGAGAATAAACAATGCATATATAACCTAATTATAAAGTATTATAAACCCACTTATAAACTTGTTCACATAATTCAAAATGACAGCTGCTTTAATCTCTCTGGAGTGTCTTTTTCTAGTTTTGCGTCTTTCCCTAAAACCAGCAAATAGCTGCCTACTGCTCCTCACCTCCTCAAAACTGATGTTTAAAGTACTCTGTGGTGGGGTATCTAGATCTTGCTGGTCTTCCTGTGTTCTTTTCCTGCGTTCTCTTGACTCTCTCTGTGCTTGTTTCCAAAACCTCTTATGCTTCTTTTCTTTTTCTTTCAAATCATTAATGTTTTTTTTTTTTTTATTTTATTTTGCCCTCCTTCATCCTATTTCTCAATATTTCCCGCTCCTTTCTCAAGAACTCCTCCTTCAGTTCAGGCTAGCTATTAATTTTTTCTTTTCTTCTTTTCTAATAGTCCCTGTTCCTTCTCTTTCGCTCCTCTACTGACAACTTCTCTGTAGCCATTCCAGCCTGAAATCCATACCATTGCAATCCGTATACTTTTCTAATGGATACTTATAAGCTAGCAATAATTGATAAGTGTAGGTAACAATGATTATTACATTATAAAGTCCTTGAGAGGCTAAAAAATGAGTTTCAATTCAAAATATAAAGCAATTGGTTGAAATTCAACACATAAAACTGTGCATCAGTACTATCAAGTGCATGGGAAGTAATATAATTGAAGTAAACTAAATTAATATGTGGATAACATCTTAGTGGGATTTGTCAACGCCATCAAATCCTGACGGTGTTGACACCTGACCGTGTTAATAAAATACCATATTTTCTCACATGTGTTTCTCACAGGAGCCGTCTTGTTTATCGTCAGCTACTTGTGACCTCTGTAACTTAAGTAAATTAAGCATTTATTACAGAAAATTTCACACAAATCTTGCATTTCATTAAATATGGTGTTGTGACATGGAAGGTTTTAACAAATAGATAGGAAATTAAAAGAATATTAAAAATTTACCAGAACTAGAGTGGTGTCATGGCATGTGGAAGAACAAGGAAGTGTTAAAGGGGTCTGTAGAGTTTTAGCTGCCCACAATAATTTCTCTTTTTTAAATTTTAGAAAATGTCTGATGCTGCTGACAAAAACTAAGGACACAAATTCAGTTGACTGGAAAGTGCATTAAAATCATTTCTAAATGGTAACTTTTGATATTCATGAAAATTTTTTTACTCAACTACTTATACATATTAGTTAAGATTTTTAATTTGGTATTCATTTTAATTACTTATCTTATTGTAATGTAATAAGATCTGCTTCAGGACAAGGGTTTTTTCAGGCACTGGCAACATATATCTTTTAGAATAAAAAATATTTATAAAACAATGTGAAATCATATTTTGTTGTGCAAACATTGTCCTGGTTAGTCTTCTGGTTGTTTGTATTTGTAATATAATGTACTTTTTAAAAAAAAACCTGAAAACTGTGTTTTATCTGGCGGACATGTTTTGTCCCAGATCTCAAGAATCACTGAAATAGTAAATGGTAAGTGCAGTGTTCCAACTTCAGTACTTACATTTTCTGTACTTGGATATTTTAAGATTTAAAACTGAACAATGTCTGAGTCTTAACTGATGCCTAGAAGAAGACATTGGATCAAAAGCTTGTATGGTTAAATGCTGATGCTGAACACTTTCTTAAACTTTATTTCCAGACATTTGAGGTTTTATCATCTCAATAGATCTCATTCAGATAAACTCTAAAGGGACTCTTGGTGTTTTAAGCTAATGACTGAACTGCATGTTTCCATTGATGACCTGACTGGAAAATTTTACTGAACTGGATGTGCAATAATGTCAGTCTTGACTTTTTAATTGGAGTAATGAAATGTTTAATTTTAAATTCTTTATGCATCTCCAAGTATTAAAAAGAACTGCTTAATGGGAGATTTGTCATACTTGCACTGCTGATAAACTATCAAGCCTCTTCTGGGGGGGGACAAAATATTTTCATGTGATAAATCTTAAGAATTTAGAAAACTTTGAGATTTGATGGTGAAAAAGTTTTACTTCCAGCATCATTGATGTGTTATAATTCAAGTTGTATGGTTACCTGAGAAGACAATGCAGGGTCACCATGGCAATAACCACATGACTCCAGCCCTTCTCCATAATCTGTATGACTAAACGACGGCTTTCCCCTCTGCCGATTCTCTCTGGATACAAAGAGAGAATACTTTTTCCCTGTGTCGTTCCACTTTATTACACATACCTTTATTTATGGTATTTAATGTTGTGAATTCTTTATATTTTGTGGATTTCTTGAGTTAATGCCAATGTTTGGTGAGAATTTCATGTGAACAGCCTCATTGGAAATATATTTACTGAAAAAAAATGTTGACGTGTTATTTCCCGCACTGTATCTGACTCCAGGGAACTTCAGCAGAAAGTGGGACTTGGGTCCTTAGAGTAAAAATGCACTATGCTACATGTCTGGCAGTTCATTTTAATCACGCATTTTACAAAAAAAAGTATGAATTATGTCAATAGTTGTAATCTTTACGTAGGTGACAAGTAATCTGTAGAGTCTGTAAAGTTGAATGAATTGTCCACATATTGTCAGAATATGAATTGTGTGGCTAACATGTGAGGTCATGGCTCCGTTGTGGAAGGTGAATGCTATAAATAATAGGGCAAATGACTTTATTTCCTGAAATATAAATACTCAAAAACTATTATAAATCAACAATTTAAGTTTCAGGTAAAGAACCCGCTTGCCTAACTTTCTTGAAATAAAATGCTGTTTTGCCTATTTAATTTTATTTATAATTTTAAATACTGCACTTAAACACTCTGAAGCAAGAGTATGGCATTTACTGTATATTAATAGGTATTTATGTGACCTTAAAAGTTGTTTGAAGCTGTTACCCTGTAATAATGAACAGATTTTGTTCTGTGAAGCCATCATTATGTGATCATTGTGTTTAATCTTAATGTCGTGCATTTGGCCTTTCTTGGTTTCCATAGGAAAATGCAGTGTGGGAGTTTTAATGTGTGGTTCATATTTCACAGCGGCAGGAAAAGCACTGAGCAACGGGGGTATTAATGTTCTCACTGATTTGACACAATGTTTGCTCACATTTTTATTTTTGAAGGACTCCCTCGGTGTGTTCTAATTGGCGAGGATGGGTATGTAGTGATTTTCGGACAAATGGTACTGTTTTTATAAGAAGTAGGCACATCTGTTCTCTGCCGCCACCAGTGTGGGCAATGCTTGGTAGCTACTTGTGAGACAAACCCTCACCACACTGCTCCTTTTCAAATGTGGGAAGGAATAAATGAAATGTTTTATACTGGGAATTGCTCATTTTTTGCATAGGCCCAGAATGAAAGTTTGGCACTAAGGATAGCATCATTACTAAATTGACAGCCATAGGGGCTTTAATGGTGGCAAATTGAGGTCCTGGCTTACTGTCATCTCATCTGAAGGATAACAGTGAGAGGATTTCAGTTCTGGCTCTGAAGAGCCACATAATGTCATCATGGTTTTATTAAAGTCATTACATGCAGCCATTCTGTAAGATGAATTGCTCAACTTTCCTCTTTGAAATGCTGTGTAAAGTTTGGGCTGAACTCTACTAGTATAACTACCTGAAGCTTCCTAACAATATCAGTTCAAAAACTCATTTTGATTTTTATGCTTAAATCTGATGTTAATTTGAAATGGGTCTAAAATAGCAGGATTTCCTCAGAAGAGTTGCTGACCCTGTCAGTGAACAACTCCCATCCAATTGCTAACTGAGGTCAGACCTGGTTAGCTTTATGAGTTCAGCAACTTGGTGGGATGGACTGCTGTGGTTTTTGACACAACTGCTCTTTCCATATAGCCCCCCCCCAGCAGCTATGAGATTAAATAAATTCAGTAAACTAACATAACCAGGTTCAGTTTTCTCGGACAAAGTGTCAAAATTGTCCAGCATTAATGTCTGAGCGGCCTCTTTCCTTAGCAACAGTGCTTTTTAGGATGAAGGGATCCACAGTGGTGCACATTTCATCTCCACAACCTGACATTGCACCTTCTGCAGGTCGGGACACTCTGCTGCTACATATCCTGACCGGTGACAAAGGAAGAATTCACGGGACACTTTTCCTGCTGGCCCTGCTTACCCCTAAAACCATACTTTTAACTGTTTTCAGAAATGCTATTAGTGCTTTTTCTCCATTTACTCTCTTGAGCAGTAGTGTCAAAGCTGTTGTGGTGGATCCAAACAAACCCGTCAGCTAACACAGAAGCCACTTCTCAAGTTTCACATTTTGACATCACTAAATGCTCAGACAATTTTTAAGCTCCTCCAGTAACATTGTTGTTTGTAAGCCTTCAAAATCAGTCACCGTTCATGCAGGTAACCAGTTGATTGTATTTTTGCAGTTTGTTTGCCAAGCAGTATCTGACCACTATGACCGAGGCTCAGCTGAAGCAGTACGACAGGCTGATCAATGAGCCCAGCAATGACTGGGACATTTACTACTGGGCTACAGGTAAGATGTCTGGTGGGCACAGGTGTGAGAACCCCACACAGCTTATGTTCAGGTTAACACCTGTAGTGTGACAAAATTTACATTCTGGATTTAACAGTTTCAGTTTTGCACTTTAGTGCTGCTTTTTCATTTATGGTCATGGCTTCTGCTCCGCTTGCGGGCTTTTGATCTAGACGGATTCATGATTAGATTCAGTTTTTATCCGTGATAAAACACTAATATAAATGTCATAGCTGTTACAGTAAGGTGACATTCTGTAAGAAAATGTCTTTCAGTGAAACTAATATGCAAATTATCCCTTTGTAATGTGCTGCTGTCTGTAACTTTACCGCACACCCCACTCGCACAGGCGTTCCCTTCAGTTTGTCTTTTTTTAAACTTATTTAATATTTAAATGCAAAGATGTGCAAATATTAATGTTTTTTTTTCTTTTCTTGTAATGAAAGTATCAAACTCAAGTAGCTTAAAAGTCCACATGGAAAAAGAAGTATTTACCAAATTTGTGTAACTATCATCACACTAAACAGGGTGTGAAAAAACAAAATGGATATCTCCTTCTGACTGTATTTCTATCTAGATCTGAAACATCTGAATGGAGACTTTTGACATGCGTTCAAAAATGCACTTGGGATTTATGAAATAATACAACGTTTCTTGTAGAGGTTTGCACGCTGAAAATTTATTTTGAAGGCTGCTGGTTGGCAAGTGACCGATTCTGTAGGCTGTTCTTCCAGTCCTTTTTAAGGATTAGGTGGTGTGAGCATGGAAAATACAAAAACAATTTCAGGTGTTTCAGATGTTGTCTAAAAGCTACAGTAGTGACATATTTGTAAAAGTAGTGTATTGTCAACTTGATCTCATTGCTTGTATTCTCAGTATTTATCAGATGCGTTTCTCCAGTTGACTTGCAACCATCAGCAACTGTTATACTGATGAAAGGCTATGGTGTCCAGATTGTCTGCTGCTTCAGTAACTTAGGCAGTTTCTGTAGGCATGAATGAAATGGGAGTCCATTTCCTCCTGTACGGTGCTGCCTGTTCATTCCCCCCGCCAGGCCCCTGTCATTTGCAACTAACCACACACTGAGTCACCTGTAACTCGCCGGCAGCCAGCCAGTTGCATACAGCTGGCAGACTGAATGAGCCTGGTGTTTTGTGGATATGAAGGTGTGTAGACTGCATCTTTTTCTCTGTTTTGCCTGGCAGGGGCCCAGCCTACACCTCCAGACTACCAGGGCGAGGTGATGGATTTGTTGCAGGAGTTTGCCAAAAACCGGGAACGGGAGCAGAGATTGAGGGCACCAGACCTGGAGTACCTGGACCAAGGGACACACTGATCCAGTCCTCTCTGACTGCTTAGAACACTCACTGCCTCTGGGGCTGTCTGATTACATCCACTTCATGCTGTAAGGTTTGTTGTCTCCTAAATCTTTAAGGTTAACATGAACCATCACAAAGAGGGGTTAAAAGGTTTTATGTATATAAAAGTTTATTCTCTGAATCAGTTAGGTTAATAGCTGACTTGTCTGGACTGGTATGCTAGGATCCAGTGGCCTAGCATAAAGAACACCTTCAACCGTTATTTCCAGGGTTTATGCAGTCAACTGCACAAACAACACCCAACCTTTGCTCTGCTGAAGGTGCAAAGGCCTCCTCCATCAGCTCAGGCTCATGCTTGACGGAGGCTTTGCTTCAGTGTGCTGTTGATGTTGTTGAGGTGAACTTAGTAATGGTTGTTCTTTTGTTGTTCAATAAAGTCTGCCTAACCCCCATGTGTGGGTACCTGCTAACACCACTGGTCAATTTTAAGTCTGTGGTCCTAAAATGGTTAAAGGTAAAATGCTGTGTAGGGCTGATCAAGCAGTCCTGAAGCTTTGCATAAAGCCCTGCAGTTAGGCCTTGTGTGTAGACTGCTTTCCCTCTCCTAGTCTGTAAAATTTACAAGATTCCAATAATCACTCTTGTGACAGAAGGATGTAATTTTAGGATCTATAAACGTATATAAGTGAACAGGTCAAACTTGAGCTGAATATAAAGTCCCGTGTTTGCATGCATCTGTTAGCAGTTCCTTTTCCTGTATAATTCCTAATTTATTCTGAGCCTCACATGACCGATTTCATTAATTCCTGACATGGTTGTGCAAAGTGATTTAAAACTTTACCCACCTGGATGTTGTACTGAAGAAACTCCGGGGAAGTACCTATATAACAGGGAGTGGAACACCTAGTTCACCTCCTGGGATGTGAACTGGCAACCTTCAGAATAAATTTTCAGCATGCAAAGCTCTACAGGAAAGGCCGGAACATAACACTCAAATAAGGCACAGGTATTCAGAGGGTCATCACAGCAGCAAATGACTGTCGGTCTTCATGACCAGTTGTTGCTGTATTTTAAAATGTGGTATGAATTCAGTTATTCGTTTGAATTTTTATGTAGAAAAAACTGGACAAATATGTTACATTACAAGAATACTAATAAAATAGGGTAATTATATAATTCACTGCCCAGCCAAAAAAAAAGTCACCACCTGGATTTAACTTAGTGTTATGATGTGGGGTTGCTTCAGTTGGTCAGGTCTAGGTTCAGCAATGTTATGTGCCCAAAAAATGAGGTGAGCTGACTACCTGAATTTACTGAATGACCAGGTTTTTCCATCAATGGGTTTTTTCTTCTATGATGGCATGATGACAATACCAGGATTCATTGGGCTCAAATTGTGAAAGAGTGGTTCAGGGAGCATGAGAGAGACATCATTTTCACACATGGATTGGCCACCACAGAGCCCAGACCTTAACCCAATTGAGAGTCTTTGGGATGTGCTGGAGTAGACTTTACGCAACGGTCCGACTCTCCCGTCATCAATACAAGATCTTGGCAAAAAATGAATGTTGTGACATTGCATAAGCTTATCGAAATGACACCACAACGAATCCATGCTGTAACCAAAGCTAAAGGCGGTCCAACAAAATATTAGTGTGTGTGCCTTTTTTTTTTTTTTTTTTTTTGGCCTGGCAGAGTATATATTAAGATGTAATATGATAAAACAATTAGGTGATAGTTATTAAATCATATTTGGTTGTAGCTGGGTGAAAGGTATTGAATAATTTCACTTGTGAAAACTTGTAAGTCAAAACAGTAAAGTTCAAATTTCAATAAATTTTTACAGTTTTTCTCAGTTGCTGTGGCATATCTATTGAAATAACAAGGTGTTGCAATGTAAAGGTGAAAAGTAGCAGCTCTTTTGCAACCAATCACTTTACCGCTAATGAAACGGTGAAAAACAAAGCTGTGGATGAAAAGGAAACAGACAAACAGATGGAACCTTGTAGATGCAGAGATACCATCCCAGAAAGACTGGAACACCACATTCACAGTTCCTGGAGCCTCAATCCAAAAGCACAGAATTAGGTTATTCAGTCTTTTAACTTCTAATGCTTTTATGAAAAGGTGCTTTCAGCACATTGCTCCCCATAAGAAGGCAGACGGAGAGAGAAGCAGATAGTTGTGGTAGAAACTGCCATTCTTTCAGTGAAATACATATTTCTGTCTTAATATACGTGATAAATTTGCATCCCACAATGTTTTCCCTCAGCTTTGAGAAAAGTATGACTTTTTCCAAAAATATGACAAAGAAAATAATAGTTTGCTCTGTTACTGGGCTCCCAGTGAACCCTTGCTCCATGGTACCTAATGCATTGTTCTACACCTGTCCAAATTCTCCAAGGTGATTCAGCCAGTTGGGCTCACAGTAGAGGGATTTGGTCACAATTTACATTTATTACAACTGTATTTCATCAACAAACTTAACTTTCAGCCCTCTGAGACACAAACCCCCCACTACTGAATGAAGATGCCAGCTGCCCATAACCCTCTGCCATTTATACTGGTGGAAGGCAGAGCTGTTGAGTCAACGTGTCAAGTGGGCTCAGGAGGTGTCTGCTCACACAGAGAGTATTGCACAGTACCACAGAGTACCACACAGTAGCACAGTGAAGGGGGTTGGCAGAGGTACAGGCTCCTAGATGATTGCTGCTGCTATGGCTAAAAGACTGAGTGCTAGAGCAGAGATTTGTCTGTAACTCAGGAATGAAGGTTGTTTGTAAAACCCTATTATATGTGTGACTAAGTGTCTGGCCGACACAGTAACTACTGATCCTCTCAGTGTGCTTCTCTTTTTTACCTCCCGGGTGCATTTATGCAACGCAGAATATTCATTTCCTTCCTTTGGTTTCCTCTTCCAGTCACATCTTTCATTTTCCTGTCTGTGTCCTTCATTCTGCAAACAACTTGCTGAACAAATCAAATATATATTTATTACCTCATATTTAAATGCACCTATACAACTCATCACACTGCATAACTACACTTGTAAGAGCGATGCATCATGGGGGGGGTCGCAGCTCCACTTGCTATCACTACAGTACGATGTGTCTTTGATATTTTTTTGCTTTTAAAACACATTTTTGCTTTTAAAACTCCATTTCTGGATGCCTTGGAATGTGAGATAGTTAGTTGGTCAACTGGTCAGTCTGTTGTTTGGTTAGTCGGTTAGTAATCCAAGCGGAAAACAACCTGTGACCAAAGGTCAGGTGCGTCCTGGTTGCCACCACTAGATGGCAGTAAAATGCCGCTGGTGGATTAGGGTGTGAGTTTTTTTTTTTCCCCTCAATCAAGATCGTTCATTTCTAATACAATATAAAGGGGAAATACATACTGGACTGGCTCAGTTTTGGACTCTGTGGGACATCAATGAATGAATTTTCCATTTGTCAACAGCCTCGACCAAATGGCAGAGATTACATAATTAAATTAGTTCTGCCGAGAACAAAACTCTTTTCCAGCGCAATGTTCTGATAGTGTTTTTTTTTCAAAGCATTAAAATCCTTTACTTGTGTGACTACAGCGAACAGAGCAGCGACACCAGTAAGAAGAGAATTTTCTCTTGACTCCACAGTGAAAATCGAGGTAATACTGCAGTTTTCCTGATTGTTGCAGCTCTGTTTCTCCGATTATTGTGTGAGTCAAAGTCATTTTGTTCTACAGGAGTCCATAGCAGCTGCACAGCCCTTTCACCTGCAAACCCCTACAAACAAATGAGGCTGTATTTTACTTGAGGTTACCTGGTGTCCACCCCAGCATCCAAACCTGTCCGTCGATCTCTATGCTGCCAGTGCACCACCTCCCCTCCCAGTTTCCTCCATCTGTCCTCCAGGGCTGTAAGCCATCTGAGCCCGTCTGTGCCTAACTGGTGCTGACAGAGGAAGAAACCTTCAGCCTGTCTCTTTCTCGCAGACATATCATGTCAACTCAATGGCAGCAGCTTTTCCTCAGCAAATAACAACACAGTGATGCCTGGGGGGGTGGTGGGGGTCACACTCAGTGGGCAAACACAGCAGACCCCTTTACCCTGGCACTATGATCAGCTCTGTTTGGCGGCCATCGAACCTCCAACAGCCAGTCGGCTGCTGCCTGCAGTGCACCCAATTCCCAATGCAACACTAAAACCACAGAAGGAAAAAAAACCCAGAAAAAAAACCTACGGGCATTGGTTTCTCATTAGAGTTTTGCAGAACAAACAGAAACATTTGTGTGCTTTAAATGATGCAAAGTTTACTCATTTACACACATTTATAGCTGCAACTGTAAAAATCAGTCGAATTAGAAAGGAGGTGAAACTGAATAAATGAAAAGGAATACGCACTTGACTGTGCACCTGATGACAGGGGTCCAGTGCTGGCCTTTTTCACGCAGGTTTGGTGAACATTTGGTGAACGCAACTCTTACGGGGGGGGGGGGGGGGTAAGGGGTTAGCATCTCCTTAAATAGACCAGTGTGATGCAAGCGGGGGTCTCCCACCGTGTGAGATCTGCTCAGGGCCTGAAGTCCTCTGCTGCAGTTTGGAAGGTCACCTCGTCTCCCCATTGGAAGCTGTGTGCAGGGACGGTCCGATCTGCCACTTAGACCCCCTCCAGTGTCGGCTCCTTTCGCTGGTTCTGCCCGCTCCCTCTCGCCTCGCTATCAGTGCTGTGTGCGTGATGGTTTAAAAGCAGCACGTAAACAGATTCCTACTCGAATGATGAGGTTTCAAGTTGATTTTTTTGTGTCGTCTGACTGCTTTCCCCTTTGTTGTGACCATACTGTCTGTTGGGCTGAATTTATTTATTTTGATAAATTCATTTAGCTGACGCTGTTCTCCAGAACTGCTTACAGAGTTAAGCTGCTTACAGCGATTTACACATTTGTATGACGGTAATTTTTTTTACAGCATGAATGCATGGAATCTCGCTCAAGGGCAGTGCAGTAGGAAGTGGGAATC
Organism: Heterotis niloticus; assembly: GCA_018136845.1. NCBI lineage: Eukaryota > Metazoa > Chordata > Actinopteri > Osteoglossiformes > Osteoglossidae > Heterotis > Heterotis niloticus. The sequence continues at coordinate 14,108,654 of CM030901.1, read as the reverse complement.
AAACCTGGGACTCTCCAATCCAGAGGCATCAACTCTAACTGCGTACTGTGCTTTACTAATTTTTACTCTTGCCATCTCTCAGCTTGTTTTCTGCTTCTTTCGTCCCTTTCAAGGATGCAGTAGGAAATGGCTAAGTAGCCATCATCTGCATTCTTGTCATGCGTATGCACAAAAACAGCCTTTTCCATGCTTAGACTGCAACTTTATTTCAAACTGGTCAATTGTGGAAAAAAAAGTAAAAATACATTAAAAATACACTGTTTCTTCATGTGCAAAGCCAATTAACACAGGAATGGGTTTTGAGCAGCATTGTCATTGCACATGTATCTGCATGACTTGCATCAGGGTTGTTATTTTACGCTGTGGTGATGTTCATGAAACAGAAGGTTTGATAACTAAATAATTGTATTACCGAATGATCGCTATTACAACCCCAAATCAGAAAAAGTTGGGACAGTGAAAAATGCGCTCTTCAAGAGCAAAAGCCTCCAGTTCTTTGAGGGATGAGGCTCGTGGGATCTCCTTTGCATTCTGCACTCCAGAACATCCCAGAAAGATTAAAGATGTTTAAATCATATTGCTACCTGCCAACCGGCCTAATATGAGTCACCTTTACAGTTGTATTTTGAACTGCGATTTAGTTTCTTCAAAATTAAACTCATTTGTCATGTAGTGTTTCTGTTATTTTGTCCACCCTATGTATATGTAAAGATGAAACTGATAGCTAAGAGATAAAACAAATAAAGGGTTGTGCAAAAAAAAAAGGACTTTAGAGCCAATACTTGTCAGGTGAAATGATGACACACAGGACAGTGGACATTTCATAATAAAGTTGGGACAGTATGGAAAATGCAAACAAAAAAGGAACACAGTGATGATTCTTACACTTATTTTTACTTTTATTTCAGTGCAAATGAAATGTTAGTTGAACAGACAAAACATGAAATATCTTGGGTTCATACTGTTTGCAATGAAATAAAAGTCAGGTAGCAATATAGTACGTGTCACTAAAAAAGAGGTGTGTCAAAGGTCTGGGCAGCCATCTTGTGAGAGTCTTTAGCTCCAGTTATTGCACTGCTTGGTTATACAGCGACCAAGGAGCATGAGGCCATTTTGCAGGACCAGATGTACATTATGGAGCAAACACAACACTGTTCCCTTCATGTCGCTTGTTAAGGCCCCCATCCACACTGCTAAAACAAATTCAGCAAATTCAAATTCAAAACTCTTTTTGTTTTGTGAACACCAAGATGAAGTCAAATGCCTCCCACGGCCTCCAAAGCCACCTGATTTAAACATCATTAATCTTTTTGCGATGTTCTGGATTGCAGAATGCAAAGGAGATCCCACGAGCCTCATCCCTCAAAGAACTGAAGGCTTTTCTTCTTGAGGAGCGCAGAATCCATCTGTACACAGTTTAGGACTTGTCTGACAGCATCCTAAAGAGGATGGAAGCTCTTCTGAATGCAAAGGGTGATTCAATTCCTTATTAGGTCCTTAACATTAATATTTTATTATATTTTACTTTGTCTACTTTTTTGTATTATTGGAGCCCCTCCAAAGAACTGGAAGGTGCTGGACTCTCAAGATAGAGTTTACAGATTACCCTGCATTTAATAAATTAAATTGAATGAATTTTCTGGGCCATAACCTGATTGTTGGCTTTACAATATCTGTTGATGTTATCAAAGGACCAAGGGACATGAGGCCATTTTATAAGATCAGATGTATGTCATGGAGCAAACACTGTTCCCTCATGATGCTCCATATTCCAGGATGATAAGGCCCCCATACTCATTGCTAAAACAAATCCATGAACACCAGGATGAAGTAAAATGCCTTCCACGACTTCTCAAGTCTCTACATCTAAACATGATTAAACATTTAAGGGTTGGTGTGCAGAGTGCTAAGTAAATTTCCACCTCCTTCATCCCTCAAAGGACCGGAGGCTTTCCTTGAAGAATGGTGTAATAACCAACCAAGCACAGTTCAGAACTCGTATGACAGCATCCCCAGAAGGACTGAAATTGTTCTGGAGATAAAGGATTTAAGACTGAGCTTGGATATGATGACAGGAAAGCTAAGCAGGTGAGCAGAGTCATGGCCATACAGGACTTTGGAGCATCTCAACTCTCATGCAGTTCATCCCATCTCAGTCACATGAAATCAAGTCAGTTGAGCACTAATTTATGAATGCATACATTTTATTGGGTCTGGCAGCTTCATCCCACCATACGTGCGTGCTATCCAAACAATTTCAAGCAGTGGATATTATAGCCAGTTAGTGCACTTGAGTGTACAAACATGATTATTTATTTAAATGCATTTGCTGCTGTGCTCATCTAAAGCCTTGTGGGAATTGTTCTGCTGTGACCGTTTCAGCTTTGGATTTAGATACCCCGAATTGCCATTTTATTAGGTACAGCTCCCTCTGTCACACAAATTGTAGATTCCTGCAAGTCATATGTCATACGACTGCAGTGTGGGTATAAATCAACCAGAGCAGTGTTTCTAGCATCAGTTAGTGGTCAGCTGAGGGTTGGAATGGCTCTGACACAGTGACTCTGTGTGGTATGATAGTTGGTGCTGGGTGTGCTGGTTGTAGCATCTACCAAATGGCTCTCATACTGAGCTTTTCATTCACAACTTCAACATGAGTCCATAGGACTACCCTGTTTGATGTCAACAGTACAGCCTGATGGTGGCTGTGTGATGGTGTGGGGAATTTTCTCTTGACACATATTAAAGTACCCGATACCCACTGAAGAATGATTGAACGGGACAGAATATCTGAACATTGTTTGCTGACCAAGTCCAACTCTTCATGGCTAGTTTATCCAACTCATATGGACACTTTCAGCACCATCGCTTCCTCCAGGTCACATGGCATCATCTAATGGTTCAAGGAACATAACAGTGAGTTTTCATTGCTTCAGTTTCCTGAACAGTCCTGTATCTCAGCCTTGTCAAGGGTCTTTGGAATAAGGTGGAAATGGCTGTTTGCAGCAACACTGTGCAGCCGTCTGATTTGCAGCAACTGTATGACAGTCTTTTCCATACACAGTGCATCCATCATCTTGTAAAATGCATACCTCATGCTGCTTTGAAGGCCACAGAGCTGCAGCATGCTACTAGATAGGTGTGCCTAATAAACTGACAACGCAGTGTATTTGTGTTATTTTATGTCTGCGTCTGAGCTGCTACATGAACATATGCACATTTGAGAGGCACAGGGAGAGGAGCGAACAAGGTGATCATGTGTTAAATAACCTCCTGCACCCTTACATGAAATAGTTAATAAACAGCTTCATTCTGGGTTGCACCTGACCTTACAATTGAGCTTATAACTGCATGCTCACTATAACACCGCATTTTGATATTTAATAATAGTGAACAATGTCAACTAAAAATATAATTTCTAACTAAATTATAGGCCCCGCTCATGTGACACAAGCGTTTGCGTTGATATATATGCAATGCGTGAATGCATGTATGAAGCCCACACACCATCACAGATTCCAGTGAAAAAGCACTGACAACAGTGTAGTAAAAATGGTTCTTTAATGTGGAACAAAATCAGAGCTCAGCTCCATAGCGACCCCCACTCAAACTGCCTATCATAACCCAATCCCACACAAGGGATGATTGGGGGAAATCGACCAATAAGATCACAGTCTGCTCGGCTAATAAACAAAAAACAAAAGAAAAAACAGGAGAGGCGGAAAAACCCAGAATGCACCATCGAAGCACTGCTGGGCTGGGCTTGATACTCCCCTCCCACTACACGTGCCCACCACCCTCACCCTCATACTCACACACACACACACACACACACTGAGCCTTCCAGTTTAACCAGAGATGTGGTAAATGGTCACTTGTGCTCATCTAGGCTGAGAGTCTCCTTTGGCCCCAAGGCAGTTCAAAGGAAGGGCCCAGAGGTCAAGTGGAAATAAACCTTGGCTAGATTAGTAGTTAGCGGGGGGAAGGCGCCACCACAACTCAACCAAAGAGATCACAGAACCCAGGGGGACATTTGAGTGCCCCCTGCAGTGTGAGTGTGGGAGGGTGAGGGGCACGTGAAGCGATCCTGCTTTGAACTTCAGTAGGGAGAGAGAATTCTCTAAGGCTACACACTACGCTGGCCAGTCACCACCCCAATGACGGCACGTGACATCTTAGCAGTTTTTGAAAAATATTACTTCATTTAAATGGAATGTCTCAAGTTTTTAATCATTATTTTTTTCACGTAAAGGAAATGGAGAAGGAGGTTTTTGTACTGCCCGCCCAGCAAGACCCCATACTCCACTGAAGACACACAGACATAAACAGGTACAGGTAAACACATGCAAAACACCTAAGGCGGCATTTCGGACAGGAGCTCTAAAGGGGAAAGGGAGGGGGAGATGTTTGTCCAAATTACTGCACCCCCCCCTCAGACCCCAGTTAAAATAACCCAGGAGGGACAGCAGAGTGGAACACCGTGTCAGCAACAAATACACAGTCTACTTGACAAAGACAAACACTGAGGACACACACCAGTATGGACAGACACATGCGGTATCCCCGTCTGCAGTGGCTGGTTGTCTTACGTCCCCCCATGGCTGGTGAGAACACGCCACACGGTTCCACATTTTCCACACGATCCACTTCGGACCCTGGCCGCTCCCTGCGTGAACCCCTGTGGAAAACTTCTTCAGTCTGACATGCACCCTTTACCAGAAGAAAAGAAGCGCACGGAAAAGTACGGCTCAAGTCGTCCGCCAGACGCATTTTGGTACAACAAGTAGCTCCTAAACTTTTTGGGTGGTGACGCTGAACACAGTCTTGTCTTAACCCAGCACCCCTAAACTCAGCTACATACAGTGTTAATGGCCAGTGTTTTAGGTTCATTGTGCTTATTCATATACTTTTATTGAATTAATTATGAATTATTACTCTAAATAAAATGTTTGACAAATAGCATTAAATCGCTAAGCTTAAAGCACTGAAACAGCAACGCCAATTGTAATATTACATTCAGAAAAGAGCTCTTGGCAATGGATTGGCTGGTCACCTTGATGCACAACTATTAGACACAAAAGGCCCTAAAATTATTAAATTAAGCACATACGGATGCTCTATTATCCACAGTAATTCTACTTTAGTCGCTTGCTTAATAATCCACATTGTGCCAAAAAAGTAATCCCCTTATAACACCATTAGACCTTCCTGTAACCTTCATTTGGGTTGTGACCATGGGAATCGGTGGGGTCATTTAAGACTTCATTGTTATGGAAAGAAGTCGAATGAAAACAACTTTATTACTGGACTGTCGCATACAGGGAAGGTTTCTGTAAAAAGTCCGCTACTAGGCGGGGTTTTGAGTGACAGATGTTACAGTGACGGGACCTCTCGTCACTTCTTGTCACCGTAGGGCCACCTGCGGCTGCGTTAGACCGGCAGGTTTTCCTTAGTCCCCCTTAGCAGAAAAACAGAAAGGAAGTAGATGAAGGCCAGTAGAGGAGGCATGTCAGCTGCGGTGCTCGCCCACCTTTGGAAACACATTGCCTGGGGATAGAACTGGGAGAGGCATAACTACCAAAAAGTACAAGGCATGCAACCAGACTAGTGCACAAACACACACACGCACACTCACTCACCCACACACACATATACACGGGGACAACATCCTCCACACGCCCCCACCCTCGGTCCCATCGCACTCTCCTGGCTGCCAGAGCCGGCCGCATCTTTTGGCGAAAGCAGACAGAAAACAGCGACGCACCTGGGATGGTATCCAGGTGACCGAAAAACCAAAAGAGAACAAACGTTGGCTATAAAAAGGACCTGTGCCACCGGGCCTTCAAGGATACAGAAGCATGTTCTCAACACCTGTTTTTTTAAACAACTCTACTCTTTTTTCTTTTACTCTACCAAGCGTATACTATTCACCTTTAACAGGCAGCTAAAATCTATACAGTACCGTCCTTTTTATAGTTTTTTCTTTACACATATTTATATATATTTATAGATATTTTTTACACTGTACAAAGTTGGCAAAAATAAATAATAAATACAACATATTAGATTGTACACACCACAATTGTGTTTCGAAAGACAAAGCACTCGGCTGGGCAAGTGGGTATAAAGTAGTGATGAGAGACTGAGAGAGACGATCTCCAGGCGCGCTGGGCACAGCAGCGACACACGGAGTAACTTGCAGCTTTCCAGCAACTTCCCCACACTTGTACTATTGCTTTTTTATTGGTATTTCCCAGCTCCTTCTGTCTAGTTCACTGCCAGCTTTCTTTGAAATTCTAATCGCGCTTTGTTTCATAAATATCCCGCAAACACGGCACTTCGGGGGACAAAGGATGATGTTAAATAGGACCTGGGTGAAAGAGGCCCTGTCTGCGGAGAGTCCGTCCCCAGTCGTCACTGACAACCCTCTATTCCAGCAGTCTTAGGGTCAGATGTGTTGACAGTACCTCCCATACAGGAGGGGGTCTAGTTTTCGCTGGAGAGACAGAGGGCACTCTGGCTCAGCTTATTCCAAAAAAATTGCTGTCCTCAGCTCTCGGACCACGGTGACCACAAAATCCATGGCACTACAGCAAGGTGTACAGGGTGACGTGCCGAATGTCCACAATTCCGCAAGCCTTAAATTAGGCTGAATGTTGACATTTAAGGTAAAATTTCTTCCAGCCTCAGAAAACAAAACAAAAACCCATTTCTCCGCTTTGATGGTCCACAAGGAGGACCTGAGACTGCAGCCTGCGTCACAGTGTCTGGGATGCTCGTGTACCCCCCCCCCCCCCCCCAGCCCTGCTCTGGCATTCAGAGGCACTGCCCACCAAACAAAATGCTGCCAGGTCTCTGGGATGCAGCATATGGAGAGCAGGCGCGGGAAGCAGTGGGGTCGACACCTGCTGTATGAACTGCCTGCCCTCAGAAGCAGGCTTGTTCTACCAGGGGGTGTCTGGACACTGTGTTCTGGCCCTGAGGCCTGGTTTGGGAACTTAGAAGTGAACTCATAGCCCAGGACAGGAGAAGCTGCACCTGAACAGAGCAGCAAGTTAGAAACCGCCTTTGCCAATGGTGGCTGAAAAGTAGTTCATTTGATCCTGTGAATAAGGCTGAACCATGGAGGCTGTTTCAGACTAAGCCATGGAGGCTGTTTCAGACTAAGCATGATATATAGATGTGCAGCAACCATTCAAATAAATAGCAATCGGGGGGAAAAAATGCCCCCTACTGTGTCATTTTATCTTAAAATGAGATAAAAAAAGCACCAGACCCCTCTGCTGCTGGAAGGTTCTGTCCTAATTCCTGTTCCTAGTTTGTTCATGTGAAGGCAACGTTGCAGGAGGTCATTCGCAGGAGACACTCTTATAACTGCTGATGCCTAAGCTCGATGTGCGTGGTGCCCCTGGGACCGTCTCTCTCTCTCGATTCTCCCGCTCCGCTCCCCCCCCATGGCCAGGCATCTCAGTGTGAGCCACTGTCCTGGAACAATTTAGGCAGGAGGCCTTGGACCCAAATAGAGAAGTCCCAGGTGAGGCACTCGGGCTGTTTGATCAGTACTGCCACCACGAAGAGGGCCCAGGAGCACCTCCGCGATCTACTGCATGGCAACACTTAACCACAGCAAGCAGCACCACCTGGGAAGTCCCTTAGCCTGAAACATACAGCAAATGCCACCCTACCACATGACCGCCCTTCATATTTTAATGCCACAGTTGTAATTTTGGCAACCACGATGCCTTGAGATACACTCTCAAAATAATATAGGTTAGTTCTGAAGTATGGTTTCAGCGGACGGTTCTGGAATTGGATGTATAGTGCTGGGTCTCACCCACTCCTCCCAACTCTGTGCCACCTCAAAAAACAAACAAACAAACCATAACAAACTTCACGTGCCCTTATTCAAGAAGGGCTTTCATAACTGTCAGCACTATCACCATAAGGATCATTATTATTCTTGTTTTTTTGTCATCATTTAAAGTGACAAAACAAAAGATTCTGTCTACAACAAATAGTCACTGATTCCCCTCAGCAATCTGTACAGAAAATGATCGGGCCTCCTCTGTGCAGAGAAAAGGACCAGGAGGAAGAACAACAAGCACACACATAGACACACACAGACCATCAATCGAATGTAAACAGAGCATTATTGTTATTACTCTTGTTACTATCGTTCGTATTTAAATCGACTTTATTTAGAGGAGCACGTTCTTGGACTCAGAGTCACCTCTGGTTGGAGTTAGATCTGTAAAAAAATTACTGAACAGGCCAAGCTGGCTGAGACAAAGTCTGTTTGGGCAGGACCAGTGCCTGTCTGACCAACCAACATCCTGGGTTGCTGACCCTAGGCCACCAACTCCTTCTGCCTGAAAGGGAAACCTGATGGTCGGACGACCGACATCCTCATCGACAAGTGGAAGTCCCGGTTTTTCAGCAGCACAAGCTGACACACAACATCAGAGGATGAGCACAGGGGTGGGATGCTGCGGGATGACTGAGCCCAAATGTTACACTAACAACTCCCTTGCAGCTGCAGACCAACTTTGTGTTTCTGTTCAACGTAGGGATGCAGTGAAGCCCGTATGCTGGCAGTCCTAACAACTGGGATGCACGCTGGCAGACCCTCTGCTGCTGCAGGTGAGGGAGTCAAAACATGCATCAGCGGGGAGCAAATGGCTCCTGTGATGGAGATGAAAACAAAGGAGAGGGGAAAGAAATGAACATGTCAGTTATGCCTGCCTGCCTTCCTTCTGGACCTCACACATCTCCATCTACTCCTGCTCCTTCTTCTTCCTCAGCACCCCCCTCTGTGGGCCTCTCTCCCCCGGTCAGAATGGGTTTAATTGAGTTTTTCAGTCAAATATTTTTTTGCAGAACATCGAGAAACAAAATGTCAGCTATGTTTCAGTCAAATCAATCCATATTTTATTCTGTGTGGTACTGCACTGCGAGGGCAGTAGTCACTGCTCCTGACACAAACTGCACACAAGGCAGCAGCGATGCTGGGCTCTCCTCTTTAAACCGGTGGTCATGATGCAATCGCCCAGAAATATCGGCGCGCAATCCCACAGGACAGAGCACTGAGACACAGCATCGCTCCCTGTCTCTCTGAGTTTACTCAACAAACAGCTTAGCATAGCAGGCCCACCAAGAACAGAGATGTCCAGATGCTGCTGGATCTTTCCATCCATGCACTGTCCACTAGGGAGCACGTCAGCCAGCATGGGGGATTTTACACAGGTTGGCACTGTAAGCCTGTGCGTGGCACCTTATTACACACAGAGGCTCTGGAAATGACCGTGCCTTTTGTTGCGGGGTTTCTGCCTGAATAACGCCGTGCCGCTCCGCATCGACGGGTAGCGGTGCCCCAGGCTCCACCGAGCATAAGATGAGGGCAGCCATCATGTGCTATCAGTGAGTTGCTGATCCGAGCCAAAACACGTGCTGGCGCAGGGTAGCGGGTGAGTAAGTGCACACGGCAGCTCTGCCAACTGTCACAGGCGGCACCAGCTCGATCGCGGTTTCAGTCGGACCTGCTGTAGCTGATTCGGCGCCCTTGTCGGTGCCTCTGAGGGATGAGCGGCTGCAGTGTCTCAGGCTGAGCACTCAAGCCCCTTCGCCCGACAGGCCAACGCGAAGCAGGGAACTTAGTCACGGAATCAAAACTGAAGCAACACCGCGTCTTCAACGCGTCTGGGTCGGCCCACGTGAGGTCAGGACACAGAGGTCTCGCCCGTTTCTTTGCTGAGGACCACAACGAGCTGTAAAGTGCCGCGCCGTCCTTGTGGGTCGAAGAAGCAAGAAAGAACCCAAGCTGGTTTGTAAGCGGCGCTTTCCTGAGCATCTGGTATTTACACCTCTGTGGAACAGAGCTTCCGTCCCATCTGCTGCCAGCAAGACAAAAGATTCACCAAAGAGACATCAGCCAGAGCAACCCAACTGCACGTGCCAAGTGACGCCATGACTTTTCAGCACCTGTCCCCTCCCACGTTACTCAGAACTTACTTCTCTGTAACCCTGTGCTCAACAGCTGAGCTGTTTACAAACAGCTATCTTCTACATTTGTTTTAGACAGGACAAAAACACATTAAGTGCTTCTAAAGAAACAGTTTCAAAGCGGTTGTTTGAACTTAAGAGCCATCCTGCTTTTGCTGAGTGTTCCCACTCCTCCACAAACCATGCAATATGGATCAGGTGCATCTTGCTGCTGCTTTCACGGCCTCACTCCTGCCCTCCCATGCAGGGAAGAGCAGAGCCATCCACCACAAGCCTTGTCAGGTTCTGTCGGTCACACTGTCCTCTCCCCACATGCGCTACCATTACATAACAGCCGTGTCACACAACCCGAATATTTCCAGCCGTACGTTCAGATGTGGCTACACTAGGCGTCCGCTAAAATGGCAAGACATCCTCTATAATTCAGCTCCCTTGACAGCCCCTCTGTAAAGAAATACTGCTGTAATGCTCATTCCAACCCTGCAGCGCCATAGTGCCAGGTCTGAAGCGACACAGTTAAAGTGACCCCCTGTAAAGCAACACAGTCCTACAGCGTGGTTTGTCTGCAGCAGCGCAAATATACAACATGGCTGAGGATCTCTCACATAGTTCGTAACACATTGTGGACAGGTAAGTTGCTCAAATTTTCAAAGTCGGACAGGTTGAATCATCCTGATTCCGAAATAACAATAAATTCATGCAATATATCTATCAGTTTGATGCAAAACAAGAACCGTGATCAAGGTAAAGAAGCCATCTTACCATATTTGTCTACATTTTTGTTTTCACATCATTTCCTCAGCAGAAAATGCCTATATTTGTATCAAAAATGAAGCAAAACAGCCCCAATAACTTGCTGTTGTGGGTGATTTCTTTAGGAAATGTTAGTATTATTTAAAAGCTCTCACAAATTATGGCATACAAAGACAAAAAACTGTTTTTTTTTTGTTTTTTTTTTTTTTACAGAGCAGGGGGAGTCCGATTCCAGCAGGAAATATGACAGCAGCTAAAGAAATCAAAATTAAAAGAAAAAAATGCATAAAATAAGTTAAACTCTGTTCAAAGAAACTGTTGCCTGGCCTGGAAAACACTGAGAAATGAGAGAGGCCTCATATGTACTACGTGCAGATGTGCACTTTACTTGGCTGACAAGGAGTTCATTTTTTTGTTTTTTTCTTTACAGCCACTGTATTGCACAGCAAATGTTTGCGTTGAATTCCTAACCATTAAATGATATTTTAAACCTTGACATTCACTTATTTTTGTCTATCCAACATGTTCCAAACAAAATTCGGCATATCTGTCCTGCAGACAACCAAACACACAAAGTTAATGTCGATCTCTGTAAATGTGAGGAAGCACAACTGCTGACCCCCAAAACAGCACAGCCACAACCCCCAGCATAGCAGAATCATACATGTGTGAGATGTGCTGGTGTTCACAAAACTGCAGAAACCCCACCCTGGCGGGGGGAAATGCTCATTGCTTGGTCCAGACCCACATCCAGCCAGTATGTGGCTGACAGAACAGAGGCTCCTGCCCAAACAGACTGGCCATCTGCAATGGCCTCCCTTGAAATTGTCCAACAGTTGCATTTCAGCAATATTGTTATTATTACTATCAGTTAACTTCAAAAAGTGCAGCTCAGACTCGACCTTAGCCCCGCACGTATCGCAGTGGGGGTCTTGTCGAGTAAATAGGAGAAAAAGAGAAGAGAGAGATGTTCAGACTTAAGAAGTCAGACAAACAGGAAAAGAGGCAGGAGGAAATGTTGTGGAAACGTGGAAACGTTGAGATGAATGACAGTCTCACACACACACACACACACACACACACACACGTGGGTCAAACACAAGTCTCAGAGAGGGTTGAGAGGGGTTCTCTACAGCTACAGGATTCTTGCAGGAGCAAAGCCCCCAGCTCCAAGCAAGGTGGACACAAGAACACACAGCAGCACAAACCACAGAAGCCCCCACACATACACACACAGTGTGGCTAAAATGGGCTTTTTGCATTTAGTTTCACTGAAATCTGGAAGAACATTTTCATTGGTTCTCTTTTTTAAAAAAAGGAAAAAAAAAACAACATTTGGTATTTGTGTTGTTTTTTTCCACTCCCTTCCTTTTCCTGTCAGGATTCTTCTGGGCTTCAGCCCGGAGTGTCCTGTTCCGTAAAAGTCTTTCCATTTCATTTTGTTCCAGTTCAGTTTTTTCTGTTTTTCTTTTTTAAACTTGTACTTTTGTTGGAGTTACACAAAGCACCTACAGCACACACAGACAACAAGAGATTCAGAGAGGGAAAAGTCACCATCAACTGTGCCAGGAACAAGGAGACAAAAAGAGAGCGGCAAGACAGGCGCATCAGGACTTTGTTGACAGTTGTATGTCCCATGTCCCATCCTTCCGTCCCCAAATCAGTCATTAGTGGCGGATTTGCAGATTTCGGTTATTTGTGCCATCTTCATGATGCATGTCCATCACTTTCTGTTTGCTTCGGGATAATAGAAGGTGCCCAGGATCTATAGAACGAGAGTAAACTGGAAGATGGTTTGTATGGACACCCAAGAACAGGCAGAGGGGCGAGGGGCAGGACACACAGGTTGATGGAATTGGAGCAATGGCAGGCGAGGCATAGTGCCAGGTAGGATTGTAGATACGTAGACTGGCAGGCAAGAAGAGTAGAAGCTTGACTATTGACACCCAACTGAATGTCCTGTACGCCACCTCTGTTTGCTTTATGTTTGTGTGTTTTTAACTGGCTGACTTCAGGCCATTACAAAGGACATTACTGGAAGGGCCTGTTGGGTAAAGAATAAGACTTCCTGTAGGGAAAAGGACACAAAATTGGGGGCGGGGGAGGGTGGGGTAAACCTTTATATCCACTATAGCAAAAAGACAGACTGACATTCAGACAACCAGGAACAGTAGAGCCATTGGCCATGGGAGATCTAGGGATGATCAAAAAAGACAAATAATATCAAGATATAGAGGGAGACATGCATGTGAAGAGAAAGGAGTGGGGAAAGAGTGAAAAATGAAGGGAAGGGGGAGTCTGGAGGATGGCTAATTGTACCCGTGTTTCGCCTGGCAGCGAGTCAGTCTTGTGCATAAGGACAGGGTTGGGGCAAACAGGTAAAGGCAAAGGAGGGGCTTTTGGGAAGAGGGGCTGAGCTGGGGTGGGGGCACTCAGGCCTTAAGGGCATGCCACTGAGCCACAGCAGTACGTGGGTGTCCTATCATATCCTTCCAGTGCTTGACCTCTGCTGGTCCACTCTTCCAGGACAGGTAGATCTGACGGAGAGAGGGAGAGGGTTTTCAAAAGGACAGTCAAGGACGTAGGCACACCTGAAGGAGTCGACATGTTCTATCCAAACTGGGGCGGCATACGACATCCCCGGGTCCTGTTATTTCAAATATCCTAATAATTCCAGGTCTTAATAATTCAAGTCCGATTCATTCTTGGGAAATTTTGTTAACCAGGTAACCGTGAGCATCATGTCCTGTCAGTTTCTCACCATTTCTCCAGTTTATGAGGCCTTAATATATTAATAAAATAATTAAAATACTCAAATCTATAATTATATATTGAATTACAACTTATCACTAGCAGTTATAAGCAAATCAAAAATACCTCCAAAGAATAATATTTTAATAGTATTTAAATAAGTGTTATTAAAATACCGTTTTAGTCACAGTAAGATGTTATTATAAAAAAATTGGAAAGAAATTATTTTGAAGAACATACAGATCAACTCTCTAAATAAATCTATTTTTAACTTATTGAACAAATTTACAAATTTAAGTTCTCCTGTCACTTCTACTATATATGAATAAACATGTCACTCAGGGTGGGACAAAACTCAGCAATAAACTCTGTGTGGTGAATATAAACATACAAAAAAATGACTAAAATGACTCAGTTAAGTTAAAGGAGTCAAAAAGAGAGCAGAGAAAATTAAGACATCAAAAGTGTGACAGAAATGCAATGCTGAAAATATGTTTACAAAAGTACTTGAGTAAAGTTAAAGGCCTCCATGGTAAAAAGTCCTCTCACAAGTAGATTTTTTAAACAAATTTGCTTAAATACAAGTAACAGATAAATGTAAGTCTTTACTACCCATCTCTAGTTGGTGGACATGTCAGCCATCTCAGTGTGTCCACTTTGGACACCAGTGCACCGGTCCCTGAATGTTTAGAAGTTTACATTTCAGTCCTTCCTTTTGCAGAACTAGACTGTCTAGATGGTTCCATGTCTCTTGCTGCAGCAAGTACCGCATATTACAGTGTTCCACTGTGTAAATTCTGTGCTTTGTCCATGTCACCTGTGATTTCCACTTCCTTCATCTCATCCAGTGTGCGCTGCCTCCTCATGTGCTTCCTCCTTGTCATGATGGCTATAGCATCACTCGGATTTTATTTACTCAGCACAGCACTGTGGAATTCAGAAGCCATTAAATCTAATGGCTGCTGTCTCCGGCGTAAGTGTTCATTTAATATTGGTTCTCCTCTGGTGCTTTTGAAACTTGTGTTTTTACATATATATATATATATATATATATATATATATATATATATATATATATATAAAACATTATTTTAAAGAGCATAAATGATCTCTGGTCATTTCTGTGCTTCGCTGCTTGCTGCTGAAATGGAAATTTTTGTGATGCTTTCACCAGAGCAGTTATTCTATTGCCAAGGAAGCTATAGATTTGATCTGCATTGTGGGTAATTAACATTGTTATTTAATCTATTTCACCAATGTTAAAAAGCTTATACATATACCTCTGTAAACTGTGTTTTAGAGCTGCATGTTTATTTGTTTAGTGAGGAAGGTTTGAATTTATAGTCTGATTTATGTCATTCACCTGTGATTAGTATGTCAGTGTATTTTCAGTATATGTGAGATGGTTAGTCAACAGAACCGCTTTAGTTTGATATATATGTGGGTGTTTGTACGAATGTCAGTGTCTCTCACATCTTGAATTAGTGTGACGAAGATTTCAGAGATACCCCCCATCCCGTCCCACCAGGAGTTAGGATCTTGACCATGAGGATTTCACCCCACAGGGGACAGGTACCTTGCCTATGACGTCATTGCGGCTCAGCCTGTCCTTGTCCATGACAGTGATGATGATTGTAGTTTCTCTAAGCACATGGGCAGGCACGTCAAAGGGGAAGGATTCATTGAACACGGGATTCAGGCAGCGCTTCATCACCACAGTCTTCTTTTTCTCCACACGCTTGTCCTTGTGCATCAGCCATACTTTGACGTAGGGGTCTGGAGGAAAGGAGTAAAGGTGGACGTCAATGGTGGCACTGACAAGGTGGCACTGACAGACAGGCTGCCAAAACTCTTGCAATTTCTGCTCTAACTGCTCTCTTAGAAGTTCAGTCTGTACCTGAGGTGCCGCCGATGTCCATGGCTTTGAGGTTGCGAGCCTTGATGATGCCAACAGTGATAGTGTTAGCTGTAGGGTTGTAGCAAAGAGAAACAAGCAGGTCTCCACGGCTCCCCTGGAAACACAAATAAACCCACAATTTACACGCAAAGGTCACTGCACATTCCAGCATCTAGGCAGCTTAGTAAACTCTTTCCCTGAAGGTTTTCCCCACCCTCTATCTCCTCTCAGATAGCATCTAGCATCAAAACACATATATCCTTTAACTGAATTGAAGAATATGACAGGAAGTGAGTGATTATTTTTTAGGAATCCTGCATTTTGTCCTCATATGAAGTATTCATTGCTTTTTATTACATTCTGCACCCATGTTTCTTGTCTTAACCATTTTGTTCCCTCCTAAAGTTGTCACTTTCTCTTCTTTCCCCACATTGCTCTTTCTCTCCTAGGATAGTCTTACACTTCCATCGCTGCAGGGCTTCAGCTCTTTCCAAAAGGTCTGCATGTGGGCCAGGTCCACTTTGTTCAGTGGGATGGACACTTCCCCAATGGGATCGTTGCGGCTGAAGCGATCGTAGTCCAACACCTGCAGATAGAGCGTCCGCTGGACCACCTTTTCATATGGAAACCCTATTAAACAAGCACAGTGTTAAGGATCTAGCACAATGTTACCACCTGCTCATGCATCCATTAACACAAGAAACAGAAGCAGACACCTCTTCATTGATATTTTGTATTGACATTCGTTTCATGGAAGGAAATGAAGTGCAATGAACAGAATGATTTGGCTGACATCTCACTGACCTTCAAAGAGGAAGGTCTCGTTCCAGTGGGGGTTGAGGTTCTTTCTCTTCACCTTGGTCTCTAGCTTGTGTTTTTTGTCGGGCAACAGGTAGATCTTGACAAAGGGGTCAGAAGTGCCGGAGAAGTCTTTGGCAGGTAGATCCTGCCCCTTCAGGATCTTGACGGTGAGGGTGGAGTCCTGGAAGCTGTAGCCAACACTGAACTGGATGCGACCCAGTTTGTCGCTAACTGGGCCCTCGTGGTCGTCCTCCTCTGACCCAGGAGACAGCTGAAAGGAAGACATTGACAGTCTGACAGTCTATTGCAACGAAACATCAAGTGCGGAAAGTTATGAAGCACACATTGGATGAAAACCCTCCATAAGGCAACGTCCCACATATCAAAAGCAGTGACGATGTGATATAGATCTTGTCGCAAACAATAATATGGCAGTCTGGCCAACAGCTCTAGGTTTTAGGTTGTGTAAAGTACTGGAATAAACCTAAAGGTTTTCATCCACAGGCTGTCACTCTGTTCAAATGAGGTGGCCTTAGCCATATTGTGCCATTACCTATACCCTCTGTTCCATATCCCGGTGCCAGCGTGGAACGCCTTGCCCTAAACAAGCCCAAGTCACCTTTCTGGTCTTCATCTCAAACTGGTTTAAGCTGATGTGGGGGAAAGCAGGAAGGCAACAGAGACGTCTTTATGTCATTAGCCAGATTGGTGGCGTTTCATTTCCTCGCTAATGTTTTAAGAGGCAGGAGGTGCTCAGATGGCAGATAGAGTGCCTTCCCTATTCGCCCTCTCCTCCGCTTTATCACTTAGCCCAAAGCAAACGATAGCAATCCGCTTAAAAGGCTGCTATCTGATGGAGAGAGGGGAAGAGAGAAAGGGAGCGATGCTGAGGGAGAGGCAGACCAAAGGCACTGCCCAAGGCCAACTTCCTGGACTTGTGATGCTCATTATCCCTGCATTGTATTCTCACCAAGCCTCTTTCGTTCTCTTTCTTCTCCTGCCCGCGCATTGCGGAAGGATGGCGGAGGGAGATAACGGCTCTCTGTGGGCATGAGGCCCTCGCAGGCCTCACTTGTGTTCAGCATTGGACAGCATTTTGGGGGGCAACGCTTTCTGTAAATGAGAATGTGGGGGAAACATCAAATAATTCCAAGTCTTGATAATTCAAACCCAAACCATTCTTGGGAGCTTCATTGACTGGGTAACCGGGAGTACAGCGCCAGTTTAACCTTTGCTCCTTAGACTGTGAGTTTGTCTGTGCGTAGCGCACGAATGACCCTCGAAGATGTTAATGCATGTTCTGGATCACATGCAAATGTGTGGCATACAGTGGAGCCAGGCTTGCGGCAGGGAGACTGGTAACGCAGTTCCATCACCCACGCACATCATGGCCACATCATGTGCCCACACACTCCCACGGAGGTCCAAACATACACAAGGGCCTGGAGAAACTCACACGCGTGGCATTGCATAATAAGCATAAAATGCAGAAGGTCCAGGAAAGCTGGAAATTCTCTGTAACTTGTGAAAATGTCGTTTTATACTTTCTGCGGTTTTTCGATGACTCTGGCACCATATCATTAAAGTTATGGTTGTTAATTCTTAGCCGAAGCTTTGGTCTGAAGCAACTCTTAGTTTTCTGCCCATTTATATAAGTAGGGTTTTTTACTGTTAACATTTAGAGTAACTGTAACAGTTTCACTGTAATAAGGTAAGCACGTACAGTGGTAGCAGATAATGAGGGTTGAAACAACAACCTTCGGTTTATAAGGCCGAGTCCTTAACAGTTACACTTCCATCACTACAGTTAAGGTTCTGCAGCAGTTAAGGGCAGAAAGGGGCTATGATGTGCACAAGTAGACATCAGCTGAGGCCATAAAGCTTCCCACTGAACATTCCCTTTAGCATTGAAGGTCCAGCTTGTGTTACTATATCATTGTCTTCTCAAATACAGAAGCATATTAGAGCATTTCAGCTGTGTGGGTCTTATAGCTTACTATAAGACCCACACTTACAATGATATGACCATAGATAATTTTATGATATGCCATTTCATACCTTATTCTGATAACCAAATTCATTACAATTTCAAGCTGACTACAAGACAAGAAACATTTCAGGAAAGTCAACTCGATTTCAGTGTGCAACCCCCTGTCAGTCGAACTGTGCTGTCGTGGAAAGTTCTAGATTGAAAACCCATGTAATTGTTCTGTTTCCTAGCTAATTTAATTTCAATAACCGGTGCTGTAAATGATTACTCTGACAAGTCCGACAGGGCGAGTTCCTCTGGGTCATCGGTCATGGCCTTGTGCTGCAGTTTCCAAGCAAAACGCGTTTCACGCCCAGTCAGCGAGTTTCAAAGGCAAAGTGGACAATCGCAAACTTTAGAGTCTATTGTTCTCCTGATTTTGCCAGTGCATTCAACAAGTTTAATAATTTACAGTCTAGCAGAGCAAATAATAATGCACAATGTAAGCATTTATTACATCTTCAGCTTACAAGACCAACCCCATTCTCTGCTGCTGCTGGAGTATGGTTGATGAAATGGGACTTTTCCACCACAAACACAGCAAAGGCCCAGATGTAGGGCACGCTGGCGGGAACTGCGTTTTTATTTCAGAGAAATGTCTAAATAAACAGTGCGACACAGGGCTGTTTAAATGCCATTAATACAATCTCTCATGCAGTCAAACAAAAAAAGGTTAAGTTATCTGGAGGGGGAGAACCTGGTTGAAGAAAGCTCATCACATAACAAACTCTCTCAACTCTGTTTCCCTACTGCTGGAAAAAGTTTCCGTTTTGCAAACTCGCTCAGAAGATACCAAACTACAAATGATCAAGCCGTTGCCCACGCAACAAAATTCATTCATTCGCGTTCAGAATTATTCAGCGTTGTTATTATACTGAAATGCACATTCCCTTCATCAAAACACACGGGCAAAATAACAAAGTAAATCGCTTCTTTTTTAACAATGGTAAAATAGCATCTTCAAACCTGACTCCAGACCACGCATGCATCCCACCGTTTTGAACCACAAAAGTCTGCCTAAAACAGGTGCCCCAACTCAGGCCCCTGTCCTAATGTGACGTCATGGGCAAGGGCATAAACATATGAATAAAACACTAGCAACGAAATACAGACAAATGGACCCGGCGACACTCAAACGACAGACACACAGATTTCAGAATTACTCAAAATTCTGCAAAGCAAAGGGCTGGACTACTGAAACCAACACTGACCTCCCCCGCTCTTCCATCAACACTGCTAGTACTGAGCCTTTATTCTGACCTCATTTATCATTTTCCTATTCATTTATCTATCTTATTCTGTGGTCCAAGAGCAACTACATATCCTTCTCTGTTAAACATCTGCTTAGACAGGGTGGCAATAAAGCGAACCATGATCCTTTCCTTTAAATACCCCGACAACTGTACAGTTGCTCTCGGCCATGCAGCACAGGGGTTTCCACCGAACTCTTTGCTTTGTAGATGCAGCTCAGGCCACTGTGTAGAAACAGCTGGATCGCAGACACTTTAGATGGTATCATTACCTTTTCAAGCATGGCAACAAATTAAAGCGCTTCAGCCGTATGGGTTATCCTTAATTATACTTTACAGCTTGAGTCCATGACATGGCGTAGGGGCTTCTATTCACCGCACTTTTTTGCTAATGATAAGGTTTGTCAGCATTTGGCACTTGCCAGCTCTTGGTGTCACAATGGCCACAGCTGCTGGTAAAGCAGTTGGTGAGAAAAAAAAAAAAAATCTGTCTTTTCCTACCCGCAAAGCGTGGCCCGTGCTGATCGGTACCTTACAGCTCACCATTTGGGCACATAAAGAGTACGAACAGTCTCTTACCATCAGCATCTCACTTGTCAGCGAGTTGGCCAGGTCGGACACAGACGAGTGTCCGTCAGTGCGGCGGTCGGCCTCATCGGGGGGCTGGCCTTTGGGACTGTTGCCAGGCCTGTTGCCCCCGGTCCTGAGGAAACACAGCATACTGTCACTTCAATGCAGCAGAACAGTGGAGGCAAAAGTGTGAGTCAGTATTATTGGACCTTCCAGTGGAGGGGGTGGGGGGGGGTGAGCTGGACATGGGGGCTTAAACACACCCAGCATCCCGATGTAGACCTTACATTTGGATAATAGAAGTATCCGCGTGGCCACTCTTCACTGGCCTGGACACAAATCCTCACGGCCGAGGAACTAAATGCTGAACGCTCATCCATACTACAGTCCATAGCTTCTTTCTGGTATGTCTGACAGGCAATCAGGAGCTTAATGCCTGAGATGTGGCCCTTGTGACCAGGAGCTTAATGCTGTGTGGTGACACTGGCATAGCCAATACTAACTGCCCTATTTTCATAGCAGAAGACACTGGGCAACACTGTGCAGCCTTGGGGGAACATCAGGCTATAGCACTCACACCCACTCACAATAGCACAGTTCGTGTCTACATGACGGAAATAAACATTGCGACGAATTACATCTAATATATTTTCTCGAGCTATGGTAACGGTTCGGAAAAAGAACAGACACTGTAAAGTGTTGCTCTAGTAAACTTGGCTGGACCTCTCCCTGGTCTGAAAATGGGAGTAAAGCAGTGGATGAGGATGGAATAGGTGCTGCGCCAGTTAAGGGGCTTGAGTGTGAGCCACCGCATTACAGAAGAACCCAGCAGGTCCCATTCCAGAATGTTTCTACACAAGAAAAACAGCCCAGCATTGTGATAGCAGCACTGAGCCCATCTTTAACAGGCAGAGTAATTCCGCCACCTGCCTAAGGATGACCTGGCTGCCCCCGTAGGTCAACACTGTCTCCGACTCGAGCCAAAAGGCACATGTTTAATAATTCAGCCAATATACGGACAAGGAAGGGAAAATTGAGAACTCCTACAGTATATGTGTCAATAGGTGTGAGCCAATGTGGTGACGGGGCGGTGTGGTAATCTCTCTCGTACATGCACACATAAACACATCCAACACACAGATGCACCAGGCTATTGGTCTGCCCAGGTCAGATTTATTCCTAATTGCCTTTCCATAACAGCTTGGTGCCACCCAGCCCTGTTAACCCAGAAAGCCAGGATCTCTCATGACCAGAACAGCAGAATGACACCCCCAGCTGACCTTGAAAAAGGAAAGGAGATCATGGGGAGCGGGACGGCAGGACAGCTCAGGTATAAGTGTGAATTTGTGTGAGTGTGAATGCGTCTCTGTTTGAACCAGCCTGCTAAAATCGCAGCACCTGACACAGATTTACCAAGGAGAAGGCGAGAGGGCGTGGGCGGGTGGGTAGGAGGGACGGGGGGGTGCAGCACAGGTAAGCATACAAAGGTACCATCAGAAAACCCCGCTTGGACTGTTTAGTATTGCACCCCATTGCAACAACAGCAACAACAACAACAAGAACAAGAGCAACAAGAATAACAATAACCCAGATTGAAGTTACAGTGAAGCGAGCAGAGGACACAAAAGTATTCCAGAGCACACTGGTCAAGGCACATTGAGAGGCAAGACACCGATGAGCTGTTAGGCACTGAGACGAAGCCAGAGAGAAGTAGAGAGCGGCAGATGGAGCGTACAGTCAATGAGGGAGGCACACAGAACATGGGAGGCGCTGTGGAAAGGGAGGCCAGTGAGAGAAGGGCCACATTCATCTGTGTTAAGAGGAGAGGCCGTATATTAATAGCATGAACAAAGTGAAGTTACAGAGTCAAACAAAAAACAAGAGTGAGACATTGACAGACACCATTGCTTTACTGAGCTGCAAGAAAGAAAAGGGAAAAAGGAAAAGCCTGGAAACATAAGAGAGCCTTAGTTTGGTCAGTTTTGGTGCAGTAAACAGAAAGGAAACTACATCAACGGAAGGAAAGAGGAACAGCGAGGATGCACGCAACACGCATAAGACGGCGGGGGGGTGAGTTAAACAGAGATGCCGGGCAGAGGGAGGGACAACAAGAGACGGGGGTGGGAGGAAAACAATAAAACCCACAAAGATTAGTTGCCAGAAAAGAAATAGATACAAGGAAGAAGTGCTTCTCAGGGTGAAGGAGAGAGATGGTGAGAGAGAGAGCGAAAAGAGAGACAGATAACAGAGACCCACCCGCTGAACACATATAAACACAGAAAAAAGGAGAAAGAAGAGTCAGTTAGGGGGTTCAAGCATATATATGTAAATGTATATAAGTATATTTAAAGAGGTGTAGTAAACCAAAGCAACACAATCTGTTTTGCTGTACTTGCCCTGTAGGCTAACTGTGTGTCTGCACTGTTGCTGCTGCCCCTGATATGTAGACAAGGGTTGCAGACGCTGTGCATCGTGACGTCCCTGATTCCTATATTCTATGTTGTGCTGTTGGGCCAGGAGATGTTTCACATGGACACTGCAGACTCCAGTGCGTTTCACAGGGACCGCACAGTGTAGTCCTCGGGTGCACTGTGGGCACAGGGCAGAGCGGCCGTGTATGGCCACTGAGCAACACACTTCAAGAACGGTGCTGCTACCATTTTTGGCAGGGAGAAGCTCTGTCACAGCCGTACTGTCGTGTCTCGGGGTTACAGCTATAGGCCAAAATCCCGAGCAAAATCTTAAATTGGGGTTGACGTGTTTCAGAAAATGGGAGCAGGGTCTATATGCGCAGCAAGTGTGACAGGTTGGCCTGTAGGAGCATTGTGGGTAATGGGGCCAGGGGCACTACTGGCTGTTACTAAGGGTACGAGTGGAAAACAATGGCTAATGAAAAGCATAAGTGTCAGCTTACACAGAGCAGGGATGCCACACTCTTAGGTGCCCTGCAAAAACTTTCAGAAGTTGCTATTTCATTAAGTGGAACAGCCAAGAGGTGGGACATGAGGCTGCCTGTCTCTGTATTATCCTCTGTGGAGATAATGCATTCGGTTCAGAGCTAAATTTACAGACCCGAGTACTTTTATAACAATTTGAAAAGAACAGCGGCAGCAACGGAGAGTAAACAATCCACCGCATCAAGCCGGGAAACACAAATGTATCCAGATCAAGGAGCAGACAGACAGACAGACAGACAGACCAGCAGCAAAAGGCAAGCGAAGCAAGAACGGCAGACGGACAAAAGGACAGCTGCTGCTACCAGTTGGGGTTTCGGGAGGGAGAGGGACTAAAACACTACTGGGCCTTGTTGGGTCTCACAGATGCACAAAAGTCGCATTCCTTCAGATCACTGCGATCTGAGCGCCCCGCTTGGTCCAACTACACAGCGGGCGGCAGGCGGGGGAACAGCATGCTGCCAGCACAGCGGCCGGCCTTAGGAGGAGGGAGGCGCAGAGCTACACCTCCACACACAAAATCAATCCCTGCTTTGAGCTTTGGTCTGCAGGTGCCGCCACCTGCCCTGTCGGCCCATAGCCCACCGCAACGTGAGGCTCAGCTTGCAACCGGGGGGGACTCGTGGCGCAGACCACTGATCCATTGCCAGTACAAACAGATACAAAGCCCAGCTGTTTTATCGACAGGGGTAGTGGATTTAGCAGCACTTCCAATACAGCCCGGCACCAACAGATCAAACATCCAGTAGCCGAGCCTTTATGGTCCATGCATTGTTTTGCACCATGTGTTTGTTTGCGTGTGATGCTCACAGAATTACATACCAGGACCTGAAGTTAAAAGTCCTTTTTTAAATCATAGTTATAATCCTGGCATTCAGCTCTGGACTTGGCGTTTGCGGCGTCAACACTGTCCACTATGCAGCAGGGACAATATGTGACATCAGTGCTGTGGGAGAAAGGTGAGTCGCCTGCGAATATTCGCCTTGCAGTGTTGCTTGGCAGGCAGCAGGGGGCAGAGTAGGAAACAGTGCCGGCTGCGAAACCCACTGCTCCCACAGCACCGGCAAAGAAACTGGGCTGTCGGCATGGTAACGGCTCGAGAAACACAGAGAACCAGAGGCTGGGTAGAGGCTGGGGTCGGGTGGGAGAACAGGGGAAGGGGGAAAAAGGGGGCAGCAGACAGGCAGGCACATTGAGAACAAGGCACACAAGGCAGGATATATGACAGGTACGGGTGAGAGCCTCGCAGAAAACACACAGACACACCGCGCGCATACACACGGGGACAGACATACAGAGGCGGGCGGGGCCAACTTGGGTTTCACCGTGACCTGTGATACTATCCTTTTTTGTTTGTTACCTGACCGAGGGCGAGCTGCTCGAAGAAGGGGGAGGGGGGGCAGAGAGTCCGCTTCAGGGCTGGAGAAAAACGCGAGAGAGACACCCACCTCCCCCCCCGACAGCCACCTGGCACCCGGGCAGCACCCAGCACGCGCGCACACACACACACACACACACACACACACACACACACACACACACACACACACACACACACACACTCTTTTGCTGTCACGTGCACCTACACACCACTCCCTGCTCTCTCTCTGAGCCCATCCTAGCCTGTTGTCTACTCAGTTGTCCCACCCCTGGACAGGCAACTCCTGGACCAAGTCGTGTCCCACTGACCACGAATGGAGCCAAACAAACTCTTCTGCACTCCTTACATAACAGCAGCCATGTGCAAAGCACTGCAAGTGCATCAGATCACGCTGTGCAGTTGCTGGCTGCTGGGTTTCTGCGCTGTCATTCAGCCCCAGTGGACGCTCCTGTGTTCCGCTGCGCCAAACGTCATCCTTGCAAAACAACAGTTGCTCAGTCATTACCTACTGCTTTGAATAAATGGGCATTGGTTGTCCTCTTTGTTCTCCTGTTTTTAACCGGGTGAGTGGCCTTCCTGAAGCATGCTTGGATGGATGCTGAGAAGGACACATCCATCCTCCTTGCTTCAGGTCTCCCAAGTCCTTACACACAGCAAGCAGCTTAATAACACACCACGCACACATTTCTGAGGGCAGAGCTGCAGGTACGAAGACCTCTACTTTTTACCGAAACCCATCCACCTTTTATTCCTCCTCACCAGCCAGCACTGACTCACTTTGTATGCTGGTTCATTCATGTCAAACCCCCTGACACACCAAATCTGTGCTTGTCACTCTGTCGCTAGTGCTGGAGCGGTACAGCAGGCGTAGCATCACACCAGATGACTTTTTGTGGCCCACACTGTTGATTCCTTGACAGCGGTGCAGCAGTACAGGCAACTGATCTGCAGTCAAAGAGCTGCACCATAAACTGCACAACCTTTCAGCCACTGAGCTTCAGAACCTCCAGTATCATCAGAGCCAGAGCTGAGGTTTGTAGGCTGTTTGTGGAATTTGCAGCTTAAGGCAGGGATCTGACTCTCCGGAACAGGTAGATTAAATATTCAAAGACAGGTAGAATTGTCCCGATACCTATTCAGTGAACAGACAGACAATAAGTTAAGGTGAAGTATTAAAAAAATTTGACGTAAAATGTTGGCTGAAACCTTGCAACATCACTATTTGCATCACCTGCATTTTCATCTGAGAATCGTTTTCTCTCTATAAGAGATCAAATTCAACAAAAATGTAACAAAAACAGCCCCAATATCTTGCAATTTTGGGCATTTTGTTTCAAGACAATTCTGCAAATAGTACTACACAATCAAACGGCTCCACAAAGTACTCTCAACAATAGCAAGGAACAGTTTACAACCAATGACTTTCTTGGGGCAGGATGGTGACACAACATGAGAGCAAAATTAAAGAAATGGAAATTAAGAGAAATTAAAACATATAAGCGCATATATATCCTCATAGAAAGAATAATTTTTCTGGCCTGGAAGACTGTAAAAATGATTTGACATGTAGCACATACAGAAGTGCCCCTGAGTTGGTTGACAAAAAAATGAAATCTTTTTATAAGCTGTACATCATATTGCATTGAACATGTAACTTGTAAACTTGTGAACAATAAATCTTTCTTTTGTGTTCCTGCCTGTTGAAGAATACTTTGGACCAAGACATTCACTATTTTTGTCTTTCTGATAGTGTACAGAATGTCCTCAACTTACAACCATAACCATCATGACAGTCATTATTCATAAGCATGTAGCCCACCATACAGTCCCTTCTTCTCAAACATTTGATGTTTCTGATCTATTTTTCATCTATTTCTTGCCGCGGTATAGTATCTTATCCATACCTTTAATAATTCTGTACAGTATTGTTTACCAAATTTTCTTTTTTAAATGTACAAAATCTTCATAACATACTTCAGCTTTCTGTGCCATGCAGCAGTTAGATGTATTAAAGTGAGAGACGTGAGCTCTTGCGACTGTTCTGTTAGTAATCCTGAGAGGGACGCTTACGCAGGGTTTTCAATGTGAGTTCTGTTCCGTGAGATGTACAATAAAGAGAACACGTGTCAAATTACCCCACTGCATCTGCGTCTTTGTGTGATAAAACACTTGTGAGGATACCTAACACGATGTGTTGCACCATCCTTTAGTTGCAGAAGGGAGGGAGAAAGGACAGAGGAGAAGCTGCGGTGGAGCCGATGGAAGAAGATTATCGCTGGCTGTGGTGGGTGAGGCGGGTGTGTAGCACGGTCTCGTATGGTGTTAACCTCATGCAATGGTTATGCTACTGTGCAGATACACGTTTGAACACATTTTCATGACATTTTTTATCTGCAGCATAAGCCTCCAAATAAGTGACCTGTATGTTTTCATATGGCAGTGAACAGATTACGTGACAACGTTGTACATATACTGTATTGGTACTGAACATTGTACACTGAGCCAGAATTCTGTAAATCACTAAAAATACATTATTTATTGTCCATTATTAGCATTTTTTCCATCTTACCTGTTTGTTTGTTTGTTTGTTTGTTTGTTTGTTTGTTTGTTTGTTTGTTACTGTCATCTTAAGGCAGGGATCTATATATTAGATGTCTATTGGAAATGTGATGGGCAAATTCTAAAGGTACCTGCTGTCCTGCCAACAGCCAAACACAAAGCATCACTGTTGAACCCTGCTTATGAAACTGGATTCTCTCGTTGCCATTTTCTGTTTTAATTTGTAATATTACATGCTTGATGAAACAGTGAATTGCAGTTTAAAATGCTGAAATCCTGTGCCACTTGTGAAAAGGATTCCTGAATAACTAGTTTCCCTGTGAAGAGCTCTCCATTAAGGGCAATTCTACTTCAAACTCACATTGTTTCTTTCATCCCCAAACAATTTCACAAACACTCAAAGAGAACAAAGCCAGGATTTTAACAAAATTGCTTCAGAAAAATCATTAATTTCACTCTTGTTTTCTAATTTGTACTGGAAGTCTATGGACAGTGACCTAAATGCCCATTGGAAATGAACTTTTTTTGGCTATTTTTCCAATACCAGCAGTATTATTACATGTTTCTGGATATATCGGGAGAAGGATGCTAGGGATGGAGCTGGCAGGCAAGAGGAAGAGAGGAAGGCCTAAGAGGAGATTTATGGATGTGGTGAAGGAGGACATGCAGGTGGTGGGTGTGACGGAGAAAGATGCAGAGAACAGGAAGAAGTGGAAACAATTGATCCGCTGTGGCGACCCCTAACGGGAGCGGCCGAAAGAAGAAGAAGAAGAAGTATTATTACATGTTTTTGATCCATTGAAATCTCTGTCTAGACTAAAGTTCTCTGCCTCTAGCGTGATATTTGTGGCGAGACATGTACAGTAGATACTTCACACATGCAAATGTGCACATTTGTCGGCACACACACAGGCAAAGATACATGCACACCCCAGCACATTTGGCATGACAATTAGCTGCTGTTCACAGATCTCTCTATCTACTGCTACCCACATAACACCCAAAGCCAGTCACACACCCTTCGAACCAAAGTTACACACTTCTCAGGATTTTTCAGCTGCCTCAAATTGTCCGTGGATCAGTCACAGCACACAGCAATGTGATGTAAATGCATCACCTGGAGGAACAGTGTGAAGAGGATTAGAACTAATGCCCCTCTGACGGGAGCTGCAACAATGCTGAACAGAGAACCCTGCACCACTAAACCCAGTGGAGGCAGCTGAAATCCAGTTGCACGGCTCCACGGCACACTGCAATTGCGTCATGCAAGTTGATATTCTTTAGAGCAAAATAACGCTGGCTGAGAAGAGGAGCAGGTACTTTTCCTCCTGAGAAATCAGTTGGTTGTATGCCTGGCTAACTAAATCTTAGAAATAACTATTTCTCAGCAAAAGTATCTCTACAGGCTAATTTAATGGTCATTAGTAACAGCAAAAAAAAATTCCTGTATTGTCAGTATCGCTTGCAAAAAGCAAGATGAAAGCTAAATTTGAAAACCAGGGACCTTACTGAAACAGCAGAACAGCCTGCTCTTTGAAATAAGCTTATTTAAGACAACAAGGCTCTCATTACAGTGTATGTATCACAACACTCGACTGTTAGCATTGTGCTGCTGGCGGCAGTCAGGTTTACTTGCGAGTACGAAACCAGCACATGCCAATGCCCTAGTGACCCAGGTACTACAGGATACCTGTACTTGGCTAAGACAAATGCTAAAAACCTGCTGACCTTTATCCATCCAAAGCATTTCTAAAACTGTGTGCCCAGGAATAATGAATCTAAAAAATTAGTACATTTTTATTTAACAAATCCAATTCAAAGGAAAAGACAGATATAAGGGAAAGAATGCCAATAG
This sequence comes from Heterotis niloticus, assembly GCA_018136845.1. Taxonomy (NCBI): domain Eukaryota; kingdom Metazoa; phylum Chordata; class Actinopteri; order Osteoglossiformes; family Osteoglossidae; genus Heterotis; species Heterotis niloticus. The sequence goes on along the minus strand of CM030901.1, from coordinate 14,079,855 downwards.
CAAAAAAACCTGAATACATTTGTCTGTGATTCATTAACTACCTCTTTGTATGAGTACCCAAGATGGTTTACCAATAACAGCTGCATTTTTGCTATGGCAGAAATTAATTTCCCCTAAACTGCACACAGTGTTTTCAGGAAAGTCGTGCATCTCATGAAAAATCAGGCACTCGGCTGATAACTGGAAAGCTACGTCGCGCCTTCTGATTTTGTCAGCAGCAGCCTTCCTTTCATGTTGCTATTCATTACTCTGAACAGCATTCAGCTCTCCAAAACCATATGGTCTAAAACATTTGCTGATTTATTTTTATATTTATATTTCCAGCATAAGGAACTGCTTCTTTTGGGCAAAGAATAAGGTCTGGAATAGTTATGCTATACAATATTTAAAATAAAATGTGTAAAAGTGCATTGTCACAGTCTGTGAATGCTTCTGTGTTGCTTGCTAGCGCTACAGCAGACCTCAGCTAGCTTTTTACTCAACTTATTCTGCATCTCACCTTCAGCACATGTAACTCTTCACAGGCCATCAAGGAGCTCCCACCATGCAGTCGTCTCTAACTTCTCCTCATCAAGACAATGACTTTCTCATTACCCAGCTTCTTATACTTTTACCTCCATCTCAACTTCTCAGTGAAGAATCAGTTGTCCTGCCTCGGTACAAGAAATGGTTCCTCAGCGGCGCATCACTCATGCTTCTAACCTCTTCTTACCATGACAAATTATTCTTCGGTGACCCATGACTAACTTAAGAAATGGTTTCCGATTGACTCCAAACTCAGCTTATGTGATTATGTGAAAATGATGCCCTTTGCTGGCTGGCCCTGACTGCCAACCTTTTCCTCCTGGCCACATCACCAGTGATCTCAAGCAGTTTGGAGGTGATGCTGGGTGCAAAACAGGTGAGCGATGCTAAGGGACATTTCTTCAAGTGAGGAGTGCATCATTTGTTTTGATGACCCTATTTATATGGACATCAGTAAAGCCATATGTATAGCCAGATGCCACCATAATGGTCCTTGCTTCTCCTGGTTAATGTTCACTGTAACACAGTGGAAAATGATCCTCATGGAGGACAAGAAAGCTTGTGAAGTCACACTCTGGAGTTTAAAACATCTGATTCTACAGCCTTTCCATATAAATCGTTACAAAGCCATGTAAAATTGTCAGGAATTGTTAGAAAGGATAGTTTGACCATCTGGGCTTTTGTGGGCTTCCAACCAGACCTCTGCCTTGTTTGAAATGATCAGGTATTTACTCCACTTTTTGGTAAATAGAAGATGACCCTTATACTTTCAGAAGCTTCATAACACTCTGGTTTATTCAAAACTTTCATTTTTTGTTTTTACACTTAAAATAAAACGTGCTTGATTTCTTGTGAAAGGACAGAACTTAAAACTACATTCTCTGTATGAATAGCAAGGGATGAGGGTTTGGTGACCACTGAGCAGCACATGCTGACCTTCACTATGTACTTCCAAAAAGATCCTATTTTGCGTAATGTAATGTTAGACGTAATATTAGACACATTAAAGTGCCAAACATCCATCCTGACAAGGGCAGAGTCTGGGGCATAGAGACAGCTATGCGTTCATTGAGACAGGGGCCGTCTGAGGAGCAGGAGAAGCAGTAGGGGCAGCAGACCAACCATCACACCTTACTTGCTAACATGCCCCCCACTGGCTAGGCACTACGTATGGTAGGCATAGGCTACATGGAGAGAGCAGGAGAAACTTTGGAGGGAAAGAAAAGAATGGCAGGGGAGTGTGAAAAGAGTGAATGAGCTCAGTGAGAAAGAAGCTTCATGAGCTGGGTAGGAAAGCAGTGACAGATGACCCTTATTTAGGCATTGAAATGTATATTCATAAGAATACATACAGCTTATTGTTGTGGTATTTCATGAAGAAAGCGTGATGCAGCAGCCCCTGGAGGACCTGCTTGATCAGACCACAGCCAGAGAGTTAGGACTTTGTCATTTAAGAAATATGTGCCCATCTCCTTGTGACTTCCACCATTCATCCTGGCTGGGATAACAAAACACAGAACCAAGCGTTGATTCCTGCAATGAGCTGCACAAATGCCAAAGGCTCTAAAGGCTATCAGAGGGTTGTGTTTGAAGATAACTTGAAATTTGGACATCAGCCCTGATGATTTAAAAAAAAAATTTTATCAAATATTACTGTTTTAATTATTATTTTATCGGACTGAATGGTTACCTTGTGTCGTTGCTGCTGTTGCTGTTAAGTTTACGTCGACTCACGTCAGTTCTACGTGTAGTTGTCCCTGTGTTCAGTCTTCAGCCAAACAGCCAATTTTTGTTGGAGGGGCATTCATAGTTGCAGTTGGCTTCATTGCTTGGTCCTATTGTAGGTCTTCCTCTTTTCTGTCTTTTCCATGACTTTTCCTTCACAATTGAGCTTCCTCTCCGCATGATGTGTCCAAAGTATGAAAGCTTAGTCTTGATCCCCTCTGCTTCGTAGGCAGTCCACCACAATTCGAAGGCACTTTCTTCATGTCCTCTCTCTTCACTGTCCAACTTTTGCATCCATACAGCAATACTTGAATATACTTGTATGTACAAAAGTTCAAAATTTATGCCGTGGCCTGACACACAGGGTTTTCCCTCGATGAACCGAGACTGGAAAATGCTACGCTAAAGGGACCTCAGGAAGGCTGAACCAAACTGTCTTGCAAGTACAGCCTTTATTTCTGTACAGTAAAATTAACACCCTTATCGAAATCAGCAATTTGCAAAGCTTTCATACAATCCGTCCCGCCCAGCTTTCTTATCAAAGAAGCCACAGTGCAATACTGCCTGTCTAATGCACTACATATTACACCGGCCTTGAAATTAATTTGCCCGGTGAAGTGCTGCAGCATATAAATAGCTCGAAAAACAGCATATCTCACCTGAGGAAATGAGCAGACAGATGAATGGAGTATTAATATTGATAATAATAATCATCACACTAATTGTGGAGAAATTTTCCAACTAATAAGCTATGACCAATGTGTGAGATATATATTAATATTTTATATGTTGCAAGCATACTTGATGTAGGAAGCTGAATATTAAAATAGAATGCATGCATTTGGGGAATATGTACATTTTGCGGCGATAATTGATTCTAAAGCGTGCCGATATCGGGGCCGAATCACGCAGGAGATGCAAAATGCAAGAGATTCCTAGACAGGCTGGAAGGAAGGATGGAAGTACAATGTGGTTAATATTAGATCCATATTTATTGCCGTGTCTTTCTTTTCATCATTAAGGACTGAGAGGCCTGTTACTCCGCTGAGTGGCCTATATTTCATGCATGGCAAGACCGCCACGTCGGGAATAAACTAAAAAGGAGCTTAAATAAAGTCCTTGATTAACAGCTGAGTCCAGTGAAGGCAACATAAATTGTCCATCACCTTCAGCTGCTAGGCTCAATCAATGGGCCGGAGGATAGTAGGAGGCAGGCAGCGGAACCTGGGAGGACGAGCCGGGAGACAAATTGTTTTTGGTCTTGGGGATGCGGCAGTGTGGCGAGGCCTGTGATAAATGACGGGGTCCCGCGGTTCCTGGAGGACATCGTGCGCTCACATGCAAGCTTTGCCACCCATGCTCAGAAATGTGTGCTATTAAAGCCCACTGCATGACGGGTGCCCGGAGGTGACCACCCAGAGGAGCATTTATTGCTTTGACCACAGCATTAGCGGTTCAAGGCTGCCAGGTTCAGAGTACAGAGCATTGCTGACAGCACACAGATCTACAGCAGTTGCTGGCAGGGACACGCCAGGGACAGCAAATGGGACAGACCTGCGAGCAGCATCACCAGTGTGCTCTCTCATTACCTTTATGTACTGTACTTCTTCCAAGGAGTTCTTTGAGTTCATGGAACAAGGGTCTGTATTTTGAATTTTCCATTTTAAATTTCTATTTTTTATTTTACATTTCAGCTGTAAAGAAAACTGTATGTCAGTTCATCTGCAACTGTGATTTTGGAATTTATCCTTCATTTTTAAAAATTCCCTGTTCAGAATACCGAATATAAATATATTTACAGGCAAAGTTCTATCTCAGTTCTATCTGCGGCTGCTGGTGTACTACAGGGGAGTAAGAGGTGCCGGCAAAAACAGCGACACTGCACTAAGCGACTGCACTCACAGGTCTGCAGCTGAATCTCTTCCTCTGTTGTTAAAATGCACCTCTGTTGACTTTGAGTTGTATGTAAATTTGTACAAGAACATTTGCTAAAATAGTAAATGTACGGCTAATACTGCACAGAAAAAAAAAACATTTTTTTAACTTACAAACTTCCATCCATTCATTATCATAAACCACTCATTCTGTGTCAGGGTCACCGCATTCCAGAGTCTATCCCAGAGTCATTGGGTGCTAGGCTGTGAAACTACCCTTGGATGGGTCACCAGTCCATCACTGGGTGTCCACACACATTAAGGGCAACTTACAGTAACCACTTAACTTGAACTCGTGTTTTTGGACTGTGGGAAGAAACCAGAGCACCCGGAGGAAACCCATGCAGACACAGGGAGAAAATGCAAAGTCTACACAGACTGAGTTGCATTCAAACCCACACCTGGGCAACCCACACAGTACAAGGCATGGTTTGCCACCCCTTATATACACTAAAAAGCTCATTTAAAATGTTTTCAGTGGACAACAATGAGGGCACCATGGGTTGTGCTTCACTGTAGGCGCTGTTCTAAGCATGACTCAGCCGGCTAGCAGCCCAGTGAAGTGCAGGTGGATTGTCTGCTCAGTCCCAGCATTTTTCTCACCTCTGGCTCCTGCAAGCTGTGCTTCCCGTGCGACTGGGGAGACCAGCACACCACTCCCATTCACACACGCCTGCCCCAGGAGGTCTGCTCCACTACCCCTCCCTCATGAAGCCACCACCAGCTCAGCCAGGTCAGGGTGCAAAGGTCCTGGCACAAAAGAACTCATTCAAAGACCTCTGTTTCTATAAGCACCTCATAAACATCACCCGCAACTGCAGCAGCTAATGAAGCCAAGATGGGACCAGGGGTGCATGGTGGACATTGCAGAGAAACACAGGAACAGACGGTGCAAGAAGGGAACACAAAAGAAAAGCAAGACATCTGTGCTAAGCAGGGGATACGAATGCAGGTGCATGAAAAGATGAGCAGGACCGGGGAAAAAAAAACAGAAGCAGATGGGCTACCCGTAAAGAAGCAGGATAAAACAAAATAGCATTCGAAAGAAGGGATGAAAGGCGAGAGGCGAATGCGGCCGTAGCTGTGAAAGAGTCCAATTAAAGGCAAACGCTGCTGCCATTTTTAGCCCTTGCACACACGACACGCTGGCCTTTCAGCTGGTGACCACCACCACAGAGCATCCATGGCTCGCAGTCCCTCTCAAGTCATTTAAGAGCTCATTATGCATTAACAGCTCGCAGCCAGGCTTAAATCCCATGAGGTCTCAACGCTTTTCTTCATGCTGCGTCCACAGGGAAAACATTCAAGCGACCAACCAGGCTAAATGCAACCAGCCATGCGGGATGGGCTTTGACCTCATGACTTCCCATCTCTTGTGAGGTTTCCCCTTCACACGAACAAATTAGCCTTTTGACCACCGTTGCCCTAATAAACACATTAACTACTAGCCAGATGTTGGAAGGTAGCCCTGTGATACATCAGCATCATTGCTTGCATAAAGTGAGACCTTCATTAATTCGCCGCATCCTACTGAGTGGTCCTGGTGCAAAGTGTGAGCCATTTTCAGCCATCGCCTCTCTCCCTGCGCACTCATAATGTCACGTCCTTTCATGTTTTCTACCTGCTCTCCTCTCCTTCTCCTTCTCCTTCTCCTTCACTTCCTCCTCCAGTTCTTGCTCCGCTCTCACTCTCACGCTCACATTTGCTGATTGGTACCTCTTGTCAGGGGGGGTGTTGTGAGTGGCCGGCGCCTCCTGCAGGTCAGGGATGTTGGCAAAGTCGTCCTGCTCAGCTAGCCCGATTGCCAGAGATAGAACGACCATCTTCCCTTCGCTGTCCCACAGAGCAACACGAAAAGAGAGAAGCAAAGAGAGGATGCAGAGCATGAGAGGTGGAAATGGGGGACAGGAGAAGGGGGAAGGGAAGGTGCAGAACAGGGGAGAGGGTTGAGGAAAAGGGAACAGAGACATGAGAACAAGAGCATCCAAAGGTGAAGTTGGGAGATAGAAAGTGGAGAAAAGAAAGGGAAAAGGAAAGACAAGGGGGGACAAGAAGAAATAGTGAGAAACATTTTGAGGTTAAAGCATCAAGGATCATTGCTGAATAATGATAGATAGATAGATAGATAGATAGATAGATAGATAGATAGATAGATAGAAAGAAAACCCTATAAATCAGCAATGGCTTTTGCTTGGAAGTTTACACTTAATTTTGTATTCTTTGTCTTTATTCAGTTACAAGCTGATTGGAAATTGAATGATGAAATCTTTTCACCTATTTCAAAAATTTTAGAACACACTTATTGTGTGGAGGATCTTGGCTGAGCAGTTTCCCACTAAGAGGACATGGTCACACACTGTTTTACTTTTGCCAGTTCACCTGAAATGCGTCCTTGTGGGAGGAAACCAGAGCATCCATACAAAGTCCATGAAAACACGTGACTCACATGACAACAAAGAAAAAACAAATGCTTACAAAGACGTAGCCACACGTCATGAGGAACAAAAAAGTTACACACAAACAGCACACCTCAAAGAATTATTTTGTTTTATGAATTTGTAATAAATTTGTTGAAACAAGCAAACATTTTTTGTCAATATTTATTGTTTATTTATATAGATGCCTGCTTATATTTTTAGACTTAAATCAGTTTTAGCTTAGTTAAATATTTACAGGAAAGCTATATCCACCCATTCATTTTCAGTAATCACTTTATCCTGTTCATAGTCACAGCGGTCCAGAGCCTAACCCAGCATCACTGGGCCCTAGGTTATGAAACACAACCTCGATGTGATGCCAATCCATCACTGGGGTTCCATACACACACACACACACACACACACACACAGAGTCACAGTCACATGCACATTCACACACTATGGACAATTTAGTGACCAGTTGGCCTGAAACACATGCCTTTGGACTGTGGGAGGAAACTAGAGTTCCTGGAGGAGACCTACAAAGACGCAAAGAGAATGTGCAAACTGCACAGAGACAAAACTCACAGCGAAACAACCCAGGTGCTATGAGGCAGTGGCACGACACTTCAGAGTACATCTTTATCCTAAATCCTATTTCACACGCTGAGATTTTTAAATTTGGCTAAATATATAGGAAGTCCACAAAGTTAGATTTAAGACTTTAATTAAATACTTATTTAATTGACTGATTCAGGTTCATGTAGAGAAACGTATTTGCACAACTTTGTATTTCTGTTACATTTTGCCTTCAATATTTAGTTTAATGAATGTGAAAAAAGTCTTTGTTTGAGCCTCAGAACATAATTCTTGAATACTGCATATGTGTCCACTTCCATGATGTGACTTAATGCGTCTCGTGTCCTTCTTCTTTCCTCACCTTTCCGACGTCCCCCCCCCGCTCCTTCTTCCAGAGCTTAGATTTAATTAAACCGCATTAGGAAGATCTGGACTAATTGTCTCTATTTGAGTGTCGCCGTATCCTTGGGAATTCGGTTTCTCGCTGTTTTCTAGGCCACAGCTCTGTCTCTCTGTATTATTCCCACTATCAGCCCCTCCAAACCCCTCTGTTCTTATCCCTGCTCTCAGACTGTATCATCCCACCTGCTATCCTGCTCTATTGCCCTCACATCTACCTTCTCGTTGTGAACAATTCCTCCTGCTATCAAATTCTTCTGCCCTCACCCCTTCAGTATCGCTGTGTATCACCCCACCTGCCAACCCCTTACAAATCCTACAGGCCTCATCAATACTTTGTTTCGTATTAAGACCCCGGCACCGGGTCCCAGCAACAAAGAGACACACGCAGCACAGCACACTGAGAAACTGCAAATACATATAACAAGGGCAAAAGGTGACAATATTTTATCACGTGCCGCTATCTAGGTGGATCCAAAAAGATGCCCAGACATTCTGAAAACCAACTAAATTATCATGTAAATCAAATGCTATATTTTCTGGCAGAAAAGAGCTGTCATTCACATAATATTGCTTAAAGAGAGAATTTCAGTTGTTTTTCCTAGCAATAAAATACATTTCTTTGCTATGTGTGTAAAAATAATCAGCCTTTGAGTTGTATGCAAATTTGAAAGAAAGCATTTGCTGAAAATGGAAATGTAAGTGTAACCCCGTACGAAAACACACAGGTTTTACTTTTACTTCCATCCATTGTTATCAACAGCTTATTCCTATTTATTATTATTATTATTATTATTATTATTATTATTATTATTATTAGGGTTGCAGCAGTCCAGAGTCCAAGAAACTACCCCTCCATCACAGGATGACAGCACGCACACGCACAAACACACAGTGGGCAATTTAAAGTGGCCAGATAACCTGAAATACATGTCTTTGGATTGTGGGAAGAAACTAGAGTACCCTGAGGAAACCCAAGCAGACAGGGGGTGAACACGCATACTCCATATCTCCATCTGTATGTTTTGTATCTTCTTAAAAAAACATTGTCTTTTAACACATTCTTCCTTAAAGCACAGGGTTAGCTTTGCCTTTTCCTGCCTCTCCTCATAATGATGTGTTTCTCCACTCAGTTTGCTGTTACGCTCCCCCGCCCTGTCAATACTTATTTCCTCATCTCCCCCTTTCTCTCCCTTCTTTCATCGTTTTGCCTTCTGGCTCCTTTCACTTTCTTCATTCAGGAGCTCCCATTTCCTGCCCGCGTTCCTCTGTTCAGCTCAGTGCGACGAGGCCGTAGTCTATTGATCTATTGATCAGCAGCCCCGCTCTCTCTGTACACACTCATTCACACTCGGCGGCTGCTACGGGCAGAGCTGTATTTCGCAACACATAAGACGGGGAAGTGATTAAATGGTTACGGCACCTGCGGGAAATTTAAACACCACAACTTGACATCCATTGGGAGCAACAAGACTCCTCAAAGCTCATGACCGTATCTGCGCATCAGCTGGACTTTCTCCATCTTTACGGAGCGATGATTTATGATGGAGAGGCTAATGGTCAACATTCCAGATTAGTAGCCTTAGATGGCTGCTTTCTGTATGCAGAAAGAATAGATTTCCTTGTGTAGCTACAAGAACAAATGTCTATTGAAGCGTTATGTATGCAAATGATGCTTTATTCTAAGGAGAAATGAAAGCTGTATTAGGTAGCGAAAGCTGGAAAAGGGGCCTCGCTTTCATGGTGTAGCCATGCGCTAGTGGACAAACAGCTCTCGCTGTCTCCGCAGGAGGTCTTAATGCCCAACCACAGCACTTCTGCCTTCTTGCTATGCTTCTCACTCCTGGATTTTCATGCAGCGGGAACAGTGGTGGGACTGGTGGCTGCAAACTTTGCGCTCAAGCTCACTGTAAAAAAAACTAAAAGTTGGAAAAATGGCCAATCGATTTTTCAGCTTATGAACTGCCGAATCGGGAAGACATACACCTCAGGCATGACTGAAACCAACTCTTTCTTACTTGTCATGAGAGGGGAAATTCTTATTGTTCTGCCCATTTTTTAAAATGACACTTTATTAGCTATTGAACAAAAAGCCAATTAGATTGTCACTCTGTGTTTTCTACCATTATGCTCTCCATAACATTCACGCCGAGATGCACCCTCACAGTGTGTGATTCCATCTTAGCCAGAATAACTGCTTTGAATGCATTAAGAAGTAAAGTGCTGTTTTCTACCTTACTGAGCAGCATCCTACCTGCTGTCATACAGTAGATGCAACGACTAGCACTCCAGCTTGCTCAAGAATAATGTAGAGCACTGTGCGATTTTTCAAAAGAACCACTTTTTTTGGGAAAGAAAAGAAATTAATAAGCCGAGAAGATGACATTTAAGTCACTACTAGCTGGATAATTTGAATGGTTCACACACGAAAAAAAATATCAATAAAAAACCTACACCGGATGAATCATGTATAATAAGCTACCTTGGAAGCAAAGCTTGCACAGAAAGAGAACGTAACATTAATCTGGCTTTTGAAAAGCTGAAAATAAACTGACTGTGGAATAAAAGCCTCTGGCCTGTAGTTTCCTGGCAGAAAAGATTGACCAGTTCTTCACTAAATAACCATTCATACCTTAACACCAAGGCAAAGCACAGTAATGCAAAAAACCTTCTTTTCCTTTATAAACACAGCGCTCCATTACATGTTCTGAAGAGCGTAATTTAATCATGCTTTAAATTTTTCTTTAAATTTCAAATTTTGCTTTAAGTAAGGAAAATTATTTATAAATTCACAAATTATTTTCACGGTCCTTCACCTGCGTCTGCTTCCTTCCACTCCCTCCCATTGGTCCCCATCTTCTGGCTCGCAGGCTACCCTCCCCTGTCTGTCCCACTGCCACCGCCCATGGTGACAATCCATTACAGGAGCAACAATGCCGCAGACATAAAATCGATGCTGTACACAGAGCTTGGTTAACAGGGATTTACTTAAAACGGCTTGCGCCCTGTCCCCACATGTGGCCCTCGGTGACACTCCTTCCGACCCACATGAATGCAAATTTGTCAAGGGGACCCAACCACCTACAGCTGGCCAGGCTGCTGCATCCACAGGAACAGGTTGTGGAGCAACGCATCCTTTTTAAAAATATCCCTTCTGACAAAAAAGAATGGACCATTTTCCCCTTTCTCTCCCTTTAGAAGTTCAGCACCTTAATTTCTCAGCACCGAGAGAAGCAGCTGAGCAGAGTTTAAAGGTGTAATGAAATATTTCTCTCATATCTGTCAATTACAACACAGAAGAGAAATGTACTGGTGCGGAACTGCGTATGCATAAATACCAATTATTAAGAGCAGCGGCAAAACAGTTTTTGGGTGTCGGTAATACAGGCCCATAACTCCATTATTAATTTTCCGCTAAGCATGTTAAGGCCATAGAAAGCCGCTATGCATGTCAGGAGGCCTGTGCTTTGACTAAATAAGTCCCACTGACTGAGGGTAATTTAGGGACCATGTCATGCACTGTAAAGCCCAGTACAGACAACTCATGCCTCCAGCTGTACGATCATGCTGCTACAACAGATGGTGGCATACCAGGAATCCAATGCCTACAATCTCATCCAAGTCACCCTCCATACAAAAGCCTGGCTATATGACAGACGAAAGCCTTCCACTTAGGAAGGTAATGCAACTCTCGGGTCTCGTGAAGGGGTCACATACTTTTCCACACCCTGCTCGTATGCTTCACTCTCATCCTCAGGAATATCTCAGCTGGCAGGTAGGCATCTGTCTCAAGCATGAAGGCAGTAGAACTGCTGTAGCAAATAAGGAAGCAAATGATGCACAAACGGGTTGCAGACACAATCGACTAAACCAGCTGTGAAGGCATCTGACCAAGAGGCTGTGACAGAGACTTGTGTCGCAACCAGGAGGATGTGACCATACTCATCCTGCCTAGAGGTTGTGGAGGAATAGTTTTTATGACAAAATTGTTTTTTATATTGTTTCAACTGAGTGATTCTCACCTTCTCTGGGGTGAGGTTAGTCATTGTCTTTGAGTTCTGGGCTGAAATTCTTTCCCTTCTGTGATGTGGGAGATTCTATTTAAACTCTACTGATTGTAAATAACCTTTCAGCTCTCAAGTTACTTCTTTGTCTAACTTTCCAGCCACAGTGTGGTTAAAATTTCCTTCCTTCCTCCTATTCCTGCTTTGGTCGGTCTGTTTGCAGGATACTTATTTCTCACTGGTCAGGTCCACTACTGTACCTGTCACACTTTAACACCTTACATAAGGAATTCATGCCCATAAGACACAGAATCCTAAACATTTTCAGTTAAACTGCTGGTTGTGCCAAATAATTAAAATAAAAATTTCATTGGTTGTTGTTTTTTTCATTGATAATAAAATTCTTCCACAAGGTGACCACAACCTGGGGTACAGGTGTGCACTGGATGAGTACTGGTAGCCAGTTGTTCTTTTTCCTGTTCCCCAACCTGCAGTGGCTCCCAGCTTCTACAGCAAAGCCACATTCCCAAAAAGGCAAGTGTTGTGGACATCTTTGGGAAAGTAGTGCATACTTTTCTTTTTTTTTTTTTTTTAATCGTGTCATTTTAAATAAATGTCTTGCCCTCAAAAAGCATTTTGCTGCGTTTCTCACCGCACGCCTCTACACATTTTCGGCAACCCTCTAGCAAATAAGGAAGCTAAATTTTAATTGGTTTCATTAATAACAAATGACATAATCAGCGTAATGGTTCTGGAATGTGTTGCGTTTCGCTGTGGCCCCGTACAGTCGGTGCCACTCGGCTGAGGTGGGGAGAGGGTCCAGCTGGTGGGGAATGTGAGCTGGCTGCTGTGGAACAGCCTCCTACAGACCAGCTGGGTGAAGTGGCCAGAGTTTCATGGGTCTGAGACAAAACTGGGAATAACAAAAACTGCAAGGAGAAGACATTAAAAGTCTCACTAGCTGTGCTGCTATAAGATGACCCATGACATGCTGTAGCATCAGTGCTCAAGGCAAGGCAGGAATTTTGCCTTTTATAATTTAACAAATTTAACATTTGTTTAATTTTGACCTTTGACCTGGTGTTTCCATGGTTGCCGCAGACTGGATGACCTTGATCTCACGCGGTCACAAAAGCTGTACAAATGGTAGAAAAGCGTGCACACACATGAAAGGACACACAATTATCAGAACCACTCCAGCAGAAATAAACTAATAAACTTCCAAGCAAGTCCCATGTAGGAGAGAGATTCAGGGTACAAGGATTGCATTTACACTGAACTTTCTACCATATGGCCAGTATTTATCCAGTTAAGGAAAGTATATACACCGATGAGCCACAACATTAAAACCACTGACAGGTGACATGAACATTGATGATCTCGTAACAGCGGCACCTGTCAAGGGGTGTGGGGGATATAACAGGGAGCAAGTGAACAGTCAGTTGTTGAAGTTGATGTGTTGGTAGCAGGAAAAATGGGCAAGTGTAAGGATCTAAGCAACTTTGACACGGGCCAAATTGTGATGGCTGCACGACTGGGTCAGAGCATCTCCAAAATGGCAGGTCTTGTGGGGGAGTTCCTGGTATGCAGTAGTTAGTACCTACCAAAAGTGGTCCAAGGAAGGACAACTGATGAACCCGCAACAGGGTCATGGTCACAGTGCATCGCAACTTGCTGCGTATGGGGCTGCGTTGCCGCAGACCGGTTAGAGTGCCCATGTTGACCCATCCATCGACGAAAGCACCTACAATGGGCATGTGAGCATCAGAACTGAACCATGGAGCAAAGGAAGAAGGTGGCCTGGTCTGATGAGTCACGTTTTCTTTTAGATCGTATGGATGGCTGAGTTTGTGTGCGTCGTTTACCTGGGGAAGACATGGCAGCAGGATACACTGTGGGAAGAAGGCGGCGTGATGCTCCGGCCAATGTTCTGGCGGGAAACCTTGGGTCCTGGCATTCATGTGAATGTTACTTTGGCACGGACCACCCACCTAAACATTGCTGCAGACCACATACACCCCTTCGGTGAACGGTATTCACTGATGGCAGTGGCCCTTTGTTCAGGAATGGTTTGAGGAACATGGCAAAGAGTTCAAGGTGTTGTCTTGGCCTTGAAATTCCCCAGATCTTACATCTGTGGGATGTGCTGAAGAAACAAGTCCAATCCATAGAGGCCCACCTCGCCACTTGCAGGACTTAAAGGATCTGCTGCTAACGTGTTGATGCCAGGTACCACAGGACACCTTCAGAGGTCTTGCGGAGTCCATGCTTCGACGGGCCAGAGCTGCTTTGGGGGCACGAGGAGGACCTACACAATTTTAGGCACCTGGTTTTAATGTTGTGGCTGATTGGTGTATATGTTTAACCTGAACTTGAAATTATTTTCAGGGAAAAGAATTCAAACTGGTAATTTTTTCCTTTTGTCATGAATTTGTCACCAACATCATGGCTTCAGCCCAGAGAGCAAATGAAGGAAAAGGCAATAACTGGTAACTCCGGTTTGACCATCTCTGTTATATGTGATCAATAAAACCATATTTAATGTGAAAGTGACTTAATATACAGACAGACAAGGAAACACAAAGAGGGTAAAATGAGGAATGACACACCAAAAGAAACAGAACGTTTTCAAACTATTTTGCATTTACTTAAATGCAGAAGTTGAAAAATACACTACAGAAAAAATGCTGTTAATAAAAAAAATAAAAAACAATGAGGACAGAGTGGACTTTTCCCTAAATGTGACAATAGATTTCGTACAGATGAGTAGAGTTCAATATGCTACAATATGAATGAGAGAAATAGGAAGCAGTTGCGGAAAGAACAAAAAACATAAAAGAGTGCTTAGACTGAGGTATCTTGGGTCAGCTGGCGAGAGTTGGTGGTGAGCTGTGACAAACTCATCAGACAGAACATCAGAAATGTGGTAAGTTAAAAACTGCGAAAGTTTACAGTTACAAATAAAGCTGAGCGGGAGAAAAAATACTAAAAAAATTTGCTAGAAAATGCTCAGATGTCGAAAAAAAATCTAAAAACAGCTGTTTTTATATTAAGTCCTTTACAAAGAAATTAACTTTCTTTTATAATAAATTTGTAGCTTATACACAATAAGGTAAAAGTTTATTCATTTTACTACAGCAGAGGGCACTACTGACACAAAAAAACTAAAACTGCTAAATTTTAAATACAGTAGAAAAGTAATTGTAAACTTTTAAAACCAACTTAAACAGTGATGTTTATTAGTTATTTATGCAGCTTATTGATAAACTTTTATACAAAACTTACACAGTTGAGTATAAAAGTTACTTTTGTAGTTCACTGAGCTTATTAAGAAGCTTATTAAGAGCTATTAATTTAGCTGACATAAAAACTTTCATGCCTACTTACACAGTTGGGTAAAACAGTTAAATATTTAGCCAATTTATAAATTTTTATACCTATTTAGCAAGTGCAGTATATAGTTTATTTAGCCGAGTTATAAAGTTTTATACCTACTTTCACAGTTGGGTCTAATAGTTAAGTGTGTAGCTAACAAACTTTTATACCCATTTACAAAGCTGGGTAAAATAGCTAATTATTAAGCTAACCTATAGACTTTCATACCTATTTATTAAGTGCAATATAACAGTCAATTGTTTAGCTGACTTATAAACTTTTTTACTTATTTATGACGTGCAGTATAACTATTAATTTGTTAGCTAACTTATAAACTTTTATACCTACTTAAACGGTGTTTAAAAGTTATGTAGTTAATTGATAAATTTGCGTACTTTTTTATAAATTAGTTTTTTTCATTATTTTAATATTCACAGTTTTTACATTTTATAAACATAGTATCCCCATTACAGTGAAAAACTTTTAGCTTCCGTACATTAGTCCATGGTTTTGTTATGCTGAATTTTTTTTGTTTTTTGCAAAATCATGACACCCCTTTTCTTTTGTAGCACTTTTTTGTGTTTCTTCCCATTAGCCTGCAGCATGGTTGTACAAGGTGAACCGAGGCTGGTTCGTCTCATGTTTGACAAAACCTAATAGTGTCTTCCTGTTGCAGCCATCAGTGATGCAATGTTTTATCAAGCACATAGCTGCCACCGGTGTTGTCGCCTCTAAATGAAGCTGCTCTAAGGGAACTGGCGCTAACAAAATGGTCTGGACGCAGAGCGCGTTACAGTAGCGGAGAGCAGACAGCATACAGAACACAGCGATGGACTATTTACAGCTGAAACCTTACAGGGATAAAGGTGAAGAAGCCTTCAAATGCAATATAGTCGAATTATAAAGAGCAGAAGCAGGTGAATGTGCAGAGGACAGTGCGGACGGGTAATAAAGAGTATAGGAGGTGAGATAACAGTAGGGATGGACAGGTGGAGGACAGTGCGGGTATAAACAGGACGGCACAAACAGACAGATAAGAATTATGCATGAATAATAAACGGTACATTGTAGACCAGTGGACAGCAGCACAGGAAGGTGCAGGTGAGCCACACAGGTGAGTTGCCAGAGTAGCAGAAACTTACAGGAAGGACTTGACATCCAGGCCCCTGTTGCGGATCTGACTCATCATGTGGTCCCAGCTTCCTGGGTTGGAGCGTGATCGCCCCCCTCCAGTACCCCTATACCTTGAAGAGCCTCCCCCAGCCGGGCTGCCCCGGATCCCCCGGGGGCCCCCCCTCAGACCACTGCCGCTCGTCTGGCTTGTATGCAGCTGCCCCAGGCTCTGGGATGTGGGCGGCAGGTCGTTGAGGCTGGGAGGTGGCGGGTGCGTGAGGGGCTGCTGGAGGCTCTGTTGCCGCACCAGGGTGCGCGGTCGGGCGGCTGCCGATGACGGGATGTGCTCCAAGGTGGAGGCAGAGGAGAGAGAGGGGTCCCCAAAGCTGGGCGGGCAAAGGAGCAACAATGGGAGGGAGCGGTGGGGTGGACGGCGACGGCAGAGGGACGACCGAGAGAGGGATGGAGGAGCCAGAACGAAGCGGCGGGGGTTGGAGGCAGAGGCCAGGCGTCCACACGGGCGGTTGGATGATGGAGGCGATCGGCAGACAGATTTGAGGGAGAGGCAGAGAAAGCGGCGCAAGGAGCCGAGTGGAAGGAGCACGCGGGAGGCACGGAGGGAGAGGAGGTGGGGATGCGAAAGGCGGAGTGGGGAAGAGAGGGAGGGACAGGCCACGTTGAAGAGAGGGACAGGGGTGAAAGCAGGAGGTAGAGAGGGGATGGTGGATGGAGGCAGGGCAAGAGATGGAGGGGATGGGGCAGGGGGGGACAGCAGGAAGAGGAGAGAGACAGAGAGCAGCGTGAGGCAGCAGCAGTAGCAGCAGTAGCACAAGTAGCAGTAGAAGTTGCAGCCAGTGTGCGCCGTGTGTGTCTGCGTGGCATGTGCATGGGTGGCGTGCGGCCTCTGCGGACCAGCCTGCGTTGCCTGCATCTGCACGGCAAGCGGATGAGTGCAATGCATTTGAGCAGCATGCGTGTGAGTCGGATGCATCTGCGCGCCAGATGCAGGAGCCAAGTGCGTCTGTGCAGCGGGTGTGTGAGCCGGGTGTGTGTGAGTGGCAGGTGCGTGGGTCCTCTGCAGTGGCGCTCGCACCTGAGAGGTCCTGGCATGCACGGCCCGCGTTGGAGCGCCACGTGCACAGCGTGCGCTGTGGTGGGCCACGCGGCCGCTGCTGGGCCGCCTGTGTGTGTGGCCGTGTGTTTGTGGCGAGATCCCCATGCCTTCCGTATCTGCGCTCCTCACTCTCTGTTCCTCTTTTTCTTTCAGTGTGTGCGTACGTGTCCGTGTGTGTGTGGGGGTGTGTGTGTCTCTGTGTCCGTTCTATTAAATACTCAACACGCTCGGGAGAATGGAGAGCAGCCAACCAGGGCCCACCCTGCCTCCACCCTTCCTTTTTGTTCCACGCCCTCCTTCTTGCCTCCAGCTTAATTTCTTTGTGTGTCCCCCTCTCTGAGCGTCTATTTCTCACCTCCCTTTCCGTCTCTCCTTCAGTCTCTTGGCCTAATTTGCTGAAGCTCCACTTTCTAAGTTTTACCTCAGTCTACTGAGCTGCTCCTTCTTCTTCTTCTTCAGCAGTGTTGCTTTACTGTGGAGTATGGAAAACATTCCAGGTTTGGGGTTTGGGACGTGGACTCTCGAAACTCCATGGCTCGATCATGTCGCCCTGCGCCACCCTACACTGCACTGTCCTGCTTCTTCTCAGCAAAGTGATTCTGACCAGCTTAGCATAAATGACTACAAAAACAGAACCCTGCCCTGTCCATCCTGTACAGCATTGTCCATCCTGTGGCTGTCCACACTGCACCACCCTGTCCATCTGGCACCGACCTGTCCAACCTGCACTACCCTGTACACCTTGCCCTGCCCACCCTGCTCAGCCTCCATCCTGCATCGTCCTCCCTGCTCAGCCCTGTCCACATTGCACTGTCCACCCTGCTCAGTCCCGTTTACCCTGCCTTGTCCACATGGCAGTACCGAGCTCTGGTTCCCTCAACTCCGAACCTACTACTACTGAACCCCTACACTGGGGGCTGAACACAAAGGCTCTGCTGGATGGACAGAAACGGAGGAACGAGGGAGAACAGGACTGAGGACAGGGACTGCTGTCAAGGGCTAAGACAGAAAGAAAGACGGAGAGAAGAAGAGAGCAAGTGGGTGCGAGACACAGAGGAGACACAGACACTTATAGGGGCCTGAAAATAGAATCCAATTATAGACCTGGGGGGGGGGGTGGGAGGGTGATAGATGAGGAGAAGAGAAACAGGAGGGAGTGGAGGGGAAGTGGGGAGAAGACACAGTAGGGAGGGGGGTCGCAGGCTTGAGGTGCAAAACAAAGGCGTGAAATGAAGAGTGAAAAGCTGAGGTAACTGCCTCATTTCTGCCACATCTGCCCATCTGGATCCTAAAAATGTCACTTGCTTGTTCTAAACTTGCTGGGAAGGTAAATGAGTTTGTGCGAACACAGACCTTGGCTGCGGACTGTACGCGCTCCCTTGGTGCATCTTTACTCTCTCCATGCGGACAGCAGGGAGGAAAAATTAGCACCTCTAGATATTTTTAGTCATGCCTGTGAGTAGAGAAACGCGCCAAAGAAAACCTCACTGGCTATTTACAGATCTCTCCGGCAACCGCGGTTCTGGGATCACACCGACTCGGGTATTTTGGCTCCAAATGAACCGATTACAAAAGATTACAGCTGTCAAAATTGAACCTAAAACATGAACCCATGTCTGGACGTCCAGCTTTTCTGGTCAAGTTTAAGTCCATTAGTTCTGTGTTTTGGAGGTATCAGGGATGTATGTATGCATCACTGCACTGCAGCCATTAAATTATTAGTATAAGTTATCGCAAAATTGTTACATGTGCTATATTCTACATATCGGCATCCTTTACGCACCGACTTTCCCCAAACTTACTGCCACGTATACTAATTTCTCTACGGTGTGTTAGCCATAGCTTACAGGTAGACCTCCATCACACAGTTTCTCTTCTTCTGTTTCTGAACGTCTCACATCTTATTTTTATCATCGCCAATAAATTAATTTCAACGCCACCAAGTCCAGAACCGTGGCTAACTTGAGTCGATTTCCTTGCAATACAGCCGGTTGTGTTTTGGCTTGCATTGACATTTGTAATAAATGAAGTTTATAATATAATCTTATATGTGTGATATATTATGAATGCATGGCAGATTAAAAAGAAGTGATAATTGTAGCATTCACATGTATTTGAAAACAACTGTGACGTACATTTTATCTCTATTTTGATGCAGGTCACACAGTCACTGTGTCAACTGTGAAGAACTGATTTGTGCATAAGAATGGTTTCATTATGGCTTTTGTTGTGTTGTGTTTTGCAGGGGAGAGATGCATGGTTTGGCTGTTCTGAAATGCCACTACATTGCTGGAAGGTGCTGGGGGGAGGAACTGACCAGTTTATTGCCGTGCAAGTGCATCGGGCATTTGGGCAGAAACACGGCTGCCAGGTTCGCGTCTCTCGGATGCATTTGTGTTCAGAGTTGCGCTAAGGCCATCCATGGAACCTGGAGCTTAGACCATCAGTGTGCATGTCGAAGACACGGGGGGGGGTCGTCAGTGGGTGCCTTATTGTGTGTCCACAGCGCTCACACATGTGCCGCCATCATTCAGCCCATGACACACCACCCCACTCCCACCAAGCACACAGTTAAGCACACAACCTCCCCACAACATTCCTGCAATGCTCAGCAGGCCCTTCCACTCACTTGCTGGGCCTCAGGCCGCCGGACTGCATGTGGCTCTGGACGGTCTGCCATCTTCCCGCCTTGCTGCCCCCTGTGATCATACTCTTGACGCTGTCACTGCGCCCCCATCCCCACCCCCGCCCACCGCCCCTTTCTGGCCCCCCGGTACTGCCCCGCTGAGAGGGAGGGGAGACAGAGAGAGAGCAGGAGGGTAGGGGGACAGAAGGAGAGATGGACAGGGACAGCGCAGTCAATGCAGTAGAACAGCCCACAGTAAAGCACACAGAGAAAGCAGCGGTGAGGGGGGGCAGGGTAGCCATCGTGCGACAGCTCTCCAGTTCACAGGGACAGCAGTCATGTGGAGCAGTCGGGCTTCACAGTGCCTGGTCACGTGGGAGGGGAGGAGCTGGGATTCACTGGGGGAGCTCAGCACGCGTCTGTCCCGGCGACCCTGTGGCTCTGAGCTCAGGGGGTCGGTCCTGTCATGATCATGAGCAGAGCTACACCTGAACAAGGTAGTATACTTGAACGGGGTTAAAAATAAAAAAATAAATAAATAAAAAAAAAACACTTGAACAAAGTAAAAAAAAAAAAAAGGAAAACAACAGCCAAACAAGGTAATATGCCTGAACAAGATTTCAAACATAAATAAATAAATAATGAACAAAGTTTTAGGCCTGAGCAATAGGTTATATTTACGCATTAACAACGTTCAGGTCTAAACAAGCCTAAAAACTTCAAATATCGCTCAACAACTCGGCAAGGTGTTTTACCTTAGCGGAGTGCTGCACCTGCGCATGAGCAACATTCCATATGCATTCATCCCTAGGATATGAGCATTTGGTTTACAAGAAATGAAGGTTACAGATGGTTTCATTTAACACCCCTGAAAATTCTCCAAGACCAAATTTGGATTTTGCGTGGCTCCCGACAGCTGAGCGGCACAAGAGCAGAGCCACTGTGTGTTCGCACTTTTAATTGGACTCGGGCTACATTAAGCGGAGAACTTTCACCACCTGTTTGTCACCTTCACTTTTACAGTCGCCATCATCGTGTCTACTGTTTGGACTCTGCAGCTTGGGTCAGAGTGAGTTCTTTTGCCTTTGCTGCTCTGTCTTTTTATACTAAAGACTGCATTAATGCCCCAGAACATGTCCTGTGTTTGTTTTTTGGTCGGTGAGCCATTACGTTTACTGTACGTTACACTGTAGCTACGAAAGAGCCGAACAAGAGCGGGCAGACAGCAGTACAGTAATATGGCGTAATCCCTTCAAGAACCTGCATTGTTGCGCTGTGCTATACTAGCGAATGCTAACCGTTAAAGTAACTGTGTCCATTTCAAAGAGATTCGGCCAAATTTTTTGCATAACTGGAGGTGAATTTTTGGCCTCAGGAATGCGCAAACAATTTAACCAATGAAACAAACGGCAAGTTTAGCTTGGATTTACGAGAATTCATCTTAAATGATAAAATCTGGAACAAATCACCTTCATAACCAGACCTTCTCTGATAAAAATGTGGGGTCATATGGACGTCGGCAACGGGGCAGTCATTGTGGGTGTTTTTTATTTTTATGAAAGGGACTCTTTTCGTGCAGTGGGTACGAGAATTGGCGAATGACTTTGCCTGGTTCTGTGACGGAAGAGCTTCATTTATGACCCAATGAGATCTGCAGCGTGAGGTCGATGCATCTATGAAGCTCACAGGTGTAGCTGAGTTTTTGAATGTTTTAAATGCAACAGGCTAATGAAATGCAACTTAGTCGCCACTAAGCAACAGAAACCTTCTGCTCATGTTCCAGAGACTGGAGCAGAAATAACACTGGCATTTGCTCCTGGTTGATCCCTAATACCACCCAAGGACAGTACAGGACATTGAAAAATTAAGAGGTACAAAAGCGTTATTTGTACACAGAAACAAAGTGTTTGTGACAGTCACTGGCTGAGCATTGCAGTCTGTGTGCTGAGATGGCGATCAGCCCACAGTTTCTCACCCCAGTGAGCACATGTGCATAAGTCATCCCTAGTCAGCATCCCACTCCCACATAGCCCAGACCTGCTGAATGCTCTTTACCTGCGCTTCACGCGAACCACACGAGTCACGACAAGAACAGGAACGACAGAATCGTAGCTGAGTCAAATAAACGCACCTGTCACCTCACAGATGGACAGCTGCAGATCCCAGCCCAATCAAAGATGCAGTGCATTAGTCCAACAACAGCTTGCACTGACCTCTAGGATGACTTGGGCAAGGCCTTGGGTACCCCTTAGGTAGTTGATTCAGCATTCTTTTCACAGCCAAACATGCTTGAGAGCATCAACAGTGCCCCACAAAACCACACATGCTCAGTTTTGGGACTAAAACTGTAGACATTTCATTTTGACCGCCAATAAAGATTAGAGGACCCTTACCAAAAGCAAGGTTCTTGCTGTTATAATCAAAGAGATGGAAACTCCAATATGTTGTGCATCCACTAAGCTCTACAACAGCCCTTGTGAACCCATGATATGCTTCTCCAGTTGGATCTGATGAAGATCTGCAGCTATCATCTTATGCTCTTACACTTGATCCAAGAAATACACCCTTGCCTTGTTAATTCCAGTGGTCTCCCAGTCACATTTCACCTAACTCTTGATTTTACCTGTCGTGCTGCCCGCGGCACAGCCAAGCTGTTCCTTGACTGGCCCAAGTGGGAGAACTCACATGAAGCTGCATGCCCAGACCGAGTACCTGTGGTGGGCCTGATTCCACCATGTTGCCTCTCTTAGCAGATGAGGCTTCTCAGGTCCCTTGACAGCTGCTAGTCATAGAGGAATCTCTCTGGATTAAGAAGGCAAGGTTCTATGAATCTGAGAGCCCAAACAGCGCTGACTGCTAATACAGATGCCGAGAGGGACAGGCTGCAGAGTCAAAAGCTTTGGAAAGGGAAAGGGAAGTTGGAAGGGAAGTGAGAGGCTAAAAAATTCAGCACAGGGCATATTAACACATAGCCAAGAAGGAGGAGCCACACCATGCCCAAGTCCAACGGTCAACCCTCCATGGCAAACTAAGGGGGCAACTCACGTTGAAAGTGGGGTGCGATGGGGTGGGAGGGTCACTTCGATGAACTGACAATTTGTGCAGTGGACCATTGCAATGTGTGATTGCCTTTTTTGAATTGTTGGGCATGAGGGTTGTCCGTCTCCATGGAAACACCCCATGGGCCAGAAGTGAAAGGTTAGAGTTCAAGGGTGAGTGGCACTGGCAGGGCTGTAGGGAACGGGGGCATCTTGTACACGTGTTTTCTCTCTGTATCGCGGAACTAACGTAAAGGACGGGTGCAAGTTTCGAGCTGCAGTTTGCATGCAGTGTCCCTGTAGGCCTTATTGTGAGGTGTAGACCGGCCACGAGCAAGCAGCTCTGTCGCTACGAAAAAGAAACAGGGTTACTGTGCATGAAAAACGCTGTGCATAGTTTTTAACTTCTACTTCCAAACTGCTTTGATAGGGTCTACAGCAATTTCAAGTTGCACTGAATACCATTATAAAGTTTTTTTGGGGGGAAAAAAAGACCAGAACATAATTACAGTCGGTTAAACAGATAGGCATACAAATGTATCTCTATGTACTGCAAAATTGAAAATTTGACTTTTGGCTGGTGGAATGGACTTATCATTATCTTCTGTAAGGCATGCGTACTGACCTCTCTCTAGTAAAGCACAAAAATGGCAATTACATGTAATTCTTATGCATGAAATGCATTAAAATGTGACCAAAGGAAGTTGGGCAGCATAGCACAACATGGCGTAAAGGTCAAATAAATGCTTTGAATGATGTAATAATACCAGCAGAAAGCAGTTATGTAAAAAATTAAGAGCCTTTATTTATCGTCCGTGAACGGAGAAAATCTCATAGCAACGTGACATGAGACTGCTTCAGTGAATGCATGTTGGTGGAATGGGTCACATGCAGGAGACAAGGAAAGCGGAGCCCCCCTTCATTACAGCCCTGCACAGAGAGAGGTTTCTTACCAGCCGCAACCAAGACTCACTTGAGCGTGAGGCGTGGATCTCCATAAGGGGCATAGGGAGAAATGTTTAGTACAAACTCCTTGGGTGGATAGGAGCTCCATTTCTGCTGCACTGTGCTGCTGTCATTGTTATTCCAAAAGTCTCTGTCTAGATCACTGTGGCCAGAGAGAGAGACAGGTCAGAGCAAAACAACCAGTCACAGCTTTATGACCTGTAGCGCGGCTTCTGAGGGCAGCGCAAGCGTTTCAGGTTTACTGGGGATCCAGGGAATCTGGAGTTAGAAAAACAGAACATGACATCTTGTGTTCCTAGAGGAGAGAACAACCACCGAAATATGAGGATTTTCAGCAGCCACTGGAGTGCCTGAGGACAAAAGAAAAGGATTGTGTATTGGGGGTGATGTGCTGGGAATGACAAAGTGACATTTGGCTGGGAAAATATGAGGGATTGTCTTAAACTGATGGTCTTTATCTCCTTTATTTCAGCATTTTTCTGAGGTGGGAGGAGGTGAAAAAGTTGGAGAAGTCAAGTCAGAGTCTCCAAAAATGTATTATATGCATATTCTGTTGTAACAGTTGGAGAGGTAAAGGAGAGACAACAGGTATACGGCCCTAACAGTTGGCTTGGACTTTTTTAGGCTGTGGAGGAAGGTCCAGTGAAAAGAGAAGGAGAACATCCATCTGTGCAGTGAAGAAAAAGATAGTGAGGGCATTATTACACAGATACCCCTGTGCACCCACACAGAGACAGCAGGACCACGGGGGTGGCACACCGTGGACCCACTGCTGCAGAGGGACAGAGAAGGACAGGAGCGATCATGAGGACTGGAGCGGTTAGCCAGCAAGTGGTGCAGAATTCGGAGGAAACTCTGCACTGTCGTAATCGTGCGGGAAGGTGATAGAAGATTACAGGAACTGAGGGAAACCATTAAGGATTTTTATTGACAGGACACCATCAATCTTCATCCACCCAATGCCACACATTTCAGTTGCAGCCTACACGTTGGAAACAATTTCCTGCCGAATATCTTACACTCCTCTCAAGTAAATGTCGGCTTGTTTTGCTTTGTTCAAACTGACGTTAACTTTTTGTTTGAGTCCAGTTGGAATGGATAACCCTAATCCTCACCCTTTCTTCCAGTGACACCCAGTTATCTTACATGGACCAAAGAAAAGCATGTGCAGGTCCAACACATTTAACATAGTGCTGTATGTGCATTACACTCCACATTAAGTCTGTAATGTGCAAAAATTGACAAATGTCCTATTCGTGTGCTATACCTCTACTTTATGAAGTATATATTTTGTATGCCTGCAGTGTCCATGTATAGCGATGGTTCTGCAGCTGTGACTAATTCTCCATGTAGAGACCGGATTACCCAGGAGGCGACTGAGTCAGACTGGTTGTTCCTGCTGTGTGGCCTCAGGGACCAGCCTTCTGCCCCTAGGAGATGTTGACCCGTGTCTGCATAAAACCCCCAGTGTCACTCATAGCTCTGCTAAATGAGGAGCGCCGGCATTTCCGCCAGCATGCAAAGCTGCTATGTTTGCGTCAGGCCTGCAGCGCAGCCTTTCTCCAGCAGAACCGGCCTTTGTCACTCCCTTTGCTAATAGGGCTGCCTCCTGCCTCTGGACCTCTCTGGCTCGTTCTTCCTGCTGCCATCTCCTGGACCATGGGTTTCAGAGGCTCACACTGAGCAGGTAACATCAAATGCACAGCTTACATGTTCACATTTTCACACCTACTGCTCTGCCCTCTTAATTTAAAAAGATCAGAAAGGAAGCTGAACGCTAGATCCACACCTGAGGTCCAAACAGGGTCCACACTGGGGCCATAACGGCAGCAATGCATTATTTAATCTGAGCCACAGTTTTTCACAGTGGCTCAGCAGTGCCCCAGCAGGGAGAGCTGCAGGCTGATTCCTGCCAACAGAACTCCAGGCCCTGGAGGGCTGTCCACTACAGCTCTCCACTGACTGGCTTGGCCTGGCTTAGCTTTGCTCTGTTGACTGGCACCACTAAACCAGTACAAGCACTTAAAATCAACAGAAAGATTGACACCTTCCAGAAAAAGCATAAAATCTCCAGATGACTCCAAACACAAACTCTATTCCTCAGCTAAGACCTGGTTACTTTAGCTAGAGCTGTAACATCAGCAGCTGAAATTAAATATGAAGAACTGAATAATAAAACGTCATACACTGTTCCCACTAAATTATAGTTCTTCAAGGCTCTGTACTTCTATACTGCACAGGTTCTTAACCTCTACTAGGCCATAGACCAGTTTAAGAATCGAATGAAAAATATCTATGAATAAATGAATAGGAAAACAATGCACTAAATTTATTCCACTGAAACATGATAATATTTGAATAGAATTATACCATAGGCAGTAACAGCATAGTAATATTTTTTATTTTAAACTTTGATTTAGCCTTTGGTAGTGTCAAATTCAAAGCAAACCTCTGCCTCATAGACCAGGAAACGGCCATCCATAGAATCCCAGCTGCGGTGGGTATGACTACTGCACTTTTAGTAAAAATGGAAATTCAGGAGAGAAGTATTAGCTCTCCCCCCTTCCTAATTTCACCTCTCCATCACAAAAGGAAAGTCTAATTAACCTCGATTTTACCACACGTGCTGTTCTGAGTACCACATCTCCACCTCTGCTTTGTGCAAAGATTTCCCACTGGCCAGGCTCAGCAGCCTCCCTCAGCAGCAGCTGAAAGCCCCTCAGCAGACTCCACGCCAAATTGAAAAACCACACCAAGTATTTGCTCCAACTTGCGATTGTCTAACGCTTAGAACTACTGAGTTTGTGTTGACTTATTGACTGATTTCCTCTGCTCCAACATCTTGGACTCCCCTTCAGTTTGGCCAGAATGCTCCTCGCCCTCACATAACATCAGCGCCCCCATTCATCAGGCAAACCATTCATGCCTGCACTTTCCCTGCAGTTTTGCAGTCTTCACATCTCCTGGGGTCTCAACCAGGAAGACAAACTGAGCTGAGTGAAGAGTTTAACCAGACAGGGTCAGAGATGGTGTGGAACTGCTTCACTGATGAGAGAACCCACAGTGAGGACCAGGGTGCCGCCCTCATGTCATACAGGGTTGGACACAGCAGCAGGATCAACCCCCCCGAGTCCTGAGCACCTACTTGATGGCTTTTTTCTCCCCTCGGCCACGTGCCGAGTCTGGCGTTCCAGCAGCCTCCACCCCAGGTTTGTTCCTCTTCCCCTGGAACGTGAAACAGGGTGGGAGAAAGAGCAAAAGAAGGTGGTCAGACCACACCAAACATCTGGTACAGAATGAAGAGGGATGCCATATCTAACCAGACCCTCACAAGGTCCCAAACCCTACCAGGTTCCATACGCTGAAAGTCTCCATCATAAATCTTTCCACTTCACACCAGCCGATGTTTCTTCAGCCCAGTAAAGTGAAAGCGTGGCACATCTTCTTCATTTTGTTGCTAGCGTTATTACAGTGTTTACAGCAGGCACGGGTAGGACTTCCCAGGTGTGTCTAACAAGCGCTGTTAAACGGATCTGTAATTCCAAGCACACCCCCTCCGCCCTCGCACATCTGCCAGAGGTGTCGGTCCACGGCGCGTGGAGAGCTTTTCAAATGATCAGCTGCTAATGGCCTCAGCAGCAGCCCTGCTGTCAAACCAGGTAAATAATTATATCAATTAAGTACTTAAAGGCTTGCTTTTGGACAGAAACCAGTGTGACCTGCAGCACTGTTGGAATCGGCCCTGACATCTTTTCTCAGAGCACAGAGGGTGGGAGGGGCTTAGCGGGAGGCAGGGGGGCATCAGAGGTTACGTTCTGTAGTACGTAACAATAACACATCTAACTGTGTTATAACTGTAACTTTAACACAGCTAACTGTAATCTCAGCAAAAAAACCTACTGGTTATTACAATGACTTCTGTTATTTATTCTATTATTATCTCTTTATTTAAAGCGGTTTCAGCCATTTATATATAATACTGCACCTAGATGTAAATGTAGCCTTTAGATGGTTTACTCAAGGATGCTAAACCAAGGCCATCTGGATTTGTGAGCTGATACCACACCACTCCATTGCAGGGTGGCCACACACACACACACACACACACACACACACACACACACGAGTGCACACGCGAGTGAATGTACTGGGCAATTTAGAGTGACCAAATAACCTGAAACACATGTCTTTGGACTGTGAAATAAATAAAATTTCTCCTGGAAATGAAGAAATATGAGGCAAAACAGCAGCTCAGGTTCTTAGCCAGCTCTGCTAGGTACCAGTGTTAGTGGTGCTTCTGGCACAGCTCGTGCACTGGTGAAGGTGACACATGCATACACATGCATGAATAGCGAGCGATACGTAATCCCCCAACGATAGTGTCACACACACGCACACACACATACCCTGTAGTTACTCACAGCGCTTCCTGGGGAGACAGAGCCGACTAGATTTCTGACAGGCAAGAACAAGCTATCAAGTGAAACTCATCTATCATTTAACACCATCATAAAATCTTTAGGAAGATGGCAGAGGAGGGAGAGGAAAAAGAAGGAGGGAGATGGTGAGGTGGCTGAGGGAATTAAAGTAGAATCCAAAATAAGGAGAAAGTGAGCAGAGGAAGGGATGGAAATAAAGATGAGAGAGTGAGACAGCGCTGGCCTGTAAAAAAAAAGCATGAACAATACAACTGTAGGGAAAGGCTTCAAAGTGCCTCAGCTGGGCCTTCAGCCCAGGTCTGTGAGTAGCTTGTTCAGTGGCAAGTCGCTCCTCATCCTGTAATCTAGCGTACATCGTGCATCAGCCTTATCCCTGGTATTGGCCTTGTTTAGGCTGTAAATCTTAGCCTATGTTCATTAGTTGTCATTTCGTTTGGTGGAAATATTGGACATTTTTGAAAGTGTCTCTTAAAAAGTCTAAGGTCAGTGTAATACAAACTGTTGAGTGATAGCAGGTAGGGTGGCAGTTATCGATGCTGTCTTTCACTTGAAGAACACCAGTTCCCAAAAAGGGTCCTATATACCATGAAAAAGTGCTAAAACAGCTTTTTAATACATATATCACTTATAGTTTCTGATTGTGATATATAAACATAATCTAATGTAATAAAATCACTGAATAATTATAACATGTGTATTTACTGCATATTATAAGCTATAATAAACTATGGAAAGTGCCATTGAATCTGACTCCTAGGCAACCACTGGTGTGGTTTTCAAGGCAATGAGGAACACAAGTGGTTTGCCATTGCCTATTTTTGGCATATTTTTCCTTAGAGGGGTTCAGACATGGAGGAGAACCTGTAAACTCCTCACACACCCCTGAGCTGGGCTTAAACCCCACATCAGGCAAGCAGCCCAGGAGCTGTGAGGCACCAGTTTACCCTGCTGCCCCACTACATCCCCAATTCCATTAGTGTAAACCTAACTAAAACAGTAGATTCTATAATAATTAAAAAACAAAACTGTCAAAATCTATAAATAATAACTCAATTATTAAATAAATATGAACTGCTTTTACGACGCAGCTACTCATGGTCATAAATAAAGGGTTTTTCTTGCGGTTTACAAGTCTGAGTCCAAAGGTGACACTAATCAGTTTTTAACACTCTTCTGCACAGTTTATGGCACCCCAGATAACTGGAGATGAAATTCAATAATTCTGTTTCAAACATTACAAAATATTACCCTGCAATGGACGCTTAGGGTGCAGTTCTTCAGCTGACGTCACAGTGATTCCAGGACAGGTTCCCTTATCAGAATAAAGCAGTTAAGAAAGATGGATGGAAAGATGGATGGGTATTATAAAATTTGTTGCTATTACAATAAGAAATGACATGTATTTAGTCAGTGTTTGCATTTTGCTTCAGGGAAGTGACTTTGTGTAATGGGGTGCTTTCGGAAAAGGAATCAACATCAGGCAGCACGGAGGTGTAGCAGGTAGCCAAGCCTCCTCGCAGCGTGTGGGCTGCTGGGTTATAAGATTGTTTAAAACTTGAAAACGTACACTGTTTGTTGACACAGTTGTGACTGGGGAAAAACTCCTGCAGAAGTAAGAACTGAGAGAGGGCAAAAGCAGAAACAGATGTGTAGAGACAGGAAGGGTCCCAGGCAGGTGGGAAAGGCAGGAGCAGAACTGTTCAGAATTGGAAGTGCAGGGGGCAAAAAAGACCTCCGTGCCAAGGAGGAGAGAAGATAGCGGTGCACTGCATAGGCGTGGGCTCCCACAGGCAGTGAGGTGTGGGCTCCAGCACACCATCATGTTGGACTGTGTGCTTGCTCACCCTCCAAGACAGGCAGGTTGAGATCAGGCTTGGGACCCACTGAGGGACTTGGGAAAAGCAGCTGAAAGTAAACCTTGGCCTCTACAGACACACTTACAAACACTATTCTTCACCCCCTTGTACACAGCAAGCTCTACCGACTACACCTTGACGCAACATAACCGAAACAAAGCGCCTGTTAAAAAGCGCTGTTTTAATTGAGCCAATGGAGGACATGAGAAGGACAAGAAGTAATGCTGTGACACATCTCACTGATGTAACCCTATGCTAATACTGCCTGGCACGCTGGGTTACACAGTGGGCTATAGTTGTGTCTCACAGCAGCTGACCTGAGCAGTTGGACACGAGTTTGAATCCTCTTCAGCTTCTTGAGTTTGCACATCCTCCCTATGCTCTAGTTTGTGTGTGTGTGTGTGTGTGTGTGTGTGCTTTCTTTGCTCTAAAAATGTGAATGATTGTAGGGAGTTTATTGCAGTGTATCTAGCATTGTAATTTTCCTTGGATAAAGGTAAAATAAATGTGAAAATGTTCATTAAAATGAATGTAAATACCAAATAAGTTAATGCTCATCAAGCCATCGTGTGGACACTTTAATCCAGGCTGTGGTTTTAATTTCAATCCACATTTGTCTTTTTTCCCCGTTGTTCCATTTCCTTTGCCACTCGGAGTTTTGGTGGCTTAAGCCACCAGCAGTGCTTCTGCCTACAGCTTCCCAGCACATACTGTCCACTGCAGCAGCCAAAAACAAGGCCCAACAGCAACCAAACGTTTAAGGAATTTTATGGCCAAATGGGCATATTCTATACAAAACTAACAGCTTTGTGTGGGGAGAGATGGACTGATCAAACGAAGAAAGAACACCTTTTTGAGTAGATGTCTTTTTTCCAATATGGTTGTTTCTAAAACTTAAAACTACAAAGAAGAGAGATGATATTGGGGAAGGGGGTGAGCTGTGATTAATGTTTCTGCCAGGAATTTGGAGTGCTGGTTGTTCTAATATTATCAGCTCTGCGGACTCTGTCCTTTGGGGATGTGGGGCACTGAAGACTCCCAGCACTCCTATTTGGACTCACAGTCTGACTTTAAAAAACAACAGGAGATAAAAGATTATGGCAGGAAAGGGGCAGAGAAGGACAGTAAGAAAAGGGTGTGGACAGACAGAAAGGAGCGGGAAGGAGAAGGAGAAAGACACCAAAAAAGGCACGGAAAAATGAACAGCGGACGAGACACAGGCCCAGACGCTTGCAGGTAAAAGCGCCAGCAGAGGCCGTGCTGCGGAAACGCAGGTAAATAATGAGGCGGCGCGCAGGAAGAGGGATAAAGGCAGGGGGCGCTGTAGATGCACTTCTCATTGACAGCTGTGTTTGTTTGAGTTGGGGAATTCGTGGGCATCAAGTCTCTCCATCCTCTCTCAATATCAGCCCCTCTCTGCCCAATTAGCTGAGTGTGCTTCATTAAAATCATCAGCCAGCTTCATTATGAGCATCGCGGTGCAGCCCACTAAGTGAAACGCATGACAGTTTTGGAAGAAATGGAAGCCACAGCACTTTGCGAGCGGCGCCTGCCCCCGCGCTCCTCCCAGGGCCGCCTTAGGTGACGGAGCCTGTTGAAAACACGGTATTAATAAGCGGGTTACGTCAGCACGGGACCCCCCCCCCCCCTTCCGTCCCACTGGAACACCTGCCTCCCTTGCTTGAGGTCTTGAGGGAGAGCCCAGAGCTTTAATATTCTTGCACTGTCCCCTGCCATCACAGAGCTGCCTTTGCAAAAACATATTTTGTATACATTGAAATGGAAATATCTGAGAAAAAAGTATTAGTTTGCATTATCGAGAAACAATTAGATTTCTTTTATCCAGTCTCCAATAGAGGCCCAGTGCACAAGCAGATTCAGCATGGAATCAGACCAACAAAAAAAAAAATATTCTGTATGGAAACCAGCATTTTTTTTTTTTTTTTTTGTCATTTACCGCAAAATCAAATTAAGAATTGAATGAGTTTTGCTAGAACTGGCCAAAAATCAGAAAGTTTAAATGAACAAATCAGCAAACAAACAAGTGTTCAATTTAAAAGTCTAAACAAATAAATGAGTAAAAAGAAACAAACTGTGCCTTGTGTTGTGAGAATCAAAGAAGGAAAATTTACAAGATGCAACCATTTTCCAGTTTACTGATTTATTTGCATTTTATCGATTGTTCCCTTTCTAATATTTGTCTTGTTAAAATGGCAGAAATTTTTGCTTGCGGCCATTAGAGGGGAGTAAAATGCACTTAGAACAGAAGCTCAAATGGCACTGTGGGAGGTGGCAAGCGCTGGTTTCAGTGAGCAAATTATTTATTATAGCTGCATCCAAGAGCTTTACATAAATTACTCAGCAGATAAATACCGTTAAATTTTCACTATTAAGTTTTTTTAGCTGCAAATGTTAACCAGCAGATAACCAGATTAACCTGACAAGCATGCTTCAGCCTCTTCTTCATGATCAGTTTTCTTGAAGTTTACACTGAGATGTGCAGCTGGTATTTTAAGGTGAAGAACTATCTAACACGTTCTCCTCAACCAGAACTCCACCACACTGCAGATCCTCTCCCTACTCCACCGTTTCATTCTCCCAAGCCATCTAATGTGCAAAATCACAGGCCTACCTCACGTGCACAAAGCGGTAAGCAGAGCCTGAGGCCCTGCTCTGAATAAGCTGTTCATGAAAATGGAATAAAAACAAACAAACAAACAAATAAATTCATTCATTAACTTCTATTTCTGTCGTTCAGTTTCCTGTCTCCTTTTTCCTGGAGGTTGAGAGGAGGCTGAAAAGATAGTTGCAAGCTCTCCGGTTCCCTGCAGTGGTCTTCACGCTTTTCCTCTGTGTTTCCAGCCGACATACAATCGCTCCATCGAGCCCTGGGTCGGACGAGCCTGGTATAACTCTCGAGGGAGTCAACCAGGAGGCATCCTTACCGCACGATAGGGTTAGAAATAGAGGGTCCAAATAGAGAATGCTTGGCAAAAGCTTGATTTATGGGAAAATAGCAAGGTGGAAGCCACTGCTTCCCAAGATGAACATCGCTGTTTGTTGTACGTTTGCCAAAAAACACTTTGAACAGCCTTTTGGGACATTGTTCTGTGAACAGATGAGTCAAAAGTGGATCTCTATGGACGAGTCAGATCCCATTATGTCTGCCATAAACCAAAAGCAGCATTTGCAGTGAGAACATCCTAAAAACAGCTAGTGTCATAGTCTGAGGATGCTTTGCTCCCACATGACCTGTATGACTGCACATTATTGAAGGAACCATGAATTCTACACTGTACTACACATTTCTTAAGGAGAATTTGACTGAGGCCGAAGCTAAAGCATAACTGGGTTATGCAGCAAGGCAATGACCCAAAACACAAAAGCAAGTCCACACCTGAACGGCCGAGCAGAAACAAAGTTAAAGTTGTGGAGCGGCCTAGTCAAACTCCTGACTTGAACCCAACAGAGATATTGAAGCAGGACCTGAAACAGAGGAGGTTAAGCTTGAAAACATACCAAAGTGTCTGGACTGGAGCAGCTCCGCAGAGAAGAGTGTTTGGTTGCGGTTATTGCTGCTCAAGGTGGAGCAACCAGGTAGCTTTAAGGGGGTAATTACTTATTGACACAGGTACTATAGTTTGAATAAATTTGATCCTTAAAATAGAAGCAATAATGTAAAAACCATGTGTTCACCCAAGCCCCCTTTGTCCACACTTTCATTTTGTGTGAAGATCTGAAACTATCCAGCGGGGCCATAATGCAATAATTGGGGAAACCGGGAAGGGGGCAAATAATTGTTCACAGCACTCAAAGTAAATGCGCAGCCATGGCTTCACGCAGTAAAACTGGACTACGCATTGTTTCCAGCACATCTCTGCCCAGAGTGAGTCACAGAACCTGAGCATGACTGTCTTAATGGATCTGACAGCGCTTGCACTGCCCGTACAAGTGATGGCGAACTCTGCAATGACTGAAAGCGCACAGCACGTAACAGCACTGCGATCACTGTCCTATACAAACGCTGAACATTGCTGCGGTGTACAGTACCGCATTCCACTGTCACTGTCCACGTGCACAATGCTCGCAATGCTCAAACAGAGCAAACGCGCGTACTGCAGTTAAGCACGACTGCGGTAACTGCACGCACAGCGCATCGCCGTAACGCTGGCGCGTGTTCGCGGCGCGTTCGCATTGTGGCAACTGTTCTCGTGCAAAAAGCCGGTCAACAGCTAAAACAACGTGTGCACCCAAACATCGATTGACCTGACCTGATACAGTAAGTGGAGAATGAAGCCTTTCAACCCCAGCACCGCCAAACAAGGTACTTAAGCCCGATATTACACTGTATGCTGTAATAAGTGCTGTGAGAGATGGAACATTTACAGGCACGATCAAATGTATCAGTGGACAAACAAGCGAGAAGCACCGCGAGCTACAAGCACTCCGAGCGAATGACCGGTATATTAACACATGAATCATCAGCAGAGCTGCCTGCTCAGCCACGTGTGGTGCTCTGAGCAACCAGAGGCCGCCTAACAAAATGCTTACGTAACCCCGGATCTTCGTTCGGCCACGTCGCTCGGCGTGCCAAACTCAACGCAAGTTCGCGGCACCACATAGGCCCAACGCCTTCCCTTCCTGGTGCACGCGTAAGATGCAGATCCGCTCCTTTGCAGAAAGCGAGGCTCCTCGCCATAATTCACAGCTACAGATAGATTCCTTCCTCGGGAAAATCGCCGCCGACACATCGGGGATCGCGCTGGAAGATTATTTATAATACAAGTCATATTTTTCTCATTTTACCACACATCTACACTTTCTCTCCATCTGGTTATGCGCCCACGGTTTGCGCAAAAGCAACATCGCGTGGCCTGCAAGCGCATGAGTGTTTCGGTGTGTTTGTGTAGCGTTTTGAGGTTTACCGACCTTTCCGCGCAGACCTGTGTCTGGGTGCGGCGCCACTTGTGTGTAGGTTCGTGTGTAAGTGTGTGTTTTTGCTCTGTTTATGCTGATTGAATCTCCTTTAATGATGCAAGAACAGTGTGTTGCCATGGAGAAGGGGAGACTGGGAGGGAAAGAGGGAAGGAAAATGAGCCATTGAAGTTGTCTCTGTGGCAGACGATAGAAAGAGAGATAGATGGCCCTTCGTTGCTGTGGCACTGTTGCGCACCCTGTTGTGTTTGTACCCAGCGATACCGTGGTACAGCCTCTGGAACTTGATTGTTCACCACTGTCAACGTTCAGCAGCGCTATGACAATTTTTTTCATTTTTCTCACTCTATTCCAACCAGGCATCACCGAGGTAAACCTTGGTTTCACCCCCTTATATCATCGTGTCACTGTGTTGCAACCCAGCGAAATCCCAACACACAACCTTACCTCAATGCACTTTTATCTGCATACACAAGTATGACAACATAACCCTTGTAGAACCTGACCTTGTTATGTCGTTTTCCGCTCCAATTCGGTGTCCCTCTTCCTCCAAAGTGAACCCAACCATCACCGTGTTGTGCCATCTTGTTGCTATATTCCAACCTTCGTGCCCCGCTGTCACCATGTTCGGCCACAGTATCAGCCATTTGGCCACTGTCCTGCAAAAGACTGCCATTGCCTCGAACCCTGTTTTTACCGTGCTCTACCTGACTGCTTCAGTAAAGTATGCATATTTGTGTATACAGTAAGAGCAAAACAGAGGAGAAAACAGCAGCTTTTGTGCTCTTTTGCATACTGAATTATAGCCTGTGCTGAAACAGATGTACGTCTCCCACTGTGTAGCACTTGTGATGGAAGCCGACTCGGGCTTCATAAGCTGCGTGCAAATTCTGCCCTCGGTTCAACTCATGCCTGACTCACTGTGGTTAAAAAAATGTATTTGAATAAACAGATATTTAAATTAAGAACTCTGTCCCGTTTTAATGCACCTATACTCAACTGAAGCCCATAACATTTCTGCACTAAAGACAGCAGGGCATAGCAGGTAACTTCCTACCAATGTGTGAGTGCTGACCTTCTAACACATAATTAAAAGTACCTAACAAAGGAGGATGTGAAGAGCGGAGGTGTAAGTATAGGGTTTCGTGGCCCGATGCTTTGAGTCCTTTACGGTAGTTCAGGGTGGTCCAATGCAAAAGCAGGCCGGGGAACAGCTCACGGCCATGCCGTTTGGCACCGCGCACTGCTCTACCGGTGCGCTTCCACCATATGTGATACGGACAGGTGCGGTGATCGAAATGAGCCGCACCTCTCATATGGAAGTGGCCTCCTGCTGTCACGCTCCCAGTGGCCCTAACTCTCTTCCAACATTCAAACACACAGTCAAGGAGGAGAGTTTCCATCTATGCCGTCACCATCTGCCACGTCCCTGTCTCTCGGGCGTCCTGTTCTCTCGTGTCCTGTTCCGTCCTGTCTGTGTCCTTTGTATGGGTAGTCGACGTCAGTTAACATAATGCAGCAAAACAAGTCAGTTTCATTAATTCATTAATTACTCTATTATACTGTACGGGTGCCTACCTGCACTCATTCATCCTCTTTCTTAGCTATTATGTTCTATTCACATAGGAATCATCATATATTCACAGTCTCAAACTTAGGAGTGACTTATGGTACTCAGTCTTTAAGTATTATTATTATTATTATTATTATTATTATTATTATTATTATTGGCCTAAATGTAAGATAATGGTCTTGATTATAAGACAATACCCTCTTTTTCAACACTCATTTTTGGGTTTTAAAGGTTTATAGAACATTATATTTTATCTTTAGAAAGAAAAATCATATTTATTCCAATTTACCATACTTGCACTTTTAAGCCAATCTTTTTGGGCTTGTCACTTTTGAACATGACATTCTGTAACCTTATATTTCTTGGCTGCTTCAGAGTTTTTTGACGCCTCTGCCTCATTGATCGCCATTATTTTAAAATTACCATCATAACTCCCTTTCAGTCCTTGGTTAATTTGGCCTAACTGTGAGCTACATTTTTCCAGACCATCTCATGGTTTCGACATCTTTCACACTCGCTGGCGTCATTTCATAATTTCTGTGGATAATTGATGCCAGTGTATAAGTGTCGCCACCTACTGGTTTTATGTGGTACATGACCTATATGAGTCTAGTCTTTTTTTTAGATGTAATTCCCTGCAAAAATACTGTATTATATTCAAGCCAAAATGATTTTATCATCATCATCAGCGAAAGCAGAACAGTAAAAGCAAAAAGAATTAATAAAAACTATGCAAATAAATTTACATTCACCAAGTATTTTGACATTATCAGGATAGTCAGGACACCACGATCATAATGGGGGAAACTAGCAAACATGGGGTAATGGAGGTTGAGCACTTAATGCAGAACAATCCAAAGTATTACTGTGAAGAAGACCACATGGTGGTCTCTTGGTCTTGCTCTGCAGACTCGTGAAAAAGCAAACAGAATTCAATGTAAATGAGGGAAAAATTAGCTTGTAAGCCTAAGCAGGGGCGTTAAATGAAGCTCCTGGTAAAGTCAGTTGCTCATAACCCAAATGACTATATCTCAGGGTGTACTTAGAGGGTAATGCACTGTTAGCAAGTTGCTAGTGTATGGCTTACATTAATAATTCACTTGGGAGGTCATTATTGGCACATCTCAGGCATGTGGCTGCTGCACGGGTGCTGCACATTCGGTTTGCATCCAGCTTTTGTATGGCAGGTGCCGCAAGTCAGCCCTAATGACCTTGTAGATGTCAGTGTTATACAAATGGATGTGATGGCCGTGGTTCAGGGTTTGTCAATCATAGCATCACCGCACAAGATCACAAGGCTGGTGTCTCCTCTATTGCTACTGTATTTTCATGCTACAGCTTTATTGTTTTAGGTCTAAGAAGATCAGTGAAGGTGTTAGTGTTCAAAC
The DNA here is from genome assembly GCA_018136845.1 of Heterotis niloticus. Taxonomy (NCBI): domain Eukaryota; kingdom Metazoa; phylum Chordata; class Actinopteri; order Osteoglossiformes; family Osteoglossidae; genus Heterotis; species Heterotis niloticus. The sequence goes on along the minus strand of CM030901.1, from coordinate 14,041,849 downwards.
CATGTAACTACTCAGCTTCACTCAAGGCACCGGTTTGTCTACATAGGGTGGTCAGATCATGCCGGTGCTGAAGACAGTGACCGAATGCTGCCGCTCCGCTCAGTGTACTAAGTTCTATTATTTAAAAGCATGCGGGCGCAGGTGGAGGGCTTTTTCAAGTCATGGTGCAGATCTCTAAACACTAAAATATCTGCGATCTGCACTGGATAATCGAACTGCTTTTCCCAGTGTTTAAAAGGCTTGAAGTCGTAAGCACTTCTCTTGACTCTTGACCCTTCGGTGCCAGGACAATCTCAGTCTTTAGGGCTCCGTCACCACTTACTCCTTAAGGTGTTTCATCCCTGCTTTTCCAAAATCCTTTCCAGTTGCCTAGTTTATTACGACTGTGCTTACACTTTAAAAAGCCTGGCATAACCGTGCCTGTCACTATTTATTGCTTCATTTGTAATTTTGATAGGAGGTTAATAGGCAGGAATGTGGACCCTAGGATGAGTGATGCAATGGGCGCAGTTAGCTTGCAAGGTGCTTTGGATGAAAAGCATTTGGTGGGTGAATGAATATAAATGTAAACTGTGGTGCTGTGAACGAGTGCCGCTCCTTCGCTGACTCTATGGTTGCTACTGTTCTGTTTATTTATTTAGGACTTTTCAGCCGGCTTATTACACTCAGCTGTTTTTTCAGCCAGAGCATAAGAGCTGTTTTCTGAAATGCAGCTTTGGTTAGAGCACGAGCCCCACAGTCACTGCTGTTGTAGCTGCATATGAATTCGGATGGTTCTGTCAGCCTGTGGTTTCTGCTGCTTCAATACCATAAAAATGATTCTGCTTTTAATCGTGTGTGTGTGTGCGTGCACTACTACTACTATACTTTTGTGTCAGTAAGTGTATAAGCATTATGGCTTCTGTAGGTTCTTTTGGTTCATCGCTGTGTGTGTGTGTGTGTGTGTGTGTTCGTGCGTGTGCACTGTTGGTGCTACACTTTCGGATCAGTAAGTGGGTGTTTTTCCTTCACTTTAGGCATGCTAGCGCTGCACCCATTGTGCTAAGCTTTTAGCTTTAGCTCATACACACAGTTGTAAGTACTAGCGCTCCAGTCCCTCCATCTCTTTCATTCCCCATGAGCACACGCTGCAGTTCTCTTTGATGTGTAGGCCAGACTTCTATCTCCAACCTTCCAAAACATCAACCCACAGTTCTGTATGAAGCAGCTCATTCATGAGGTTAGAGGTCAAGTGCTATTTAGGATTATAGCATTAATCTTGGTCCAAAGACCGTGTGGGTTCGAGGATATTGGTGTCTCCGGTGAGAGCTCCCATGTCTGGATGTTTGCCCGTGTGTGTGTTTCTTATGCCAACACACTGGCAAACTGTTTCGAGAAGGTAAGACTGCTTTTTATCGTGGCAAAATGCTGTCACGTTTTTCATTCCAATTTAGGGAAAAAGGTGGAATGTGTTTTGTAGGTACAAGAAAACTGGGCAAAATGTTTCCGGTGCAGGCGGCTGCCTGCACTTTCCTTATTTGCCATTACATCATTATTGCAGAAGAAACGTCACATCTAAATGACATTGAACAGATTATCGCCTGCTGGCTTGTGCTGATGAGGCCGTGCGAACGCCTCCAAAACGTCACAGCCTTTCGAATATGGGAACTGACAGGTCACCAGCAATTTTAGATCCTTCACCTCCAACCCAGAAGACGACTTCTGTCCAACATGGCTTAGATGCAAGCGATAGGAAACAAAGTAACTTGAGCAGTACAGCACTTTGCTGCTCAGCTGTGTTGCTGGAACGCACTTCCACCTCCCTTTGGTCAGTTGTGTCACAAACACGGAGATCAGAGCACACAGCCGAAGGGAAGGACACACCGCATGGATCCCCAAAAGGACACACTTCTGTGTTCCAGCTGGGGTTGGCACACATGCACATGTGCGCGCGCACACACACACAAACACACATACGCCCTCCAATGGCCCATTTGCTTTTGTCTGCACCATCACAGGTATTTCTAATCCATATTTTTGCTCCAGACAGTACTTAATGCTTAAGTTTCAAAGCTGGTGGAGATACCATCTGCCAGCTTTCACAGCTTTTGTTCTTTCTAAATGTTCTGACTGACACACCCTTCCAGAAAGCTGCACTCAGACACACGCAGCACTCCTACTGGAAGGATTGTATTGTAGCCGGACAGAGAGGAGAAGCGATAAGACACCATTTGCGGCATAAAGAACGCTGACGCAGCACCATGGAAAAAGGCCGTACAGTCAAACAAAGAAAATCAGAGCATTAACATGCACTGGCGGGGCCACTTTATTAGGAACGCCTGCGCACCTGCTCCTTCACACAATTATCTAATCAGCCAATTGCATGGCAGTGCTTAACATCACGTGGGTCAAGAGCTTCACCAACTGTTCATTTCAAACTCCAAAACAGGGAAAAACTGTGATCTAAGTGACTGCTGCTGCCTTGGGATTTTCACGCACAACAATCTGCAGCGTCTCCACAGAACAGTGGCATTAGAATGGCGTTCTTGATAAAGTGGCCGGGAGTGTTTGTATTATTTGCAGATCAACCGTATGAGGTGTGCAGATACACGATGTGTTTGTAGCATCTGGGTGAAGTGACTTTGCTGAAAAAATGGACACGTATGGGTTTTGGAGTATAAATACACATGCGATCCAGAAATGTGCCCTTTACCAGTCACACGTACGCAAGGGGTCGGCTTAGTGTGGTGCCACATGAGGTGAGGGGAGAGCTTTCTGACACGTGTGTGACTATGTTCAGACCTGAGGTGTGTGTGTGAGAGAGACTCACCAGTTTGCGTTGGCACCAGCTGCAGACCCCACACAGCGCCACCAGCCACACAGCGCACACAATGAGTGCCAACGACACGAGGAACACGCTGAGGGACACAGAACCTAGGGAAGAGGAAAGAAGAGGGTCAGCATTTTCACCACATTCAACACTGCTGTACCTCATTACTGTACACCCCACTCTACTCAGACACTGCTGGGACTGTTCACACTGAACAAAACTGCTCTTCTCTTATGCTTATTGCCCCCTGGACACTCCTCTCAGAGGTGACAAGGTAGGAGCTGTCATTGCACTCCATCAAGAGATGGGCAAAATCACCCGTCACATGCAGACCTGTCAATATCTGGCTACTGTCAGCCTGGATGCAGATGGAGGGAAAACAGGGTGGTGTGTTGAGCCAGAAAGCAGAAGGGAGGAATGGAGAGCTGGAGAGAGTAAGGGAGGAAGAAGCAGATGATTTATAGTTGTTTCCATAAAACCGAGGAAGGGTGGACTAGAGGGTGGAAGTAGGCAAAGGCAGGGGTGAGTGGGATGGCGGTGCTGTTCCTTCTGTTTATCGTGGGGAATCCAGAGAGAGGGAGATCTGTCAATGTGAGGAGGAGGTGATGCCTTTGGGCTGTTTTTGCGCTGTTGTCGCAGGCGCTGTCGCGCGCAGGCAGAGAGCCGTCATCATACAGAAAACCAATTCAATCAGCCACATGCATTGTATAATTACGTGTATCCTTTCGGTGGGCTTGCGCATTGTTTTCACCATTTCCTGCGCTCCTTTGTTCATTTCTTAGCAGCAGGAGCAAAATGCAGCAAGATGAAAGCTAGTTAAATACCTTGACTGACAGTGGAGTCAACAGTCTTTTTCGTCCCCCGTTCTTCCTTTCTCTCACTCTCTCCATCTCTCACACTTCCTTCTTCCACTTATTCTCGGAATTTTTATTCAGACAGCAAGGACAATGGTGCCAGACTGCTTGGCATAAACAGTACGCAGCAAGGCACGTCCTCCCTTGCTCAGTCTCGCAATGATGCTTTCCGCTGTTTCCTCCTACCTGAAAACCTGCAAAGCATGCTGGGAGTGAACCTAAAGTGGTGACAAGCAGGTGCTTTGTCTATGCGTTCATTACTGGCAGCAGCGTCACTCATCTGTGGGAATGTGGTGCTTTCTTGCACGAAGCTGGAGAGGTTGCCATTAGGGTAGTGCCCAAAGGTGTGTCACTGGGCAAAAGGGGGGCAAGGGGTGGTGTGCCAAAACTGTCCCCAGGCAACGCAGATGAGCGTGCCAAAGCAGGACAACTGCCACAGCTCTGCTCATTAGAGACTGTGCTCAAACATGCAGGAGCCAGACAGCCATGTCGGGCTCGATCACATCACGGCCTCCGCTGAAGCTCTTTCGGAAATCTGTCGGTGCAGTGCTGACCACAAATACATGACTTTGTTTTTAAAGTGCATTTAGAGCGTCACCTCTGTCCTGTGGCTGTCTCTTAGGAAGGGGGCGGAACCAAATTGGCACTTTCTGGTCCGGGTGTGGTGCTGGGGTCAACTTTGCTTAATGAGGCTTTGGCTTTGAGGGACCCTGCGACCCTGGGAGGACCCAACCAGCCACTGCAAGGCTAAATCGTGCCTTCACTGGGCCCTGTTCACTGGAGCTAATGGGGGAGAACTGCTGCAGCGTTTCGCGTCACTGTGAAAAGCAACGAGGGATGAGGGAGCTGTGTGTCTAATGTAGTCTGTAGAACAAGGTTCTGTAGGCCAGGCCTTGGGTTAGCATGGTGGCAGGTTCTGTAATCTAAGAACTGGATTAGCGTGGAGGGAGATCCTGTAACCCGGGAACTGGGTTAGCACGGAGGCAGGTTCTGCAAGCTGGGATCTGGGTTAGCATGGAGGGAGGTTCTGTAGGCTGGAATCTGGGTTAGCATGGAAGCAGAGCTCAGGAGACCAAAGACACAGGGCTCTGGAGACCAGGATCTAGGTGAGTATGGACTCAGATCTCTGAAGGTCACGCTCAGGGTGGGCATGGAAGATAGTGCTCTAGTTAAAATGGGTAGAGAGTAAGGACAGGAAACATGGTGCACAGCTGAACCAGCGCTGTCGAAATTGAGATGTGCCGCTATGAAAATAAATGAAGTCGGCAAAGTTTTGTAAATCAGCCAGTAATTACAGCTGGTTTGCTAATCTGCATCTGGGGAAAACGTGTTTTAAAAATGAAATTTATCTGCTTTCTGTTAAGTCAATGATTAAATATGTTTTCATAGATACTGTATGGAAAAGACAAAGTCTCGCTGAAAAGTGGGTCTATTAAAGGACATGACGGGGGGCACAGAAGTAGCAACAGTGGAACTGCTGTGTTTGTGTTGAACTGAGCACAGACTGTCAAACCTACAGTCCAGTCCCATCTCACCTGCAGCAGCGCAGCCAAAGTCCACCATAAAATACACTGTGGTCAGATTGAGTTTTTGAGTTTATTAGCATAGCATGCAGTTTAGGTGAGGACAGAGCATGGTCCCCTGTGAAAAGGGCTGTAAAACACCAGCAGAGGGTCAATATCTTTTTGCACAGAAATGTCCACGCAGTTTCCGGTAATTCCTGCTAATAATGAATGAGGTGCGGCATGCAGGCGCCCAGCTGTTCCAGTCGCCGGGGTTATCGGCTACACCCAGCGCTTGGAGTGGGTGGGTACTCAGCAGCGGTGCTCAAGTACTGGCACTTTTCTCCTCTTTGCTCTTTAGTTTACTGGGACTTTTCATCAATACCAATCGCTCTTTTCTGACCCAACAGATCCTCTAGCTGAGCCGCTCTCTTGATCCCTCCATGCATTTCACTACTCAGGGTGACTAAGCTAAGCCATACGATGGCTTGACCTCACATTTCCTAGCCTATTTTAAAAAACTGTGTCCTCTTGTTAAAGAAATGTACATCACGGGCATCAGCAACGCATCCTAGTATCTTTGCGTTTCACCACATAAATTCAATAAATTCATAATTTAATACTTTTAGATTGCTGATAATGGGGGGGGGGTGCTGCCACATATTTTCTCCGCTTGAAACGCTGGCTAATTGATTAATTGATGAGAATCAGATGTGCATTTAAACTGACTGTCAGGAGGACAAGAGGTCACTGCACTGCAGAACTGTGCCTCCGGTGAGTGCGGACGCTGTTGCGGATGAAAGCTCCCCTTTCGTGTTTGCTCACTGTTCGTGATGAACTATTTATTTTATATATTTTTAATATAAGTCCACCCCATATAACCTTATGCCCAGTCACTCTCTAAACATGGCTAATCTGGGATGGCAAAGCAGAATAATGATCATGTAGTGCAAAATGGTATTTTGGCTGCTGACACGGCTAATAAACATATATTTCGGGGTATCAAGTGCTGCTGCATATCCTTTCCAAATTTACTCCGCTGTGTCATCGGTGAAGCCCTGTTAATCTGTTCTGCATATATGGGGGATTACGGTCAATGACACAGCCCAGATGTAAAGCACAATGAGAACTGCAGGGCCAAGAAAGGGAAATAGTTTTCAATCACCGTAATAGCTCCAGAGGCTTCAAATTATACTGTACCAAAAGAATAAAACAAAATTGCAGTTATTGCACATTTACGGTACCTATGAACAAAGATCAGATGAGGAGTGCAGGATATTCCGGGATTTATTTATAACACGAAAATACAGTCTTCCTCTGCTGTATGAAGATAACCCTGTTCCTGACAAACCCTTCATAAGGTGAATTCTCGTGAATTGAAGATGCAATTACCATCAGTTTCTGTGGTGAACATTTTGGTATGCATTCCTGAGCCCCATAACTGACACCAATTTGTGCTAAAATTGAATTTTAAAAAGGATACAATGATTTCGATAGTTAAGTTATATCCCGACAGAGCAAGGTAGTTTCCTTTCAGACAAGTGGGCAGGGACCATGTAAGGCACAGCATTCCCCCTGCACTCATTCAGCTATTTCTGCAGCTATTATGCACCTTAAACGCTCACACAAAAAAAAATACACACTGTACATACTGTACATACAAAATGTAAGGTTTATGTATTGATGCAGCCTTCAGTACAAAAAAAACAGAGCGCTAAAAGCAGACGAAATCAATGAAAAGAATGCAAATGAATTCACACCCACTGAACAAGTTGACACTGCTTGGTTGGCATTAAGGGGGCCATGATTACTGAGATTATATGAGATTATAGCAGGTGAAACTATCAAACAAGGAGTAACGGAAGCTGAGAACTTAACATAAGCCAAGCTATTTAAGGACGTGCGCAAACTCCAAATTTGGTCTCTGCAAAAATTAAGAAATCTTCCATATATTGAAGCAGGGGCATTAATTGAAAGCCAATTGTAACCTCAAATGCTCAGGTATTAGGGGATGACTCAATGTGTAAGATGGCAGACTGGTGGATCTTAAACTGAACTCCTGTCCCACTATAATAGCACTGTCTTGCAATTGCTGAGTGTCCCTATTAATTATTGTCTGGTCCAATTACAAATCGGATATCATCGAGGCTACGGCTGTCACTGCCTTTACAGCGCTTACAAGCCTTTACAAGATTTTTCCTTCTGTTATTCTACCGACAGGGGACAGGTGGAGGTGTGTGGTGTAACCTGCTGGCAGCTGCATGCCCACGTGCCTCTCGCAGGACAGTGGCGCCGCCCCCCTCGCGTCGGGGCAGAGGGTGGAAGACAGAAAGCGTGGAAAAGGGAGTCCTGGGAGACGCCCCGCTGGGGCTGGGGCACTGATCATATTTTCAGACTGTCAGTGAAAGACGCCGTTTCCCTGAGCTAAACCCAGCTGCTAATGAGGCAGGCGCTACAGGCACAAGCGCACCTGCCACTGCACATCTCCACCCAGCGACGGCTCTGTCGCCAGAGACACCCTGTCTGGGCAAAGCCTGTCATCTTCAGCCTCTCTGCTGGGGCAGAGGAGACACTCCTACCGGTCCCAGTTTGCATACTGACCCGCATCACCCTGGAAAAAACAACACAGATGGGACCTGGATGAAGGTGGCAGTGGGGGAGGGGGTGTCTGTTTTTTTTTTTATCTTTCGCCACCTCTTATTGTTCTAGACGATTATAAAGAGCACGGAGTATCTAGTTACAGCTCTCTGAGGTTTGACAGGTCAAAGCTGGGCTAGACTAAATGGGGACAGCCAGCAGTGAGGCTGATGGTGGTGCTCCCTTTAGCACCCAAAGAAGCCACGTTCACATCCCACCTCCTGCTGCAATACCCTTGAGCAAAGTACTTACTCAATCAATACAGTAAAAGTTACTCAGCTGTATCAACAGCTACATCATGACAAGTAGCTTGACATTGTATGTTTTTTCCGGAGGACAGTGTAAGTTTAATGAATAAATGTAAAATAAATGTAAAATAACAGTGCTGTTCTGTAATAAGCAATTCATGTTTTCATAATTAGCTCAGTTACCCGGGTCAGAAAGCAGAAAGGTGAAAAGATAAGCAGTAATAACACATTATATATTACCACCCTGTATCACCTGTAAAGTCGGTGCATTTAGTACAAAAGTACTGTTGGTGCTGTGGGACAGGCAGACTGGCTCAGGCCAGTCGTAGTCCAGTGGATACATATCACCAATCTTTATTACCCATACAGTGACGTGTCCAGTGCAACGTGTGTGCCAGATGTACTTTCTTATCCCTCCTTGTCACCAATTGGAGTCCCCTCTCCAGCAATCCCTCTCCCAGCCTCCATCACCCCTCCATTGTGTGTATATGTGCAGTAGCCTGTGGCCTGTTTGTCTTCATCTCAGTAAATTAGCTAGAAACAGCCTGGATATGTGTCTGTGGCAGTGTGTATGTGCAAGAGAAGTGGCCTGGTTGTCCTCATCCTGACAAATTAGCTAGGAACTGCTTGGAAGCACATGACACTAATGTGTGCAGTGTGTGTGTGAGAGAGAGACTGCAAAACAACCTCACATAGTGTGCCACATTTCCAGTTTGTTACATAAAGACAAGTGTAGCTGCACTGTGCTCTTTGGGGTAGATTACGTTGTGTGGCCTACAGTGTCACACAAAAAATGGCCCACAGAAATGAACTGTGGATGTCGGTTTGTGCGCCACCATCTGTGTGGTGGGAAACAGAGGTCTCGCCTCATGGACAGAGGCGGAACAGTAAAGAACATCCTGAACATGGGTGGAGGCCATTGAAGAACAAGCAGCTCTGGTTGCTCTTGATCTGTAATGCATCTTAGCAGAGGACACCTGTTCCTGTGTAGCAGCTGCAGGGCTGGTTCCCAAATTAGGGGGATTCAAAGAAATCGGCAGGGGCCAGTTGTTGACCTCTACAGTACAGCCACTCCCAGTGGGCTGCATGCACTGGGTCAGGAATGTACAATGTACTGTAAAACTAAAAGACCTAAAAAGAAAAATATTAGAGCTTTAGCCCTTCTGCAGCTTATCAACACACCAAATTGGGTTTTTTTTTTACTATCTATCTATCTATCTATCTATCTATCTTCCTGACAAGCAGATGTGTTTGTGGTTTGGCGGTAGTTGACTGGGTGCATGCCGTCTGTGAGTGAGTCTCTCTCCTTTCTTTTTCATTTTTCCTTCCTTGTTAAATTATCGGTGTTTGTGCGAGTACTTTTCGAGTGTAAAGAGGACACGATAGCGGTACAAGCAGAAGATGGCCCACACTCGGTTTTTATCTATGTTTACGCGCCTAATAATGGCACTGACAAGGTGAATATCTTTAACTTAGTAAGAGGGGTTTTGGGAGGGTTCACTGATAATTAGATCATTGTGCTGGGTGGGGACTTCAACTGCACAGTGGACAGTGCCCTAGATAGGAATGGGGTTGAGCTGTACTTGGGGTCAGTCAGGGTGCTTAAAGAAATCGTAGACTTGTGATTTGGTCGATGTATGGCGTGCTCATTTTCCTTCTGCCAAACAGTTCACTTGGTTGAAGAGGAGCAAAGGGCATCTTTCTATGGCCCGTTTAGATCATTTTTATAGTCCCAAACATCAGCCAAACCTCGTAACTGACACTCGTATCACGCCTGTCACTTTTTCTGATCACTCTCTGGTTCCTGTTAATTTTCTCCTCCCATCTCCACAAAAATACAAATCTTACTGGCACTTCAATACAACTCTGCTTCAAGATGCTCACTTTTTTCAATGTTTTCTGGTTTTTTTTTGGAAACAATGGAGCTCTACCAAACTGACTTTTGAGTCCCTGAGGCAATGGTGGGATGTGTCCAAGGTGCAGATCAGGCAGTTCTGTCAGCAGTATACTGAGCATGTCACCGAGGCTTATGTTTTAAAGGTGAGGAAGCTCGAGGAGGAGATCACCAAGATTCATCAAACACTTCTGCATGGCTGCTCCAAAGATTTATCACAAAATTTAAATTCAAAGAAGCAAATGTTGCAGGATTTATTGGAGCTTCGAGGTTATGGAGCATTAATACGCTCATGTTTCCAGCAATTAAATCATCTCGATGCTCCAACAAAATTTTTCTTTGTATTGGAGAAAAAAGAAAGCCAAGGAAAACTGTTTTATGTCCTGCAAAAGGATACTGGAGAGGAGCTGAGAGAACCTGAAGACATCCAGGACTTTGCTGTGTCTTATTATGAGACTTTGTTTGCGAATGAGCAGGTCACCTTTTCCACTTCATCCACTTTTCTCAGTGAACTGCCTCGCATCTCCAAGGATTCCGCACAGTCTTTGGACAGTGATCTCACTTTTCAAGAATTAACAATAACACTTGAAGGACTTAATACAGGAAAAATTCCAGGAATTGATGGCTTGATTTTTATAAACAGTTCTGGCCATTTTTGGGAATGGACTTTGAAGTAATACAGGAAATTCTGCAAGTGAGTGAGCTACAGGTCAGCTGTCGAAGAGCAGTTATCACATTATTACTCAAAAAGGGGAATCTTTGCATTTGAAAAACTGGCGGCCAGTAAGCCTACTTTGCATGGACTATAAAATAATTTCCAAGGGACTAGCAATGAGACTGAGGACTGGTATGGGCAGCATAATCAACCCATACCAGTCATACTGTGTGCTGGACAGACAAATTTACAACAATATTTTTGCATCAGAAGCATCTAACCTGGACATTGGAATTCTCTCCTTGGACCAAGAAAAAGCTTTTGACTGAGTGGACCATAAATATTTGTTTGCTGTTCTAAAATCATTTGGCTTTGGTGCAACTTTTATAACATATATCAAAATGTTGTATTCCAATGTATTTGGGGTCCTAAAAATCAATGGCGTGTTAAGCAGGCCTTTTGAAGTGAACAGGGGAATCCGACAGGGGTGTCCTCTATCTGGAGTGTTGTATTCCATCTCTACCGAACCTTTTTTTGGCAATTTGAAAAAAAATCTGCAAGGACTCACAATTCCTCTGCGTAAAGACCAAAGTTTTACATTTCTAGCCTATCTAGATGATTTCATTGTGTTTATTAAGTCCAGTGCAGATGTTGTAGCTGTTTGTGAATGCCTAATGTGGTTTGAAGGAGCATCTTCTGCCAAGATTAACTGGGACAAAGAGAATGGGTTCCTACTAGGAGACTGGGCACATTGTCCACTGCCAGTCCTACCATCTGAGCTGGAATGAAATAGAAAACCGTTTCATTACCTCAGGGTTGTGCTGCGTGGTGAGGACCCTGGTAAAGGCAACTGGGAGGGCACATTAAAACAAATTGACTCAAGGTTATAGAAATGGCAGTGGATTGTACCTAAACTTTCTTTTCAATGCAGAATCCTGGTTATTAACAATCTAGTTGCCTCCATGCTGTGGCACAAACTGATGAGTGTCAATCCATCTCTGGGGCTGTCGCACATCATGCAGAAGACCTTAGCTTATTTTTTTGGAATGGTGTCCACTGGCTCAAAAAGGGGTCATCCATCTATCGGTGGAGGAAGGAGGACAGGGGCTTGTCGATGTCTGTAGTAACACACCAAGCTTCAGATTGCAGGCATTACAGCACCTTTGTTTCTCTTCTGAGCCTCTAACTTGGAAAAAGTTAGCCTTTTCTTTTTTGCATCAGACTGAAAATTTTGGCATTGACGTGCAGTTATTGGCAATGGATGTGAGAAAACTTGACCTCTCTCCTATACCCAAATAGAGGACTGTTATTAACCTGGAGTTCTTTTTTTCAGAGTGCCATCCAGATCCCCATCACTAATGAGTGAGCCAATAATTCATAATTCATTATTGACATGTCCTTTGTTGTTTAAGATTAGTTTTGTAAATATTTTGAAAAAAGGTGGCATTGTAGTTTTCTCACAATTATTAGAAGACGACAAACTGGTTTTAAAATATGCCACTGTTTTGGCTTCAGAACTGGGTATTAGATCAGTAATTAGTATCAATTGTTTTCTATTTTTCATGACAAAAGATTTTATGACATTAACTGGGACTCACTTAGATTCGACACATTGACATTAAAAAAAAAAAAACAGACACCAAGACCTCTTTTTCAGAACTGGAGGTAGACCTTGAAGTAGACATTGACAGTGTGGGATGGATTCTATTTTAAAGTTTAAAAGTGAGAAAAATGTGCTCTTTAGATCATTAACCAAGAAGGATTTATGTCCCATTTGTGTTACAACTTCCTACTTTACAAATTTAAAAAATAGTTTTTAAATGCCCTGGAAAGGTACATTTCAAGTGGCAGGAGAGGTCAGACCAGCATGGAGAGAATTCTATAATCCTCTAAATAATAAGAGAGTGGGTGATTTGCAGTGGCGAATTTTACATGGGATCATTGCAACAAATGTGTTTTTGACTAAAATTCAAAATGGTACGGACGGCAAATGTGCCTTTTGTGGAGAGAAGGAGAAGGAGACAGTTTACCATTTATTTTTATATTGTAGAAGATTGAAAAATTTATTTTCTTGTTTTTACAAATTATGTGATAAAATGGATGTTATTTTTAATGATCAGAAATTTATTTGTGGCTTTAAATATAACAAGAAGTCAAAATCAAAGCTTCAACTGTTAAATTATTTATTTGGATAAGGAAAGCTAGCAATACTAAAATATCATAATAACAAGCAAGCTGGTACACTACCAGACAATGTGGTTTTTGTTTTCAAAGTTTACATTACCGCGAGGTTAAAACTGGAATATACATATTATAAAATGATGTGTAACACTGAACAGTCTGAAAAAGTATGGGGAGTGGAGGAGGTGCTGTGCTCCATCGCTGAAGAACAGCTTAGAATTAATTTGTAGTAACACTGAATGTTCGATATTTGTTGAAAACCCGAGGAGCTGGAGTAGTATTGAAAGATTTAACAATGTAGTTTGGTTGCTTCTATTGGATTTTGGTTGCCTGTATGGAGTTTGTGTTTTTTTATGTGTTTCAAATTGTTGTGGTAATTTTTTTTCATCTACCATATGTCAATTGAAAACAAACACTTCTGTTTTTTGTAAAATCTTGCCTATTTTGATATAATAAAGATTTTTTTTAAACTATCTATCTATCTAATCTCACTGCCAGAACAAAACCGATAGCAGCATCACATTACATTTCAAGATGCTATACTGCACTGCACTACAGCGCCCCCTCTCACTCTATGCTGAAACAACTTCAACCATACAGCACTTCATTACCTTACACTAGAATACCTGTGTTTTCTTTCACCTGTGTGATACCCTATGTTTAACACACTGCAACACAGCACTGTGCACTGCAACATATCAACTGTACAACTTGAATTATGTTGTACCACGCGCCACTCTAATAAACTGTGGTACAACAGCTGAAACGACAATACAGTAATTCACGTGGTGGCACACAGCATTATGAGTTGCTGTAACACACTGCAGTTCCACACCTGACACACTGCGTTAATAAACCCTCAGGGACCAGACTGTGCTACCAGACCCTTCAATGCACTACCACAGCACAGTATTTTTCAGAGCAGCACTTCATCCTTTTCCTGTACTCAAGATCTCCTGCCCAGGAAGAGAATTACTGAAATTTGTTCCATTTACAGTTTTCAACATTATAATGTGAACTGCAAAGCACAATGGGATTGCTAATATATTGATTTGCGGTTGCTGAGATTTTAAATTTGCTTTTTTGTGGACAATGACCATTACATCTTAGATATGGGCTTGTTTGTGGCCAGACACAAGAGTTTCTACACAAATATCCACACACCTTTGAAGAAACTGTTGAGGATGTGTTCTAAAATATATCGAATTATTTTCTATTTTTAACATATTGTGTTAAGAAGAAAGTTGCCACATCTCTGGCCATGCTGGTGCGTAGTAAAATACTGGAACTGCAACAAAGAGATCTGGCATATTCTACAGAAACATGGCTTTTGCTGAGAGAGCTGTGAACAGAAGGGGGAGGGAAAAGTGGATGGCAGTTAGAGGATGGGATAAACAAATTATATTCAAGGAGGAGGTTGAGATCTTGTTTCAAGTCTAACCATCATCTGGCACAAACACATATGAAAGTAAAGTTTTTTGTGCCAAACCATAAAAAAACAGCACCACATCATAGAAATTGCACTGCGCTGCTCCGCGCATCCCGCTGCCAACACAAACCAAACAAACAAAACTAAACTTGTCTGTTAAAAAAAACAAATGTTTATAAAAATCGTCACGTAAACTGTTTGCAGCCTCTTTTGCGGAGTTTAGTTTTGTTTGCTGTCATCCAACGTGGGGTTTGGCGCACAATTCAGACTTGGAATCCCTAAAGAAATTGATATGCGCTGCAGGCTTGAAAATAAAAAGGACGAATTTCATTTGCATGTTCACCATTAAGGGACCAAGAACAAATATCTATTGTGGCCCCCTTCACACTAACACATTTGAAGACTTGCTAGTGAAAAGGCATAAAATTCTCAGCTGAATCGACCACATGCTCAATGATTTATGGTAAGATGGCCATTCAAAGTTAATGCTGTGCTGAGAGCTTGCGAGGTCGGCCCTATCTGTGCTGTCAGTCCCCACAGAGCTTTTCCAAAACACACACAGAAATTAGACGGCCAAACAAACCCTGGATGCTGGTGGTGGTGATGGTGGTGAGAAAAAACGGCCTTTTAAACGCTTCTGCTGCATGTACTCCTCTCTCCTCTCCTCCACTGGCAAGGGGAGTTTGGTCTTTTTTTCACCACCACATTTGCATGATATTATTTGTTTTCCAGACCTACAGGCAGAGATTGACCCTTACCCACCCCTCTGGGCTAACCAGTTGAGAACTGGTAGGGTAGTAATAATGTAATAATAATAATATAATAAATTATATTAGCATAGCGAAGTGCTATATTTTCAGGTCACCAATGACAGCCGTGTGATTGGTGTCCCCTCTGTTTTGTTTTACATTGCCTTCTGCCATTTCTTCAGCTGATGGTAAATGATAAAAAACAGTCACAGTCCAACTCGGGTCTGTAAACTCCTTCGGTACCTCCATGGTTGGACATTGGGAGTTTTTGGAAGAGTACAGATATATGAGGTGGAAGAACAAAAATGTTGCAGGATCAGTCTGACCATCCCTGTAAGAGTCACATCTCCAGAATACAAATTCGATGACCTTTGGTCTGTGCTTGTTATTGCTGTTTATTTGTGCCAAGGCATAGAGGTTCGAAGAACTTTCTACAGCATTAACGTCTGGGAGCATTGCGATTCTAAACTTGTGCCAACAGGTTACATTAGCTTGCACAGAGCCATTTATGGAATACCGGAGACATGCGGTCACTAATTTCAGTAACAACACAGGAACTGCCGGTGCTGAACGCCAGAAATTTGCACTGCCTGTCTGTTTAAACACCTCATTAAGAGTTTATGCTGTTTGTTGAAACTGTGACCTGAGTGTTGTGATGTCTTTGGATGCAAATCTGAAATCCTTCCATTGATATTTTCACAGTGCGTCCGGGCACACTGACTCAGCGCAAGTCTGCCGCAGTGGAGACTGAAGCTACAAGATGCCACAGTGAGGCTGCGATTGGTTCTGCTGACCAGGGTCTTGAGGTCACCAAGCTAATCCTCGCTCTTTACCGAAGACCGCACGGGTTGCGGCTGTCGAGGACAAGAGATTGATCTTCACTTGTTACCCAAGCAACGCTCCACAGTCTGAAAAACGGGGCTTTTCCCCCCAGGTCCACAATTCAGTGGGGGTTACAAAACAAAAATGTCTGCTGTTTCATCTGCCATTCCTGTCTGGCACACAGCTCCCTTTCTGTTATCTCATCCAAAGATACAATGAACAGTTTGCATGTTGGAATTTTATACGGATCATATCCTCCAACGGTGGATACTTTTTTAATTCCAGGTAATTCATTCAAAAATACATGTGCAACATGTGTCAAATGAAAAATAATTAATAATATTACGTGGTGAGGCATCACTCACAGCACCAGAACATAAGCAGCCATACACAGGTTTCCTGTCGCCTGGAGGATCAAAAAGGGTCTTGTCATTCCTCCAGTCATTTACTTTTTCTCAAATGTCATCATAAATCGTTGGCATGCAAAAACATTAGCCAACCTGATGCATGAGCAGATGACTGTAAGGGGATCTCGCCAGCCTGACACAAGGAGTGAAGACAGCCAACCATAATAGGGACTTAAAATGGCCAAAAGTAGGTTCAAAATATAAACCAGTACATTTTGGTGAAATTATGTATAATAAATTATTTTTCTGGCGAGTGCCCCTGTTGTGGGCAACAAATGCTCCTTGCTTTTTGACAATTACCTGTTTATGTAGCTGGCTGTTCAGTGGTGTCATTTGGATTAAGTGCCTTCCTCAGTAACACTTGGGACTCAAACCCAGAGCTCCCAAGGCAGACGGCCAGGGCTCAGCCGGCTGCAGCACTTCATCGTTGCTGCCTCTTTGCATTTCAAGAGTTAAGATGCTGTTTTCCCCTCCTTGGGTTTCCTTGGAACACAGCACAGTACTTGAGACATGGCCACACGTGCGGTTTCCCTCCCCCGTTGCACCGCACATGGCAATCTGCACATCTGTAAGCACCCTAGTTAGTGCGAGCCACAAAGGTCACGATGCCTTCACCCTCGGTACATCTTCTGTGGCTCCTCAAGACGCAGCTCCAAAGATCAGGCGATCAGTTGCTGTGCCAGAGAAGCTGAGACTCTGCCCTCGGTTCAGCCTGCGAATGCAATGCCGTCCTGCTCTCACCTCCCAACCATCATTGCATTTAAGGTATGCATGTGTGGGAACAAAAACTTTGCCTATAAGACAGGAGACCTCAATCAAAGAGATGGACACAGAGTGCAGAGATGGGGATCAAACATCAACCCACGGAGTACCAATCCTACACACATCCCGCTTCAATATCTTCCTGTCCCATATTTGCATACATAACTTGCATAATTCTCTGGAGGCGAACAGAGGATTATGAGGTCTGTAATGCAGCAGGGGGAGGCACAGGTACAGACTGAATGTCTGCAGGGAGTCCCCAGGTACGGTGACATGTGGGATGAGGACTGAGTCAGAGCCAGCGCCTTTGTGCAGTGGGAGACCCGCTGACCAGTCAGCATGGGCCACTTACACAGGTAACACACTGCACACGGCCCTCCTCCAAGACAAAGAACGAATTATCAGAGGTCTAATTACGCACTTGATGGTTCAAATGAGAATTTAATTGAATAACTGAGCCCAGAATGGCGAACTGCTGCTTTTTCCTCTCCTCCCTCTCTTTCTCAGCCCACACACACACACACACTCTCACAGGCTCACATGTGGATGTTTACAAACAGCAACAAACCTGCTGACTAACTGACACCTGTCATCTCATATATATACACATGGACCTGGATTATTAGAACAGAACCAAAGATTTTAGTCACGGCGTGAGTGCTTTAAATATCTGTCAATGGAAAAAAGCATACATTTGTGGATCACATTTGTTCCAGATCTAAATTTCCTATTTGGTGAACATGTGCAGCATTGCCCCGGATGAAGAAATTGAGCATTAAAATAACCATTTTCCTAAATCAGTGAGCACCTTGGAGCTCCTGTAAGCACCGCTTTGCTGACAGTGTGTAGAGGGCAGCTGTAAAAGCCAAGGACAGGGCAGCACAGAGCCAAACAGCCCAGCCTTCTAAAAGGGGCAGCAGACGACACACCTTTCTGCCGACCTGAGACACTGACCGGGCTGGGCAGACAGATGCATATGCTAGCCAGCACTGCTTAAACACAGATTTCACCTGTACTGCTCTGAACTGAGCTTGAGTCACCCATTGCTGCACATGGAACAGTCATCTGCTCCACTCCGCTCCTGATTCAGTGCGACTTGTTCCTTCAGCCCTTTGCAGATGTTTAGCACGGATCCTTCTCGATTTCTATTGTTTCCTCAGACAGCTAAATAGAACAGCGTACAACCTCTCATTAAAACGAATCTCCACACAAAATGACAAATTTAACTTTGACTTAACCTGTGTCAGCATTACGCTGTGGGAGGACAAGGTTTGGACTGAACAGGTTTGACCATCAACCTATCATTGTTAATAATAATTGTTTATCTCAGTTTACGGATAGTTTCTACCACAACTTGGAGGTGCCAGGTTTGATCCTACCTCCTACTATAGTATACTTGAACATGGTACAGACCCTGAATAGGTGAAATAAAGTCACCCATCTCTGTAAAGTGATTGTGAGCTGTATATGGGGCCAGACTCAATTTGGAACTCTGAATCTTTGCTGCATCAGAAACATTAAAGCTAGAGATTGAGAAAGTACTGATGGTTACAAAGCAAACAGGACGGTGGAATGTAGAAAGCACTGTACTTTTCTGCTTCACTTCATTTTGATTCCATTTCCTCCACCTCCTCTTGGAGATGGTCACGCTGTTTTTATTGCTTGTTGTCTATTTAAGCAATATTGGCTTGTTTTCAACAACTAAGCCCACAAAGCACAGTGACCTGAAAGTAACTGACAAATTTTAATGATTTAGTCATTATAAGCTTCTGAAGCTTTGACCCCTATTAAGCCCACTAGTAACCTCTCAGAAATGTGTCTAACCTTGATGCTAGATTGAATTCCAGTGTGAATTCAGGTGAATAAAAGATTTTTATATTTTTCAGTCCACCGGAAAAATAATTTCAATAGTGACTGACTGAAAAGCTAAACAAAATCGCCTACTGACAAATATTTCTGTGGGTCCAAAACAGCAAAAATTTCAGGTCTGAAGCTGTAAAACGCACTTAATACGTACATGTTTCCGTAGGAATCCAGTTCTCATGTGCTGAGCCGTCACCGTGCACTGATTTATGAACGTCTGCCACAACAGCCATCAACACGAGGCAAAGCAGTGTAAGATCTGCTGGCTGCTCTGACCTTTCTGCTCTTTGAAATGTAGAAGTACCAGGGGAACATTTCCACACAGACAGACTATAACAGCACCTCCACAGGACTCAACTCATCCATATTCAGTACCATCTATAGTGTGGTACTGCTCCCCAGGTCCTCCAGGGATCGAGCCATTCGGTTTTCATAGGAATTCTTAAACAAGCAATTCATTTAGACCTGGAACTGCTCCTGATCTGGACTTCCAGCACTGGGGCTCCTGATTTCAAACTGTTTCAAACAGCCATTTTGCACAAAGTAGTCATTCAAAGTGTGCACATACATCTTGAAATCCATCCTTGTGCTCATCAAAAAATATGATGCGCTTTCAGTTGTGACTGCTTATGAATATTGCCTTCTTAATTCATCTCATATAAAGCATTTCAGAGCACTGTTAGTCTTGCTCCTTATGAGTTTGTCACTAAATGTTTGCCAAAATGAATGTGTCTCGTGAAGGATGTTTATACAACGTACTGTTCAATGTGGCTAATATTGCAGTTATGAATGACCCAGGAAAAGGTTGGCGCTCAAACCAGGGTGCAGAAAACGCTGGACGTCTCCGCACTTCAGTTTGCCTCACACAAGGAACCCATGTGTATTTCCATGTAACATGAAGAAGCAAACAGGGAACATGACTACACAGAAGGAAAATAAGGTAGAACTTTACCATGTTTGTGGTGGGAGGAGACATGGCAATGCCGCAATAACGTACGGCCACCTTTATGTCCCACTCACAGTGTTGGCAGCACTCATCTCCGCGCTGCCAGCAAAGCCTCTTAGGAGCGGGAATTTTAATGGAAAGGAGCTCCTTTCCTGCCGAGAGCAGAATTGAGAAGGAGCAGCTTAGGACTCGTCTCAGTCAATAACAGCCTCGCTCTGCGGATTTGTCCACCTCCACACGGCAGCGCAAAGGCCACAAGCCCAAACATGCTCTGATCCAGTCACATAATGAAGTTTTATAAAAGCCAGGACTGAAAACAATAATGGAAAAATAATCTGGCATTCTTTTTTCCTTAGTCTTCATAATGTAATGTTTTTTGAGATACGTTTTATACATTTTCCAGATACTTCACAGGATGTTCCAAACACCAACCCTGTCTGCATATTTATGTTGCATGGAAATACACATGGACTCATTGTGTGAGACAAACTGAAGGGTGGAGACTTCCAACATTTTCCGCACCTTGGTTTGAATGCCAGCCTTTTCCTGGGCCATTCATAACTGTAATATTAGCCACATTGTACAGTACACTGTATAAACATCCTTCAAGACACACATTCATTTCGGCAAACATTTAGTGACATAAACTCATAAGGAGCAAGACTAACAGTGCCCTGAAATCCTTTATATGAAATGGATTAAGAAGGCAATATTCATAAGGAGTCACAACCGAAAACATATCAGAAGCAGCTCAGCTTCTAAAGTCATTAGGCTTTCAAGATATTTTTAACAATGTGTTTGAGTCTACTATTAATGTTAGTAAGAAACTGAGGAATGAATATTGAGTTACAGGCCTGAAATAAGGACAATTTTGCTCCAATGAGAGCTCAGCATGAATTGCAGCTGAACTGCAGGGTGGCCAATCAGTGCAGCATTTGTAAAAGCAACTGTGCATAACTTTTAATTAACACAAAACACTGATTCAAACGTTTCGGATCAAGGAACTGCACAACTGTTTGCAAGAAGTGGCAGCAAAACAGCTACGCCAAAGCTGTTTAACACATTTCATTTGTATAATTTTTCCAACGATGCAATATTTATCACATTTTGTTCTTTAATTCATTTAACTGATCATATTGAATGTTTCCAACTGACAGCATCGGTGCCCGATCGCATGTGGGAAGTGGGTTCGGGCGCATACCTGGTCCCTGTTCACTCCTATTTAGAGTTTACACGATCTACCGGCATTTCCTTGCATTTACACCAATTTCCCCCCAAAACGGTGTCTCTTGTGTGTGTGAATGTGCCTGTGACCCCATGCAGTGGACGGGCATCCCACCCAGGGTGGAGCTCCTGGCTCTGAGAGAGACTCCCAGCCACCACAACCTTGTATTAGGACAAGTGGTTATTGACAGCGAATGAATGTTTCAGTGACCATTAGCATTTCTATTGCTACAAATTTCACTAACACTTGTACTCATACTTAACAAGCTGTGAAATTAGATATTGCTGATCAGCCATCAAGCTACAGAGTACGCGGTGTTTCTATGGAAAATAATGTAAATACAGCCCATCGTTGCACTCTAGTGGCTATTTCAGTAACTAATTTGTTGATCGCTAAGGAAGAGAACTGCCTTCCTCTCACCCACAGAAATGGTAGTTGTGGTTGATAAAGCAATTCAGTCTATGGGTAAGACTTATGAATAAGCCTAGCAGCTGCCCAAGATCTGAACAGCAATTTGGAACAGATTTAGAAGGACACAACTGATCTCCAATACGTCACGTCAGCTGTTTTCGACTCATACTAAACTGGTAAAACCACCTTAGCTATTTAAGTATTAAAAAATGATGGCTAAAGAATACCAAATGTGAAAATATAGAGGGGAAAACACATTTATTTCCACTTGTTAAACATATACAGCCATATATTACATATTACAGCTATAATTAATACTGTCACAGGATCATCAACATTTAGAAGCTATTATATATGTTCATTTAAATACTATACACATAGAAACAGCTATTGAGTAAATGTAGATGTCTCTAAATGCATAATGCATTTAAATAAATATATTAATGCCACTGGAATGCTGGTAAAGATCTGTAGCAATTCCAAACCAGCTTTGTCCAAAAATGTAAAACAATGATCTGTATATTTCTCACACTTACACATGCTCAAATATTTACTGTATTTACAAAACTGGGTGTTGATGAAAACATTGAACATGCATAGAATGTATATATTTGTGAAATATTTAGCAGACTAATAAAATATTTATGCATTTTTGTCAGCATATATCTGGACGCTTTGTAGTTTATTTTACCGAGTAATGCTGTCAAATGTAGGTAATATGATAAGTACATATGCACATTACTGCATTTGCCGGAATGGGCTTTCCACAAAGCAAATTCGGTTTCTTAGAATTGTACTAGCATTCATAAAAATTACATTTTAAGATTTTAGATCTTTACAAAGTAATAAACAATCTAGGGTGCTTTAAGTGCTACAATAAAGGGCACAAGAATAGCAGCTGTGTTGATATTCCAACATCTCAGTTACAAATGCAGGTCCTGGAGCTTCGTGCTTCACTCCCATAACGCCTCTGACTCCAGGTTTGAAGCAGGAAAAAGCACAGCGCTACAACAAAAACTAAGTGGACGTGACATGCATGCACCACACAAAACAAAAGTAGATAAAGAAACAAAAGCGAATGAAATATGAAAAAAATCAGTGCTGTCCTTGATTCAAAACAGTGGAAACAAATTGAATCATTTTAATTTCTGTTCATGCATCGTAATGGGATTATCCTGATTTGGTGAGTTGAGGCCGTATATTCAGAAACACAAACCACACGGAAGTGAAGGATGCAGAACGGCTGAGAATGGTCAGGAAAATTAGGCACATTGAGACTGCATCTCTCCAGCAGACCTGCAGCCCCACCCGGAACATGCGGTTGGTTTGCGGCCACATAAAGTGCTATAAACAGCAGACACAAACATCGAGTCATCAATACATTAATCGTGACATTGTGTGCCACCATTTTTACTTTATTTTAGTTTATTCTTTTCCTAAAAATGCATGTCAAAGATGCTGTACAAAATGGACTAGCTGCAAAAGAGGTTGAGTGGTTAGGCAAAACGATAAGAAATGGACAAGTCCATGAAGCATGCACACAAGTACTCCCTCAAAAATGCTGTTCAATCCATAGTTTGGTATAGAAAGATCCTGAAATGCAGGCAGAACAAAGATGATATCATACAAGTCTGCAGCAAGGTACTGTACCCCGTAAGGAAACGATCCTACAACCTCAAGTTTGCATGCAGGCCAAGTCCCATTGCGCAAATCATAAACAAGGACTGCAGGAAAATATGCATGCATGTATAAAAATTAATAGAAAAGTGTAAATTGATTTGGATAATAGTGCCAGATAGAACAGGTAATAATAAAAATATAGAGTCGTGCTGCACAGCAGGCGAATCCACAGGATCCAGCACAATATAAGCTGCCTGGACTGGTATGAAAAATAACTGCTGGCTACAATCAAATCTTATGTCTGAATTTTACATGATGAGCATTAGGGGTCAATAATATTACTGTTGTCGGCTGGTCCAGTTTTTTGAATAGCCACTTCCAGTCCATGTTGCATAGCTGGAAGCCTGACAGCATGTTAACCTGGCGTTTCTCACTGTACGCAGAGGAGCAGCAGGTCTTTGGAGGTTTATTTTCAAAAGCACTCATTGTACTGGAAAGCAACGTTGCTTCGGCCCCACGGCCACACTTTGCGGCAAGCTTAGCAACGGCACTTGAGTTTGTTGACGTCCATTCGCAGCTGACCACCATATTACCATTTGTAGTGGTTGCTTTATGACTCACAAAAAGTGTTCCATCGCTGAATATTAATGAAACAGTGAGTGGTTACTAGTTAACATTGCTGTGACTCTGTGTGTGTGTGTGTGTGTGTGTGTGTGTGTGTGTGTGTGTGTGTGTGAGTGAGAGAGATTTCAAGCCTGATTGGCTGTGACTCACTGGGCAGTACTGGGTGACTTTGTGTGGGCTGAGAGGCCAGGGAGGAAGAGGTAATGTCAGAAATGTAGGAGACAGAGGTAGGAGGGGAAGGAAGAGAAGTGGAAGACTGGAGGAAAGTGCAGCTGGAATAAAAAGCTGAGTGGGACAAGAAAGGTGGAGACGGCAGAACGAAGGGTGTGCAGAGAAGGTGGCAGACAAGTGAAGGTAAAAGGGCAGAGACTGAGAGGGAAAGGAAGGAAAAGATAGAGAGACATTCAGAAAGGGACAGGAAGGGGAAGGAGCAATACCTCTTATTTCACAACCAACACCAACATATTAAAATTTCTAAATTGACTATAAATGTATCAATTTACCATGCATGTTACTTCTAGCTGAAAACCTTGTAACAATTCCCTTTGATGTAACTTTTTATGAAATTCAAAATCCAGAACCTGTTCCCCAATTTCATAAACTGCCTTTTTAGATTTATGGTTATGTGAGCGAAACTATGCAAAAGAACAACAACAAGTTCACTGACACTTCAATCCAAAGCAACTTAAAGTATCAAGTTATCTCAAATAAGTTTCCCTGTTTATACAGCTGGACCATGGAAATGACAGCCGGAGGTAGGATTCAAACCTGATTCCTTTGGGACAAAGGCAGCAGTGCTTACCAACGAACCACCTGTACCCACTCTGTGATCCCATTGTGTTTGCAGCTTTAACTGGATTTGTATGACTTAGCCATGTTGACAGCACGTCTTCCAGCGTAGCGGTGTTTCTCAGGGTGTGAATGTACGGTCCACCTATCCGCCCTGTCCTTCTGCCAATGTCTGTAAGTGTCCCGCCACCCTCAGCTCTGACGGAGCCCGTATGGCCACTCAAACGCTCCTATGAATAATTCACCACGTTCACATAAAAATAAACATTGCCTGCTGTCCCTAGTCCTCCGCTCTCTCTCTCTCTCTCTTTCTGGTGCTCTCTCTCTCTCATTCCCCCTCCCTCCCTCCCAGCACACACTCATCTTGCTCACTGTAAATTCTCCACCCACTTTCCTTTCTGAAACGTCTCAGCTTCTGCTGGGTAATGACGTACAGGTCCGTGTACCCCCTTCCCTTCTCTGTCCTGCACGACCCACCATGTTTCACTCTGTGCTTTAGATGAGTTCAACAGACTGAGAGACACAGAAGTGCGGAAATGAGTACAGAAGGTGTGTCATAGAAATGAAATGGAAATGGAACAGCTGGGGACAGAAATGATTTGAGATGCAAATATGAACAGTTAATGTCTTAACAACTAAGCTACAGTACTAATGCAATAGTATGTAGAACCTTAACACATGTCATGAAATCTAGGCACCAACACATGGTGAGATGCAAAACGTGCTCAGTCTCCAAAGATTACACTGTCATTTCGACAACTTCTTGGCATAACTTGTGGCACAAACACCAACATGCATCACAAGCTTGTTGTCACACTTTTACAATCAGCCAACATTTTCATCTCTAAAGCAACGTACGGTGACTGCTAAGTAGAATTTAGCCGACACCTTTGTCCAAGGTGGCTTGCTTTGTTACTCATGCACCACTAAACTCCAAATAGTCATTCAGCATCATAACTCTGAAGCAACGTAACGTGCACATAAACACTTTGGGCAAGTTGGAGAGAACGCACACAAATACGGTGAAGACACTCAGCCAGATTCAAACCAACATCCAAAGCCACAGCCCAGGAGCTGTACGACACCACCACTACCCTGTGCACCCCTGTGCTGTTCACAGAATTAAATATACTGTACACAACAGTGCTTAAAACCATCATTAACCTGGGAGAGTACTTATTTAGGACCTAACTACATGAAGGAACAGGCCTGCTGGGTTACTGCTACCGCTAACTGCGCACAGCACGAGGGGGACCTGGTGGGCCCTGAAGAGGCTCCCATGGCCAGCTGATCCTTGTTCTGTTTAAAGGGTGTATTTGCCTTCTCTTGCTCTGCTGCAGGATCCAGTTCATCTCCAAACATCCGGGCCCAAAGAGCACACCCTGGAACAACAAGATGCCCAGCATGCGTGGTTCCTGTGTGTGTCTACTTTCCCTGTGTGTCCACGTTTGCGTACGCCAGCAGACTGAGCAAATATCCCCAGTAATAAATGTTCTCCCGAGCAAACATTTAAATGCTTGGATTCCTTTCTTAATGCATTGTTTCTTTGCTGCACAAAAACATGACATAACTGAAACGCCCGTGTTTGTGTGCTAGACGCATGTCTGGAGTGAGGTATGTTCATGGGTTAATAATTTGGTGTGTGTTAATACAAGTTACCCGAACAATGCTTAATTGTCAGATCACTCCAGGTGGAATCCAGACCAGATGGAATAAAACCAGTTCTCCAGCGTGTGGAAAAACCAGACCTGGGGAGTCTGGATGTGTCGTAAAGAGTCTATCAGGGCTTTTACAGTTACTGCAGGCTAAGCAAACCTGACATTACATCTAAGATGAACTATAAAAATGAGTATGGAGAGTATTCTTTTACAGCTCAGGTAATTTTTTGCAAATAATAATAAAACAAATTTTGGGGAACAAATATGTTAGTCTATGGTAACAATAGCTAGGCAACATGGTGTTTCGCTGATTACAAACATACCACTGGCACCAAAAAATGGCTGAACAAACCAGCTTCAGATCTCAGCCTCGCGGTGAACGTTGAACTGGAGCTCATCACCTCCTATCGTGCCTTGCATTCTAGTCAGATTGGGAAATAACAGCAGTATGGTTTCAGTTGGGTCCACCTGTCATTCTCTACCCTTCATGCACTTGTCTCAGACTAGAACATGAAACCAACTGGAGCAGAGCAGTCTAAACCACTTCAACGAAGTGCATCCCTGCATACTTGAATCCAGTACAGCAGCGAAAATGGATTTAACAGTATAAACCTCTTCAGATCTGTGTACCCAAGTGCAGTCTACACCACTTCAGCACCTTGAGTCGTGTGACAAATCTCAGTCCAATACAGCACAGATTTCTTCAAAAGGGACACAGAGCTGTCTAACCCTCATCTGCCTAAATTTCTTTCAAACAGAACAGCAGTCCCAGCGACTTGAGTGGCCAGTGGACAAAACAGCCTGAGCTTCACCAGCTTTAACCAGTCCACTGTTACACTGTCCATCTCTCGGGCCCCAGTGCAGGAGCTCTAGGCTAAGCTATCGAGATCCTCCCTCAAGCATGTATAATCACTCAGGCTTCACCGTGATCCCCCGACTGCACCAAATTACAGCGTTGGCAAGGCAAAGCACAGATGATACACGTTCTCTTCCAGAAGTGAGATGACTGCTGATCAAATGGGGCAACAAAGAGAGGACCTAGATCAGCCTCTCATGTAGGGAGGGGGACAGAGGGGGCTGAAAACGGAGGAAGATGGTGCCTTCGCCATCCTGCATTCCCTTTCATCTCCCACTGTTTGAAGGCACGGCAGCACCCACCAAAACCCAGGGGGCTGTCTGCATGTCTGTGAGTAGGAGAGTGCAGGAGCGTTTAGGTGTGCATTTAAAAGACAGTTATGAAGACCACGAGTCCGCGTTTGCTTGTTTATGTAAGACACTGATTTATATATTTTACATTTTACATACAAATGTATGCAAGAAAGAAAGTGTGCGCTGGTGTATGGCTGTATGAGAAATCAAACATGGCTCTGTCTGAATATGTGCGTATGTGTGTGAATGAGTGTCCACAGTGTTCTCTTTGTTGGGCTGTGAAGAGTGATCTTATATTAAATATCTCAATAACTGTCAGGGGAAAGTTCTCAAGTGCCCCATGTTAAAGGCCAACCACTCCATTTCTGGTCATGTCTTAGTGAAAATGAGCTCTTCCGGACAAACAGTGCCATACACCCCGTAATCCCAATGCTAACACCACTAAAGCCATCATTGCGGGGGTTTATGTATGTGGCAGCATGTAAATACAGCTCCAGCTTCCTCTGCACTGCCGGATACATTTGTGTAAAGAACAGTCCTGAATATCCCTTTGCTTTATGTTCTGCTGGGCTTTTTTAGTGCATCATACCGCTTTTAGAATGACCCCTCGATCCCAGCCTTGAGGGGACCGTTGAACTCGGTTAATTGTCTCTTATCACACCTGACAGCTTGCCCAGATTGAAAAATGACAGTGGTGTCATTTCAGTTGGGCCCCCCTGTCATTCTGCACCTAGAGACACCTTTCATCCCATCTTCACTGCAGGCACACCACACACTCTTTCTGTACCCAGCAATCCTTCTTCTCTGTGCCTCCTTATCACACACACTTTGTTTCCACCTAGCAACATGTCTTCATCATATGCTTTTTTCTGACTTGCTCACTCTTCTGCTTCCCTCTCAGCTGCTAGCATACCAAGGCTAGGAAAACTAGGTCTAAGTGTGACCGTCTCCACGGAGACAGGCACCTTCAGTTTGTGTTCCATGTTCTTTTCTTCAATTCTAGCGGAACCCTGGGCGACCTGGGGCCTTCAGACCGGCCTCTTTGTCTGACGGCAAAGCGGCCCATGGCCATCCACAAGTGACAAGAAAGCCCATTTCCCCCACCCTGCCGAGCTTACGGGCACAGGGGACGGAAGTCCTGTGGTCCCAGAGACGAGTGGACGGCAGGACTCAGGACACGGCACAGAGACTATGCAATCTGTCAGCTCCCTCACATTTCACACTAGCACACACACATTGTGAACACACACATTGCCAATAATCAGTGCAAGAATACAACCTCTCAACCTCTCTCCTTCTCAATCTATCTCTCGCTCACACACATACACACACGAACACAAAGAAACATACATAAATGCACCTTACAGAGAACAAAAGCAACCCACACTGACAGATACACATGCAGATTCACATACTATACACATACACAAAAACCTACATATAAGAAGTCTCCATGGATGAACTCACATATACACACGTCACTAGCAATGCATTTGCACTGACACACAAATAACACACAAGCATTAAATCTGTCAAAAAACTACAATAACTCAACTGACAACCACACTGTACAATGCACTGCCTGTGCTACACTCTCTCACTCACACTTAATAATGCGCAAAAAATAAAGTATGAAACTTTTTACAATCGCTGGCAGGCAGAAAATACATTGCCAGGGCAGACATTTTCTTTTCTAAGCACATAAAAAAGGAACTGTTTATTCAAGCATTGCGTGATTAACATCCTTGTGCGAGGCAGCTTATGCTGCTTACAGGCCAAATGGTAGGCAAACACGCCAAAATTTTTACTGAGGTAACACATAACACCTGGCTTCACTGTGACATGAATACACCCAGCCATAACCTCAAGGTTTTATTCCATCGTGCCTGCGATTATAATGACATGCAAACATATACAGAAGTTCATCTAGTTTTAGTTTTATTGAAGCGCTGACACTAATAAACAACACCTTGCATTGTGGAGATGTCCTCACGACCACCTGTTTCCAGGGTTTGCTGTTCTTCATGGAGACAAGACACTTGGACGAACAAGGCTACAGACATACTGTATACACACAAGGACACATCCCAACTGTTTTCCACATGCAGTATACACACAAATATACTCTCTAGGTTAACACAAAACAGTTTTTCTTAGCCCCTAAATCAAACGCAGTCATACTTAGACATAACACACACACACACACACACACACACACACACACACACACAAAGTACATTGACATACTGGACTCCATATACTCATACACACAGCCACTCACAGACTGTCCAGACACACTGATTACAAGACATGTGTTGTTCCCACTTTCCCAACACCATGTTTCTTCAAAAGTGTCAGACCCTGACTGCCAAGTGCAGACGTACCTACTCTGAGCTCCCTCCCTTTCTGCTGTTCACACTTCTCTCTTCATCAAAAGAGCTCTGTTTCTCAACAGCTTGTCCCCTGATGCTTGCACTGTCTCTCAGCTGCTGCTGTATTATCTCTTCATGCTTCCCTCATTCATGGTTACCCCTGTCTTAGCTATTCCATTTTTGGTTGCATCTCTTGATTTTTGGAAAATAATATGTAAAAACCAATTGCAAATGGAGTCGAAGAGGGGGGATAGGAGAAGTGAAAGGATGGGTGTGGTGATGAAAACACAGATACCGACATAAGATAATAAAGGAAAGGAGGAGAGGAAGATGCAAAGTGACACATGCATGCACACACGTGCACATAAAAACTACATGGAAGCATTCGCACACACAAGCAGCAGATTCCCAATGGCACGTAAACACATGCGTGCAACCTCACAGGCATGTGCACGTGCTGGTTTGTACATGGGATGCGGCTCAGAGCGAGAGTTATGTAATGGCACACAGTGCACACACAAGCATAGACTCACACATGAACACACGCAGAGACCCAGCGCCCCCATTCATGTTCAGTTCATGGACCATGCTAAATTTCCATGACTGTTTCATAAAAGAGCACGACACTGGTATGCACTTCAGTATAGCAGCTTATACAATATTAACCCCCACATGAGTGCAGAGAACAATACCAGCTCCAGACCTCCACCTTTCTCCCCTCTGCTCCTCCTCTTTTTCACCATTTGCTGTTTCACACTCGTACTCTGAACCTCAACCTGGCAACCTCTCGCTCTGCCACAGAATTCAAAGAGACCCTGTGGATCCCTTTTACCATCCCTTACTCCCTAAGGTTGGTGCACGAGCCCACAGTGTCATCATGAACGTCTCCAAATACACAAGATATGCAAACAATCACGCAAACATACACAACCCACGCATGTGAAGTGCATGGTCATTCAGAAACACACACACACAAAACGCAGAACGTCTTTTTTGCGCAAATGAATGTGCACACAGTGACACGTCCTCTCTCCCCTCTGTATGACCTTGACAGGCTCTCCCCACCACCACGCCTGCCTTCCACAGAGAGAGAGAGACAGAGAGAGAGACAGAGAGAGAGAGAGAGAGAAACAAGCAAGCCACAGGCTCATGGGCAATTGCATAACCGAGCCACGACTACCCAGCACCCATAGCATCCCCAGCTCTTCTGCCATTCCACTGTTTGACAGAGGCATCTGAATGTGGCCTCCTCCATAGCTGTGCCACGAATCAACAAGTCAGACAGATTCCTCATGGATGTAAGTCACTCAACGCGAACGAAAACTGGTGTCACATCCCCATATTTAACACCCATATCCATACGCCACCTCCCCTGTGGACCCACTGGAGCTGCACCAGGACGGACTCTGCTTTTCTCAGCCACTTTGCCGTTCCAAACGCAAGTCATCACAACAAAAAGAGAAGCGCTATTCTGTTCCACAGCTATAAAATAAGTCACATTTGTGTGACAGGATTTTGAGCCAAATGGAAGCTACGGTGTGAAATCTACAGACTACTGTGCGTCATGCTATAGCTCAGCTACAAAAGCACCACTGCCAATTCTGCAGCATTTCTTTCCCACCATCCTTCACTACTCCCACTGTGCATCCTTGTCCATTTCTACACCAAGTTCTGTACAGCGAACCTGTGCCTTCCTCAAGCAAACTTCTCACAAAAAGCCAGTTAACACTTTATAAATCTGTCCATATTGGAGTCCCATTACTTACAACACACCCGGCCTTCCACCCTTTACATCTCATTCCTCATATAAAACACTGATAAGCGGATCATTACGAGGCCATTATTCCCCTTTTATGTATGTAATATTAACAAAGGTCTGGGACAAAGGCCAGGACACACAGCCAGATACCCCCAATTAATGAGCAATTAACCACTGCCATGTACCAAGTACCTGGGTACAAAAAGGGAGATGCAGATGCACAACTCTCCCAGGCCCAGTTCCTCTCCGTTCCTGCACATGTATTTAAAAGCAGACCAGGGCCCCAATGCCTCCGTGTGCCCAACGTTCCCGCTACCTTGTCCAGTCTGCACAAGCTGTTGGGCTGAAATGCCAACAAGGTCATTCACTTGTTGTATTCCCACTTCTGTCTACAGCCCAAAAAACAAGTTAATTCAAAAACCCCCCACACGGCAGCCATAACATTAGAACGCAGTTGTGACACTGCTGCAATGTCACTGGAACATTATGGAGATGTTTTTTTGCAGCCAGGATTGTGCCGATAGCTTTGCCTCCATCACATACGTTTCCTGCATTCTGAGTCATAATGCCAAAGGCAAGGTTTAGTTAAAAAAAAAAAAAAAAAAACTGCTGAAAATTGCACATTTTTGCAAGCCTGAAATGTACCAAAAAAAAACAAACTAGTGGTTCTAAACATTCTACCATTTTTGACTGATGTCAAACAACAGACTGTTAAGTCAGAGATCTGATTTAATCCTAGCCAAGGGCTTGAATTAGCATATATCAAGATCTGGGCTACCAGATAATCACAAAAGGCAAATTTCGTGCTACATGAGCTTGTTTAACATTTTAGGGGACAACTCTGAATCAAAGAATGTGCTGTTATCTTTAGATACTTCAGTCAGTCCAGTGGCTGAAACCGGGGGCTAATGGGTGCTGTGCTGGATGACCTTGGCACTGTTATTTGCAGAAACACCATCGCTCAAAAGAACATCCAGCAGAAGACATTCAGGGTACCAGCAGTGCAGGGGCAGCAACCCTAGATCTAAAATGTTACAACATGAATCTTTCTTGAGTCACAAAAAGACAATGCCAGTCACACACTCCGAGGAGGTCAATTGATGATGTTTTCGAATGACAGCACCGGAGTAAACCCTGACTTAAATTCGGTCTCCTTCCAGTTCAGTCCCTTTCCAATCAACTGGTCACAAAAGGAGCCTCTGCCTCATATTTTTACATTTAAAAGCACCCCCCTCTACCAGCCTATGGAAACATATCAGCACTCCTCTCAGCAATTAGTTTATTATGCAAAAAGCACACAAAGTTCTCCACCTCCATCGATCATCTTTTTACATGAAGAACACAAAGGTAACTTCTCCCTCCCCCACACAGTCATTTTGTGACGTGCGAGGGGCAAAAAAGATGTCTCCACCCCCTTGCCCATCAGATGATAACATCACAAACACACAATCGGACACTCCTGTTTCACTGAATGTTAGCTTTCCCACCCCACCCCACAGCCCTTACGTCACCAACACATCCTAGTGGACTAAAGGACACTAGAAGGCCTTTTTCCATCTGGCAGTGTAAGGTTTCCAAATTTGACCAAATAAATGAAAAACGGTGACTGAGGCATTTGTCCTAGCAGGGGGTCCCACATGATGCAGCCCCCTGTGTGGGCCACCGCTGGTCTGTATCCTTAGTGATGGTCAAATCACAACTGTGCCACACTCACCAGGATGCCTCTCGATTCAGATTGTATGTGGGACAGTCTAGATGCGTCCTTGAGATTGTCGTGACCTTTCCAAATCTGCTGTGAAATAAAGATCCATCTTTAGAATTTGTCAGTCAGATTGCTGCAGGTCAGGAGACCTCTGTCTGGGGGATGCATCCCACACAGGACATCTGCTGTTTCATATATCAGATAGACAACTCATTTGAATGTAGCTTAAAAGAAGTCAAATTTAATAAAAATGTCACTGGCTGATTACAGGTGGAACTTTTGACGACAATAAACCAGAATGCATCAAAAACTGTGAATAATTCAAGGTCGGAAATGATTTTTATATTTGGCTTAAAGTCCAGAGATGGACCAGCAGGTGCAGCTAAGGGATGCCAAAGTGAAGCCTGTACTACCTGGCACCTCCGAAACAGTAAAGGCAGTCTGGTTCACCGTGGTAAACCTTCACTGCAATGCTTTTCTCTGTTTGGAACATTATTGCTCTTACGTTGTTTAACTTGTGTTTTATCAGATTTACCTTTTATATAGCTGGTTATTTTACTAAAGAGCTTCAGTGGAAGCGGTTTCTTCAAAGGTGCTACAGCAGATGGCTCCTGGCACTAAAACTATCAACCTTGAAAGCCTGTCTTCAACCTTGACTGTAAGCTTGTGTTCCCCAGCACTATACAACCGGCTGCCTAACGTGTGGCGCCAGGGTTTGTGGGTCTGAGCCACAGCTCCGGTTCAACTGCCACAATGCTCAGTCAGTTCGGACAGCTGCTTCAGTTCTATCCATCTCCACATCATAACTAAATGTGCAGCTTTCTAGTCACACCACAGGACATGCTGTAGATTACACTGGCAGAGCCTTTATGCACAGTACATCTGTTAATCGAGCCAGTATGCCCTTCAATACACAGCAATAAGAAAATATAGACTGTGCAGAAACAACCTGGGATGAAACAGAGGGTCAGGCACAGAGCAACAAATGACCATTAGAGACTCAGCCATAGTACCAGGCTGGATTAAACTGGCTGGTGTAAAAATAGAGTAAATGGAATTCATGGCTTTTGTATGACGAGGTGTAAGGCAGAGGGGCATGTTCACCTGGCCCTCACCTTCTCCACATCCAGGATGCTAGGTGCAGAGCAAAGTCATATGCAGGTTCAAGGCTGAATTTGTGACTATGTTACTGTGAGGGTGGAACGATTACCAGTTTGGATTGGGTTACTGAGAGGGTGGCACTGGGAGCTAGTAAATTGTGTCTCAATCCGCTTACACTCTTACTCGCAGTGTCAGGACTTACAGTTAAGGGTGGGCACACAGATGGAAGATGAAGGTGCTGGACCGCAGAGAATGTGTTGTGCCTAATACTGATGGGCAAACTGGCACAGGTGGCTTGTATGTGTGTTTGGGGGTAAAAAGTGATATACGTGGGAGTACATTGATTTACTTAGAATGACTCATTTCTTAGTCAAAAAGTGAGAGAGAATGAAGTTTTGAGAGCCGGGGAGATCTTCACCAGCGCGTCCACTGAGCACATTTACCTGTCTGTTTTCTCCAAAGCGACTTACAGCATTTATCCATGGAGAGAGCAAGGTTATTTTTCTCCTTTATTAATTCAGTGGGAGTACTTCACTCAAGAGTACTACAGCAGGAGGTGGGGTTCAGAATGCTTCCAGTCCAGATACTGCAAGTAACTACCACTACAGCACCTGCCACCCAAGTCTGGTGAGGGCCGATGGTTGAAATTTCAGGCCTATTTTCACTTACTAAGAGTCAGACAGAAGGAACTCAACAGCAACTTCAGCAAAGGGGTGACTGGACAACAACTCACTCACTACATTAACCACCTGTCCAAGGCAGGGTCGCGGGGGTCCGGAGCCAATCCCGGAAGTAGAGTCGCGAGGCCGCCCGATGCACGCCGTGGCTTTTGCTATAACAAACACAGCACCGTAAAAAAATGCCGTTTTAATGACAGTCATGTCGGTTAAAGGCTACAGTTAAGTGCAAGTACTGAAAACTGAAAGGCCGTAAACGACGACACTGACGTAAATTTAAAGAGGTACGCAGATTACCCAGTGAAGCGGACATTCGTGGACGTGCAGCGTTTCCACGCGTGACATCAAAGTGAACAAAATCCGTGTGGAAAGCACGGCTTCGTGACGACAGGTGCCGGAGGTAACACCTCCGCTGGCAGCAGCGAGACGGACTCCCCGTCCGCGTCGCCTCACAGTGTCGCCCGGTGCTCCACCTTGACGCGCGTCGGGAATTTGAATGAGCGAGAAGGACACGCGCGCGCGGGGCGTCTTGGGAAGCACCGGAGTCTCCCGCCCTGTCCGCGCGCTCGCCGTCAGGTGCGCCGTCCGTCCCTCCGTCCCGCGCGCGCGCGCGCGCCACTCCTACTCCGAGGTCCCGGTCCGCGGCGCGGACGAGCGAGCAGAAACGGCCGCTTCTTTTGTCTCCTTCCTTTCTTTTCTGCGACTGGAAACCGACAGTTTTGCCCTGTCTTCAGTTACCTCGCAAGTCTATTTTCGGCTGCAGTCTCGAAGACGCCCATCTCTCTCCGCACACGCACGCTCGGATTTATGTAGGAAGACACAATAATCGACAAGAATATGTACACAAGTTGGGTCAAATGTACCAGAAATGTGTCGGCCATCATCTGTCTCTCTTGGCTTCCGCCACATGCAGTATGACCTTCCGCGTTATTCCACGGCTCTGTACACACAGCGGTCCACGCAGCTCTCATTAGCGGATCACACACACTCCACGCACCGATTACCGACATCAGAAAGGATGGCCGCCCCCCCCCCCTCCCTCCCTCGGCAGTAGCAGCAGGTGTTGGCCGTGTATCCCGGGCGCCTCACTGATCATGACATCCACCCGAGCTGTCCCACGGCGCGCCACGGCTGCGCACACGCCACGGACACGCGGGACACCGAGACAAGGCGACGCAGCAGCGAAAGGACATTTAAATGGGACCCTCCATAAGGGATGACAATCACGCCCCGCAAACACGTGGGAGAGCGACATAAATAGATGCCGCCCCACCCCCACGTCCCTCCCCGTGTCTGAAGTCCCCCTAAAAATCCCGTCGTGGGGCCGGGATTCGCAGCTTTCTCCGTGCCTTGCACACACACGCACACTGACACGCACACGGACAGAAACGCGCGCGCGTACACTCGTGGCTGTGGCTCGGGAGCGCGTGCCGTGACCTTGTGTCCCGCTCCCTTCCTCTAAACGGGCGTGAGGATGCGGGGCGCCGCAAACGAGCAGGAGCCGCCGTCGCGGGACAACAAGTAGCCTTTATTTCGGAGCCAAGTCCGGCGATGTTAGCAATTGACATCCCGTCAGTTAGCATCGCCGCAGCCCACACACACACACACACACACACACACAGTGTGCGAGCTGCTGGCGAACACAACTGACTGTGCGAGACACATAAAGACAATGAGACGGGCGCGCACACGCACGCCCGGTCCCGCGTTCGGTTACAATCATTAATAACGGCGGCAACAGGGTCAGCGGGCAAAGAGTGGCGTTGCAATGACCAAGAACGCGTCCACCAAGAGCAGCGGCGGAAATAAGGACAACTGGTGATATTAATAAAGCAAATGCATTTTATTGGCAGGAGAAGCAGCGCGCAGTGCCTTTATTTATTATTACCTTTGCCGCTGTCCTCTTCCCTGTTCAGATGCATGGTTAGCGAGTGTCTCCTCGGCGCTCTGCAGTTTCGCCGCGCTTTTACTCTGGACGCTCTATTCCGGGAGGAAACTCTCGCAGCTCCGTCTCCACTTGGCGCTGTTTATTGTCTTGTTGCTCGCGAGCGTGTGCGCGTCTGCCTGCGTGAGCGCGCGCGCGCTTGTGTCTTCCCCGTGTTTCGATCGAGCAGGTAGCCTGTGTCTTCTCTCTCTCTCCTCCTCCTCCTCCTCTGTGTTCCCTCCCTCTCTCTCTCCCTCTCCCTCTC
The DNA here is from genome assembly GCA_018136845.1 of Heterotis niloticus. NCBI lineage: Eukaryota > Metazoa > Chordata > Actinopteri > Osteoglossiformes > Osteoglossidae > Heterotis > Heterotis niloticus. Next base: position 14,004,815 of record CM030901.1, on the reverse strand, counting down.
TCTCTCCCTCTCTCTCTGTGTGTGTGTGTGTGTGTGTGTGTGTGTGTGTGTGTGTGTGTGTGTGTGTGTGTGTGTGTGTGTGTGTGTGCGTGCGGGCATCGGTCACCGAAAGGTGTCTCCCTGTCCTGATGGCAGCTGAGCTGATGGCTCCATCACTGCCCGTGTCCTCCGTGCACACCTGTATACAGGATACCTGTCACAGCCCAAGCGAGCAGCAGACACCTGTACCATCCTCACCGCCGTCCCCGTCATCATCGCCATCATCCTCCTCCTCGCCACGATCTCCATCACCAACTTCACCTCAATTCCATTATCATCCTCACCGCTATCCCTATCATCACGCTCCCCTCCATCTTTCTCGTGGCCCTCACCACCCCCCATCATGGTCCTCATCCCCCTCCTCATCATCATCCTCACTACCATCCCCATCATCTTAACTGCCTTCCCTGCCATCACTGTCACCACCCTCTCCCTCATCATCCTAACCCCCATCTCCATCATGATCTTCACCAGCATCATCTTCCCGTCCATCCCACCATCATCCTGACCACCCTCGCATCACCTTCCTCCCCACCATGCTCATCATCAACAGTTTTGTGCCTCCACCCTCAGCTAAAAGTGACGGAAACAACAGACCGCAGGCTTCGTCATGGAAAAGCAAGAGCGGCTGTTTACCTGCATTTACTGTACGTTTACCCGGTTACTACTCAGCCACATAACACCAACGGAGTCACCACGTCGCTTCTTTACATACATATCATAATACACTGTTCTCGAGCTTTCGGTTCGGCTGGTGGGGGGGGGTGCCACCTGTCCCATGTCCGCGGTGACAAACAGAGGAACCAGGTGAACATCCTCACCTCCTCTCTGTTCCGACAGATGTACCGCTTCATCCCGCCCCCTCCTTCGGGGCAACTTGTCATTTCTGGCTCAGTAGCGACGTCTAGGGCTCGGCTGCGGAAATGCTGCGCCTCAGCTTTTCGGATGATCCCCCTCCACCACCACCACCACCGCCCCCCCCCCCGCGAAACCGTCATTCATTCATTATTCATTACGTGAAATAAATGTGATTCTTCAGCATAAATTTGTCTCCAGTCAAAGTGCTGGTCATACATCTCAATAAAAAGGCACAGTCTGGGCAGTGTGTCTGGAAGCCACACGCGGACGTGTCCCCACCCTGGCTTCATCACGACTTCATCTCTTTTTATCTCTGCTATGTAGTAATTAGGACCCCCTCCTGAGTGTCTCATGGTGAAAAACCAAAGACATCTGAGATATGGGCTGATACGCTGGCCCTTTAAGTGCCGCCACGCCAGCACCCTTTGAAGGCCTTTGGATGGACAGCAGCCGCACGGGGGGCGCCTGTCCTCTGCTGTCACCCATCCTCCGCGCTGTCCGGCACACACCTGTGTATCTGGAGCCCCCATGCTGGTGCAAAGTCACACACTGCTGCGCAGCGGATCCATTCTGAGTCAGCATAATTACAATAAAAGAGCCCCAAAATTGCTTTTAATAATGAGATACTCTGAAAATTAGAGGCAGCAAAAAAAAATGGTTCACCGTAACTGTCTTACGGCCTCTAAAAAGTGACAAACTCCCAGACGCGGGTCAGTGGAACAGAGCTACAGCATGAAAAAGTGTGTGGGGTTTGGTGTCATTCACCAGAGTGTTGGCGTGGCGTGTGGTGGTCAAGGTACTGGTCTGTGAGTATTGTGTGTGTGTGTGTGTGTGTGTGTGTGTGTGTGTGTGTGTGTGAGAGACAGTTAATAATGTGTTAGTGGGGCACATGCAAAAGGAGGAGGAGGTTCATTTACAGCACTCATTCATCTAAAAACGTCCGTAAGTAGGAAAGGAATTCATTCTGCTATGATTCTATAAATTTATCACTGCCAAGCACTGCAGGTGAAAAATGCAACGTTCGGTACAAACAAGCCAGTAAACTTTCCAGTTTACTGTATCAGGCTGCTACTGTGAGACTGCATGCAAAAAACCTCCATGATGGAAATGTGATTTTACACATTTGAAATATGTCTGCGAATAACCAGTTAGTGAGAAACCAGCCGTTTGTTTACAACTTGCGCTGTCAGGAAGAATGATTTCCCAGTCAGAACTGTACAGTATTTACAGTAGCCATCATTATGAGGAAAAGCAGGATAACTGTGTGGATTGTAAACCCACCTTATTCCCACCTCGCTGGAGCCGTGCCTGACACAGCCTGTACGTCTCAGAAATCCATTTCAGTCCTTGACCACTGATCAATATGGCCACGGAACGAACACGGTGAATGAAGCCAGATGTCCACATGGGCAGTTTTTGCTGGATGGCCTCAGGTTGTGTCGATGTGACTTGAGTGGACAGCCACTTGCTGCTGATCTCTGTGCGGACCCTGTGTGGCAGAACCAAGTTTTCTTTACGTTGTGTCAAAATTCAGCATTTTTGCAGCAAATGCTGCTGTCTCACTCCATGGACCCCCCACGCTAGGCTCACCTCCCATTGTGTCCTCTGCAGCCCAAGGATGGACCTCCTGAGTTTCGGCATCTTCGGCAACCCTCTGCATCCACTGCAGCAGTTACAGTCTTTTCAGGTCGTTGCTTGTTTCCAGATTATTTTTGAGAACTCCTGAAAACAAATAATGAAAATTAAAAGGTACTGTATTGGGCAATAACAATTATTAAATAATGCTACACTAAACAAAAATGCTCTTATTGAGCTTCATATGCAATCACCTTAAACTTCTGCAAAAACAACATTTCAGGAGAGAAGTGACAGACCAAACATTGCCGATACAAAGTTGTTAGGGATAGAAAAGGTCTAAACCTCCCTGAGCCTTCATGTTTCTGCTGACACTGCCCCCACCCCATCTTCCCCATCCAATGGTGTCCCACACATGGGGCAGCAGGTGCAACCCCCGGTGTGTTTTAAACAAACATGGAACACAGGCCTGCACTAAACCTTCGCTTGAACACACAACCACATTTTACTGCAATGCTTCCAGCTTCTGGAAATACAATTTCCCACATTCACGCTTTTCTTTCTAAGTGTGAAGTGGGTAAGTTGTTCAGTTTTTTGCACTATACAATATATGGTTTTTTTCATGTGGGACACCCTTAAGCACAAGTCCAATATATACGTACCCTGCATGGCTAAAAATATGTGGACACCCAAGCATCACCACTATGTGTGCTTGTTGAACCTCCCATTGCAAACCCATGGGCATTCATATGGAGTTGTTGCCCCTCCCCTTTTCTGCAGTAACAGCTTCCACTCTTCTGGGAAGGCTTTCCACCAGATTTTGGGAATTTGTGCCCATTCAGCCACAAGAGCACCAGTGAGGTCAGCCGAGAAGTTCCAGTTCATCTAAATGGTGTTCAGTGGAGATGAGGTCAGGTTTCTGCACAGGCCTCTCAAGTTCTTCCACACCAACCTGGGCAAATCATGTGTTTCTGGACCTTGCTTTGTGCATGGGGGGGCCACTGTTATGCTGAAGCAGGAAAGGAGCTTCTTCCCCAAACTGTGGCCACAAAGCTGGAAGGATACAGCTGTCTACTATGTGTTTGTATGCTGCATGGGTGCGGCTGATAGAGCTCAGCTCAGTCATTAGGAGGGGGGGTCCACGTACTTTTGGTCATGTAGCATATTTATGTATAAAACTATCACTAAAATAAACCGTTCCCCAAATATCCCTTTTTTTTCTATCCCAAGATGTTTTGGTAACACTGTATATTGCAGAGTCAATCCCTTCCCTTTTATCACGTATGTGCAGCCCCTTTGCCCCCCAGAACCTAAAGGAGCCCAACAGCAGAAGAGGTCACAACACAAATAAACAGGGCAAATACAAAACTATGGACACGTGAAGGTCCCCCGTTTAAGATGCCAAACTGCTGAATTTCAAACGCACGATTGCATTCTCCTTTCTCATTCGATTGTACGAATCCTGAGGTTTCTGTGCAATTAATCTCCTAACTTGTAGTCAGCCTAGTGTGACTTGGAAATACCAAAAAAAATCCACACCCTGAAGTAATTGTTCTGAGAAAGTGTGTGAAACCAGCAACCTGCTTCTTGACTATTAAAATCCCAAGTCAAATGATCAACGGCTCTTTATTTTTTTACTTTAGTTTATACTTTCTAGTTATTTTACTACAATTTTATGTAACAAAAAACATTCCCATTGGTGCTCCGTGCTAGCCATCACTTTCACAGCACTAAAGCATCTCGTACGAGTGATTATCCGCCATGCCCTCGGTACTAAACTCACCAAACTGTTTTCTGCAACAAGGAGAAAACTGGCAATAATCTTCCTCCTCATCGGATCTGGCCAAAGGTTCTCTTTCAATTTCCTTTGCTCCTGATCGGCCCCATTTGTTCCGTCTTTCGTTCTCTGTCTCAAGGGGCCACCGACACTGAAGGGTTGCCTTTGTTTCTTTTGAATGCGTTTGAATAAAAGCCATTACCTTTGGAGCTTTGTTCCTATTGTCAGGAGGACTGCTTGAGAGATACTTCTAAGATACTAGGCCATGGTTCTTGTGTAGAAACGTTGCAATATGTACAGCTGTTGGGTCAAAGGTGGGAGTACAAGGAGGCAATCCTTACGTTTTGGAGTGTGGCCAGAACCTGGCAGAGGAGGACTGCCTTTCTCATATTTCCCCTCATCTCCTCCTATTGCTGTGTAACCAAAACTGCACACCTTCCATAATGACTACTGCATTTCTCTATGTATCTATAAAACATCCATTGCGATATTCTTTACGTCTCTACTCCCACTCCAGCCCGACAGTTCTGGGTCATATACAAAATACCTCATCGTTATTCTCCTCTTCACATCTATTCCCTCATCCTACTCTTTCCATCCTTCTCCATAAACTGTGTAAGCTGGTGGGAGGTGAAGCCACGCCGGGTAAAACGTGCTGGTCAACCGTCTGCCAGGCCTAAATGATGAAGACCAGTCAGGATACAGTCAGCATGGGCAGCTGGTCTGAGCGTTTGGGGGAGCGTGTAGGCTGGGAACAGGTGTAACCTGGGCCTTTTCACCTGTTTTTGTGTCTGGTTTTCTTTATGTGTTTTTGTTCTCATTCAGTGAGGCAACAGCACCACTTTGATTTGTTTCACTCGGGAATAAACCCCTTGTTGCTGGGTCTTCAGCTCATCTCCTGCTATTGTGCCCACCTCAATCCCACCTTCACACCCACCGCTCACCGCCCCACCCACAATTCTTACGCATTTAAGTTAGGAATTAATTCTGTCCGCAGCAGTGGAAACGAACGGAATCTGTGTTTAGGAAATAGAAAGCAAATGTGTATAAAAAACCCAAGTGGTTTGGTCTCCTGGGCACTGCTTGTTTGGATGCCGCTATGCCTCCATGCTCCGTTTTCGAGGGTCACGGTTTGGGTCGCTGGTTCTGCATGTTATTATAACCGGTCTGTGCTTTGAAAGGCCTTCTCATCAACACGGTATTTACTTGCTTACATGTGCTGCTCAATGCCGAAATCCTGCACATGTTGGCCCTTTTACAATCCCGCAAGTGTCGATACAGCACTGGACAGGTGGCAGGTCCCTCTTTTCTTTGCTTTCTTCCCTCCCCCCTTCTCCACCCTTGTCTGTCAGTGTGTTTACTCACCCCTGTGTGTTGCACCATTACACTGGGAACATTGTTCCACAATTCCACGTCGCCCATCAATTGCCGATCCCAGATGCCCAACACAATAAGGTACCGTCATGGTGCCGTATATCTCTGACATCATCCATGTAATCGCTTCATGTGCGAGTGCACCGGGCAGGAATGTATTCACACACAAACACGTACGCAGTCACACACACCCACACATGCGGGATAAGCGGAAGCCCAGCTGGTCTCTTGACCTCCCTGTGGCTTTCTCAGACACATCTACCTCCCCGGGTCTCCATAAATATCCTCATCTTCTCCTCTCAAAAAACCTGATTCCCATTGATTTAGTGACCTATATACACATCAGCCATCTCTCTCCCTCCCTCTCGCCAAGCTCTCTGTCTCTCTCACGCTCTCGCTCCCTCCCTCCCTCAGTCCTCTCCACCCCACCCCGCCCCCCCCCCCATGCCGAGAGAAGCTAATAATAGCCTAGAGAGGAGGCTGAGGGAGAGTCTTTGGGAAGACGTGAGACACGGAGAACGAGGACAGAGACTGAGGCAGGATGGGAGAAGAAAGTATCTGTGCAAAAATTAGTGTGCTTTCATATGTATTTCATAACAGTTTGCTGTGTTATGTATTAAATCAGAAGAGTGTACATGCATGTTGATAGGATGGATTTTGTGCTTTCCACCACTGTTGACTCAACAGTCACATTATTGCGAGCCTATATCCTCAGTGTCTTCCCACGCAGTTCCATCTGAAGAAATTTGAGAAATATTCAAATTCAGAGAAGCATATATGTTTAGCCGAATCCCTGAATACGAGCTTTAAAGTGGCACGCTATAAGGAAACAGCCTCAAAAACAGCCGTTCACTGGTTCAGTGTCACATAACTATTTCAGATGACAAATAAAGCCAAAGCGGACTTGTGGTCTTTGATGGAAAGCTGCACAACAAAGTTTTTCATAGGTGTGAGCAGGCCGTAGGAGGCTTCAGTTCCTTGGTGCTGGACGAAATGCTGCCAAAGTGCCACAATTCCTGTCGTGCCAATTCTGGTGTCACTTTCCCACCAGCTTTTTTTTTTCCCTTAGCGTATAAACAGAGCGTCCTGACGTGTGTGCCCACTCAGTGTGTCCAGCTACAGCTTGGACAGTGGAGTCAGCAGGGGGGTCTCTCAAGGCAGCGCATAAAACCCAGAACAAATCGCTCTTGGTGAGCTCACCCAGAGGGGTCTGAGCTCTCTGGGATGCAGGCTTTTAGATCCACCCTTTCTGCCCTAACAGCCTGCTAGAGGCTTCCATTGCTCAGTTACCAAACCCGGGCTCAGGAGATGCCAGAAGAAGGATGAGAGGTATTCCCACATGTGCTTCACCGTCTCCTCTTCCAGGAAAACTGGTGTTACAGCCTTTAGTATTTGTGTGTGTGTGTGTGTGTGTGTGTGTGTGTGTGTGTGTGTGTGTGTTTCTCTGTGTGTGTGTTTTCTATCTCTCATCAATAGGTACTAAATTGGAAGTAGAATGCCACTAACCAGACAATTGTAAAGAAGGTATTTAAGGATTGGGAAGAGAGGAGAGAGGAAGTAGGCAGCGGTGGCATATTTACTAGTGATAGCTGGTGAACTGTCTGTCTTTATAGTTCTTGTACTCAATTACCACCACGGTAAGCGGTGCTGAATCTTTATAAATAGCAAAAACTGTCTTTCAAACCACCTGGCCTTGTAAATAGCTGTAAGTATTAAGCAGCTGTTGAAAAGAGTTCACTCTCATTTACTTTGAAAAGTTTTCTCCTGGGTTTTACCATGGTTAGGGAGTCTGGGTAGAACAGTGTACCCTGTTTGTTTTTGTTAGGGGAGTTTAGTCACAACCAAAAGGAGGAATTTTTGGTTGTTTTGTTGGCTTTGCTAACCCAAGGAAAAAGGGCTTAGGTATTGGGTTGTGCTAATAATAACAGAAAAACTTTCTGGTTTCTGGCTGGGACAGTTCTCTCCTCAGTCCCTTTGTTACATCCCAACCCCAGACTGGGTCGCAACAACTGGTCTTGTTCATACAGAAACCTACATAAACATACAAAAATACATAAATGTGCTCTCTTAGCTCCGTCGGCAAACATTAGAGCCTTATTATTTACAAGTATCAGTGCTAGTAACTGCCACATCTTAGCAGTTTTAATAGTGCCTATTTTATTAAGTGTCAGTGCTCTAGAACCTTCGTATTGAAAGAAAGTCTCCCAATTTGTCAGTTACTAAGTGTCAGTATCTTGGCAGCTCAGTCACTAAGCATGTGCCGTGGAAACACTTATCCCACAAAAGATGACAGTGAAGAATTATTACCAGATGTTGCATCGTACTGCTTCTTACCGCACTTTCTGGAACTTAAGAAGCTCAGAAATGTAAGGGCAGTTTGAGAACAGTGCGGAGTAATGTGACCAACATTTCCGTGCCCACATTATCTCCACTCCTTTTCCAGGAACTCATTTTGAGTCTGACCGTTCGTGTGAAGAAGTAAAGCCCGAGGCGCCTTTTTAGCCACCGAGGGGAGGACGACAGGAGACCAACCTGCTGTGGGACCTGCATGGGCCATTTACCTTGTCACCAAGGCAACATGTGCACAACTCTGTTTACAAACAGCGCCTGCCGCCATCCTCTGCCCCACATGCATGCGTTCACCCCTCCTGACGCGAGTGATCCCAGATAGCAGCGAGGTCACTGCAAAAAATTTGGACGTGCATAATAACCACACAGCCAGCAGTTCTGCTCCGAGTGGGTACGCGGCTCTGTTAGCTCAGCTGCTCTGCACACAGAGTCTGCAAAATTAATCATAGCACTTAGTACAGACACTCAACCTGGCACCCAATCCACAGCGGTACTAAACCCCTGTAACCAAGTGCTCTGTGCATGGAAACCATATTATTAGCAAAAGGTGAGGTCACACCTGCATTTCGACTGTCTGGGAATATGGCCCTGGGGGGGCTTGCAGAGGTCTGCTAGCAAATCAGCCATCTGGGGGCTGCTCTAAGTATCCTTGAGTTGATATTGCAGGACTAAAAATTCACGTTAAAATGCAAAACTCAAAAAAATATTCTTTTTGGCTCAATTGCAAAACGTTGGTTTTCCATTATGCAAATTAATTTGGCACAGGACTGGGGTTCCTTTATTGACTTGTCTCTAAGTCCTGTGCCAGTTATTTCCCTATTAATGATGACCAGCTGCCAGCTTTGGAAGGCGTTCCATGACAGAAGAGGAGGTGGCTTGTCAAAAGACCGAGGAGAGGACTGAGTAGTGAGGGCTGCCCATGAAGTTTTCATGTGGCAATATGGCTACATCCAGCCAAGCAGCATCCATCATGATTTTTGGGGATAATGCAGTTCTGATTGTAAATAAAGACCATGAGGCGCGATTCCAGCGCTAAGCTGCTAACACATCCTAGCACAACCTACACGCAGTCGGCACGTCTATGACACGAAGCATCATCGGGAGCAGTGAGACTAGGTCAAGAGTCCCTGCTACTCCCGCCAAGCCTTCGAATATCCAGTCATTTCGCTCTATCTCAGTACACAAATGGACCATTAACACAGCTTATTTAAATAATTTCTCACCTGGATAAGGGGATAATGATGTAGTGAGATGGTGCTAAGATACATTTTCTGAGGCCAAGCTAGTGTCAAGAGGAAGGAGAAGAGCCCACGGATGCCGCTCAGAAATTTTAATCAGTGATGGGGCGAGGATTTGGTGGCTGTGGAAATAGTCCTCGCTGATGGCAATCTGCAGATCTGGGGCTTTATATAGTGTGAAATCATTACAATTCCATGACGGACTCAGTTTTGATGCAGCAATGTGGCTAATCATAGCTACTCATGCATATTAACCAAGGCAGCAGATGAACGACCATAGAGGAAGCTTCCGCTGGAAGGGGAAGACAAGACCGCTTACAGCAAATGGCCCTCTGAGACGAGGGCCGAGCGGTTAAGAAAATACCTTAATGTGAGGTTTTTCAGCTCGGGATCCAATCGCACACTCAACGAAGTGAAGCAGATTTAAATCCGATTCATGGGACGAAGACGGGTCAGGAGAAACAGGGTCAAAAACCGGAGAAACAAACGGCAAACAATTCGAATTGTCAGCCGAAAATGGAGAAACGGGGTCGCAACCGGTGAGACGGGCAGAAAACATGGTCGCAACCCGACAAAGAGCAGGCAAAAACGCGCTATTCAAAAACACGTTGAATAATGAAACACTGGGCAACAGAGAGAGGGAGAATACTGGAAGAGGACAAGAGATGATAATAAAGGTGATAATGAAGGTAGTAATGGTGACCAGGTGGGGGAGGCAGAGCAAGGAGCACATAGGAACAAACAAAAGCACATGGCCTTGCAATGCACAGAATGGCGAGCAAGACGGGCAAAAGTCCACGTACAGGCAGGAGTCTGACACCTTAAATCTTAAACAGGGTAATGGAGAATAAAGTTGTTCTAATTTCTTGGCTGTTCTTGGACCCCTGTACATGCATACAAAACATTTTTGAAGGGGTCTTCTAGCAGAGCCCTGCCTGGTAAAATAACCACACTAGACCTGCAGGTATACGTCAACAACCATTTCCAGACATTGCACGAGTTGGTCAGTGAAACCACAGAGACAAACCTCAGTATCTATCATTTCTGCATCAGTATAAATGGGCCCTAATTGGAATTAATAGTTACAATAGTTGCAAAATTAATAGTAAAAATAAGCAGCACAAAAAAGGTGTATAATGTTTAAAAAGTTTTAAAATGTACATTTTCCAGCAAAACTACATACTGTAAACCTCTCAGCTGGTCTGACAAACCTGCAATATTTGTGATTTACCACATATTGTATTACTTAGGAGTGGTCATATTTTTAGGCCCAAAAAAAATCATATAAATGCTCACAATAACAGGAATTGTGTTTTCCCACAGAGCCGAACATTTGGGTAACGTGGACAGATCATGCTGTGCAAACATCTACAGCACAAGAAAGGCAGCCTGAGCTCACAGCATAATTCCAAAGCTTCCACCTTCATGCAGATGCAGAAAAGAGCACTCATTACTATGATTTCCTCGCACGTCACCGCTTGAATCAAGTTCATTTGAAAGTGTGTATTTCCCTGCCAGTAGCAACAGCAGAGGTCTGACACACACTGAAATAAGAATATATGCAATATGTTCATTAATTCACTGAGCACAAAAGCTGCTCTCACTTTGGCTTTACACTTATTATTAATGAAAACACGGTAAGAACTGGCTCAGGCTTTTAACAGGTGTCATGGACTTTATTAATAATTGCTCATTGAATAACAGTAAGGCATGCAGATTGGTGACAGCAGCATGACGTAAAATTATATACTGCATGGTCAAAAAATATGTAGAGCCCCCTTCTAATGACCAAGGTGAGCTGTTTCAGCCACACCCACACAGCATACAAACTTATTCTAGACAACTGTGGTCTTTCCAGCAAAACTACATACTTTGAGATGAACAGGAATGAACAGGAATGCCAACTGCGAACCAGGCCCTCTCGCCTGACTTCACTGATGTTCTTGTAACCGAATGGACAGAAATTCCCAAAATCTAGTGGAAGGCCTTCTCAAAAGAATAGGGGTTGATATAGCAGAAAAGGAGGGGGTAACTCCATATTAAGGCCCGTGGGTTTGGAACGGGATGTTCAACAAGCGCATACGGGGGTGATGCTCAGGTGTCCACATACTTTTGGCCATACAGTTTGTCACCCAAGCAACCACTGCATCAGGACCAGACTAAAGCATGAATGCTTAATTTTCAGCCAGCCTCTTATATCTGTATATTGCTTGGCACTACCATTTAACAGCATAATAAAATGCATATTTATTAATGTGCAGATTTCAGCATGAGTTCTCTCAATGCAATGACCATAATGTAAATTTTCTATTTTTGCTCTTCCACATGCAAGGTATGTGTGAAAATGGACACACATATTTTTAAAAATCAGTGAAATAGAACTGCTGGGGTACAAACAGGTTTAGGTTCACATTTTCCTTTGATAGGAAGAGTAAGAATATTTAAGAAAATGTACAATATGAGGAATAAACACTGCAAACTACCTGCGTTTTACAACTGTAACATGTCACATTGAAACATATTGAGGTTATTATAATCACATCAAAGAAATCACATTAATGACCTTTCAAAGAAATGGGTTTACATAAAGACCAGCCTTCGCGCCATTAGTACAAGGGTTTTAAGATGAAAAGGCACAATTGGTTTTGTGCCATGATAATACATTTAGGCGCCTCTCCTCTTAGTCAGTTACTCTTTTTCAATGCCAGTGACTCTGGATAATTCGCCCCAGAAAAAAAATGAGCCACCAGTGGGCGGCTGAAAATTTCCTCACATCTAATAGCCTTGCAGGTATGGCAGTGTTCAGCCATTATAGTTATCAGCTGAAGGTCAGTTTCCCTTACAGGTGCTTTTGCACATGGGTACATTTTAACAAGTAAATGACCCCCTCTGTGGAACACACTGTTATACCCTATACCTGCCCACCACTCCTCTCGTGGAGTGACAAGGAAATTTTGGCACGTATTTAGGTTCGGAGGACATTCAGTTACATCAGCTTTAGAATAGAGCCTGCACTCATACATCAGTTCCCTTCCTTTCACAATGAACTTATGCATCTTATACAAGCAAAACAAATATTTATTGTTTCTTTGAAGTAAAACATTTATTTTTTTAAACTGAAAGTGGAGAGCTGTTGAAATGGAAAAGAATAGGATCTGGGTACTACATATCTATATTATATTATATTATATTATATTATATTATATTATATTATATTATATTATATTATTTATCTATCTATCTATCTATCTACAGTATTTATTAATTTATTTATTTGTTTGTTCGTTTGTTTAACTATATAGTATATATATTTATATATAAATGCTATTTATAAGAATTATAAATATTTTTGTGCATATTGATAGACCTCTTATTATGTTTGGAAATTTTGGGAAAAGGACAATGCTTATTAGCATTAATTTTTAGCATTTGTATGTGAACTCTTTTTCATTGCTTAGTCTAGAACAATAGACAGCTTAAAACATACTGTATGTACTCTGCCATGTTGCAGTTTACATTTTAAAAGGACAAACTGAACTGTCATGTTCTGGGATTAACACTTCCGGCTATCAGGTTATAAGCCAGTTTTTTTCATCTTCAACATGACCTGCTTCTATGAATTTGGAAATACTTACAGTATATACATGTAAAATATACAGTATGATATGTGTTTTGGTGAACTATATATACAAAGCAGATGGCACTGTCCAAGGCAGCAATGATAAGTAGTAGCAATAATAAATATAAGAAAAGTTAATAAGGCTTGCAACATAATCTGCTGATGACAGTCATGGATAAGGCAGCCTTGCAACAAATGCCAAATTACTGAATTATTTCTTTAGAAATATTTTTCCAGTCCAGCTCATATACGGCCACAAATGTTTCTGTATTGTGCACCTGCTCCAAATGCAGAATAATGGACATGAACAAGAAAGATAAAAGTTAGAAAATCCAACATGGCCGTAATGCAGCTCTACGTAGCTGTCAGTGTCGATTCAATTTCTCTTCAACCGCACGCAAAATGCAATAAAAGCAATTATATGTCCAACTAAAACTCAGCTGGCATTTTCACATGCATTCAGACCTATTTAAAACCAGAGGGTTGGGCGCAGAAACTCTTTTGTATTAGTCACAGTTTCCTGTGGATTCCGATGCTGACGGGCGGCAGCGTTGCCCTGACGCAGCGTCACTCCAGGAGCTCCAAAATAGCACGTAGACCTGCTTTTCAGATTGCCACCAAGAGTTGTGCGCCACACTAAAAGTTACATAATTTTATGATGCACTGTGATGTAAAACACAAAAGTGGTTACCTATTCTGCAAATGTTTCTCTTACCAGTAGCACAAACTGCTCTTAAATCACTGAACTTCCTCTAACCACCAGCATTTCTTTCATCCTCTTCCTTTGTCAGTGCAATTCACAGTTATCAGCATCCATTGATCTTCACAATGAAATGTTTGGGGAAGAAGCAGATAAGAGAAATAAAATACGTAACAGCAGAAGGTTTACATCTATGTTTATGGTCTGTAATACATTTTCTTGTACAGACATCTTGTATGGCAAAGTTGTGCTTCCAACCATGCGAATCTTCTGAGCTCTGCAGCTCATAGGCTCTCAGGCTGTCCTGAAAGGTTATGACACCAACCTCTCTGCTGTTCAGACCCCGTCTGACTGAAAACATATTGGTTCCAACACCACCAGCACTTAATGTCGGTGGTGTGACAGCGGCCTCTTGGGTGCTACCTTGATGCGTTCGTGTGCTGAATGAGTAGCAACCACACACATCCATACAAGACATTGCTGCAATAAGATGAGCTTTCCTGCAATGAAAAACTACCTCTAAATTTATATAAAACACGTAGTGTTATAAATCATATTATTCCAAAAAGGCAGAAGAAAGAGAAGTAAACTGCACCAAGGGGCAGTGACCCAGGGCCACAGTGATGAATGTAAGCAAGCTGGAAGAGTGAAGTTCAGAACAGGACCACCATCTGAGTCTCTGGAAAAGTTTGTTCAGAGCTGGAAGAGCTGAGAGGAAGATCACAGGGTAAATCTAAATGCCTGTATAGACGAGAGTGATAGTCTGAAAGAAGAGTGTGATGAGCCAGATTGGTGTACGTTTGGTGAGTTAGTGACAGACACACATGAATGGGTGGAGGGGGTTGTGCCACCAGAGAAGGGTACAACAAATTGGGTTTTGACAGCAGTAGTCTGAATGACAGACAAGAAGGAAGGAAATAAGGATTTGGAAATGGGTATATGGTTAGAAATTGGGCAACATGTAGGTGGAAATAAAGAAACCAAGAAGGTTCCGCTGATGCCTGCTGCTCTGTCACTGAAGGAAATTTCTGCGTTGTGCTGAAAAATAAGGAAAACAGATGAGAAGAAGGTTTCTAGAGACAGACAAGCCAGTCAAGTTTAGGAACAATGAGACGAAATAGAATTTCCAGGGTTAGAAGGCTGACAATTTTATATGGCAGGTAATGTTTGAAGGTAGTAAAGGCAAAGGGCAGAGGAAAGTTTCACGTCCTTCAAAATGTATTGTATGCATTCTACTGTAGAGGAATAATTTTTGCCAAGGATTTTTTTCTTATTTATTTCAAATGAATGGCTTGCTACCCTGTTAAAAGGTAACCATTTTCTTTCGACTGTATCTAAAATTCTTTCCACTATATGGTGCAGAGCAGTATGTTTAAACTTACCCCCAAGTGATCGTAAATAATCTTTGTGGCCCTCAAGTTACTTCTTTGTCTAAGTGTGGTGAGACTTCCTTGTTATTTTCCTGTTTTGGTGGGATTGTTCAAATGGTGCTTAATGTTCATTCTTAGCTCTGCTAATGGATGTTACCTTCCTTGAAGCCAATAAAAGCACTCTCTCAGTTGCAGTCTTTTGGGAAAAATCCGCCATGGACCGGCGTTCCTTCTCACGGGAGAGAACTGTGTTAAACTCCAGGCTGTGCTGTATAATTAAAGCACAAATTAGAATGGTTTGGCTTGTTGTTTCTTGTTCAGTAATAAAATTCTTCGACGCCACTGTTTTAGAGGGCTCCTTTCTGCTTTTTTTGAATATAGGAGTAATGAGATGAAGGGAACAGAAGGAATAGGCAGACTTAAGGTGAGGAGACAAAATGAGAGGAGAACAGCTAATGTTAACAAGCGAATGGGGCTGGAGAAATAACATGACGGAAGGAGGGAAAGGAGATACAGAAATGTCATGAATCCGGAGCTACGTGACAGACACATAAGCTAGGTGACAGTTCAAAGTTAACACCGCCCTGCTTCTGTGAAAATGTGAAAGGTAAAACAGACAGAGCTGGGGTGTCATTGTGATTTCAGGGTAAATGCTAGACTGAACAAGAAAAACTAAATATTTCCTGTTTGTGTGGATTTGGGACTTTAAATGAGATGGTTTTCTCATGATGCCTGTTCCAAAGACCCCTTATTATATTAGGACATATTAAACAAAGGCCAATGTTAGATAGAGTTGATTTTTCACATTCACATGCATTCACATGCATTCACATGCCTCAGATGGCAAAGCTCTACAAAGAGTGGTCAAGACAGTGCAGAGCATTACCAGGACTGATCTGCCAGTCCTGCAGGACCTCTACACCCAACGGTGTAAGAAGAAGGCCCATAATATTCTAAAGGACCACAGTCACCCCAGCCACAAACTATTTTCTCTGCTCCCATCTGGAAAACGCTTCAATAGGTTCCGAGACAGCTTTTCCCCCTATATAATAAGACTGATAAACCACTGACCCCTCCCTTGAATAGTGAGACATTATCAATCAAAGTCTGTCTGTATATAGTTTATATTCTATATGTATATAATTGGAGTATTTATTTAATTATCTATCTATCTATCTATCTATCTAGCTATCTATCATCTGTTATTGCACAGATGACAAATAAACTTGAAAGCTTGAAACATATACACGTTAAGTAAAAATATGTGGACACCTGAGCATCACCCCTATGTGTGTTTGTTGAACCTCCCATTCCAAACCTGTGGGTATTAATATGGAGTAGTCACCCCCCCATTGCTGTTATGTCAACCCCCCCCCACTCTTCTGGGAAGGCCTTCCACCAGATTTTGGGAATTTGTACCCATTTGACCACAAGAGCATCAGTGAGGTTGGACGAGAAGACCTAGCTCATGGTTGGCATTCCGGTTCATCCCAAAGGGGTTTGGTGGGGTGGAGGTCATGGCTCTGTGGAGCCACTCAAGTTATTTTGCACCAACCTGGGCAAACCATGTGTTTATGGAGCTTGCTTGGTTCATGTGGGGGCGCAGTCATGCTAGAGCCGGAAAGGAGCTTCTTCCCCAAACTGTGGCCACAAAGCCGGAAGCACACAATTGTCTAGAATGTGTTTGTCTGCCACGTGTGTGCGACTGAAACAGCTCAGTTATTAGAAGGGGGTCCGCTTCCTTTTGGCCACTAGTACGTGAGATGGCTCATTTCACAATTGCAATAAATTTCAGAGTTTATAAAAGCTATTTGTGAAATGCAAACTGACAGCAAAAGAGTCCCGCTTATTGCACAATAATTCAGTTTGCTCGCAAAAATAGAATTAATTGGATGCACAGCTGATACAAATACAAAAGGAAAGACAGATAATGAAGTAGTAGTGAATGAAGCGACACTTGCAAGATTCAGAGCATGAACTGAGCAACTGTATCTATCAATGTTGCTTTTAATAACTGAGGTTTAATTTAAGATTTGGGCAGTGATCAGTTTCAATGGTCGCCTTCCCAAAAGACAAAATGACACTCATTCTCCGCACTCTTTAACAAACAGCTTGACGTTGGCGGCGGTGCTTCTGTAAACCTCAGCGCTGTTGTCTGTTAAATACGTTTAACTGACAAGGTCACATTGCATCTTTTTTGTCAAAATGTGCAGAAAGCAGGTTTTCGGGAAAAAAAAGAGGCTCTTGGCAAAGGCAATTACAGTGAGAATGAGCACACAGAGGGAGTCCAGAGAGGCTCAGTTTGCAGAAAGGCCAGCCAAAGGTCATGCAGGCCTTTCACATCATTGGAGATCCATCAGGATCCTTAGCCAGAAAAATTGAGCTTCCTGTGTTTGTTTCTGCGAGAAGATGTGGAAATCATCCTGCATATATTAGCAACCTTAGCCTGGAATATTTGTGGAATTGAAAATCCTAAAGTATTCTTGAATGTCGCTTTACACTCCTAAGGTTCTATGGAGAGCTTGTTTAGTGCAGAAGTATTCTTGACTTTTGGCATCCAAATATGTGGTGTCACTAAGCTTGCGTACAGAACAGCATGGTTACGCTATGGATCTAACCAGAACCCCAGGGGGCACCTTTCCATAGACCGCCCCAGCAGTGAAGAGATCCTCGACCCACGCAGCTTCACTCTCATCCACAATGAGTGCCCACACCGATGGGAAAGTGGCTCCATCTGCAGCCAGGGCTCAGACTCCTCGGTGAGGTGACAGGAGGCTACGCTGCCACTCAGCAAAAAGCCACCACATCTGCTTGTATGTTAACAGGACTTGAGTATGATGAGTGTAGCACAGTTCCAGCTGAACCAGGGCCAGGGGGTGTTCGAGCACAGAGACTGACCCAACCACACAGGGGAGGAAGCCAGATCCCATGACGCAAGCACAAAAGAGATGCGAGGATAGAAAAAAATGTGCAATGCTGAGTGCGCTATATGCATGTCCTCTATAGTGTTGCAGTCTGAGTGTTACAGTAAATAGGGCAACCTTAAGTCAAGTATTGCCATATTTATAATGTTGAGAAAAATTCAACGTCTTGTGTCTGTTGTGCATCACCTACAATCTAGCAAATCAAAAAAAAATCTAATCTGAATTTCCTGTCCCTTTAAGTCACCTTGAACAAAGGCATTAGCTAAATTAAAAAAAAAATCAATAATAATAATAGTATTAAATTTTATTTTGTGTACAGGCAGCATGTTGGCACAGAGAGTTGGTGCTGATGCCACACAGCTCGTGGGTTTGGACATGGGCTTAATTTCAGTTCAGTACTTATGGAGTTTGTGCGTCCAGGTGCTCTGATCTAGCTCCACAATCCAAAGACATATGCTTCAGTTGGCTCGATTTTTTGACTGCAATGTGATAGTGAGGTGCAGTGTCCAGCTTGAACCCCACCCTGTGCACTGTTCTGCAGGGATAGTGACAGATACTGACTGCTCTTGTACGCAGTACTGTGTTTGAAATTCACACATATTTTCATAAATAATCTAACATTTTGGATCCTATGTGTACCTCGACTGCTTTTCTGTCCAAGAGATTTTGAAGTGTAGAAACTGAGAAAAATAGGATTCATTTTTGGATTTTCAGATTTGTCGCCACAAAAAAAGTTGTGCTAACTCCTTGTACTCCGTATTGTGTATCAGTATCGCAGTGAGTACTCTGTGACACGTTATAATTTTCTGGACATACTTTTTGCAGTTCTTATTCTCCTTGACCTCTCTAAGCATTTGACATAATTAACCACCGGATCTTACTTTCTTCATCTGAACAGTTTGGAACACTTTTTCCAATCTGTTCCACTTCCCTTGACGGCGTTGTTACCCCTCACCAGCATCTTCAGTCACCACTACAGAGAAGATTCATAGCTCTTCCTTTGCTCCCAAATGGCACAGAAGTGTCTTCTCTCACTGTATGGTGCCTCTCTGACATCTTTACCCAGATGACCAATCACATCTGCTATGTAATTTTTCTAAGAACGAGATCCTCCATCTCCCGACTTGGCCGATGCACCTTTGAAGAGCTCTTTATCAAACTGGACAACTTGCTCACCTCATTCATCTTGTTACTCAATTGACTGAAGTCTTTGCTTTTCCCAGCAAATTGAAACCATAACCCATGGAGACATCTCCTCTACAACATACAGTACATGTAATACATATGCACACCTCACACCATCTGTTACCATGGATTACCTCCTATCTGCCCTTTTGGCCTCTGCCATCAGACCTTTGTAGCTGATCCAGAAAGTCAGAGCATGAGTTGTGTCTGACCCCACATAATGCCCCCATGTGTCTCCCCCCCACACACACACACAAATTTCTCTCCAGCGACTTCCTAAAGCTGCCCATGTCAAATTCAGGCTTTGCTCTGGTTGAGGCCAACCAGACTATCATAAGAGGCATAATAAAAACAAGATCTGATCATTCCCAAACAAGCAGGATAAACTCCTCTACCTTTGCTTGTTTGGTGTTTCAAAAAAGGCTTCATAACAAATGTTTCAGACTCATTTCTCTGCTTGCAGCTAAATAGGTTCATCACAAACTGCTATGAACAATGCTCACTCTTTAGGCAGCTACTAGGCAGTAGATACTCAATACCAGCAAAATGGTGGCATCAGGGAAACAGCCCATGGTTCAGTTATAGAGATTTTATCTGTTCGTCTGCTGTTGAAACCACTCGTTTCAGAATTGTACACCCCTTTAAAGAAAAGAATTTACTAAATAAATAAATATAAATGTTTACAGTTTCAACAACATAGTGCAGTTTCATTTTGTGAGCACTTAAACAAGACTTTTCCCCATTTAAAACTGTATATTGTACACGTTCATATCAAAAGGCTAAACTGGGATCCATTACCTCTGCAGTTTAAAAGAAGGGTACCAATGCAGTCTTCTTCATCTTTCGGCTGCTCCCGTTAGGGGTCGCCACAGCGGATCAATTTGTCTGCATATTTGGTTTGGCAAATTTTTACGCTGGATGCCCTTCCTGACGCAACCCTCTCCATTTATTCGGGCTTGGGACCGGCACAAAGAAATACACTGGTTTGTGCATCCCCTTGTGGCTGGATTAAGGGTACCGATGCAGTCATAAAATACCTACCATTTTCACTTCGGAAGTTGGAAGTGCTAGCCTGGTTATGGCTGGAAGTCTCGCATTTGCCGTCGAGTGAGGTTATTGGGGCTCCCGCTTGGACTACACGAATGGGACCAACGTGGAGGCAGGGTGGTGCCCGCTGGGGCAGAAGTAGCCCGGTGCCCTTAGTGTAGATGTGTGTGCGCGTAACTGACTGCTGGGTATGGCCAGGGGTTTGGTCTAACACTTCCCTCCTGAAATCAATTTGTACCAAAACTCAAATTTGCAAACACTACTTTACTGTTCTCACTATACAAGCACTACAGTTACGGCAGCACCAGCTATCTTTAGGTAAGAGCAACAAATATAAACAATAAATGAGTATAAAAGTGTAAAATGTTACTGCTAATGAAAAGGCAGCCTTAACAGACGTCAGCTTACAATTATTTTTGGCTTTCTTCCTGACGTCAGCCTGCCTTTTGCCACTTTACAGTGAGCCTCACAAGAGAACCGAGAACCACATCTCGGTTCCTGAAGCAAATGTTTTTTTCATTTTTATTTATTGATTGATTTATTTTTTGAAGTAAGAAGATCGTCTAGTTTTCCCATGATGTGCATCATTGTAATTTGTACTAAAAAGCTGGATTGTCTTCATTGTCTTCCCACAGACCAAACTACTGATACATCCTGAATGAATCATCCAGCGTCTGGCATACCCCCCTCCTCTATTCCTCCTCCTAACAATAGGCGCAGCGCTTCGTCGCCACATCATATTTATTTTTACATTGCATGAAGTTAATTTTTTTTGAGGGAGTACTTTGAGCTTTGCTTCTTTGTTTTTGGGTGGTCTGAAGTTATCTGAAGATTTACTCAGGGCTATGTAATATTTCAAAGCCATGTAATCTTTTCATTTTTAAGCAGCACTGTCCATGTTTTGCCAACAGAAACATTTTGTGAGTTTGCCCATCTGATGTCCTTGTGAGTTTTCTTTATATATCATTTGAAGTTCAGTTGGCCAGGGAGAATAAAGATGACAGCCCTCTTGTGCACATTTATCTCAAATTGTAAACATCACAATTTACAGTTTTTGAGTTTATTTCTATATTTTCACTGTTTTCATCACTGTTTTTTTTTTTTTTCAAAAAATTCTTACAAAGTAAATACGGCCTTTCCGAAGGGCGCATAGAGGTTTACATCTCAAGAATTTGCTTTAGAGACTTCATTCAGCATTTTGGTTTTTTATACCTATTGGCTGACTGACTATGGGTTTTCTGCAGGTGCTCTGGTTTTCTCCCACAGTCCAAACACTTGTATTTCAGGTTATCTGATGAATATAAAACATCTGTAAGGTGTTCATGTACGAGGAACTGTTTGTGGGCAGCTACCCTGTAATGGACTGGCGTGCTGTCCCCTCCTAGTCTAATGTACAGGGAATGCAGGATACCAGATCCAGACCACCAAGGTCTTGACCTGGACAAATAGTCATGGATGGATGGATGGATGGATGGATGGATGGATGGATGGAAGGAAGGAATCTGGTTATGGCAAAAAAAAAATGCTGAAAGGATCTCCATCCTGATACCGATACAAGATCTGATTGTCACTATTCTCCATCAAGAGTGCTGTACTTTGGTACCTCTGGTAAGCTGATGGTTTCCGCCACAAGGCATCCAAAAGTAAAAATCAACAGATTCACAGTTTTAACTCTGATGTGGTGCAATAAGGTCTCAGAGGTCTTGAGGTCTCAAAGTCCTCAAACCAGCTCTCTCTCTGAACTCACTTCTCTCCTGATCTCCTAACAGCTCCATAAATTTCCATCATACCATCTGTCATGATCACCTTTGCATTCCTTATTAGACTCAGTTCTATAGGCCGCTAGACATAATTTGCACCTGCAAAAATGATGGTATTGGACAAACTGTCTGTAATTCAGTAGTCTCCTGTCTGCATCTAAAGCTCCTCACCTGTTGCCAAATGCACTTTTGTTTGCTCTGAGTTCTGTGCTCCTTTGAAAGAAAGTTTCTACATTTTCTAATGAAATTGAAACTGAAATTTGGATGTCAAAATTCAAAAGAGATCACCTGGAAGAGGAAGTGTAAATGAGTCTGGATCAAATCTCCCTCCTGGCCAATATCAAGACAGCTCAAAGGTCCAAGATTTATAAGCCTTAACCATAGGGCTAAGGTGCTGAGTGAGTCTGGGGCAACATTCCTAAGATAAGTAGGATAGCTGTTTTGTTATTTTCCTCTGTGTCCTTTTCCCCTAATAAAATCCTCCTTATGGGTCTTCATTGTCCCCATCAGTGCCAGTCCCTACAATGTGCTGTTTTTACTGCATCAAGAGATTTTTTTTATTTCATTATTTTAGTTTTTCTGCAACATTATACAGCTACTCTCACATATCACTTTGATATAAAAAAATCTTTAAGCAGTAATTCGGTGAACATTTTTGGGATGTGTTGCATTTTAATCTTAAATACTATGAAACTGCATAATTTTGCACTTTAATACTCATCCTCCTCATGCTACATCAGCACATCCCATTCAAATAAGCAGCTGGGTCACATGTGGGTTTCCCATCATAAAAAATATTCTTGCTGTACATCCACCCTAACATGAAAATGTATTTAGGCTGCACATTCATCCTAACCTTAAGACCTACGCTTGCTACACCCCCACCTACACGTGACAAACTTCTATTTAGCAGAGTACTGGGTGACGCAGATGCCTACTTTGCATGTATGGATTTCCAGTCCTAAATAACAGGAAAATGTGAAGGAAGCCAATTGTTATTCATCATTTTATTCAATTTCACCACAAAAATAATTGCTACACTTTGTGTCCAAAAAGAGATTTAAATTTGTTTTAAAGAAGTCCAACTTACTGCATGCAATTCCTTTGTAATGATTCCAAAAAATGGAGGTGAAGGAAATCCAGCATTGGCTTGAATATAAGACGACCCCATGGTCTTTTTGGGTTCACCATCTTTGAACACAACATTCTGTAACTATATTTCTTGGCTGTTTGAGATTAGTTTGATGCCTCTGCCTCATTGATCGCTGTTATCTTAAAATTGTCATCATAACTCCCTTTCAGTCCTTGGATAATTTGGCTTAACTTTGAGCTATGTTTTTCCAGACCATCTCATGGTTTTGCCATCTTTCACACTTGCTAACTGCAGTTGATCATTTCTGTGGATAATTGATGCCAGTGGATAAGTGACGCCACCTACTGGTGTCATATGGTACATGACTTGTGTGGGTCTAGTCCTCAAATATAAGATGACCACATATTTTTCAAATGTAATTCCCAGAAAAAATGGCATCTTATATTTGGGCCAATACAGTACAGGACTTTCAAATTCATCCATTTTGTTTTCCACTCAACACTGCCTTAAAACGCATTGTTCTTGCCAAGCTGTATTCTTGATTTGTGAAATGTAGGATGTTATTGCCATCTTGGCAGTAAGAGGTTCAGAGGCTAAAAGACATGGACCTGTGAGCTGCTAGATTACATAGGAAAAATGGAAATGAAACAGACAAAGGGTCAAATAGTCTCAGCGATGAACCTTTGGCATTTCTTGGCAAAAAAAAAACTTCTTTGGTTGCATTACAGTGAAATATTTTTGGCGTGGCTGCATCTGGGGACTGTGAGAGCAGGAAAGGTTGTGTCATCCTTCGTAATAGGCAGTGTGTTTTGTGTCCTCATGGCCTCTCCTGCTGTCTTACAGCATTTCACTCTGTTCGGCAAGTCTGTGTTCAGCAACAACTTATTTGGCGCAAGCACTACATATCACATTCTTTGTGTCTTGCACTCCGGTAAAGGGTAACGTGTGAAGAGCGTGGTTAGAGGAAGATTAAAACGCAAGTATAAATAACAGCTTACATAATGTTTACTTTGGTTGCAGCATTTCCAAGCACGGTGCATGTAATCGCTGAAGTCCTCAAACACATCTGAGCTATTATAGCCACAGATTTCCAAAAATACTGTATTTGACCTGGCAAACTGAACCTGAAACAGAACACAGAAAAAAATTGTAACTTTTCAGTTTAGCTATCTGTAGTGCGTGATGTCAGCAGAATTGAAGATCATTAAGTAAAATTGATCTCATGTGGATCTTAGAGTATTTAAATTCAACACTTAGCAGCCATCATGAGCACCAGTTTATCGTTTAAAGTGAGAAGGCTGCAGCGCAAGATTTTACTATTGTGTTCGTGCAAAGCAAATAATTTTATTAAGGAAGAATGATATGAACAATTAATGTTTTTTTATTAGACTACAGGGTATAGCCGTTCCAGTGCCCTGAGGGTAGCACTGATGTCAGGGATTAAAGGGATTAAATTGTGCAATAAAAACATACCCTGTATAAAAATAAATCCCAAACTGTATATTGGAGTAATTATAGCTGCGCACCAAAGAAAGGCACCATTACAGGGAGTAACACAGGCAGCGGAGATGAGTAAAGATGCTCTGTTTACTCCAGAGGGTGGTATTGTTGTTAGAAAGTGTTCACAAGTGCAGTTACATCCGCTGCTCCATCCATTACCATTAACCACTTCTCCTGGTCAGGGTCTCATCGGCCCAGAGCCTATCCCAGAATTACTGGGCACTAACATGGGGGGGTACAGGACGGGACGCCAGTCCACTGCAGGGTGTTTATCACTTCGGTTACAATTAATCAGTGTGTGCTGAGAACGGTAAACCTACCAGGGAAGTTTTAGGGCCTTTGCAGGCCAACTCCAAAGAAGCAAAGACCAAAAAGAGCTTTGAATTCCAAATTAAAATGATGCTGAGAAAGAGGCTGAAGGGAGGCTCAATTCCCCCTGTAGCAAACAAACAGTAGAAAAAGAACACAATTGGGCCAGCAAGCACAATCATTCAGTTTTATTGGACATAAATCTGTGTCAAGGAATCACAATTTAAAGTGTTTCATTTGAATTCTTCACATGGTAAACATTGAGAGCACAACTGCAGTGCTTCCGGTTGTCACACATGCACGCACACACACACGTACACACACACACACACACACACACACACACACACACGCACGCACAAAACTGTTCAAGACCCCCCCTCCCCAAGGCTTGCGCACACATACAGAGACGCCTAGCTGGAAAGGGGGGGGGGTGTGTGTTTTAAAGTGCTCTAATGCACAATTCCTCGTGGAGGAAGAGAAGGGAGGCGTGCCAGGCCTACGTTCCATCTCGGGTTCGGCCTCCTGCGTACGTCATTGTGCATTGCTGCGTTTGCTTGTGATGCCACGCGGTCTGTTTGGATGGGATCGCCTTTTGGCCTTGCATACGAATGACGCGGGCAGACACAAAACACCGCGTTCTCTGTGCTGTCGTGGCGTTGAAAGAAACTTTGGGGCCAAGTTATGCATTGCCGTGTAAATATGTAATGGAAACTAATCGACGGGATCCTAAAACTAACATCGGTCATCATAACATATGTGAATACATTCTCTGATCTAACTTATCATTTAGAAGTACATAGCCATTACATAGATGTATATATTCTGCTATATAGTGTACAGAAAAAGCACCCACATAAAATAAGTACAACTGACCGTAGTGCACTGCGGTGAGCCCTGTGCTGAGCTTTACCATTTACATTCTATAAGAGCTACAGGTAGTGGCTGTAAACCAGTACTTAGATCATCCCTTTCACAGTCGCTGAATTGCAGTGTGTTGTCCCAAACTGACAGCTCTACAGTTATCACTTGACATCTTCTGCAGATGTTGGCTACTCTTGTGCCTTGCTATTCTTTGTGCTTTTTCCACGGCAGCATCCATCTGCTATTACGTCTGCTGTGTTTAGATGCGCTTTTTTATTTATTTTTATTTTTTTGTTAGTGTTCGGGTCCGTGTTTCCCGTTAGCGCTGAGAGGAATGTAGGAGTGAGACGGAAGAAAGAGAGAGGCCCAAGGATAAACAAAGCAAAGGACATCAACCTCTGTGTCAAGCCCAGAGCGCAGAATTATAAAGCACTACATACACTCACAAACACACCCACATAGAAGAACACCTTCACAAATTCTGTTCACGTTCACAGGCCAGAAAACATAAAAATGTCCATCACAATTTTGGGGCAAGCTCTAATATATGAAGAGCTCTATTAAGAATAGTAATAGCAATATTGACAATAATAAGATGAGATGAGATTGTAGATGGAATGTTCCAGATGTTCAGAATGTTCAAGAATGTAAAACAAAAAAAAAAAAAAAAAATCTGACTAGGTCACTCAGAGGTCACAGACAACCCTGCCATGAGCCGTATGTTTTCGTGATCCTAGATTGACTTTGGGTGCCAAGTGACTGACACGAGCAGCTCCCCATCCCTGCGTTCCAGCAACAAGTTTCAGAAGGGAGCAGTTCAGAAACAACAAACGTCTGCCACATGGCTAGAAGATACAGCAGTTACATACTGTTTCACGGCAGACCACAACCAACACTGCGTCTAGCTGGTCCAAAGCGCACGGCTTTACACACTGGTACAAAGGAACAGGACAAAAGCGCAGGCGTGTTTTAGTTATGAGGCCCGAAAAAGTAAAAGTACCACTCAGATTCTATAATGTGTGGAAACAGAGATGTGGTTACCATGGTGAGCCATGTGGCAGATGTTCTGCACAAGGACTGCGCTAACATTGGGATCTCAAGGTAATGGCGGAGCGGGTGAGGCGAAAGGAAAGAAGCCAGGACCCTGCGATCACACTGTTTCCCCCTTCAGGTCCACAGTAAAAAGAACAAAATGGCTGTACTCAAATTGCACACATGGCCCTCTCCGTGGCAGAGGGTCCTGTCAAAATCTTCTCCGGCACTCACATATCCAGGCAGCGGTGCACAACACCCTCCTGTCCAACTCGTGCTGCCAGGGGACCATTACATCACCAGGGTGAGGACTGAGCCAAGGGCTGGGAGAGGTAGCTGTGCAAACAAGCCGTCACAAAAAAAAAAACTAACAACAAAATACCAAAGAGCTTCGATCCATATCATCTGTGTACATACAGCATGGTCACGTGAACACGGAGATAGACACAATAATATGATAGATACACATATATAGCGATATAGAGAATAACTAAGAGACTGATTCGTGGGTAAACTGATTTTGCGTCACAAGATCATAGCAGGTTGCAAAATTGCACTTCATAATCACAATATAACAGTAAAAATTTGTCCAGCTGCTGGAGCAGAACGTAGATATGACTGGATTCAGTGCGACAGCAGCAACCGCAAAGCAGAACTATGAACCACAGCAGCCCATTCCCCCTTGGAATGATCTATGGGCAACATCTGAGTCATGGCTGTTAGAAGGTGAAGTGCGCATCCGTTACCTGGGCACGGCTGAGTTTCCATTAAAAAGGCAAACGTTTAAACCACAACCGGTTAAAAGCAGCGCGTCTGCACAGACGGCAACGAGTCCGCATCTGCCGTCGAGTTTTACAGCCAGTTTGCCACAGACAGGACACACGCTGTGCTCGCGAGCTCCAGGTCACGGAGACTGTCCGCATCCCAGCAAGCCCTGCTGACCTGGAACACCTCAGCTGGCGGACCACAAATCCAACCAGAACAACATTTTCACAAAGACCATCGTGGTCACCTCCCTGAATGAATTTTTTTTTTTCCCTGTCATTCGCTTACAACCAGGTTGCCACATGGCTCAAAATCAAGATGTCATAGTTCACTTTGGTCAGAGCAGAGTCCAGATTTCTGAGATCAAAATACCGTTTAGAAAGCTAAGCTCCTGGTGAAGGTGGACAGTAGAAGACAAGGGAAAGTCTTGTATAGATAGTAACCAAATTATCTCATGCAATGCGTGTTCTGACCGGCCCATATGCTTACTGTATTCATTATTATTATTATTATTATTATTATTATTATTATTATTATTATTAATTAGTTGCTTAGCTGACACCTTCATCCAAAGTTACTTACAGTATTTAACCTGTATATTCTGATGGGCATTACAGTTGAGCATTTAAGATACCCATGCTACCAGAGCAGTGGCAGAGAGTGGGGCTTAAACTGGTAAAATCCCGCTTACAGGTTAATAAATGCTACATCCTAATTAATTTAGTATATATTCTGATATTTCAATGAGAGCTGGAAGGGTTCCAGCTAACTTATCTAGTTGTTTAGCATGGGTTTAACTGCTTAAAAGGAATTATAAAGTCATTCTGGCAACCATATCAAATTGACTGATTACAAGAGTAAAATGACTGAGGTGGGGGAGCGCTGCAGGCCCCTAGAAGCCAAGCTTGTCACAACCCCACACTCTAGCCCATGCCAGGCTGGCAAATCACAATATTTCACTAACCACTTCAAGAAAAAAAACAAAAAGACATTAAAAAATACACTAGTACACAGATCTGAGCTGGTCTTCAGGGTGCTGGGCCCTCCACTCTGGGAAAGGGGACCCAGCTGGTGCATTGCATGATGGGACTGGGGAAGCAGGGGTTAGTTCTGTCGTTTGGGTAGGAAACTGAGGATGAACTCTCCCACACCCAGGAAGTAGACCACCTGCGCAATGCCAAAGAGAGGCGCAATGACCAGCGCTCGGCAGTACGCCCCCTTTAGGAAGGCCGTAGGTCCCTCCCGCTGCAGGATCTTCCTGTGAGGACGATAGGGCAGTGGACTGTTTAGGCATTCAAACTTTACATCTGCAGGCTGCCTGTGTAATCTGTTTTATGGTTGCCTCCTGAACTACACTGCAGAGGTGTGCTCACACCTGAATGTGGCAAAATAACAGCGAGAGCTTGAGGCAGGTGAGCTCACCTGATGCAGTCTGTCACCCCGCTGTAAGTGTCTTCATGAGTACCGCGTGTTAGAGACTGCAGTCTGGTCTTTATCACTGTAGTGGTAAACAAGCATGTTCACAGCACACTCACTCGCGTTCATGAACCCTGCGACTTTCCTTCTTGATGATGTCCTCTATTATTGCAAATAATTTCCAGTTTTCCAAAAAACCTCATGTTGGACTAAGTTCCGCCGAGGCAACAAATTGCACATTTTTTACTTATTTCGGTAATTAATGAAGAAAGTTATCCATCACCTACTGGTGCTGTAGGAAAAAGTATTTGCCCCCATTACATGTGATAACGGGTTGCGGCACCTTTAGCTGCAATGACTGCAACAAAACACTTTCTGTAATCCAGTATCAGCCCCCTTGTTGAGACAATTTAGCCCACCGTTCCTGACTTTAATACAGAAGCATTAGAAGGTTTTTGAGAAAGAGTTACAAAGTTCCACAAGCCGCTTGTTTCATGTTCTGTCACAGAACCTCTATTTGAGTTTGGGGTCTGGACTTCACTAGGCCACTCAATCTTAAATTAGGCTTCTTTTTGGCCATTCTGATATGAACTTGCATTTTTGGTTTTTGGATCCTTGACTTGCTAAATGGCCCTACGACTCTTCAGTTTCAGCTCACAAATCGATGACTGGACAGTCTCCTTAAACAGAAACCCCTCAAATTACCAAAATGGCTCAGGAAAGACCCTAAGGCAGCAAAGCTTCTCCACACCACCATACTGTTATTACCACCAAGTGCTTTCATTACACCAGACATAATAGAGCCAATATCATCCAAAAAGTTCCATTTTTGAATCATCTGTCCTCAGAGGTTTTGCTGCAAGGCTTCTAGATCATCCACATGCTCTTCTGCTAATTAGTCAAGCATGTGTGTTCTTCATGGTTGTCATGGTTGCCACCTTGCTACTCTCCCATGAAGCCCATCTCTACACAGGGTCTTTCTGATTGTGGAGTCATGAACAGTGGATCTTGGGTGAGGGAAGAGAAACCTATAGATGTGACTTCCTACATGACTTTATGCTGCACTCTCGGAAAAATGTTGTCAGGGAGGTGACCCCTGAGAAAATTCACTACTATTCCAAATGTTCTTTATTTGAAAGCTGGGGCTCTCGTTTTGGCTTTGTAACTCTTTCCAGACTGATAGAAATCATCTATTGACTGTCTACTGACCATAGCACGATGTGTCTGTTGAATATTTGTGCAGGCAATTGGACTCTGATAGTAAGGATCAAACTAAATGAGGTTTCTCTTAAGCAGAGATGCTGTAAAATTAATCAGCTGATATTAACTCTGCCTCTACTTGAGTTGATTTCTTTCTTCTTTGCATGAATGAAAAAAGTAAAGGTTCCCTTCAGCTAATGTTAGATTTTGGTTGAAGACCTGAAAAAAACTCAAACTAGCAAAAAATTAAGGAAATCAGGAAAGGGGCAAATACTTTTTCACAACATTGTACGTCCCCATACAAATACACACAGAATTCACGCACAAATGTACTCATGCATTCAAATTTACATTACATGGCCAAAAGTATATGGACCCCCCCCACTTCTAATGACTGAGCTGAACTGTTTTAGTCGCACCCACAAAGCAGACAAACACATTCTAGACAATTGTGCGCTTCCAGCTTTGTGGCCACAGTTTAGGGAAGAAGGTCCTTTCCTGCTCCAGCATGATGGGACCCTCCCCATCCATAAAGTGAGCTCCATGGTTTGCCCAAGTCGCTGTGGAAGAACTTGAGTGGCTGCACAGAGCCCTGACTTCAACCACTGAACACCTTTGGGATAAACTGAAATGCCAACTGCGAGTCAGGCCTTCTCGCCCACCCTCACTCATGCTCTTGTGACTGAATGGGCACAAATTCCCCAAATCCGGTAAAAAGCCTTCCCAGAAGAGTGGGGGGTTGTTATAGCAGC
Source organism: Heterotis niloticus (assembly GCA_018136845.1). NCBI lineage: Eukaryota > Metazoa > Chordata > Actinopteri > Osteoglossiformes > Osteoglossidae > Heterotis > Heterotis niloticus. The sequence goes on along the minus strand of CM030901.1, from coordinate 13,974,069 downwards.
AAAGGCAGGGGGACAACTCCATATTAAGGCCCTTGGGTTTGGAATGGGACGTTCAACAAGTACAGATGGGGTGATGCTCAGGTGTCCACATACTTTTGGCCATATAGTGTATATTCATGTAACTGAATACTCATATTTGCAATAAACAGCTTTCACAGAAATGTACATCAGCAAAAAAAGCTCAGCGTCCTTATTTGCATACATACAGACACTTGAGATTAAGGCTAATAACCATGTTAGCACACATGTACAAAAATCAGCACAATAACCCTAAAATGTTACACCCATGCAGGTGACCACACATCAGTAATCTTAAGGAACTTGTTTGCCAGAGTAGTGTTTGCAGTGGAGCATCATGCCAAGCTCACCATCCACGGGATTCACTGCCACAGCAGCTGTGCTGCCCGCGATGCAACCCGAGATGAAGGACACGTAGAAGGGGGCGAGGCCCTCCTCTCCACGGCGACCCAGGTTATTGAGGTTGGCGAAGAGAGGGAAGTAGATGATGGAAAAGGGCACGTCCCTGAGGGAGTCAGTGAGACGTGAACAGTTAGAGAGCCCCATTAGACTGCCATCTCCCTGACAAACAACCAGTTGTAGAACTCGCACAAGCCTGACCCCTGACAAAGCACAACACACTGTGGAGCAGCCTGAGCATACACACACGCTCCTGCCGGTCCGCCGACTGATCAGCAGAAAGAAACGGGCAGCAAAATGATAGACATAACAGCTACACGCAATGGCTTGACTTTTGGCCATTTGTTTAGCCAGCTTAATACATTAACAAACCGGAATAAATAATATCACAAATTTGAAACATGCTCATTTCCTCTCATAATGTGAAACCAATTTGTTCTGCAAACTCAACCCTTTAGCCAGATTTGGATTGTGAGAGTGTCGAATTAGCAGTATCCCTTCAGGAAAACAATAATTGGTTCCCAGACAAAAAAATGTCACCTACAATTACAGTGGGTCCCCTACCAAACATTATTGAGACCGAGGGTTTGTTTGCTGCTCAAAAAGTGTGGTAGTCAAATGTGACACAGAGCAATTACAGGCACTTTTGGAAAAACTGTGCATCACGCTGAAGAAAAGCGTCTAATAAATGAAAACATGCACACGTGAGCAACCAAGAGAGCTGCAGCGGGTGCGAGGTAACAGCCGGGTTTTTCTGGCATGAGCCGAGTCTCTCTTTCTTCCGAGTTCTGCGCCAGAGATGTCCACAACAGTCAAAAAGCCCAAAAAAGACCCAGACCAGCATGTTGGTGCTCCCCAGTAGCTGCTCCATTCCTTTGCTTACCCCACACACCACACCCAAAGCAAGTGTGATAATAAGACATAAAGGCATAATTATACGAAATTTCAAAAAGCAATATGTTATTTACCTTAAGATGCAGCTAACAAGCGTGCATCAATTCATTACATGGAGGTGGCGGATGATGGAGAGGCACTGAACAGCTCAAAACTGGGCCGTAGGATCATCTACAGCTTGTTCACTTTGTCTTTGCTTCTTTCCAACCTTCTATTTTGAAAAAAAGGCAGCTCTTACAGTTCGCAATTGATACCGCCAGTGCTTCAGTGCACGATTCCAACTGGTACGGCAGGCATCTTTTTCTGGAAAAAACAAATACTAAACCTTTCTCAAAAAAGTTCATAATGGCTACCAGTTCACTGGTCAAAAGGTCTCAAGTAGGGGCCCGAATGTAATTGAAACCTGAAAATAAAGGCTAGTTTTATACATAATAACACCAAACAGCGTTACATTTGTAACATAAGTTAATACTATTAATATTATTATAATATATACTAAATTAATACTATTTCTACTTTGTCTTTTAAATTTATATGTTAATCAATTCATTTATATACCAATAACCACTTGCCCAGGACTTGCCTGTAAGAAACAGTATGCACTGGACACAGACATTTTGATAATTTTGCTCACACATGTTTATGACAAAATAAAATTTCACAAAATCATTGCCAACGTCACTTCAGTTTTTCCATTTTTTTGGGCTTTACTGCCATGACCAATTTTACACCCCTATGTTGCCAAAGGAATAGAACAATTTTATGAATAAGAATATTTGTTAAAAAAGTAATATTAAATACAAATTTAAATTATAACATATATTATTCATATTCAAATATCAACTATCACATGTATCAAAATATATAAATAACCACAAAAGAATTTAAACTATAAAAGCAGTCTGTCAAACTGATCGCTGATATCAGTAACAGCATCCATGTGTGTATGTCCTTTTAAGACAGACTGCACTGCCGGTTTCACTCTGCACAGTGCCATCAGAGGTGCTGCACAGTGTTACTAACAAATGCTAGATGACCATTTAACCTTCATATAAAGGTTTTATGTACATTAGTGTGAGGGTATTCCTGTTGTCAAAGCTTTTTATATGATTTAAATCAATGAGTAAGTAGTTATACCTTTACAGTTTATTCTTATATAGAACCAAAGGTCCCAGGTGTGAATGCCAGCTCCTACTCTAGTGCCTACCATTGATCAAGGTACTTATCCTAAACTAACATGGTAACAATCACTGGTGTTTAAGTGTTAAAATCGCTGTAAGTAGCTTAGCACAGTAAGCTGCTCCAGAGTGAGTTCTGACGTGATAGATATTGAGCAGTATCTTCCCAACAACGTGTTTGCTGAATTTTATACTCCTTTCCCGACTGTTGCACTTTTACTCAAATCTCTGCTGTTTTAGATACTCTTGGGCACGGCTGACCACCAAAATGGTTTTGTTGTACATTTCTTACGGGATTTGAAATGCTTGCAATTTAAATATTCACATTGTAAACAACTAGCATCCCATCCAGGATGTATCCTTCCTCACAGTCTATGCTTCTGCAATATTTTCTGGACCACCACAGCCCTGCACTGGACACGCAGCTATCAAGAATGGATATATGTAGAGATGGATGGATGGATGGATGAATGGATGGATAGATTGATAAACCTTCCAAGCTAAACAAGCATCCCTTTAGTTATGCTCAAGTACGTACTAGTCTTTATATCGCTTTAATAAAAACAGTGAAACTAAATTGTGTGCTGAACTTCATGTCAAAATTTATACATCTGAAAGACAGTGCTGCTATGCTCCCCTGTGGGGGGTGCTGTACCTGAGTAGAGTGGCCCCCAAGCCCTTGTAGAGCCCTGCAATGCCTTTTTTCCTCAGCAGTTCCCGGGTCAACTGCATGGCTGTGGGCGACTTGGCCACCACTGGCCCCCCGGCCACTTGTGGCATCAGCTTCCTCTGAGCCTCTGAGAGAGAGGGACGACATAACAGACATAACCTCAACAGTAGGATATGATCTGTGAGCGGAGAGACAGATACAGAAGGAGGAGAGAGGAGACAGATGGTAGTACAAAAGAATCTGACAGAAGGAAAAAAGGAGAGACAAATCAGCAAAGACAAACATGGAACCAAGCCCACAAAGAGGGCGGCAAAAAAGTTAAATAAGCACTTACACAGACAAATGGTGAATAAGCGCAGACAAATAGACAGACAGATCCACAAATCTTTACCCACAAAGTAAAAACGTCGCTGTCAGAAGAACCAGACAGACATAAACTCAAAAAATGGCTTTAGGTCATTTAGACCACACGAGGGCAGCATTTACATTCATTTTAGTTTTCGTCTTTTTTACTTTCCACACTTCTTGTCCTCACTCACCAATTCGTCCAGCATCTTGCAGTTGGATTTTCAGCATCTCCATAGGAGTTGTGACAATCACCTTTGGCCAGAAATAATAGAAAAATATATTTATAAGTATTCAAAGTAAACAGCACAGACAACAGTACATTCCAGTGGCCTCTGTCTCTCAGTGCTGTATGTGCAGCTCTTCCCTTCTGCCGGTTCATTTGGGTTACGTGAAGTTTCTGTCTGTTAATCTATGACTCTTAAATATGCCTAGAAGACATCCTGTCTAAAGACAACATCGAAACAGTGCACAGAGAGACCAAGCGCACGCTGACCTGACAGGTGCCGGCTCCACATCCTGCCAACATCTCCTTGAACAACGTGAGCTTCTGCCTGAAAGGGGAGAGAAACCGACCATTCATTGAGCAACTGCTTGTTTGGCTTCGCTTGGATTTTTAAATACATTCCAATGTTTTGTGTGTGTTTTTTTTCTAACCAAGGTGTTCAATGTTACCTCCTTCTTAATCCGTCTGTTTCGCTTGCTACTTATCTCTGTATTTGTTGAAAAACTCAGCATCGAGCTAAAGCATCCCAAACTGTTTCAACATGGTAATCATTTTTCCTCTACAAATCCTATATTCGGACTCTCATCCATTTAGTTATTTTATAATGTCAGATCCCTGAGAAAACAGGTGTTGCTGCCGAGCCATGTTTAGACACCACCACCCCCCGGCACCACCTGGAGCTCTCAGCCACTAAGCAGAGTTCAAACCCATAGGGAGCCCCTGTAATACCCACTGCCTGTCAGTTTAGCAGGAAAAGGCCATGTGGCTCTTTCTGGAAAACCAAGCAATTAAAGTTAAGGGCCCATTTTTATGACAGCCTTTTGTATCAGCAAAAATAGGATGCGTTTTGAATCGAGAGTTTAATTCCCACCGCTCTGCATTAACATGTATGCTTGTATCGCCCTGCCAGACAACAGGCAGGTTCAGAGAGACGCTCACAAGGGACACAAGGAATCTGAGAAATGGCTTCCAGATATACGAGCTGTCAGTGTCAATATACAGATTCGTGTAGCTCATGGTGTTGTGATATTAAAGGAACTTGGCACAAAACAAATTCAAAACCAAAATGGTACATACTGTAGTATACTGCTCATGCATATACATACATGTACAGGTACAGTTTTGTACGTTTGTGTAGCTCCTTCTTTTGTTCGACATACATTGTTTAAACCCTGATGACCTTTAGCTCAAGCTGTTATGCTTCTGCTTTATATCGAAAATGGTTGTGCTGAATGTACACATCTTCTGGCCCACTTATTTGTGATGCAAGCATGTTTGTGCACATAAGCATTTTTACGTTGCATGCATCGCTGTGTCCCAAGCGGCATCTGCATTTGGCAACAAGCCATCAAATGCTGGTGCCTTCAGATCCAAGAACAGAGTCTAGGGACACCGGTGAACTCCTAGAGAAAAGGCGCTACAGCACTGAGCAGAATTACAAGGGTGTTGGTGCTGCAGTCCTTGCGAGAAGTCAAAACCTTCGGGTCTGACCAGGTTCCTGCTTGCTCTTGCTTTTCTGCTTTTGCTGATCGCACATAAAACAAAAAGCCTGGTAAAAACCCCCAAGTGGCTCCTTCGTTCCTCACATCACAACTTCCCTAAATTTAGTTCCTTCTTCTCTTTGAACCACCTCCTTAAACACCTGAATAACCATCACCCTAAATGTGGTCTGCAGCCCTGCTTTTGGCCACTTGGTACTGTAGACTCTATCGTTTCTAGGCAGCTACGCTGGGTACACACACAGTCTCACGCTCTAAAACATTAATATTTCACAAGCTAGCCAGGCCAGAAAAATCAATAATTTAACCTCAAAGGATTTCCTGTCGTCATGGAGATGGACAGATTAAACCATTCCACAAATCCAGCCATTCTGTGACACAACAAAAGCTGTAACATGAAGCCACCATGACACCACATGCATTATTTTTATATAACAGTAAAACAATTATCTGCACACCGCAACCCCACACAGTGCAGATTATAGTTATCTTCTAAAATATGCCAGAGCTGTGACATCAGTGTCAGCCTGTGATGAAGGAATTACTGTTTGCTCTGGAGCCAAAGTCATTCGCCAGATGTGCTGCAGTTTTTTAGGTGCGCAGTACAACTACCTTGTAGAGTACGACAAAGTGCACCAGTAAAGCCATTGAGACTGACAGCATCATGAAGACAGTAAGAATGACCTCAGTGCATTGAGATGATATTCTGGAGATTTATATTCTGTTCTCTCCTTGATTTGCCCAAAAAAGCAACGTAATGTCTCGTCCCACAGGTGGAAAGTAAAGAATATAGATGACGCATCCCGCTTCAGAAGATGCATAAAGGGTTTGAGACAAAAGCCTCTGTCCAGAGAATTAAGGAGTCTGATCAGCTGAATATAACTCAGACAGTAAAAGTGCACAGACGAATCCGCATGGCGATTTTAGGGCGACATCTGTCATTTGTCAAGCGGAGACAGAGCATCATGATCAGCAGCAGTGCTACTCGAAGGACAGCGCATCAGCTGAGCACAAAGGGCCATAAAGAAGAGCTGACAACTGCTGCTTGCAAACCACGAAGACACAAACTTTTTACATTTGAAAGGCTGAGAAGCTGACAAGCTGAATTACTGCAGCTTTAGGGAGTTTTTTTACAAAACGCTTGTAAAAATTATGATATATTTGAACAAAAGCATCAGTAATCTGTTAAGTGAAAGGAAAATTTTACTAAATTATTCCTATGAGCAGAAGAGTAGGGGATCACTGTGGCACCCAGGAGCGCAGCCTTGCTCACCTCTGGGTTCCAGGTGCAGCCACAGTATTTAAATATACTGCACTGCAGAGCTGTGTCATGGATGCTAATGCTAGTATCTCTGTTTGTGTTTTATTGCACTCTTTGTTTTGTTAACAGAAACATCATAAGGCCATTGCGAACAAAATGGGCAAACATATATTTCAATTCAAAATTGAGCATTGGTACCAATTACACTTCACACACAGAGACACACTGTCAGCTGATTTGCTAGTCGGGAATATATACAATATATGATGCAACGTCAGTTTGTCCACAAGTTGTGTAGTTGCTCTGGGTGTCTGACAGTGAGATTTGTCTGAATTAGGCTAACCATCTACCAGTCCATTTGATTTAGCCCGTGTTACAGTGTCCGCATGTCAGGTGACATCTCGGTGTCCCTTACCCATCTTTGGAGAAATGATGCCTGAAGAAATCATTAGCAGCCAACTTGATGGCTTTCTCTGGGGTAACCAGGGTTAGGTTTACTGCAGCTCCTGAAAAAGCAGCAAAGAAAATGGACTGAATGGAACGAATGCCAGCATTAAGAACTGTGACAGCATGTCGTCTTGGGTGCCTCACCTCTGTACATCCCAAAGTAGCCCTCCGATCGGATGGTCTTGATAAGGCAGTCCGACCTGCAGGATAGACAGAGTCAAAGTGTAACATGTATGCTACAAGAGCCCACGTGAGCAATCAACCATTATGGAGGATATCCTGACCGGTGCACATTGCAGATGAAGAAGGAGCTAAAGACTTTTCTAGGTGTGCATTAATCGATCAATAACTCGCTTTTAATGTGTAAGACATTACACAGGTAACAACGCAGTGCAGTTTACTGAGTCAAAACTGGCAGCTACAAGAAGTCCATTTTTGATGAAGGTCTAACAACCTTTAGAGTTTTTGACAGAGGTAAAACAGGGTAAAAATGTAACAAAGGTTAAAAAGCCACAGTGAGAGGATGCTGCCCCAGAGGACCAACTGAGCAGACTGTTTCTCATAAACACACAACTGGACCGGCTTCGGGTTTAGTATCTCCAGCTGAGCTGGGTGTGACACCAAGAAAACCACACAATGAAGCCTTGGTAATGGCTGTTAGCAGTACTGTAACAGAACCTTTTGCTCTCTGGAAACATCGCATGTAAGAAATGCGCAATATATTAAATTTATTGGAATTTCTATTAGGTATTATTAAATTTTTCGAAACAAAAGCTGCATCTGGCTGACGTGAGATGACACATCCATGGAGCTGTACATACATGCTTGTGTACATGCGGGATCCATTCTGCTGGTTCTGGAGCCGGGTCTTCGCCAGGTCTATAGGAAACACACAGGTCACCCCAATGAGTCCCGCAATCCCTCCATTGATGAGCTTGGCAGGCAAACTGGGTGGGAACAGAGAGGGTTGAACCATATTAGTATTCACCATTAAATGAGGCGGCCTTTTTATCCTTAACACCACGTAACAGCACTTTGGTAACTGAAAATGAACCCCTGCTGTGTCTCCTGAACCTGCAGGTAAGATGGAGGAATAGTGTCAGAGAGACTAATTTTTATTCTTCGTCCCTCTTAGTCTCAGACCTTTTCCTTAATGACTGCCTAAATATTTAACTGAAGCACTGCAACCATTATTGGTAGGTTCTGCAATAAATGGTATGGCTTTTCTTTGCTGAAATCTTAGGCAAGACGGTGCATAGTGGTTCAGCCTCATGTCCTTGTGAACCCTTGCATGGATAGCGGAGTTACAGCTGTTATGTCAACTGAGCACCGGGTGGTGGAGCTCTCGCCTCCCGTTCTCTCGGTGGCACCGAACACTGACATCTCTCAGCAGAACAGCACGTTCATTTAAGTCCTCACCCTGACTGTACATTCAATAAAGCGATTAATGATCAGCTGGAACGTATTTTTTTAGAAGAACCTGATAAAGTTCTTCACTTTTCCATCATGGGAAGCCGTTTTAATAAGGTCAGCTCTTCACAGGAGCACATACAGTATAATTAGCCAAGTTTATATTGATCTGACATTTTTCTCCAAAGCTGCTTACAGTATCAGATTTGTATACTAAGCTATTTATGATCTACCCATTTGTACAGGTAGGTAAAATTTATTGATACAAAGTCAGGGTGAGTAAATTGCCGAAATTGCTCTCTAGAGCAGCAGATGGGGTTGGGAGCAGTGTCCTTTGAGTGAAAGGCAGCAGTTGTAACCAGCTTGATGCCATTTGACGTAATTTTGATTCTCCGCTATTGATGAATATTTGATATGAGTTATAAGATGAACAAATAAAATGTGTTTTTCTGTGTACGTAGAATGTATTTTATTATCTTGCAGTTTATTGTCTTGACTGTGCAGTGTTGGGCAAAAAAGGAAGCGGAGTTAAACTGGCCGTACGACAGGGCCTGAGCCTGTAATGCGTCATCACCCAGCCCTGCTGCCAAACTGCTCTTGTCACCCTGCCAAGCAACAGGCAGGTGCAGACACAGACACACAGACACACACACACACACACACACACACACACACACACACACACACACACAGAGTGACACAAAGCATCCGAGCACGTGCCGGTTGCACCGTGCTGTTGCAAACACTGATGTGCTCTTGGTGGCTGTAGATCTCCAAGGATGAGAATGAGGAGATCAGAGGAGCTCTGCTCCCTCAGGTACCTTCTTTGTTGAATTGCAAATGCTCTTTTAACCTCACACTGTTCTGTTATGCAGACCTTGATCTCTGTCTTACTATTACTGAAATTCTCGTCCTCTGTCGATAACCGGTTACCCCAAGCTGGGGTCCCCGGGGTCCAGGGCTTACCCTGGGAACAGGGCAGGGCAGAAGGTTAGAGATGGGAATACATTCCATCTCAGTATAACAGAAATTTGTTTTATAGATACTTTGTGATCATATATCAGGCTGGAATTAGAAACATTTCTTTGTGTGACTCTTCCAGTTTGGAATCCAGCCCAACAGGAAAGAAAGTAATACACCAGGCACCACTTTTTGTTAATGTTTTGCACACTGCTTTCTATTCTTTTTCCACTCCTCCTGACCCTCCTCAACTTCTTCTGTCCCAAATGTTAAACTTACCTTATCTGTTTGTCAGCCATTTATAAGGGACTCTTTGCACTGTGCGCGTGTGTGTGTGTGTGTGTGCTTTTGTGTCTGTCAGCCGTTCAGTCAGCGTGTCCAGCAGTGAGTCTGCAGCTCAGTCAGTGTGTTTTTGTGTCCTGCAGGATTCAGGAGATTGTTTTGGTGCGTCTAGTAGTGTCAGTGTTTAGTCAAGTAGTGCATCAGGGGCCTTTGTGGTTGAGGTTCTTGGTTGAACAGCAGCTGCCTGGCAGAAATCAGGACTGGTGTCTGAAACAGAGAAAAAAAGAGAAATCAGCTCTTTTGTCTTGATGCTTCCGGATGCCAAACCGTGGCTGCAGTTCCTAACAGTCACTCAGTTTCTGACCTTCCATTGCTGTCCTCTGGCCTTTACCCTTCTTTTCAAACACACACTGCCTCTGGGATCATTTCTCTGTGGGCTGTTCCTGCTTGACTACAGTTTACTGCATTCCACTGTCCAGCTTTATAAATGGGTAAATCACGGTAAGTAGCTGAACACTGTAAGTCATAGTAGCAAAGAGCCTCAGTTAAATAAACAAAAGTAACAGTAAATGCACTGTATGCCAGCCATCACTATGACTGTTCCAGTATCATATTATTTGTTACTGGATTTTAAGATTTGTTATTGAAATATTACCATATATTGCCCTGGTTTTTCAGCACTATGATATACACTGTACAATCCGTGTTGGTTTTTTAGCTCCACGCCCAGCAGGAAAGCCAATGGAGTGAGGCCCTCAAGGTTCTACCACAGCTGACAAGTGCAAACACAGTTCCACCAAGTATGTCCCAGAATAATACAGGCACCATACACACTTCTGTGGCGGAATCGTGTTGCAGCTGTAGTTTGGCTGACAGCGCCTCTTGCGGACCTTTAGTGCAGATGGTTTTTCCTGTTTCCGACCCTTTTCCGCCCCTCTCTGCACCAATCATACCTCGGCCTCCCTGCCTCCCACTTCACACTCGCTGGCTCTGCACTCTGTGTTGCCGATAAGTGTGTTTTCCCCTCGCGACTTCAGCGGCCGCTCTGCGCTTTCCTTAAGACCTTTGGATCCCTTTTCGTCACTGTGGTTGAGTTTACTTACTCACACCGAGTAACTAAAATAACGTCACCTTACTGCGTGGCCCTTGCATTTATGGCCTTTGTACTTTTGATCTGCCTGCTTGCTGCTGCTTGAATTTGTAGCATTAAGACCCTCTTGCTCACGCAGTGCTTCAACATTACGATCCCAGCTTATTCTTCAATTTCCTAGCAAACGTCACTTTGAAATGACTAACAAGAGCCCTTTATCTCTTTGTGCTAGATGTCCAGATTAGGGACACCAAACAACGCTAGCGGAGTCACCACTGGCCCAGTTCACAATGCCCACTGACAGGCCTACTGTATATATACTGTAGCACTACAGCCTGTGGCTATGGTTCCTGACAGAGGTGCCACATCCTTATCCTCTTCAATACAATACCATCACACAACCACAGTGAGACCATGCAGCCACCACCAATGCTTAAAACCTGGGACTATACTGATTCTGAAAACCGACACAAACCCCATGACATGGCTCAATCCCAACCCTACTGCAATAAACTGATCCTTATTTCCACTCTCTCTCCAACTCGCTCTTTGTCCTTATTTCATCCAAAAACACTGTCGACCACTGATCCTATGGCAGGGCATCTGTGGTCCAGACCCTAGGCATAACACACCAGGGTAAGTTGGGTACGCTCTAGACAAGATGTCAGTACATCACAGGGTAACCATCACTCAGTCATTAATTCACATATTCAGACACTACAACCAATTCAGAGTCACCATTTGACCTGAAATAGATCTTTGAACTATGACAAGAAAGTAGAGAGAATTCCACAGACTGGTCAGGGATTGAACTTATATGCAAACACACAGGCCAGCTGCCCTATACCACTGGCACTGCCCAGGAAAACAGAAAAACACGTGAAATAGGAAGGGAAGGGCCTTCATTTCCCATCCTGCTGCATGCACACAGGAGCGGGACACACCCCAAAATATAGCTGCTACTGTAAATCAAAGTCAAAGTATCGAAAGCATCAGTCCAACTCTGACCCGGTGGGCTTGGCTCATCCTTTTGCCATTACAGCAGGGCATCTGGGCACTGGGTTTGTCACCAGCAGACTCTCAGGTATCAGGAGCCAAACAGGCCAAATACTACCGACCCGCTCCTGCTCTGAAGAACGGCCACGTGAGGTGTTCTTGGTGTCATCAAAAGGTAACCAGAAACTGACATGTCAACCAGAACGCTTTGTTCATCACTCATCTGCCAAGAAAAACACCTTTTCAAGCTTTACCTTGTTTGCAGAACTTATGCACCAGTTGGCTAGTAGTCTTGACTTTGCCGCAGTGCAGGAGTCACATGAACTGAACCCTCTTATCAGGTACCCGCCTATATCTGATACCTTTTCATTATATGGCCCCTTCAGCCTGTGCAGAGCTTTAGAATTACTGCTTTGGCTTAACCCAGAGGAACCGGTGTCAGGAAGCCATGTCCCATGCCCCCTAGCAGAGCAACCAAAAGGAATGATCAGCACAAATGCTACAAAACCACCTAATTTCCTGGAAATAACCTCTGCACTACCTGGCCAAGGTCCTCCAATTATCGATCCCAATGCATTTACGTTGTGCAACACAACAGCCGTCTCCACCCCCTCAACTCCAGCAGACGCAGAACCCTGCTTGACCTTTAGCCAAACTGTCAATAATAAACCAGAGGAAAACTTCCCATACCTCATCCATGAACCCATTACTACTACACTTCATCCCTGTAGAAAACTATCAGCCCCCACCATCCCACAACTCAGCTTGTCTTGAACTCCCTGGAGAGACTTGGGTGCATCCAGGGAAGCAGCAGGTGACACAGCTTTCAGAGATGCTGCATTTGACCCTAAAGTTTGACTCCTACCCCCTGCCGTAGTGGTGTTGAACCAGATACCAACCTCTAATGGCGCTGGCCAAAGTTACCCAGCTGAAAGAGTGAATCAAATTAAGTAGCTTAGCACTTGCTTAAGTGTGAGAAAAATGAAACAATGCTCCCTTCCCAAATACACTGACACACGTCCAAGCGAACGACACACACCCCATACCCACAGAGGCTCACACTTGGCAGCTGCCTTTTTGCACTGTTCTCCTCTGCTTTCCCTCCTTTTCTGGATGGAGAGACAGAGACAGAGGGAGAGACTTTTTTTAACTGAGAGCCATGTTTTGTGTCTAACTGGTTATGAGCGTGGGTGCAGGAGGTAGGTGGAGGCAGACGGAGGGAGGGGGAGACCTAATAAAAGGCGCACGGTCTCCCCCTCGGTGGCAGCTGGGCATAACAAGGCAGGCGAGGTGCTTCATGGGATGGACAGCTGTGCCCCTGAGCAGCCCAGAAGTTCTGACCGGATGTTTCCAAACAGCAGGAAGAACAAGCTTGCTAACGTAAGGAAAAGTGGTAGAGGGATCAGCATTACCGTTCTGTACACAAACAACTTGGGTTCAAACCCCACCCTCTGCTGCAGTACCCTTGAGCAGGATACTAATCCTGAACTGCTGCAGTAAAAGGGTACCATCTGTAAAAATAGGTGAATACATTGCTTTAAAGGAAAGCATCACCTAAATAAATAACTATATTGTGAACAATTTTTTAGTTTTAGAGAAAAACTAGACTGAGTGCAGTGTTGAAACCAAAAAAAAAATCCTCCTGGGACAGTGCCTTGAACCCATTTGCTTTTTTTGGATCTGTCATTTGTTTTCTACCAAACCAGCAACCCTCCCCAGGTTCCAGTGTTCACACCCATGGCAGATTTGTGTGAGTTTTACACACACTATGAGTGTGTGTATGGTTTCTGACTTGTTACTAGCAAAAAGTGTACATGGGTACAGAGCATAGGATCACCACAGGAGAAAAACTGCTTCCAATCATGATCTGAACCGATGGAAGCACCGAAGCCCCACCCAACTGCTCTGTGTAGGCCAACGAAAAGGAGGCCAAGACATACTGACAGGCTACGGCAGTGGGACAACAAACCTGTGTTTGCTGCTGCTTCGAGGTGTCTATTCACCAATGTGCATGGCTACAGGCAGGGATCTGCCCCTTTCTCCACACAAAATCCAACACCATTCCTAAATTCAAACCCAATCCCAAATCTGAACGCAGTTACAAAAAACTGAGTCCCCAGTCAAGGGCAACGTGGATCCTTCTCAGCAACCCTCTGGCCTTCATGGAAAACCCACAGTGGGCTCGGGTTCACACAAAGCAGCTCAGTGTGAGAGTCGGCTGCTATTAATAGCTAAGCAAAAAGCAGTGCAGCAGGAATGGGTAAAATCCAGGGTCCACTTCAAATCTGATTACTCTCCCTCCTTTCTCACTGGAGTGGGATTACGGCTCTAATCCAACCCCGTTTCAATCTCATATCCCTCCACAGTCCAGCACTTGGTGTACTGCTTTCAGCCATTTTTTAAATATCCATGCGTGTTAAATGTTCCTTTACCAGCAGAATTCATCCTATTCAGCTACCTGTATCACAGTGTTTTACACACTACTATGTGGTACACACTTTTTTGTGTCTCAAAGGTCCAAACACTCCCACACTCACTGAAAAATGCTGTTTGCATTGCAGTGTGTTAACTCCAAAGTGTTGAGGCAGCTGGACAGAGATGCTGCCAGTGCACTCAAAGGATGCCAAAGAAGCGTCAGTGAGCAAAAGTACTGTAGGTGTATATACCACAGTTTCCATAAATTTATCCGGAAACTAGATGAATGATTAAGTAGACGGTATGAAATTTCCTGTGTCTGATAGGAGCAGCCTTTTTCCTGTCCAGAGGGGACGCTGTTACACCCGTGATGACACCTACCCCATAAACGTACATCCGTCAACTTGGCCCACTGTGCCATCTGGAACCCATTTCTCAGCCACTGGGAGCCAGGAGGAGGTGTGCTGCTCCAGTCTCCACCATCCCTGATCCTAAACCCCAATAAGGGCCCCTACTGGGACCCCACAACCACCAAGTACCGTGAGCTGCACTTCCACCACTCACAGCCTGAAGGTCAGCCTCTCCCCCCTCATCAATTTTCCTCCAGAAAACAGCAGTGGGTCAATCAGGGAGGCAGTGGGGGATAGACAAAGAGCATGGAGACATATACTGCATCTGTGTGTCTCTCGGTGCATGTGTCTCCTCTATATTAGTCTCTGTTCAAAGTTTGAACCATACAGGCAGTGGTCTAGGCCCATACAGGGTGCGGTCAGGCTATCATGTCCCAAGGTTGTAATAATGTATGTGGTCATGTGTACATCTACAAGATATGAAAGGAGTTAGCATGAAAGCGCATCTGTATATGCATAAAGCTCACCTGGTGAAAGCTGAACCTCTCTTTGTCTGTTTGTTCTATATGTACAGCTTTGTTTTTCAAGCCACAGACTACAAATTTGGGATACATATAGTACTCACCCAAAGAGAGATTTTTGTGCACACACACCAGGAAGGAGTGACCTTGCAAGGAGGTGTGCTGGAGGAAGGACCCAAACTGGCACAAAGGAGGGATGGATCAGCACAAATTCTGCAAAACCATCACATTTCCCAGAAATCACCTGACCTATCTAGTCAGAGTTATACATGGTAAGGCACATAAAGATAATAAACATTTTCAAAAATATCTATTGTGTTTTCTTTTCCACCTTTTCACCAGATGAATGGTATGTGCCACTTTCTGTAACATTTGAATATGCAGCAGCACAAACAACACTTATGTACTGAATGCAACCACTTTAAGGGCAATACAGTTCAGTGATATATAATGTGTTATTACTATTTCCCTTTCCACTCTCTTACCCGGGCAGCTAACTCACAGATAACTCACTTGGTTAATAAATAATATCCTTCCTGCTTGAATAATGTACTGTACAGTCTGAGGATTGGTGTACTGTAGCAACGTGCCATCCTTTGTCCTCTGCTCTGTCAATACCAATATACCATAGTAGCCTGACCTGTGTAGATTTACCACACTGGAGCAATGAGCTGGACTATGCGTTGTACTCCAGAAACACTCTGTGCTGTATAGTGTACAGCTCTATGGTTGACTGTAATTGCAAGAGCCATAGCTCTACAGTATAGCACTATTGTGCAAACAGCCAGCACTGTACAGTATACCACTATTTACTAGACTGTGGTAACAACCAGCTCTGTTTTGTACACCAGTGTAAATTGCACTGTTGTAACAACCAGTGCTGTAGTTACAATCACATGATAACTGGACACTGTGGTAAAAGAGAGCACTTTTTAGTATACCAGTGTACACCACTATGCAGTAACAGCCAGTGCTATTTAGTAGGGTTAAGATTAAGGTGACAGCAAGTTTTTTATCAATCAAATTTCTAATATCAATAAGTTGTCTATTTTTCATGGAGTTCATGACAAGTGGGAGTAGGGGAATTAATCATCTGAATGTTGAAAAGAGTGAGTTTTATTTTGTGTTGGCCATCTTAGTAAAGATATCAGTGACATGCTGCATTGTGAAAGTACAGATCTGCTTATTTTGAGGAAAAAGAAAATGAGTTAAGTATTGTCAGCATAAGAGGGGTAGGAGCAGCCATGAGATACAGCCTGGCAGAGTTGTGGATGGAGATGGAGAACAACACAGGCATGAGGATAGGCACAAACGTAGCTGCACCAAACCACCTGGTAAGACCTACCGAAAAGGAAGGTTCAGAGAATACAAGTGGTGATTTGGTGGTTCCAAAATGTTCTAGTGAGGTCAGGAGGATCTAGCAGCCACTGTACTATGTCAAAAGGCCCAAACTGTATCCGCAGTGGTATCAAGAGCATTCTGGGTGATGAATGCATGGAACTGGTGGTAACTTGGGTGTTCAGGGTTTAATCCAAATAGAAAGCCCTCAGATGAAAGCTAAGTATCAAATACACACTACATGAAAGTAATAAGTAACAGGGCAATGGCCTGTAGCAGGAGAAGGAATCAGGTCAAAAGGACCAAGTGTGAGAGAGGCTGAGCATGAGAGCAGAAAGACAAAAAAATTAATTTCAGGGAGAAGAAGAAAATGCAGGGAGGTTCTGCTGGGGATGCCAGCATGGACAGAGGGAGCAAAAGTTGACAAATTGCTGGTGATGGTATACATTTTGTCTGTAAAGAATGAGACAAAATCTTCATCTTTAAGAGAAGCAAAAAGAGCTCAAAATCTAATGGAAACCTTTGCAGGGATTACTGGTCATTGACTGAAGATGAGCTAAATTCAGCCAAAGAGGATGAAGCAGTGGGGGACATTTTAATGTTTTAATGTAAAGTTACAAAAAATATTTTTATATTTTATAGCCTCTTACAACTGCAGAGTTTTCATACTGGACTGGCACATATCGTTTGCTGTCCAGAACCGCAGGTTAAGAAGCACACACGGCAACAACAGCAATGAGAAGACAGGTTTAATGCGGCCTCCTATTACAACTGCTTTCATTCCCAGTGTGGTGATAATGTCATATCTTAAAGAATTACACGGTTACAGTAATTGTTACTTATTAAATCAGTAAAAATACTCAGAATAAGGATAAATAGTTGTGGAAAATGGATAATTACTGTAGATAAGAAGGCTAGGCTATAAATATAAAATATAGTCACTTCCCATAGTGACCACTTTTATGGATCAGTTTGCGCTTTGAATGTGGTTTGCATCTACAATGCGTGCTGCTAGTACCTTACTTTGTGTTTTTTGCATACCGTGTGAATTTGCACAGTATGACCCAGCTTTTTATATGTCCTGTTTTATTTATTTACTTATTTGAACAAAAGAAGAAAGTGGAGCAGTAAAATTACACAAGTGCAACACAATGTGTTGGGGATATCAAAAAACAATAGGAAAACCTGCAAAAAAAAAAGCCTACCTATTTTTAAAAGATAAAGAAAGACTCCACAAGCTCCCCCCCAGCAAAACAGAAAAAAATGTCAGCATGAATCCATGTTATAGATTGTTTCCGTAAATAGCCCTGCTATACGTTGCTTCTCTATGCCACATTTCTAGCCTATACTGCTGTTAAATGGGGGAACACCTGTACTACATTGCAGAATATCATTATATTTTCTACACTCGCTCTGTTCCCTTAACCACTTATCCTGGTCAAGGTACCCCAGGATTGTCGAGCTCCATACTCGATATTGTACGCCCCAGATGGGATGACAGTCCATTACAAAGTAATTTTACTGTCTAAAACAAAATGATTTTGTTTTGAGTGGCATGACTACAAATGGACCAAACAAAACCAGACTAATGGCATGAAGTTACATATCAAAAATGTCTACAGATTGAGCTGTGTCCTTTACCAAGGTTCCATAACAGCAGATAATATGTACAACAGTCCTATTTGGGAAGGCCAGGGGTATCCCAGCCAACCCTCCAAAGACTAGCTGCGAGGCGAGAGATGTTTCACTCCCATCCTGAGCTTTGCTGCTTACCACTGCGTGAACCTGTGTGACAAATGGCCCCTGGATGACAGAAGTGTGCAGTGGCAATGCACACACTCTCTGTCTCCTGGGTGTCAGCCATCTACAGCCTAAAGCCAGCATCACAATCGCTGCTCTTCTGGGATGGAAGTGAGAGAAAAAAATAAGGTGTCAAAACTGAATATCTATAAGTAAAGAAGATCTTTGATCTTTCCTTGTTGAATCCATAAATTAATGTAAGAGGACTTTTTTCTACATTTCCTACAACGGCCTGAACACCATATTCATTGTAGTGAATCCAGTCTTGCAGTCTGCAGCTGCATATACTTCGGCAACAGTGCTAAAGAATCCAGAATAACCCTGGAGTAAAACTGTACTTTCCACTGAAACATGCCCCCCCAGGTGAGGTTATAACAACAAATAAAGCCTGGAGGTCTCTTTATAAAATATTCCCCAATGCAGACAACTGATGAGGTCCAGTCTAGCTTGCCAACATGTTCAGAACACATGAGCCCCACTTCAGACAACACGGACAAAAGGGAACAGAAAAAACTGTGACGCTCAGATGCTTTATAGACCTTTCTTATTAATGTTCTAGTGTATTTTTAGAACTAAAGGTCTTTTGGGACATGACCAAGCACAAAAAGAAACAAATAAGAAAAGACTTATTTTGCCACAAATCTCAAAGAGAAAATTAAGGGAAGACAAAGAAACGAAAAGGAAGAAGTGCATCACATGACTGAGGCATCTTACTTCTCCATGTGGCTTTCACTTCTCCTCAGCTCTCTCTCTTTCTGGACTCTAGTCTCCCCCTTCATTCTGTCTCTGTACCCAAATCACACCATTCGTTCTCCATCTCAGTGCCCTGTATTGACACCTTACTTTTTCTTGTCATCCAACCAGTCACCTTCCCTGTCTCGCATTCTCACTGCCAGTGTGAAGCCTATCTCTCTCTCTCCCAGCCTCACTCCCCACTCACTCTCGCTCATCCAGTGGACCAACCTTCTTGGACAGATGTTGCTTGGTATATGCACAGTACATGCACGATAATAATGTCTGCCAACAGCTGTACAAAATCATGTGTTACAACACAACTGAGCACTTACAGTTTATATCGTAGATACAAAATGTTATGAAAATGCATTAAAACATTGCACATGTGTACCTGAACAGTACATATGTGTGACATTGTGGTGTAACAACTGTAAGGTGAACGTTGTACAAGATTGTGTGCTACAACACAATGGCAGCACTCCATCCACACACAGCCGGCAACCATCTTCTCGCGTCTCACATAATGTTAACCGACCTCATGAGTTTTATATCACACAAAGACACAGATGACGCGGGTTAATTCGGCACACATCTTCCCTTATTGTGCAGACCTGAACTCACACAGAAAACCCCACAGGAACGCCCCTCTTGTCTCCTATGCTGTAACACAGTATAGTCATCCCTCAAATTATACAGACTCGATTTAGGTATTTTCGCTAGAATGTGCTTTGATCATTAATACCGTTACTCTATTTACGCACCGATCTGCTTAACACAATGGCCTTCAGTTACAAAAAATAGTTAAAAAAAAAAAGCTGAAGAATTCCAACATCACTTTACACAGATATTTAAAAATATGTAAAAACCATAAATTACACACAGATCCATGTGTGCTGTAAGTGTGTATGTCACGTGCAAGGTAGGCTCCCTCTTGTATGCATATGTGTGTGAGGGTACAGCACAATATGATACCCACATGTGCTGTGCAGCTGTGCGTGTGCAGCGAGATGACCCCTGTGTGCTGTGCTGTCCTGCACTGTGTGAAAAGGTTTTTTATAGCATTTTAGTAATATTTGGGAAGGTTTGTTTGGGGGTTTTTGGATGGGCTCGGAAGTCTCATTATGCTTTCCCATCAATAATGGAAATGGCTGTTTCGATGTACGTGTTCAGTTTACACAGCCTTTTCAGGAATCAATTAGACACATAAACCACGGGATAATTTTATATCCTAACCCAGCATGACGGTATCACAAAATAAGAACTTACTGTGTTGCAGGCAGGCATGACAATGACCAGTAAAAATTTTCCCTCAGCACTGAATTTTAATGATTTCAATGGCTGGAACTCCTCTCCGATTCACTTACGCTTATTAAATCTCTCTCTCATATAGCACAGAGTACTGAAATATTGAAAAAAATTCACAAATATTGTGTTCTTTTTTAAAAAAAAAAAAACTTTGGCAAACAGTACTGAACTATTTAATAATAGAATGGATAATATACTATGCTGTGGCCAGAAATAAAACAAAACAGGTCAAAAACATCAACAAATGTTTAAGAATTTACACATTTTACTAAGTTTTACAACTGAGTCAAACAAAGCAAGTTCAAAAAGCATCAACCATGCAGCAAAACACAGTATAGACTAACATACTGCATAAAGAAGCAATAGCTCCTAGCCATAACTAAATAACAGTAAGTGGATTACATAATCTTCAATTACATTACACAGAATAATCTTGTTCAGAGATGTATTTTTGTACGAAATACAATGATTTTCAGTCAGCTGTTAATGAATAACTAATAAACCAATGAAAGAATTAAAGGATATTTAATTCAACAAAGAATGTTGGGTTCTTCAGTGGCACAAGGGGGGTACACAGGGGGTAGCACTGGTGCCTCACAGTGTGAGGGTTGTGTATTCAACTGCCACTCAGTCTGTGTATTTCTGTGTGTGATTAGCCTGTGATGGACTTGATGCTTCCAGAATACCAAACCAGATTCCTGTCACCCTGCTGAGGAATAACTGTTGAGTGATTTTCAATTTCTATTTCGATATTCATATTTTTCTGCCGCGCAGACAGTGTGTGACACAAGAGGGTTCACGCAGAGGCGGTCTTTAGGCAACGCTCCATTTCAGCAAGTACAGATCTTTGGGAATCACCTCAACAATTCATCGATCGGTAACTTTGATTCTCCAGAGGACAGTCGCTTCATGAGTACTTCACAGTGTGAGGACAGGAACAAATAGGCAGAGTAACAGCTGTGGCCAGCACCGAGCGTAGCTTGTTTGGTTATTAGGTTTGAATCCAGCTCAGTCCGTGTGGAGTTTGAATGCTCTACTTGTGTCTGCGTGGGATTCCTCCCACAGTCCAAAAACATGTATTTCAGGTTACCTGGATGCTCTAAAACTGACCCCTCCACAGCATGCCCTTCTAGCCTTGCATCCAGGCTCCAGCCCACCGAAACCCTCAAGCAGCAATTGACTAAGTAACAGCTATGGAAATATATCTGTAATAAAGCCAGAAAAAGATATACAGAAGCAACCAATGTGTTTCATTGTATACACTTAGTTGCCAGTTTATTAGGTACAGCTATCTACTGTGTTGTCCTTCAGAATAGCATGAATTTGTATATTCATAGATTCCAGAAGATGTTGGATCCACTGTGCAGGAATGTTGTACCATACGGAAATGACCATGTTGTATAGCTGTTGCAAATCGGATGGCTGCGCAGTGTTGTTTCCACCTCATTCCAAAGACACTTGACAGGGCTGAAATATAGGACTGTACAGGACACTGAAGCAATGAAATCTCACCGTCATGTTCCTTGAGCCATTAGATGATGCCGAGTGACCCGGTGGAAGCGTTTGTGCTGGAAGTGCCCATACGAGTAAGATAAACTATAGCCATGAAGAGCTGCAATTGGTCAGCAACAAAGTTCAGATACGCTGTGCCATGCAGTCGTTCTTCAGTGGCTATTAGGCACCCTAATGTGTGTCAAGAGAAAATTCCCCACACCATCACACTGCCACCACCAGGCTGTACTGTTGACACAGGGAGGCTCTATGCACTCATGTTGCCTGCACTAAATTCTCATACTTCCATTATTATGTTCCAAAAGGAGCCTCAATTCATCCAACCAGGGAACATTATCAATGGTAGTTTGATGCTCCTGTGCTCATACAGTTTCTTGTTCTTTGCTCACAGCATCGGTACCCAATATGGTCTTTGGTTGTTGTAGCCCACTGGAGACAAAGTTCAGTAAGTGGTGCCTGAGATGACATTCTGCACACCAATGATGTGATNCTGCGGTTAAAACTGTTACCGATTAATCGGTGCAGTGATTTAATTTTTTTTTATTTTGCTTTCAGGTCTCAAGACGGAAGAATGACTGCTGACCCCTACATCTTCACTTCTGATTGGCTGCCATCTGACGAGCGGTTCCTCCCACCGCTCGCCAATGGCCTGTTGGGTTGGCGCGTGTTCGGCAGCGTCATGCATGTGGGCGGGGTCTACAACGGCCAAGGAGGGCAGTGTCACCGCGCAGACGTTCCCTGTCCCCTGGTTGCCAGGATCCATGTGGGCGAGCCGGCTGCACACACCTACAGCCTGGACACCCACACAGGTTGAATGCAGTGCCCGCTCTCGAGGCTGATGTGTGCCTTGCCACATCTCGATGAGGATGCGAGTTGTGTATCTTAATATGTGGGAATCACACCTGTGCAAGGAAATGAGTTGATCTCTTATAGTGCTCAAATGCATCACGCATCTCGCTGGTTGTGGGCTGTAACCGCAAACTCCTCTCAATCTCCATCAGGTGTGTTTTCCGAGGTTGCGCAGACAGCCAGCGTGAGCGCGGCCCTGTCCTTCTACGCTCACCGGTCCAGCTCCAACATGCTGGTGATGGAGGTGCTCCTGGTGCGTCAGGGAGATGCGGAGGAGCCACTCACTGTGGAACTGCACAGCTCCTTCGAGCCGCGCAGCGAAGACATAGATTTCCATGTTGCTGAGGATTACCGGGGTGGGAGGTGCGGCCACGCGGCTGGGCATAATTAAAAAGCGGGGGAGAAAAAGCCTCACATCAAGGAAACAGGACATTAGTTCCCTGGTGCATGGAAGGAGTTACTGTGCTGTGTTTCTCACTCAGATACATCCGGGGGAAGACCCTTGTTCCTGAGGTCCCGGGGGGCCGACTTTGTAGCGTTCACCTCATTTGGACACCTCTGCCTTCTTCTTTGACCCTACTACCCGGTCAAAGCGAGTTCCGCTGGGCATTCTTTGCTGTGGTGGCAGACAGCAGAGAACATGCCAGAGGATCTTTTGACGTTGGCCTGGAGCTGATGGCCTCTGGTGACCTTTTCCTGTCCCACTGTAGGGCCTGGACAGAGCTCTGGGCAGGGTGTGGGGTGGAAGTGTCCGGGTCCTTGCCTCTGAGCCGTGCTCTCATTGGTTGCTTGTTCTACCTCCTCAGTTGCTTTCCACAGCTCCATAATACCTCCTTCCACTTTGGAGGGGTCAGTCCCGGGGGCCTATCCAATGGAAGACGGGGTCAGGACTATTGGGGACATGTGTTCTGGGACCAGGTAAGGTGGCGGGCTGAAGGTGGACGTGAGACCTATAATTATGATGTATAGTATGTAGAATATGACGTACTGTACATAGAAGTCTGTAATCATAAGGCAAATATGATGTGCATGAAAAATGTACAGGATGTCAGGCTGAAAGGACTGTCAGTGCTTTGCTACACGCAAAAGAAATATACATGCCCGTCTCTTTTTCTTCTGCAGGACACTTGGGTCTATCCTGGAATCGCTCTGTTTTACCCTCAGTTAGCGAAAGCTGTGCTGCAGTACCGAGTGCAGAACATAGAGGGCGCCAAAGACAATGCAAAGCAGCAGGGCTACAAGGTGTTTATCTCTCGAAAACACCAATTCATCATTATTTTTCAGTCGGGGTCACGGTTCAATTGAGTCCCAGTTGTATGCTATTTATTTCTGGCAAGTCAAATTTACACTGTGTGTCATGGAAGTGTGCCGCGTGTGCAGGGGCTCAAGTTTCCGTGGGAGAGTGCTGTCACGGGGAGGGAGATGTGTCCCGAGGACATCATTGGCCAACAGGAGGTCCACATCAATGGAGATGTCAGCATGGCTTTCCAAACCTACCTCTATCTCACACAGGTAGAATCTACCTTCTAGATTTTTTGCCAGACATTTCTGGTGAACTTTTTCAGCTGTAAAGCGAATTTCTTGAGTTGTCATTGTCTGATGCGGGACTGCTCTGAAACATCTACTGACAAAGTGATCTAGTGTCTCACATTATACAGGATAACTCAGTTCTGTGTCTCCAGCTTTGCCTCCAACGTATGGAGTAGCTAGTTAGCTTTTTGTACCCAAATTTTACATCGTATGTTTTGATTTGCCAGTCTTGTGTCATTGAGTCTGCCATTGCTGACAGTAACCAGTTAGTCCTGGGTATCCAAATGGACTGCACTTGCAGATTCCAGCCAGTCTGTCCTCTTCTCTTGGGGCTGTAGGACCTGTCTGCGTTCAAGGAGGGCCATGGCAGTGAGGTGGTGTTTGGCATTGCTGATTACTGGGTCTCCCGAGTAACTTGGAGTGAGGAAGAGCAATGCTACCACATCAGAGGTAAACTTTGGGAAATTCTTCTGATTAGTTTTTTTCAAAATTCTTCTGGTTAGGGATCAGGATGGGGTACAACGGGGCCTAGGGGAAGGTTAGGTGGGTAGTGGGATTATAATGCAAGCTCCTTTATTGGCACTGTGTGTTTGGTATAAATCTGTGACGTCATGACATTGTCAAAACTGTTATAATAGAGTAGAGCGCTGTAGTTTATCTGTGGTGTAATTTCTGTTGTCACCAGATGAACTGCACCGCATTTACAATGACAAGGTGAATTATAGAGTGGTGATAACTGATGCTGACTACTTCAGTTGTAAAAGTCTCATATGAGTCACTTGAGATGTTTACAGTCTGGCAAAGCGCAGCTGAGTTCAATCGCAAAATTGTCCCCTTACACCTGATGGCTTCTAGCTTTCACTCATATTTACATAGAGAATAATGTGTGTGCATGTGTACACATGTAAGTATTAATGTTGCTTTTTACAGTAGTGAAAGTTTTGCATGGTGAGCCTTGTAATAAACACAGTTTTTGAGACTATTAACCTGTATGATGTGGACCGTATTAACTGTATCTTCAAGTGGTGTCTCTGTTGAGTGTGCTTTACTAACCCAGTGTGCCGGCTTTCATGCCGTTGTGTGTGTGTGTGTGTGTGTGTGTGTGTGTAGTGTGCTGTATTATGCCATTTGTGTTGTGTGCCACAATATGTGTTGTGTATGTGTGTGTGTGTCAGGGGTCATACCTCCTGATGAATACTGCCAAAATGTTGACAACTCCGTCTACACAAACACTGTGGCCAAGTACAGGTGAGTGTGTGAGAATGATGTGACTCTTGTACATGCACATCCATAAGGTTCCTGATGGTGGTTAAGGCAGATTATAATGATTGATGGTCCAGTCTGCTTTTTCCTGCCCCAGCCTTCAGTTTGGAGTGGAGCTGGCCAAGCAACTCAGTCATACCGCACCCCCAGAATGGCAGTGTGTCGCAGACAATCTCAAAATCCCCTTTGATCCAGATGCCAAGTTCCACCCCGAGTACGATGGCTACAAAAAGGGTGAGTTCCACCTTTACCTTCATTGTATTTTCTGCTCAGTGTGTGCTTTGCTTTGTAAGTACTCAAACTCACCCTCACAGTCTTTATGTAAAAAAATAAAATAGCAAAAACTTTGTCTCCCTTTATTTTCTGTTTTTGCCCTATTTTAAGACAAATTTTTTTTGTATTCATTTGTAGAATACATACTGATTACTCTTGCGAATTTGACAAAGAAATGTAGTTTGATGCCATCTAAACTTTGTTCCCTCACTAAATATGTGGGTTACAAAAGTGTTTAATTTTCTTCTGCAAGAAAAATGAACACTTGATTTTCATGACAATTCAAAGTGATATTGAAATGTTGTGACACATTAACTTATTAGTGTTACATGATCGTAGTCTAATGTTCTGTTTCTGTCTTCTGTGATGCGGTGTTGTTCACAAAACCTATTAAAAATAATAAGTGATGCTGCATTGAACTTGTGCCTTTAGCCTGGAAGTTGATGCTTTCAGACTCAGAAAGCTGAGAAAGTATGTGTGCTTGGTGCCACATGGCTTTCTCCGTACACTAAAGGGAAGTTTACTTTCTCTGAATGTCTGTCTCCATGAATGTGTGCTGTAGGTGATCCTGTAAAGCAGGCAGATGTGGTGTTGCTAGGGTACCCTCTGTGTCTTCCTATGAGTCCTAAGGTTAGAAAGAATGACCTGGAAGTATATGCAGCTGTGACAGACCCCAAAGGCCCTGCCATGACCTGGGTGAGAACAAAAACTCTTTTGCAGAACACTTGTGGATCGCATGGCTTACAGTCTTCTAAAGATCAGCTTGAGATTGCACGAGTTGACTGATTCTCTACGTTAATGTAGCGCTCAAAGATAAATAAAATTGTTAGGAATGCATATACAGTATGTCCTGCTGGATGCCACAGGTCAAAAACGTGCACGCTAACATGCTCATGCTCAGATACACACACACACACACACACACTTATTACCTTTACATCACTAATGTGTGCAGTTCTTTGTGTGTGTATATAGGGAATGAAAAAATCCATCCACATCTTGTACACCAGTGTGTGTGTGTGTATTGTATGGGAGCAGTTCATGGAAAATAACAACCAAACTGAGATTTAACTTGACAGATGTGGAGAGTTTTAGGCTTAGATGAGCTTTCTGTTGATTGGTGAGTGCAAATGAAGGCTTTATTTAGGCTTTTTGTTCTCCATTAACTTGAGGTGACATGTTGACAAAAAAAAAAAACCTGATCTGTGCTCCTGTGACAGGGCATGTTTGCGCTGGGATGGCTCGAGTTGGGTGAGGCAGACAAGGCAGAGGAACAGCTCAACAAATGCTTTAGCAACATCCAAGGACCTTTCCAGGTTAGCAGACAAGGGAAATGCTATCTGGGCTTTTCTGGTACAACAAGTGTAATTTTGTTTCTTGAAGATCCACGCATAAAGATAATTCTCATAAAAAGAAACCTTCATTACCATTGATTTAAATTTGGAAAAATAGATAATGCATTTGTGAGCCACATGCATTTACATTGTATGTGCCTTCAATAAGGAGTGTTGTTGCCTTCTAACCTTAGTCAGAGATATGTTTAAAAATGTGAATAGTGACAAACTCTAACTCTGAGGTTTTTTTTCTTTGGAAACTGCTTCATGTTGTTATGTGGACATTTTGTAGGTGTGGAGTGAAGAATCAGATGGTTCTGGAACTGTCAACTTTTTGACAGGAATGGGAGGCTTCCTTCAAGCAGTGGTGTTTGGATACACTGGCTTCAGGTCAGTCAGTCCTATATACACTCTTATCTCTATAGCTGTGAAGCTCAGTCTCTGTTTGTTCTTTATGCACAGCTTTGTTTTTTAAACTACAGACTTGAAATTTGGCACTGAGGTACTCCTTACCCTAAATACTCTTGTCACAAAGAAAACATTAATGAATTTGAGTGCATTTATAAATTTATTGTAGATCTCCTTGATAACAAAATGTCTTAATCCTTTACTCCTGAAGTTTCACTTTTTCTAGGCCACAGACAACTTTAAGAATTCAGTGAAAGCTGAGACTCCTCCTAGAAAAATGTCCATGAATAAATTATTGCACTCAGTTTGTTGGGCTGAAAATTGACTACTTTCACATATAATTATGCCGTAACTAGTAACATCATGTTAATATTTTTATTTTAAACTTTAATTTCATTAAACATTATTATTTTCAAAGCATTCCCCATGAAGCATATCTGCAGGCCTCAGGGTAACATCCCCTGGTTTAGTCTCTACAGTGATGTTTCCATAACCTTTACAGCTGCCCAAGTGTTGGGGGGGACGACTAACTTTATGTACAGTTTGCAGTTAGAGGTATACTTTTACTTCTAGTTTTTTCTTTTGCTCTTCAAAACTAAGACCTCTGCACCAATTCATCAGAAGGAAAAAGTGAACCAGTCATCTGAATTACCTTAACTTGTCTGAGTCCCCACCCTCCATGTCTGTTTGAATCCATTGTGTTCTGCTGCTGTGGAACATGGGTGCAGTCACTACATGACACAGCTTGATTTTAAGCGTGTTCTTGTTTATAACCATTTTGCAATTTACCGTGAAGAGTGAGTTTCCTTGCTGAAATTCACAGAATTACAGCGTAATTAAGGATATTCAAAATACTTTATTTTGAAATTTATAGCATGTGTAGCAAGTTTATTACAAGTATTACTGCAGTATTTTAGCTGTTAAAAGTGTATCTTCTATATATTATGTGTTATGATTTAATCATAAATATATAATATCTGTCAATTCAGGGTACAGCAAAACAGTCTGGACTTTGCACCCCAACTCCCTAAAGACATCACAGAGCTGTGCGTCCGGGGAGTGAGTTACCTCGGCAATAAGATGGATTGGGTGGTGAGGACTCAGGAGGTGTGCATAACACTAAGGGAGGAGGCTGTACCATCCATGAATGCAGAACCCCTAGAAATCTTCCTGAAGTGCTCCGGGACCACAATTCCTCTGAAACCAGGTAAAAATCCACAGAAAATCAATAATTATGAAAAAATCTAATAATTTTAATATCAATTGTCCACGACTTGTGTTATGTCCAGGTTAGAGACTGACAACCAGGTCTTAAGTTAGGGTAAAGAGTGTTATATGGGCAGCTTGGAACTTGAGCTGAATTTTTGATATTAAAAAAGAGTTTCTATCAGGGTGATGTAAATAGGTAGGGCATATACTGGGGGATAGGAATGTGTGCATATAGCTTTTAAACTATGAATCTATTTCTGTGACAGTCCCAGTTCTTTTTCACTCTTAATTACCTTATAGAAAGAAAACTACATTTTGCTGTTGTTAGTCAGTAAATTATATCTGTGTATCACGTAAAATAACTAATGAACTGGTTGACATAATAAATGAATCATCTAATAATATGGGATGATTAAAAAAGGAGAAAAACAATAAACATGAAACCTGCTCCATGCTAAATTTGGGTGATTCTGCATGATATTTTTAATGGATGTTTTGTTACAGAACTGAACTGCTGTTTTGTACCTGATTTTTGCATTTTATAAATGTGTTTTGTGTTTTTTTTCTTCATCTTAATATTGTTTTTATCTCCATTGTACAATACTTATGTAATGTCATGCCTAGTAAGTTGTGGGTTTAACTTTCTCAGGACAATCAGTGACTATTCCTCGTGAACCTGGGAAGGTACAAAAACTGGAGTCTGTTTCCTCCTGCTGGCCTTTGTAAGAGCTTCATACACAGTGCCCTTTTGCACTCAGCCTGGACTTTGAATGCCATGCTAGCAACTCCAGTGTCTGCAGGGAGAAAAAAAGGATGAAGACGGACATTATCCAAGTTCACATATGCATTCCTCAAGTAGATGTATAGTACATTTCTCAGAAGCTAGTCTGTGGTACCTGTGTCTGCTGATACTAATGTGTATCTTGGATGCTTTAAAAATCGTGCCTTAAAAACTGTGAAGTCTATTTCACTCAACAAAGCACATGAATGTACAGTGGTCACGGTGTTCTCAGAGATTTGATTGATACCATTATAGCTGTTTTATGTAAAATAAATCACTTTTTACAATCTGTGTTAGTGATTTTCATCAAATATTGCACAAATGTGTGTCCATGGCACATTTCTGTACTTAGTTCCATTTCGTTTTTAACATTAGCACCATGCACCGCCTAATACCACTTTACATTGTCTTTACCACTTTGCATTTGTCTTGTTTCTTGTTTTACCGCTTGCTTGTAAGTTGGTCATTAACATTTGAATCACATTGCAACCAACATTTGGTCTCACCTCCATGACACTCCTTAACCTTCATGGAAGAAGAGGCTGGGCCTCGATTTAAATCAAGTTTCCTACTGTTGTTGTTGTTGTTGTGTCCGCCATCTTGAACGGACGAGGAACAGCGAAACGCTCGTGCTAGGCGCATTCCGATTGGCTCGTTTGAATTTGACGGCTAGGTGGGAGGCGCAATAAGGGACATTGGAAGTTTAATTTGAGCGGTTACGATCCCCGCCCCTCCCTTTCTCTATTTCGATTGGCCCTCCGCTTGACAAAGCTCGGTCATTCTTCATTTTGCCTGCCAATCGGTGGCCTTTTTCTTTAAAGTCACGACCGGTGGGTCGGTGATTGGGCCTCTCAGAGTTTAAAATCCAAAAACGATTTTAGCGGGCGGATCTGGAAGGTTGGAGATAGTGTGTTTGGAGTGGGCAGCGGTGAGGGAACGAGTTGATGTATTAGCTCAGAATATTGACGATTAGCGGCTTTCATTGTTTTACTTTTTTTTTTTTTTTTTTTAAACATACGCCGCTTAAGAAGCGTTTTAAAAGGTAGGCACTGTTTTAATGTTTCGCTTATGAGAAGTATTTTCGTGGTCACGTCTGAACAGCAGAAGCGGTTAAGACCAGGATATAAGACGCCATGTCTTTCCACTGTAAATGTGCTTTATTAAAATATTAGTGGCTGTTGTTCTTTGTTTTGCTATTGTTTTGACTTGCCGTTTTAGTCTGTTAGAAAACTAGGGCTGCGTGGTGCACGTTAGTGGGATAAATCAAAATTTAGAAGAAGTCTTAATGTTGAAAACTTGGGACTTTTTCGCCAGTGTGCTGAAGTGCTCGGTGTTGCAAGGTGACGCGACGAGTTGTGCTGGTGCCTCACAGCTTCTTAGCCGCGGCTTCGACCCTAGTTCAGTCTGTTTGAGTTCGCTCGATGGTATGTGTGTTTGAGGCGAATGGTCAACTCTGCTTTGTGTGTGCGTGAGAGAAAGGGATCAACAGTGGACCAG
The DNA here is from genome assembly GCA_018136845.1 of Heterotis niloticus. Taxonomy (NCBI): domain Eukaryota; kingdom Metazoa; phylum Chordata; class Actinopteri; order Osteoglossiformes; family Osteoglossidae; genus Heterotis; species Heterotis niloticus. Next base: position 13,943,274 of record CM030901.1, on the reverse strand, counting down.
TGTCCTGTCCAGAGTGAACTCTTCCGACCGCCCTGTTTCCGGTATAGGCTAGGCTCCGGACCCCCGCGACCCTTCACCAGATACGCAGTTACTCATAATAACGAATGAATGTGGTTAACGTGATCATGGTTATGGGTTGTACGTTGTTTTCAGTCCAGTCAGCACATTGTTTAGTGAATTGGAGTTTAGGAGCTCTGCCCTTTGAACGTGTGCATCTTCCTGTGTCTCACATTTAGAGAATTGCCTTTATTGGAAATGGTGGTGAACCAAACATTTGCACAAACTACATGTGAATATGGAGTCCAGCTCAATAAACAGTCTTTTCATTGCTAGGCCACTGTGATATCCTAGCTGATGTAAAGAATTTTTAAAAAATGTCATTCTCACATCCTTTTAAAAAGAATCCTGTGGTGCTGTTTGTAGTTGAAGAACATAAAAGTATTTACAGGGATTGGGATTTGAACCCAAACTCTACAAGCCTTCCACTGCCTTGTTGCTATTTTGGTATTATTTATCTTAACACTGTTATCTTGGAAAACTTGCAGTTAAAAAAACAAATAACAATGTCAGCTTATTGATCAAAGTACTGTAGTAGGAGTGGAATTCAAGCCAGGAACCTTATGGGTGAAAAGCAGCAGTTAACAAAAAAAACTTATGGTGGGATGATGCTAGTGTGATTTGCCAAAATGAAAATGTTTACCCAAGTCAGTAAGAAATTGTGGTGGACCTCTTTTTGCTCCCCTTGTGCAGGCTGCAGTCATGACCTACCTGATGACAACCATGCGCTCCCTTAGGGAGATGTTTGATGAGAAGATACAAGAGTTTATTGATGAAATGGAGAATGTCCACATGGTGTGGCTGCAGGAGATTCAGCAGGAAGCTGTCCGTATGTTCTCCAGGTGGGTCTGCTGCCAAGATGCAAGCTGTATCCTCTTTCTTTTTTGCTGATTCATGTCCTTGATAAGTTGAAGTGGTTTGGGAGGTGCTCAGTATTACACACACATTCTAGGTTACTGGATTTTATTCAGTGCAGTTTACAGTTCCACCAGTTTCTAGATCTGGGTATTTCATTTTGCATTTCTGGTTAAGTTCTCTCAAAGGTACATCTAAAACACATTCTTTACTACTTGAATTTTCTTTGACCTGCTAATGCTGCTTAATTCTTCTTTATTCCTTTAGTGACTTCAGTGCAGAGCCAGAGTTAATGCCAAAGACGCCCTCTCAGAAGAAGACGAACCGCAGAAAGCGTGTTTCTCTCGGCCGAGGGGATAGCCGCAGCAAAAGACAGTGAGTTTGCCGTTACAGAGGTGTCGCCAAAGTTATGGATTTTTTTTTACATTTTTAAGTTACTTGCCATTACCCAAGTTAGACAGTGGAAAGATGGAAAAAGTAAAATATTATACATCCCCACAGTATTGAGGCAGGACACCACTGTGCTGAGTTGAAAGTCTGTGTCTTGGAAAAATTAGCAGTGCATGAAGAACAGACAGACAAATGGCAGTTGAGGTTTAGATGTAGAGCTAGAGATTTTCATAATACTGAAGAGAAATACTGTTGCTGTAAGTATGATTCAGCAGTTCCCATATTGGTGGACAGTTTGGTTGTTGTACAACAGGTTGAGTTAAAATTCATCTCCAAATTGAGATGTTTCAGGTGGTCCAAACAGGGGGCCATGTTTCCTGAGATTGTAAAACATGAAACTAGCACTTATGGGGTAATGGAGGTTGAGAAGTTGGTGCAGCACTGGCCTGTTACTGCAGAGAAGACAGTGTTGGTTCTGGCCCTTTGCTGTTCAGTTGCTGGCAAGCATGTAACATCCAAATGTGGTCCGTGCAAATGCATTTTTGCAATCTATAAATGAAAATCCTCCTAAAGTCAGACTCTTACAGCCTGAAAGGCCTGTATCACTGTCAATTGCCCTGCAGACAGACACTAAGTTTTAATGCAAATATAATTCACAGCACTGTTATTTTTCAAGAAGATGTACATTATTATTAATAAATATTTTCTCAGGTTATTGTAGAATCTACCCTGACCATTTTAAATAGGCCTTAGTAACTATTACTGTCACCAAGCTGCTGATTATTTTGAGCCATGGGATTTCCAACAGTCTTGTCCTGTGCCTGCTTTTTCCTCAGCTTCTCCAGGGGCACCCGCAGTAACTTGCGCCGCTCATCAGTACAGGTGCTTGGCCTCATCACTGAGGAGGCTGGAGTCCCAGGTCTGGTTGCCCAGTGTGCCACAGGCACTGAACAGCCAAAGCGCAACACTCGTCTCAATAAGCACCATGAGACTGCAGTGGAACCTGAGGCTGCCAAGCGCACCACTCGAAAAGGGGCCCGTGTACAAGCGGAGGAGCCTGAAACTGAGAGCAAGCCTGAGACGCAGCCCGAAGCTCTGCCTGACAAACATCCTGCCACAGAGTCCCAGATTGCAGAAGAAAAGGTGATGAAAGATGTGGTGGAGGTGGAACCTGGTTCCTCTGTTCAGTCTCCAGATGCCTCCCATGCTTCCCATCAGATGATGAAGGCAGTTGTGCTGGTCTCAGCATCAGAGTGCCATTCTGCAGAGCTGTTGCTTAGCCGGGCTAGTACTGCTGTTTCTATGGCCATAACTGGAAATCAGAGCAGTGCCACCAGGGGTCCCCGTCGCTCTTCAGTCCGCTGCTCCCTCATTCGGCGACGCTCACTGAGCGGTCTGAGGCACAGCATGACCCGGAAGTCAGTGCGCCGTGCTTCCCGGCGCTCGTTCCTGGAGAAGTCCAGACAAAGCATGTCTGCCAGCGTCAATGCCAGTGGTAAGTGGTTCTTTTAGCAGACCTTGCGTGACTGAATTATGGTGCTCATGGGAGTATTTGAGTCTGAGGATGCCCCATATGACTTTCGATATTACTTGCACAGTTTGTCATTTGATCCAGTTGTATTAGAAATGGTTACAAGTTGACAAAATGAAAAATGGTTAAAGTTTTTAAACTACATAGTGTATGTGCCTTGACTGATTCTGTCCTCCTTGGTTTATGAATGACATGGATGTGCTTTTCCCCCTCAGAGGAAGTGGTTGTGGAGACAGATGAAGAAGAGCCAGGAAAGCAAAAGGAGTGGTGAGTGTAACCACCTGAGCATAAGTGACAGCCTATTCTCTGAATTGCTGCATTTTAAAACTGAGGAAAGGTTTTTCTGATTTTCATACATTTATTGCACTGTTGGTCATTTTTGACATTCAGTATAGGCAAATGTACTAATGGTTTGAAATGTAAATTGTCCATTGGACTTTTCTTAGAATTCATTAGTCTCTTCCATTGCCTTTGGTTCTGTCCATATTTTGGTATCCTACCTACATGTAGTATACCAGTTGAAGACATCATCCAGGAGACCACAGAACCAGAGGCAGCAGAACCAGCGGTAAGTTTTTGTGTGGGTGGGGGAGGCAAACGCGAGATGGTCACCGTTTTGTTGCTGTTCTAATGCTACCATTTGTGCCTAGATGGTGGTATTGACAGAAGAGGAATCTGTTAAGGCAGAGGATGAGGGTATACGTCGTTTCACACGTTCCATGGCTCAGACTGTCGGCACCCAACCTGCTTTCCCATTCAACACCGAGAGCCCTCAAACACACACTTCAGGTATCCCTACACAGGCCTTTTCCACTGTGCTCCTCCAGGTTTTGTATACATTTTGTTGCATATTGCCATTACTTGAGCAACTGTAGTGCTGCACATGGGGGTTCTGGTAATAGTCATTTTAGTCATTCTTAACTGTTTTATACAGGCATATAACCCAGTTGTGGTATTAATGTGTCAGACCTTCATTTGCTTAGTTAAGCCATGTTGTTCATTTTTGATAATTTTGTTAAATGTGCTTAATCTGCAGAAATATTAATTGCTCTGACTCTCTTTACAGGTAACAGTGCACAGAAGCCTGCAGCTTCAGTCTCCAGTCTCAGGTCATTAAAAATTTTTTTCACTCACTATTTTAAGTGCCCTAATGTTATTTTGACATTTAGGGAGCCATTTTCAGTCGAATGAGTATTGCCATTCGTAGCTTAAATTTACAAATGACTGGTGAAACATTATGGATAGTTAGAATGAACCTGACAATAAACACTTGTCTTTAATTTAGGTTGTACCCCAGTACCAAGCGTTTGGCTTCCAGCTCTGAGGATAGTCCTACCCCAAGAAAGAAGCCCTCTCCTCCTAGGAAGATGTCAAGTGTAAGGCCATGCTACTTTCCTGACCTCAGCATTGGTTTCTTCAGCACAAACACAACTTGTTTTTCATGCTTTATTATTCATTAATTCATTCAATTCATTGGCCATTCATGAACTTCTTATGTGCTTTGTTAGATCTCTACAATCCCACTGTGGTCAAAATCATTAAGACTGATATATATCTCTCCCTAGACAATCAGACCCAACATGAAGTCCTTCCTTCACACTGTACAAAAGAATCAGGTACTGATGTCAACCCCTGGGTCCCTGGCCCGAAATGCTGTCATGAAATCCTTCATCAAACATACTACTCCCCTCAGAGTGGATGTGAAGGTTAGTGTATATACACAGTGTTATACTTAAGTAAACCTCAATACTACCAAATGTTATTTGGAATGTGGGAGTAGGATTCCAATTTTGCCTTTACTGTAGGTTTGGACCTGATATCTTCTGAGTCAAAGCATTGGCTAAAAAACTAATATATATTTAAAATGCTGGTCAAATCTATCTGCTAGTTTTTAAATTGAGAATTGGAACAAAGGTTAATATTTGAAGCACTAATACATGACCCATTTCAGACTTAACTGAGGGAAAGGTTTTCTTTATTCTGACCTAGAAGATGAAGGGTACAGTAGTCCAGTATGTAGCAGTTCAGTCAATTGTATAATGTGCACAGATGTTATGGTCTGCCCCAGTTCTGTGAAATGCCATTGTTTATGTGGTCTTTCCCTCAGCAATCCACTGGTTTGGTTGTAAGTACACTAGCTTGTTGGGCACTTCTTCCTGTTCACTCTTAACAAACACTGACTCTCTCCATGCCTGATGTCCTGTCTGTGAAGATTATTAGCATTCACAGTTGGCATTAATTCTCTCCTAAAGTTTCACATGGCTGGGTATAACACAACATTGGTGAAATCACTAGTGAATAGTGGATTTTGGGTTGTTTATTTATTTCAAAGGGAAGTTCATGTTTTCACATCTGAGCTCATGTGGCCCATTATTGAAGGAGTCAATTTAATGTTTTATATATTAATTTCTAAAATGATCCAGAATGCTCTTAAATTTACTGTGGACTAAATGAATAGATGGTAGGTTTTTATACACCCATTCACTTCATCATGTTGAGTTTCTTTTAAAGGTGTAATGTTTTTGACTATGGCCTTTAATATAGGCAACGTACAAAGCTGGAATGCGGACTCTGGCTTCTATGGCAAGTGCAGTTAAAAGATGGTTGCAAGAGGTGTGGTTGATAACTTGCATATATGATATTTCAAGAAGTAATCAGTGGCAAATCTGAAAATTATACTCTATTTGCAATGTCTGTCAGACAAGAAGTTTGAACTTTTGTTGTTCCTGTGTGATGAAGCTTTGAATCAGGCACTCGTGCTCTGATATTACTTTCTAAATGTCAAAATAGATGTGAAATATATTGCAAAATATTTACATGAATAAGTGTACTAAATTTGTTCAAGGGCAGAAGGATTGACGTGCATGGTTATGTTGTAAGAAGCCCACATGTGAAAGAATGATCTTCCCCTTTTAGTGCCATCCTGTTTTATTACTTGTTGCTTTGTTTGGATTCATCTTTCCCAGTGAAGCACTGCTTTTAACTAAAATACTAATTCTGGAACCTAAGCACATCAGTTACGTAGTATTTCATTTTAGTAATTAGAATGTCTTAAATGGGGTTTCACATGAGGTTGAGCTCTGTAGGTTATTTTGTTAGCGTTTCAAAATTGACCATGAATCTTAAGTCTGCAGCAGTACTCAATAGGTGGATTTTTGTCTGGATCCACACTCAAATACAATTCAGTTTGTCCTAAGAACAAAACTTGTTTTATACAGTTATGTTACTGATAATTTTAGGCTTTTTTTTTTTTTTTTTTTTTTTTTTTGGTAGTTCTCACATGTGCTTTTGTCAGAATACTGATCCAATCACAGAAGCTGAAATGTTCTTGTTAGAAAATGGTCTCCATTTCCAGACCTTGTATTTCCTTATGGCATAAACAGTTGTAAAATCTAACTGGCAGCACCATCTTTAGTTTACATAAAGGAAAACTTTCCATTTATTCCACTAAGGACAACTAAATGCTGTAAAAGTAAAACTTTATTTTTAATGTAATTTGGAGGCTTCATCTGACCCAGCTGAGATGGTCTTCAGCCTTCCTGAAACATGCTATAACTTTTTTTTAAAAGGAGGGCCTGTTGCACTGTAGAGTTTGAGTACCATGGAGGCTACAGGTGCTCTCAGTTCGGTCTGCAGTCTGAAACAGTGCTGGCGAGCTCATTCACAATGGTTAAAACTCGTTGTAGATGGTAACATGGCATGTTCAACATTGCTCAATACAGAGAAAAGAAAGGTTAACAGTGAACAGTGTGTTTGATCTGAAAATAGGAGTTCATATGGGAGGGGCACAAAACTGATGTGATTAACTTATAATGAAAGTGTTCACTATGAAGAGTCACCATGCTAAATGAACCTATACTAGATACACAAACTTATCAGTGCAAACAAGCAGACTCAAGGTGTCACTTCTACAGTTAACATAGCAATAGTATTTTTAATGCATAATTCTGTAGCCTTTTTGGGACTCAATTTGGGTAGAGTATAGAACTGTGATTTATTTGATCTATCAGTCTATGGATCTTTGACTTTGTGAAAATTTGCCAAGTGAACCTCTATATTTGAGTATGCCTGGGCCTACAGTAATGAGGATGGACAGGGTGGTGGGTTGACATTTAAACTCCTGCTTCCCTGTAAAATGGTGGATTTCAAGAGATGACTTGCATGTTTTGCTTGAAAGGTTGGTGCTTGAGGCTGGTTAATATTCTGATATAACAAATGTTTATATCCAGTTCCCAGTGTCATGTATCCATATGTGCTCTGCCAGGAGCGTGAACGTCTGCGTCTGGAGGCTCTGAAAAAGAAGGAAGAGCAGGAGGTTGAGAGGAAGAAAAAAATGGAAGAAGACAAAAGGAGGAAGCAAGAAGAGATGAAGAGGTCAGTTGGCTTTGTTCTTGTGACTTCCACCTGACAACTGTTCCTCCTACTGTTCTGAGCCATGACATGTGGGATTTTAGGTTGTCAGAGATGATGTGGGTCATCTTCGCTCAGGGTCCATGAGGTAGCGGGGCTGCCATTATGCACTCTGAACTTTGCGGGACCCAACACTTGTTCTTAGTACCTGACTGTGTTCAAAAGCAGAATAAGTGGCCTATTGATGACCACATGTGATGGTGTAAAATAGTTTGTCTTGCACAATATTGGCATGTTGGATTTACTATGAAGGAATTTACTGTAAGGACTTAATCTACCCCCTTCAGGGATTCAAATGCATAAGTATTTGAATATGCTCAGGTGGGGGGGTTGTTTCTTTCTCTTTCAGAAAGAGAGATGAGCGCTTGCGAAAGGTAGTCGAGGCACGAGTCAAGGAAGAACAGAAGGAGGAAGAGAAAAAAAGAAAGATTGAACAGAAATTTGCTCAGATGGAAGAAAAGAATGACAAGGTATATAAACAGTGACACCCAGGGCAGGGTGTTTGGGGCTTCTCTCTCTCTCTCTACCCCATTATTATTGTACCCACACATACTTGACTGACTGACTAGGTATGTACTAGAATGCTGCAGTGTAAGTGCTACCTTTCCTGACAACTGTTCCTCCTACTGTTCTGAGCCATGACATGTGGGATTTTAGGTTGTCAGAGATGATGTGGGTCATCTTCACTCAGGGTCCATGAGGTAGCGGGGCTGCCATTATGCACTCTGAACTTTGCGGGACCCAACACTTTTTCACAAAATAGGAAAGGGAGTGAAGGGCTCATGGTACATGAAAGCACATGGTATAAAAAAGGTGTGGAAAGAAACTATATGTCTGATGTTGAAATGATAACCATTATTTTGAAAAAGCAGATTTTTATTTGTGTCTCAGATGCGGGTTGAACGGTTGGCAGAGGAGAAGGCAAAGAAGAAGGTGGCTTCTAAACGGCTGGAGGAGTTGGAGCAAAGAAGGAAACAAGAGGAGGAGGCCAGGAGAAAAAAGTTCCAGCAAGCGGTGGGACATCTGCAGAGCCATGTTGATTCACTCTTGTTTGTTTATTTGTTTTTAAATAAGCCTAGTGTTACCTTTGGGGGGGGGAAACAACCCCCAATCACATAAGGCCTAAATTAACTTATGTGATTGGATTTTTTTTTTTTTTTTGTAGGAGGAAGAGAAGAGGCAGCAAGAGCTACAGGCCAAGCGACGAGCAGAAGAGGAGCAGGAGCGAGCTCGCAAGCTGGCAGAGGCTCGGCAGGCCCAAGAGCGTGAGCGCGAGTTGGAGAAGGAGAGGCTGCGAGAACAGCAGGCGGCTGCAGAAAGGTTTGTTTATATGATGTAGTGACAAATTGTTGCAGAGATATTCAAAAATAACATGTGGCAAATCTCAGCCGTGCCAGACTTCAGTCCTTTGTTTTTGTGTCAAATACTGTCAAATACCATTTCAGCCTCTTTATCTCTTGTAGAGAGAGGCTGGAGCGGGAGAAAGCTGCAGCACTCCAGAGGGAGCTTGAGAAGGCTGCCCAAGAAAAACAGCGCAGGGAGGCAGAAGAGAGGAGACTGAAGGTATAAATCTACAAGCACCTTTGTATCAGATGCAGTGTTGCCTGTTTGTAGTATGAATTTGTAATGGTTTCATATTGCTAGGCTGAGCAAGAGAGACTCGAAAGGCAGAAGGCTGAACAGAAAAAGGCTGCTATGACTGCCTCAACAGCCAAGAATGCTGCCGACATGCAGGTAGGCTGGGCCCTGGCACAGTAGTGCTTATGCACTCTGCTCACAGGCTCTAAATATTTGGCTGCAGTTTATAGCTTGCACAATTGTATTCCAGTCACATACATTTTCTGCTCAGAGCAAATGTTTGGTAAATCTGAATGTAAAACTTTCATTCATCTGGGCCCTCTGTGGGTGCAATGCCTTTAGAAATGAGTCACTCCCATTTTGTTCTGTTTTAGCTTGTTTTTAATTTTTTTCCTCCCTTTTCTGACAAATTCATCACCTACTGCAAATCACAACTGTTCAACATTTTTCTATAGAATTTAAGGATGGATTTCTCATTTTCAAAATTACTCAGTTTTCTCCTCAATAAAAATTTGGTCCACCTATCAAATTAGATTGACCGTGTTGGTTAATAGTACTTTTCAGGTTGTGGTACAGACTTCTAATTTAGGTTGTTAAAACAAAGGGGGTGACTACTTTTTCTACTGTAGTTGTGAAGAAATCTAAATGCATTTCATTTTAATAAATATTTGAATTTTTTGGGGGGGGTACTGTAGGCTTGCCTTTGTATTTAGTATTCTGCCTTGTGCTGTTGATGTAATATTCAACTGAACATTTACTGTAAACAGGGAAAGATGTGAATTTTATGACTGCTATTGTCAAGTACAGTGAGGTGCCAATCTACTGCAGGAGACAAAACTGACCTTTCAGTAACTACTGCACCAGTGCATTATGGGAACTGGATACAATTCCAGGGAGCTGTTTGTCAGTTATTTTGGCTGTTACTGGAATAAAAGAGGAACTTTTTTTTTCTTCTTTTTTTTTTCCCTCCCCCCTTCTCTTCTCCCCATGCTTGGTTCCTACTCGTAAATGCAAATCTCACTCCTATTTGGTTGTAACTAGGGTAGGATCTTAAATTATATCTAATGTACTCAAAAGTCAGACTTGTATCTTGATGAATACCTGTACTTGGACCCCTTTTTTCAGTCTGATCTTCTTAAATTGCCCAAAACTGGCTGTTCCTTGAATGTGAAGTAGCACTTACAGTGAACTAAATGTGTGTAGTTTAAGTTGATTGTAGAATAGTTGCGTGTCAGATATGCTGAATAATATAGTAATTTTTTACCTCATAATTGAAAGCACTTAGTATTTTAAGTTAATTCTTGCACAGTTATGATTCTCCCCCCCCCCAATCAATCATCTCATACCTTTCAGCTACCCCATGGTGATGCAGGTCTGCATTCAAACTCAGTATTCAACAGTACTTTTGATGTAACGGTATGCTACAGTAAAACCTTGTAATTGTTACTGGCTTTTAGTACAGTAATACCCCAGTTAATGCTCAGGATGCCTTTCCTGCAAGTGGAGCGCAAACCAAAATAGCAATAAACAAGGCAATTTTGATGCATTTTAGTTTGGTGAAACCCTGGTTTGTGTTCCTAATCCATTCTTGAAAACTGGACTTAAACCAGGAAAATATACAAAGACTACATTTCCTGTTTTGCATGGTGGAGAGTACTGGTGGGCTATTAAATCTCTCTGCTTCCTGTTTTTGGAATATAGATGGTGTAATATGTTAAACGATATGAACACAGGCAAGTTAGACTTTACTGCAGACACACAATCATCAGGTTTCAGAATAATGCATTATGGTTAGTAAGTTTTATTTCCAGTTTAGCTGGAAAATGTGTTGGCATTCTGAACACAAGCTAAAAACATTAAATGGAACTTTAAAACTTAAACTGATTTTTGTTTGAAAAAGATTTTTTTTGTAGGGAGGACATAAACTGTAGTATGGCTGTACAGTTTAACATTAAACTTTTATTGGAAACCTTGTCAGTGGTGTCACATAGTTCATCTCAGTTTTATTGAACACTTTTTTTTTTTTTTTTTTTTAAATTTAAAAAAAAAAAAACTGCTTGAGGTTTTGGAGCCAGAGTACTGGGCATAAGCAGCAGAGTGATGGGGGGGGGGAATGAGGCATGGAATGCTGAGTGTTTGATATACAGGCATGGTGTAATATTACAGAAAAAGTTGCAGTGGACCAGCACTAAATGAGGTGTGGGCTATTACTGTACTTGTGTGATGCACATCTGTGGTGTTGGCCAGGGTTGTTGTTGTTGTTGTTATAAAGTACTAGCAGTTAAATGCATAGCAAATAATGTTGGATCACAGGCAACAGACACTGGTGGTGGAAGCTAGACTTTGTGACACTCATTTTCTTCAATTTACTCATCACTCATTTCTCTTAACCTAAGTAGGACCAGGCCTCAGATATATCTACAGGATATTTACATGGTGTTTGTCTTTTAGGAGTCTGTATTGAAGACACCAGTGGGGAAAGCTGCAGGACTCAACGTCACTGTGGATGTGGAGGTGTGTAGTGCAGCTTGTAGTGTATACACTGCCTTATGGGTGTGCAGCACATGTTGCTGAACTGGTACATCCAGGGTCAAGTGTAGTACTGTCTGATTTGGTTTGCAACCTGCTGAGCTATAGGTGGCTTTCTCTACAGAAGTCTCCACAGTCTTATGAGATCACTCCAAAGGGTAGAAACAAGCCTGTTGTCAACAACAACCCCAATGATTACGGGATGGATCAGAACAGTGACGACTCCACTGATGACGAATCAGCTCCTCGGAAACCCATCCCGTCTTGGGCTGAGGGTGAGTATAAGGGGTTTTTTTTTTTTCATCATTGTGCACACTACCTTAATGTGGTATTCTGTGTTGTGTTCTGCTGTGGCTCAGGAGAAATGAAAGTACAGAATGACAATGTGAAGGTTAAACCCTACAGTTGCGTACATGAACACTGTCCTAATATAAAATGTGTAATACCTACTACTGCACTGTGCCATCATGAATATGCTGAAGCAATAAATGGGGAATCCATTCTGAGATTTCATTTGACTTATAGTTGGAATAGGAACTGATCTACAAAGTTAGGATATTGAGTCTAAATGAGCAGGAATCAACTGATTTTGCTCATTAATTTAAATGCCAATTTCTTTCTAGGTTCACAACTCCAACAGGCCATGCTTAATCAGTACTTCAACCCCATTGATGTGACCTCCTACTTTGGGGAGATCGAGGACCTCAGACTGGAGCTCATATTTCACAAAAGCAAACCTCGATACTTCAAGCGCACAAGCTCTGCTGTATGGCAGTCGCCTCCTCGGGCAGATGCCACAGCCTTCTAACCTGTCTTTGTTCCTTCTTTCTTATTGTCTGTGTTGCTAGACTTTTAGTGTTTGTGTGTTTTTTTTTTTTTTTTTTTTTTTTTTGTTTTTTTGTTTTTTAATTTTTAAATTTTTTTTAAATTTTATTTAATGTTTTCACTTGAATAAAGTCTTTTGTATAGCTTTAGAGCAGTTACACTTTGCTTTATTTTGAAATTAAAGTTATCAGCTTTTGCTCCCCCCCATCATATGTATTTAAAAAAAAAAAAAAAAAAAAAATTATCAGAGCAATAATAAAATGGTGAAAGAATCAAGTACCAAAATAATGGATTGTAGAAAATTCACCTTTTTTAATGTGACCCTTAATTCATTCACATAGGGGTGAGGGTGAAGGGCTTTGGAAAAAGTCGTTGTGAATTAAATCAGATGTTTGGATGGCTTCACTGATTTGTTTTTCTGGTTTTATGTAGTGAGACAATTACAGGGAACTTGAGATGTAAATAGGTGGTGGAGTGTTTGCTGTGTTAAGTCAACAAGGATGCAAATGGCCTGGTTGACTTCAGCACGTTAACTTTGTAGTTCCTGTTTCTCTGTTCCTTCAATGGGGAAACTGACAGTGGCTTATGAAAATGTACAATTTTATATAAGGGGTTTATTTTTCAGTACAATGGCTTTTTTCCAAATTTTAATTTTACAAGCGTAACAAACTGCACTTCCTGCCACATCGAAAGTCTCACGCAATCACAGCCATCAACAAAGGTAAATATTAACTGTGAATAGTTGGTTTATTACACAGGCATGTTACCATAAACTTTGTCAAGAGTGCTGTTAAAAACAAAATGCATTGAGATCAGTAAATGTGTGGGTTTTTTTTTTTTTTTCTTTCCTTCAAAGGAAGAAATAAATGCAAGCACTTTGATAACAGTTTGTAGAAGGTGTGCTATTGGCATGAGAAGAAAAATAATGAAGGAAGGCTCACCAGGAAAGGAAAAAAAAAAAAAAAAACTGGTTGAGATACAGCTCTCAGCCTTGAAATGTCTACTCCAACACTGCCTAAGTGTGAAGGTGATGCTGCTGATTGCTCTCCTCCTCCCCAGTACTTGTTTGTTGCTTTTATTGTGAAGATGTTGGTGTTTTAGGTAAGGCACTGCGCAAGGGCTTGGTGCTGATGGGGTAAACAAAGCAGAACAATGCGGTCTGCCTGACGTAAGGCATAAAGAAGGGTAAGGTCACAGGCAGTAAATTAAATGTTTTATTGAAAGCCAAAGCCCTGAAGCCAACTGTACACAACATGGGTGATTATCCATGTACCTTTGCTGTTGAACACTTGCCTTTCATGCGAGTAAGTACAGTATGTGTCCCATGGTCACTGCTGATGTCATGGTAGCACAATGAGTGGCCAGGATGAAGCAGTTAATGAAAATACTTGCTAGGGGGTGCTGTGGGATAGCGGCAGTATTTGTTGCAAAGTTGATTCCTTAACTGAAACCATCCTGTTTTCTACCTATATTTCTTCTATTTAATATTTTATTTATTTTTTAAAATAAATTTATGGTGTAATTACAAAGCATGAGGACAAAATTGTTTGCATTGATAGGGAAAAAGTAGACAATGTGTCCCAAACTGCTTTTTGTTGCATTTTCATATTTCTTTTCCCAGACATTTATACCACCCACCTGTTACTTTCATTCACAATTTCCCTCCATTGGCCAATTCCCCCAAAAGACTTTGGATCTTATTTATTTACAGTATGTGCATACTTTTTGTTCATTCGGATCCCATGAGGGAAGAGACTCGAAGCTCTCGAATGTATGAGCTGAATTTGATTAAACATTTTATCCTTGTGTTTAAAACTCCAATACTATTGTTCAGGGAAACCTGGTGGAGCAGCAGATCTACACGCAATGTTCATACTGACTATGACACTTTTTTTTTGGTGTCCAATTATAAACAATTATTCTTTAAAACAGGTTTCCTGTCTAACAATGTTTTTAATGTCAGTAAACAATTCACATGTCACAATCTAAGGTGACTATGCTTAAAAAGTTATCTTTAGTAAACATGTTTTGTGCATAAAATTGCTATGTTACACATAGGACATGCCCACCACAATGCTCTGTTTCTTTTGGTGATGGCATGTGCTGGAAAATGTAGGGAGTGGAGTTGGATCACAGTGTGATGTGTCCATCCAGCCCACACGGACGTGACTCTGCAGTTTGCAGGAGAATTGAAGGCTGTTGCCAGGTGCTGCCATCAGACACGTTTCATATCTGTCAACGAGAAGCAAAAATTACTGCGTGTGCTGAAGAAAGTCATTGCCTATACACGAAGGCCTAAGATACGACAGAGGGAGTTCAGTTATCTGACACTGTGGATATGTAACAATGAATTGTGTTTGTTTCACTGGGTCATTTTTTACTGTGTTAAAATCAGGGTAAGTGCACTACAGCAGAAGGTGGGATTCGATTATGGGTCCTTTGAGTGCAAAGCGGTATCTCTAATCGCTGTCCTTCTTGCTGCCCATCCTGCCGACATTACGATAATGAGCCACTTAGTCTGATACTAGGGCCTCCACCCCTGGTCAGCAGAAGGTGCACTTAAAGGAGATAAGTGTGGAGGTTCTTCTCTCCAATGCGGTGCAGTGAGGGTGGCACCAGGCTGGTGTGGGTGAAAAGGACAAAGTCTGTGCTCCCTCATTACACGTCTCCTAACGGCAGCGTCTTATGTCTGACGCACATAGGCGAACGTGCAGGAATGCTGTCTTTCGGAAGCTCAGAACATCTTCCAGGGTTTCGCTCTGTTTACACAGTCTGTGGGGCTTAAGTGTTTCTTTGAAACTAACGTCCACATAAATGTATGAAAACAGCACCAAGTTTCTGGCTTAGAACTGGGTTTCTGCTGATGGTTTCCCCATAAACTTGGAAGACTTTGTACCTGAGTGTAAAAAAGGAGGAACAGATGAAGCTGAAGTTTGTGTGTAATTCTTTATTGTAAAAATGCAAATATACAAAACCAGGAGTAAATATGGTTACTATGAGTATGTAAGAGCATTAAAAAACCATCCAACATACAACTAAAAATGAAATAAACATCAAATTGTCTGGCAAAACAAGATAGATTTTTGTGTCAATATAAAAAGGAAATAAATATAAATATACATTTAAACGTAAAATGCAGATATATGAAATTGAGCTGTCCGCAAATATTTCTTTACATCTGTTTAACAATAATTACTTTTCTCGCAGCTTAACTTTTAATTTAAGTTAAAGTTTAAAGCTTCCAGTTTGTTAAGGTTCGAGTGCCCAGTATACATCATAACGGGAACAACCCGGTGAAGAGTAAGCGGTGATACAGACTAACACTGCAGGTGTCCGACGAACATGGATATTTGGAAGAAATCCATTACATTCAAACTGCGAAATTTGAACCACAGCACATCGCCCGTGCGGGATCTCCCTTTTCTTGATGGAAAGTGGACCACGTTTGTTTTATTGAGGGATAAACGGTCTGAGCAGTCAGGACACGAAGCAGTTCCAGCCCTTAATGGCGTTATGGATCGTCCTTCAGACCCTCGCGACAAGACGCTGGTATTGCGGACAAAAATTGAGAATTGGGAAATATTAATATTAATATCGCCAATATCATAAGCGCCGATCAAGGTCCTTCCGCCACGTGCTGCTGGCCACAGTCGGGAGCAGCGCACGGTACAACAATACTGTGTGATCTTCCGTGGTAACACACACGTGTGTGTGTGTAAGAGAGAATGACGATACAGTATAGCAAAAATATTGCACTGGACACCGCATCTGACTCACTGCATCATGCACTGGGAAGTTATTGTCTTGCGCAACAATGGCAATTACATTATTTCCAAGGACGTTCGGGATCCTCTTTCTCGAATGGTACCGTGTCTGCTGCATTGTGAAATTCCGTCTTGGTTTACATAACAGTTGAACAAGTGCATGAGTTCATGCAGCCCTGAGTAAAAAGCGCATTCGCGGTGGACGTCCGTAAGGCCGCGCGCCATTTTAACTCGGGCGCAGCCACGAAAGCCTTGAGTTCACTACGTCGTTTCAATACAAGGTGGACTTGTTCGAAATAAGGGGAAAAAACAACACGTTGAAAAAGATCATTTTGACAATGACAAGTTTAGGTTGTCTGGATCGCGGTTATTTTTGATATTCAGCGAATACGTATTGTTTCACAACTGGAACATAAAAGTGCGCCGCCGAATAACCTAGACACCGCGAAAGTCATTGTTTGTCAGGTGAACTAGTGACGTCACCGCGCAACCATTGGCTAAGAGGAATAAATTCTCGCAGACGTTAGCGGTCCTGTACGGTGATTGGCTGCCACGAGATACTCCGCCTCCTTCTCCTGTGCCGCGTGTTACGTCGACCGTATTTATGCCGCAGGGTTGGCAGGGCCGTCGCACGATTTCTTTGTCGCAGAGGTGTAGGAGGTTACCCGCTTCAACAGTGCTTGAACGGCAACCCAACTACCGCCTTTTTTTTCCCCTCTCTCTTCCATCGTCTTAATTTTGCGCAATTCGTTACCAAGTAACTTTCAGTTAAAGCTAAGTTGCGTACCTGCCAGTTTTTGTCCTTTTTCTCGCCTCAACCGTAGATCAGCTGCCACCATCTTGCGAGTTGGGCTTCTTCTGACTGAAGGGCATCAAACAGACGGTGGGTATAAACTTGAGTTTTTTTTAATTTTTATTTTTTTATTTTTGGGTCTTCTATCCGTTGCGTGCGGCGAGGAGCGACTGCTCCTTAGGGTCACGTGGCCCTGCTATAATCTTATTTATGTCGCTCGCTACGCGGCCCAGTTGTTCTGGTTTATCCCCGTGAGCGAGACTACTCGTAATCTGCTTCAACTTGGTTAACTAGTTAACCGCTCGTTAAGCACTGGCCGAGTCGGTGAATGACCTTTATGTCCCTGTGGTGTCTGTGAGGCAGCGCCGCTCCTTCGTGCCGCAGTGCTGTTACATGATGACTTTTATTTCGTTTATTTGGGGAAAAGGCGTGTTGGTTGGGTTTATCTTGTTTATCTTAAACTCAAAATGTGGAAACGATGCGTGTTTCATGCACACAAAATTTATCTATCTCTATGGGTCGGCGTCTGTGCGAGAGCGATTGTGAGCTTCCACCCTGAGCTGGCGCTACCCATCTGTGGATGTTTGTCCAGTGTGTGGGAAGCTGCCTTGTCTTTACTCTCTGTTTAGTGGGGGGGTTTTTTTTCTTTCTTTTCACCCTCCCCTCCACCACCCCCGGGGGGGGGGGGTCACAGTATCTGGCTGGCCAGGGCAAACTGTCGATGGGCTCAGCCATCTGAGCCCCCCCTGTGCACCTGCCCCATTAATGTAATATATTGGTTGGTGCATTTCTTACTTAGATGTTTGGATTCCTGTTTAGTCCCAGGAGTGACTAATGTAGGAGCTGACAACTCCTTCCATCTCCAGCCTTTGGACCTTGACAAATGAATAATCCAGTTTTCGAGGACATGTTAAGGACTGTTTGATAATGGTGGTGGCTGCAGTTTGTTCTCCTGCAGCTGACAGCCTGTGAATTATTGAAGAGCAGCAGTAAAATGATCAGGGGCACCGAGCGGCGCGGTCTATGCGAACGTCAAGGACCGTATTGATTAGCAGAGTTGGCGCTCCTAGGATGTTTAGTTTGCGCTGAACTGTGATCATCCTTATTTTTGACCTTTTTGCATACAGAAAAATGGCTTCCCAGGTGAGACAGAACTTCCACCAGGACTGCGAGGCAGCCATCAACCGCCAGATCAATCTGGAGATGTATGCCTCCTATGTCTACTTGTCCATGGTAAGGAACGTAGGATCTGTACAAAAATGGACTATGGGGGCTTGGCATACCTGCTATAATAGAGGAGATGAGAGGTGGCTCAACCTGGAAGTTTATTTAAATGCTGTAAGGCTTGTAAGCATGTTTTTTAAAAAATAAATGGATAAATAATAAATGGTAAATTCAGACATGCTGTGTAAAATTGACTATCTGGAAAGCAAAGTACTGGAGTGAGTCCTTGTACAGGAGTGATTATGATGACTTGTATTATAACATTGTGGTTTTTTTTTTTTTTTTTTTTTTTCCCCCCTCCTCCTCCCCCCCTCCTTTCTCCTTCAGGCATACTACTTTGACCGGGATGACCAAGCCCTGCACAACTTCGCCAAGTTTTTCCACAAACAATCCCATGAAGAGCGTGAGCACGCTGAGAAACTGATGAGCATGCAAAACAAAAGGGGTGGTCGCATCTTTCTGCAGGACATCCGGGTACAAACCTTGTTTTCGTCTGTTTTACGTGTTTGTGTGTGCTGTTGTGCATCCACATTCACACCAAGGTGTGAGGTGGGCCCAACAAGAGTGGGTATGTAAGTGATAATGAGCAGATATGGCCTGGCCAGGGTGGAGGGCACAGGGAGGCTGAGATAAGCATGATCCTCACTGTGAGGAAGGTGGAGCTCTTTATCTCCCATTTGCAGCATGTGAAGGTCAACATACAATGGCAAGAACAGGAGTGTACTGTGTGTGCTTAGAAACCTGAATGCTTGTGTATTGAAAGTATTCGAACTGTACAGCAGTATGACTTGGAGGCTGTGTGGTTTTTGTTGCAGAAGCCAGAAAGGGATGAGTGGTGCAGTGGTGTTGAGGCCTTGGAGTGTGCCCTGCAACTGGAGAAGAGTGTGAACCAGTCTTTGCTAGATCTGCACAAGGTGGCTTCTGAGCACAACGATCCCCATGTAAGTTCTTGCAGATGTCGATCAGTGGAACATGGCGCGCTTCCCCAGGAATATAGACAGTCGGTGCAATGTTGCCTTGCTCAAGAGTAGTAGAGCAAAAAGGATCCATATTATAAATAAGCGGGCCTCTTTACTCACGGTTCACCCTGTTTTAACAGATGTGTGACTTCATTGAGACGCACTACCTAGATGAGCAGGTGAAGTCCATCAAGGAGCTGGCTGACTGGGTCACCAACCTGCGTCGCATGGGTGCCCCCCAAAATGGCATGGCAGAGTACCTGTTTGACAAGCACACGCTGGGGAAGGAGAGTGACTAGGCTACTTGATCTGAACATATCATATTTGTATCTGCTTCAGTCCTAATTTGCTGTATATGTGCAGCGGTTGTCTTTTGCTCACTTGCTGCCATCCAAAGTTCATATAAGCCATAGCTTTAGGCAGTGCTATTTGCTAGCTTCTGTCCACTCTTGCTTACCCATGCTGCTGCACGTTTTACAGAAGTGCTAAATAAACTCACCTCTCTGGTTTGAGAAGAAACTTTTGTTTGTTCTTTGGGGGGGACTGTTTTGACCTCAATTTACAAAGTTCCTTGTCTTCAAGTGTAAAGGGGAAAGTTGTGTTCAGGCCCTTTTGTAGCTTTATTTGGAGAATACTGAACTTGTGTATAATTTAATGGTGCATCTACCATCACAGCAGACTTGACAACCAAGTGCTCTAAAGGTATTTACTGAGACATCAACCTACATAAAGTAGTTTGACAGTGACAATGCTGATGGATGGAATTGTATCACTCTGACCGGGGTTAAATCACAAGACTATACTGCAAAATAGTATCACCTCTTGGATGCACAAGTGTGAGTGGCAGGTACAACCTAATCGGCACTTGGATTGAAGGCAGACTATTAGAACAAGTTAAAGGGTAACACTCAGACAGTAACTATAGTACCCAAAAGTGAGTGGTGCAGTTGGCACTGTCAGCTGTTTCAGCATTGTTCAGCCAATGCCAAGTGAATTCAGGTGGTGCAGGTACCTTGACTGATGAAATCAAATGCTTTGCAGAACCATACTGCCCTACTTCCCATGGAACTATAAAGGCATTTGAATCTTTTTCTTACATAAAACATGGCAAACTCCACCTGTGAGTAAACATCACCACTAAAAGTGTATTTTTAGTAAGGATTTGAGCTTAAACTACTTATTCTCTTTGCACCTTTAGTTAGTCCAAATGTTGCACATAATATAAATGCTACTTACTGAAAGATTTGACACCTTTGTCAAGCTAATGTGTATTCAATACCTAAATCTGTGGTTAAGTGTGCTTACATGGTGGAGCCAGTTGTTTCTGGACATGGCTGTGGGTCTTGAAGGTGGCTGAAGGCTCAAGTCAGAATCTTTACTACTGCTGAAGTCTTTGAACAAGATGCTTATTTTGCAATGTTCCAGTAAAAACAATTTGTTTAAAATGCTTTAAAAATCTTGCTGTGAGAAGTATTGCTAAGCAATAACCCAACAAATCATTCCATTATTGACATAACTGTGTAAAGGTAATTGGTATTTGTTAGCAGGTTAAAGGTTCTTGTGGCTTTGGCCCTGCTGTTAGTTAATTTCAAATCAACTGAACTCAGCATTGCCCTTCCTACCTTAAGTTAGTCACAGCTCTGTATAAAAATATAAAACTATTCAGATATATGCACTGCATTCGCTAGAAAAAGACTACAGGTTTCATTTGGGTTAGTCCAACCAATTTTGTTTACATCTACCTATAGAAGCACCACCGACACAAGCAAGAGTTAAGACTGTTCCTCTGAAAACAAGACCTTGCTTTAAAGTGAAGGTCTTGTTTATCTTTAAATGGACTTAGGTTAAAATCAACATGGGTCATTTCAGTGAATCTCACCAAACCAGGATCTTTTTGTTCTCTTATCTCTTCAGCACTCAGAGCTTTTTGCTGGTGTACAAAACAGCCATTTTTTTCCATGAATAAAACAAGCCCTTCTGTTAATGTAAGAGCTGGACCAGCGAACCCAGCCCGTGGATTTGCTGGAAGGAGTCAGTTTCTGCTTCAGTGACTATAGTTGGCCCTTGCACAATACAGTCAACAAATAACATAGCATGCTGCACTCCTGGTACAAACCCTTTTAATACTACTCAAATCCATAAATCTGGCTCATTCAAATCTCCTTCTTCCGGTGCTACACAAGGGGGAGGCTCTGCAGTCCATGTTTGCAGTAACAGTTTGCAAGTTTGGCATGGGCCGCCCTTTTCATACGAAATAAAGAATCTCACGGTAACTGGACAAAAACAGCAAGACCCCTAATTTCCAAGCCTGCGTAAGGCACTGGGATGAACCGATTCTAAGAGGCTCCTCTATGCATCTTTTAATGACTAGAAATTTTTATTTACTTGCTATTATGGTGTGGTTTCGGTTTGAAGCTGGTGTCTCCCTCTCCAACGCTGCACGTTAAACCTGCTGAACATCTCCTGGGATACCTTGGTTTCTCCGTCCAATTCTTTGTTTCAGTCCTGGTCTCTGCCTTCATTAACCCTCACCCTTTCTCCATTGGGCACCAGCACACCCAGGAGATCTCCATCTGACAATGAAATTCCCGAATCGTTGGATGAGACCTGCTGACTGGTCACTGACTGAACACAGGAAGAGGAAGCGGAGACTGGATTTCCTCCGTTTCCATGACTGCCATTGGTGGCACTGCTGAGGCTGGCACTGCTGCTGAAGTTTCCATGGTTGCAGACATTGGAAGATGAGCTATTGACATTATTGCTGGCGGTATTGATGCTGTTGGAACTTGTGCTGGGGTTGGGGGCAGGCATGCGTGATGGGGGAGTTAGTGACAGTAACTGTTCCCCATGAACAGTAGAGGCACCTGGTTGGCAATCAGAGGAAGGAATTGGGTCCAGGGAGAGGCGAGGTGGTGGAGGACGACGTGAGAGAAGGCCCTTTGTCGGCCTGATCTTGGGGAGATGGAGAGGAAGTGGGCAGGGTTCGAGGGCAGTGTCTGGAAAAGAGAAAGCAGGACTGACAGGGGTCTCACCCTGCTCACTGAACCAAGAGAAGGCAGAGGACGGGGGTGGAATGCGGCTCGGTGTATCTGGGGGCAGCATCTGGGAGCCCAGACCATAAGTTGCCAGTGAACCAGAGCTGCGGTCCCAGTCGCCCTGGGTTCGGCGGGCAGGCCGTGGCCGGGGCACAGCGGGAGGCACACAGTGTATGGGCGTCTGGGGGCAGCTGTAAAAGCCGGGCCGCTCGTACATTGGCAAGGTTGAGAAGCTGAAGTCCAAATCTCGCTCGTGTGTTGGTGCGTGGAAGGCCTGGCTGGGGTTTGATGGTCCCTCGGGGTGAAGATAGAGGGGAAAACGGCTGAGCGCAGCTGCAGTCGGGCGGCGCAGCAGTGACACCCGCGAGGAGGTAGAAGAACGAGCGAAGCTTGGGGAGTGAACGCCCATAAGCCGACCAAGGCCTCCCAGCAGAGGGGTGGAGTGATTGGCCTCTTCATGCTCCTTAATCTGCTCCAGGTTGGACTGGAACTCCATCTCCTCCTTTGGCACACTGAAAAATAGGGGGGGGGGGGGTGTCAATTCAATAGGACAGCATTATTGTGAGGTCACCTGCCTCAGTCCATCACCACTCCACTATTAATGTTTTTCCAGGTGTTTCAGTCTCAGTACTCTGGAACCCAGGTGTTTGTGTGTACCTGATATCCAGTGCAGAACCCATGAACGACGGTTTACGGTGTTCGGCACTGGCTGCAGTGTAGGGGGGCTGAGGCTCCGACTCATTCCAGTACTTGTCCTTCTCCATGAGAGGTACACTGTCATACATCTCATCCACCGACAGCAAGGACACCTGGGCAGCAGAAGTCTGACTTTAACTGAGCACGAACACATGGATGAACAAGATTTGAACTTTGCTCGGATGTAGCTCAAGGCCCATAGGCTCAATTGCAGATTATAGTGAGGAAATGAGATAAACTCACAAAAAGAGAACTGGGGAGGCACAGCAAGCTGACAGGGGGTAAAAGGGTCCGATGTTTTTATAGCAAAGAAAAGGGTGAGAGATAAACAAAGCAAACCTGTAGGTTGCGATCAACCAGCCAGTTGGTTTCAAAGTCATCGTCATCCTCACCAAAGGGGTTAATCAGCTGTTCTGCCACCTGAAAGCACAGCACTGGAGTAAAACTACCACACAAAAGTCAAGGTTCAGGCAAATAAAGGAAAATATATTTTAAAAATAGATACAAAGCAGGTGCAAAAGAAGAGAGAACCAAGCTGATGAAAAAGAGGGTGTGAAACTTGCCCCTTGTACCATAGTGCATCTCTTCTAAACCACTCCAACCGTCACAATGACAAAAATACCCTGAAGTGCAGGATCCTATAGTTGCTGAAGACAGGATGCCTGTTGCTACCACCTGCCAATAATCCAGCGGTCTGGTTGCTGGCGCTTCTTCTAACTTCACTTCAATACCACCGACTGGCACAGGCAGACAACTTAAGGTATTAGTTGAGAAGCATTATGCAAACCTTAAGCCAACCAGCATAGAAAAAGAACTGCAGCAAAGTGAAGATGGGCAAGTACAGGTCCAGATCGTGGCCGGGGTAGCCCTGCGTGGGGTCCAGAAACTGACGGCCAATTAAGCAGGCCAGGAAGAAGCTGTAGACGGCCACAGTCACCACCTGGAAGAAATCCATAATCATCCCTGAGCTCAGAAACAGCTGTCACCACAAGCCTGCTCTTACACTACAGCAAAACATGAGCCATGCGGCAAACAGAGCAGACAAAAGCTGCTACCTTTTATTGTACCACTGAGCTTATGTCCAGCCAAGCGGAGAGACAGAGGAGAATCAGCGATATTAAACAGAATTAGGTCGGTTTTTACAAAGTATTGCTGGCCGTGGACACTTTGGGCTTATTTTTGGCTGAAATGAGGATGACACATCTGCATGATGGCCCAGATGAAGCTCACTGCTGTACAAGTCTATGTAAATCTTTAATTTTAGCAGCTTTTAAACATCTAAGAATGCTAAGTAGCAATGGGTCCCAAACAGTGGTGGGAAAATCTGAGTCTTGCAGCCATGGCCTGAAAGGAGTTGGGATTAAGCGAAGTCAGGGCAGGGCATTACCTGGGTATACACCAAAGGCAAACTGATCCAGTCGTAGCTGTAGAGCTTCATACAGTGGGAACGAAGGGTGTTGAGTTCCTGGAGGGAGGGAGACGCCGACAGGATGTTTATTATGTCTGAATGCACAAAATTACACACACTTACACAGTCTGCCTTTTCGTCTGTCGCACATACGACCACACTGCATCTCTTACAATATAATGTAATATGCCTTGAGCTCTCCCTCTTTAACACACACACATTCACACACGCATACAAAAACCCACATTTAGTATTGCGGTCAGTGACACATCGTTGTTGATGCGGCCTTCTGTTCGAGCCCTCAAAGCCAGGCTGACAAACCACATGCAGGGCACCCAGAACTTGCTGTGAGGGGATGGCAGGGCCTCGAGCTGTCGCAGTTCCTCTGCCGTCATCAAGCCTGCAGGAAAGAAGAGAGTAAAGGAAGCTCCTCATCCAGGGTGCCTGCTGATCAACAAGCTGGATGACCAGGGTACTGCATAGGGGGTGGAATACAGGGCTTGACGTAGGACAAGAAGCCATGCTAATGCAAGTTGTGCCATTTTAACAGTAACTGGACTGTAATCTCTAACAGCACAAAATCTTTATGCATCATTTTTACATTAAGGTTCTCTCACTTAATCCTCTAAGAGCAATCAAAGGCTGAATGTATGCTTCCAAACCCAATTGAGGGTCCCAAGGATGTTCCGGATGATTCCCAAAAAATATGGAAAAAATAATTGTTTGATAAAAGGATCACTGGTACAACATGATGGATTACTGAAAGAGTAATTAAATTAGAATACCTGTGAATAATATAGGATCCATAGATGCTTACTATAGTAATGTTTTAGTCCACTTAGTTCACTTTTGATACTCATGCATCAAGCAAACCAGTTAGGAAACCACTGTCAAGCACCACTGTTATGTAGTATTTGAAGGGGGGGGGGGGGATGTGCCAGTACTTATTTTTATCATGCCAATATCCAAAACTTTTACAGAAACAGCCCACTGAATAAACTGAGGTACATGTCTATCATTAATGCTTTTTTTCATGATTCAGGTCAGCTGGCCAGGTTCTGGGAAAAAAATATTTATTTGATGAATTGGTTCCATTCTTGTGGCCAGACTATTCAATGCCCTGCTACCGGTACCATTGGGCTGCTTTACAGATGCACCCCAAAACAAAACTCCTGTTCTCACACTTCCTTTTGAACAGTTTGTACAGCGATTCAAGATAAAATATTCAGCGTCATCTTGTGTACAATTTGTGCAGCTACATGATGAACCTGCTATGTCCAACATGCATTATTTCTGCCAGAATGAAGTCTAAATATAGAGTAGTTATGCAGCTGCACTGGTATGCGATGTGTAGATCTATACTGAGTAGAGCTGTCCTATACTGTATCGGTCAGCGTTAGACGGGCCAATACGACATTAAATTATGGTATGTATTAAACTACACAGTTTCAGGCGACATCGATTAGCAGTCAGCGTTACCACGGACTGGTGGCCGGCCGTCAATGAGCTTCACAGGCTTAGCGACAGAATAGTTGCAAGAGATCACATCGCTTGCACTAACTACACTTCACTGTCAGTTGGCACAGAAAATGAAATGGTTAAAAAACATTACAAACATACTGTACTTTTTAACAGGAAACCTTGGTTCCCTACACTCTTCAATGTTACCCTGATACACTTTCGCTGTCACATTGAGCTACACTACACAGTGTTGTACTAAACTACACTGGCTGGTTTTACACTGATTCATAGCAAGTGGTGCATTTTATTGCAGCGGTTATTGTTGTGCTCCGCTGCAACAGTCAGGCACTGCAGCACTACGGCGAGCACAGCCATACCTGCCTGCACCAAGTGGTCCATGGTAGGAAAGCGCTTGTAGACAGCAGTGCTGACAGAACGGTAGATGAGCACACCAGAGAGGTTAGCATAGCGCACAAGCGTTCGTCGGATGAGCCGGGATGTCTCATCTGCTCCCCGCACGTGACCCCCCACCAGCGCTGAAAGGCGATCTGGCCAGGGAACGCTCTCAAACTGCCCCCACCATCGGGACACCACCAGTGTCACATAGAATCCTGTCATCCACAGCAGAGAAACAAGAAAGAAGTCTGCACCGCACTAGACAAAAAAGGAAGAAGAAAAAAAAAAAAAGTCCTGGAAAACTAGAGCAACACTGACTATTGAAACAACCACACATGGTGGCCCTTGTTGCCCTAACCAGTGGGGCCCTAAAGCAGGGACCAGGAGTCCCAAATACCAAGATCCATCCAAGATGTTAATACTACAATGTAATGGATAGTGTGATGCAGAAGTTCAACAGTGATTATCTTCAAGTTGTAGTCATCAGCAGACTGAGAAAAATGTGTTACAGCCTCCCCGTGTGGTTGAGCACAGAATTTCAACAAAAATGTTTGACTAATTGAGAGTCAAAGGACAAACGGATTAACTAAATGGATATAAGAGGGTGAGAGGCTGACTTATTTTGTTATAAAAATGACTAGTGTTAATTTTTCTTACATGTGCATATAAATGCAACTACGTGACAGAAACAAACAGCTCACCCAGCACAAAGGAGACAGGGATGAGTTCTGCGTAGCGGTTGCAGTAGATAGCGAGCTTCTCAAATAGCCTCTTCTGTCCATCGTTGAGCAGGAACCTGGAAAGAGCATTTCAGTTTCTCCGTGTCCTCAACTGACCCTGATCCTCATGGAGCAGAGACCTCCTGGGCACACTGAGGAACACCCAGGTGAGATGGGGTGATACCTTGGAGCTACAATATTTTAGACTTTCATTCATCGCCCCTGCCAACTTCCCCAGCTGTGGAGTCTCATTCTCCCAACCTCAGAGCTTTCATGTCTCTGCCAATCCACTTTAGGTTGAAGGTCTTTTTGAAAAGCATTTTCCAAGCAACAGAATAAGGCAGTTATGTAATCATTTTCCTTATCTCCATCCACGCAAACAGGTTGGATCTATGGGGTGAAATCTCAGTTAAAAGATACGTAAGTAAATTTTATCTCTTAAATTTTATTACTTGTCCTGTTTTTGTCCTGTTGCTTTCCCTGGACCTCTGATTTTACCAGAAGACATCAGAAAACAATCAGATAGCACAATGTGATTTCTGCGATGACCCTGCGGCCACAGTGTCTTCTGACCATCCAGCAGATGTTCAGTTACTGGATTTCAGATATGTTCCTCATCGTCCTAAACATATAACCCAGCACTCTCTTCGTCTGCCAATACCTTCACCGCCCCACTAAATTGGAGGTGTGTGCGGTCTGCAAAAGCTCACCTGTAGATGATGCTGAGGGAGAAGTACAACCCAGTGAAGATGAGCAGCTCCCTGTAGAGGAGCTTGTAGATACTGCCCCTCCAGCGCAGCAGCAGGTGGGAGAAGGTGCCCAGACCAGCATCTGCCACCCTGAGTGAGTAGGTAACGGTCATCTCTGCCCCCTGGCAGCCAGGCTGACTGGGTACGGAAAACAGGTGGACGCAACCTGATGGAGGTGTTCTGATGGAGAGACACAACAGCTGACACACTGGCTGACTGGCAAACACAGACTAAAAGGTCAGACACTCTTATATACTGGCCTACAGACACACTAACTGGCAGGGCAGCTCCCAGCACAGCTTTCTGAGTGACACAAATATTGAATGACACACTTTCTGGTTTATGGATGGAGACAATAACACTGAAAGGGAAAGAGCACACCAAAGGGGAGGGGGATGACAGCAAGAGATGGAACAGAAGAACAGGCCACGGCTGGCGTGGAGCAACTTTGAAACGGCACTTAAAAACGTGGCTTCCGCAAAGCAAACCTAGGTTTAGTTCAGCTGTACTCACCGCGCCTTGCGGAGTCCGTGGAAGCCTTCCGCAGGAGAGATGGAGAGATGCGGGGAACGAGCGGAGCCGGAGAGTTCTGGAGAGAGGGAGTGACGGACGCCCACATTTCCAGTCACTTGATGTGTTAATCTGTTTAAGCAACAAAGCAGCATTGTAAGGCAAGGGTCCCTGTTAATCTGAACAAATCACAACACCCACCCACAAACACACACGTTAATATTTCCTTTCCCTAAAAAAAAGGCATGCCATGCTAACCAGCAATAATCGTATACCCTGCTGTGCATGTTCTGTAAATGCCTAACCATAAAAACCTGGCCTATCATTAACCTCTTGTCTGGGTACACGAGCCTCTCCCGGAAGCGCAGGGTGCACCAGTGCACCAGTCCACCAGCAACCCTTCACTATGTAAATCAAATGTAAACCATTTAAAAAAGGAAAGTGCATATTTCACTTTAGCTGCCGCGTCTTCTTTGGGCAGATAAATCTCCTCCTGCGCGTTTGGCTCTCGAAACCTCCTCGCTTTGCTCGGCGCTGTTACTTGGCCGGCGGTTCAGGCTCGCTCAAAGGTGAACCGTGTGACCAGCTAACCCCGGAAAGCACCGCGTTCCGCTGCGGTTATTAGCGAATGAAAGAAGGAATCGAGCAGAAAAGAAGCCAGTTTGCCGTTTCGTTTCCCCGTGATTGAAAGCAGCGAGCTCAGGCGACCTGGACCCCCATGGTGCGGTGAGTGCCGGTCGCCCTCCCTGACATTTACGCTCTCCCGGGGGGGATTGCGGGGCAGTACCAGCAGTCTGTATATAGATGTAAACCTTTAATAGTTAAACTTTGCTGTAAAAAAAAAACAACCGCGATTACACTGAATAAACCGCAAAATATCTTGGACACCTATTAAACGGCGAGCGGGTAAAATAAGGACATTCCAATACAAGTAGATATGCGCCCACTCACACCGGAGTCGGGCGTAGGTTTTGTTCTTAAAATTATTATCGACATTAATTCTAAAGAAAACTGCTGGAGGTTTGGGGCGGCATGCACAAGCGTGGTTCGAGAAGAAACTGAAATATCATCGTAATATGTCATTAAAATGATAAAATATCGCATCATTGGCCACTGACACTGATGGTTTTGCCGTTTTTGCGTGAGGTGTTGACCCGTGTTGGGTTCGAGCAGCACCTTGCTTGAGAGCCTGGGTAATTGTAGGGCGCAAAGTTTGAAAATAACACGCATGCGTATTTGTGTGCGCTGAAAAATAAAGGTAAATAACAGCATTCATGTTGCCGATCAAATGTATGCACTGCTTAAAAGTACAGTTTGTGATCACATGATGTGAATGTTGTCTTGCTTGTAGCTCGCTGGTGAGGAGACCGCAGCAATGTGCATCTGGCGCTGAGGCCGACTAGGAGTGTGTGGGTGCGCTGAACCGATAAGGTGGAGAAGTACTACGCTGGGCCAAGGCCTTGGCTGAGCTGCAATTTCTTTACCCGACATGGATGCCTTTGAGGGGATCCACTGTGTGCAGCTGTCCCCCTCCCTCAAGCCCCCTGCTGAATCTAGCCCTGGGTACGAAGTTGTGATGGCTGGAAGTTCGGGCATTGCGGTGTACTCCTCCTCTACCTTCTTTGGCCAACGGGATGCTATTGAGGACCAAGTGACAAAAGCTGAAGAAGAGCGTTGCACGGTGGGAAGGTAAGGACAGGCATGATTGGATCTGTGGAACCGGGTGCTGAGAACATTATGCAACTGGGGTATTATGACAATTTAATCTGGTGCTCACTTGAAATTGATGCATGCCGTGTTTCCCTCACTCTGCAGTACATCTGACCACAGTACCAAATAGTTAAGGTTGGGGTTACCATTGGTCATGAATTGTATCGCTAAAGTACCGATTTCCTTCCCTTTTAAAATATGAATTCATGTTAAGTTTAGCCTCTGTGCAGTCATTGTTTTTCAAGGAAAAACCCTGTGAGAAAATGCACTGCCTCTGGTTGAGGAGTAACTGGTCAGTGTGTGGAGGGTGGACTGTGTGCTGTACCCGAGAAGAGATTTGTCACTGAGTTCCAACATTTCTCAACCATGAAAACCCTGTTTTGCATACAAGAGCCTAAAAGTAACATCCATGGAGAGTCTTATCCTAAGGAATGGTTAAATAAAGGGTGTCCCATTCCTGATCCTGGGAGTTGCACTTGAGGCAGGAGGTTGGGCCCCGTACACCCTGGATCCTCCCTTTCACTCTGAAATATGCAAAAGGACAGGTAAATGCCAGCTGAATTATGTCAGTTGGCATGATGCATGTTAAAATTTGGACTTTGAGACTTTCCTGGAAATGGAGAGAAATTCTGGAATTATGTTTTTGAAATGTCATTTTGAAGTTTTAGTTTCGTTACCTTTCTAACAGTTTTATTAGCTTATTTCTGCTTATTAAATCGCACTCCTTTTCAGGTTCCAAAAACTTTTTAGGCCCTAATAACTGGAAGTACTTGTTTTCACAGTATTTCTCATGGGATTTTCTCTGTTCTGGTCTACTTGTCATTCATTAACGACACAAAATTTAGATTTAAAAAGCTTTTAAAGATTAAACAAATGAAACTGTATAACGTTAAAGTGTTACTTGATTCTGGGTTGTCTGAGGATGGGTTTTAACCGTCTATTAAGGTGCAAGCAGATTAATAATTTTAAAGGACATACGGAAAGTTTTAAGTTTGTTTTTATAACTTTAATAAAACCTGATGGTCTCACTTCCAAAATGTGTATTAGGAAGAATTAAAGACCTAAAAGATTTATAGGTAATACTGATTTTAAATGGAATGTCAGTTTGAAGACTGACAAGATGAAAAAAAGAAGAATCGGCTGAGTGTGACGTCATTGCGCTCAGACGTCCGTCCGTGGTCGCATTTATGCTGACATTTTATGTTTACTTGTCACGACACCGGCGACACTCCCAGTGTTAAGTCTGCTGTGTGTTTTGCGTTGCAGGGGGTTTGGTCACACCTTCCTAACGCGCAGCCAGAAAGAAAGAAAATGTGTGAAGCTCCAGCGGGGCGCGGCAACATGTTGCGTATTGTGGGCAAACTAGTTAGCTTAGTTGGCTGTAGCTAACGTCTGCACGGTGGCGCAGTAGGTAGTACTGGACCGGGACAGCGGCGGTAGTAGTAGTGGTGGTGGGGGGTCCATCCTCAGTCTTTGTGGTGTTTGAATGTTCTTCCTCCGTTCGCGCAGGTTTCCTCCCACAGTCCGAAGATATGTGTTTGAGGTGAAATGATTTTAACTTGTTCGCTGTGCGTTAAACACTGTCATGGGAGTGTAAGACGAGCGCACTGATGTAGTACAGTGTACGTTACCGTGGATAAGAAGGTGTCACCTCAGCGCTCCAGCGGAATTCACCACAAGTCGCTTTTTGACAGAAGCGTGCGCTAAACGAGCGATTTTTGACGCGCAGTCCAGGTCACGTGTTTCCCGAACGGCGCGGCGGAATGTTTGGGATGTGCTGTCACGTGACCGGCGGTGCGCGCGGACGGGTGTGTGCCGCTGCGTTTGTGGACTTTGCCGCCCTGCTTCGGCTTTTTAATAACCGTACCGAGCCAAAGCGGCCCATTCCTGGCCAGCGACGAGACCGTGTGGGTAGCCGAGTGGCTGACGTCTGCCTTTTCGTTTAACAGCCCGACAGCCGAGGATATTTTGCAGCAGACACACAGTTTTAATAAGCGCTACATCGCAAGTGGGAGAAACGCACAGGACGGCCTGGAGGGGCGCCGAAGCGGGAAGGGCGGGACGGACCGCCGAGAGCCGCCGAACCGGATTTTCAGCCCCCGTTCATCGCAAGTAGGAGCTATTTGGGGCAGACTGTATACAAATATAACACGGCACTGAAATAGTTTATTTTCAGGTTAGTCGAATTTGAAATTATTTTTTGTTCTTGATGTTCTTTCCCAGAATACTGTGCGGCATCTTCAGAAGCTCACATTTGGGCCTGCAGTGCGTTTCTCGGTGTGGATTCCGGTGTGATGGTGACTCTGGGTGGTCGGAGGGGCCCGTTTCCGCGCGGTCTAATCTTGCTCTGTTCGCTATGCTGGACGGGCTGGGAGTTGCGAAAGAAAAGCTTTTCCATATGTGAATGCACATTTTTACCAGTTTATTTAGCTGACACGTTTGTCTGAGCGACTTGGTGTTAATTTTGTACATTAAGCTGCTTAGAACTTTCTCCTGGAAGAATTTGGAGTAATTACCTTAATCGAGGATATAACAGCAGGAGAGGGGATTTGAGCCAACAACCTTCCAATTAAATTTTATGTGTGTGATCACAAAACTGCTTGCTACATGCCTGTCACTTTCTGTGGCAGTGATCCTCTTTCTATTTGATGTCACATTTGGAATCCCAGTGGTAGTGGCAACTTCGGGACACTCTAGTCAACCAAGACCCGCTGAGCGGTCATCTCTGTGACTAGAGACCACATTTAATCAGTGTTTGTGTCAGTGAGTAGTTGTCATTTCCTTTCCCTCACCCCCACCTCCCCAGGTTGATCGACCTGGAGCCAGATTCAGATACGGATGCTGAGCCAGGGCCTAGCAGGGTGGGTGTTGGCCAGGCTGGACCTATGGAGTTGAACAAGGGAAACGCAGAGGCCAGAGAGCACTACAGCCTCTCTCGTCTCCGCAGCTCCTCGCTGGAGATCAAGGAGAAGGGCTCTGAGATCTTGCGAGAACAGCTGGATTCTGCCCAGAGGGTACTTGACTTCATCTGATGCACCAGCAATTGGTTGTTCATTTTCACATTTCATTTCACACACACCAGTTGATTTGCATAAAAAAACGAGATTGTATTTCTTTGTTTCAGTTACTCCTTTTTGAGGAGCCACTCCTGCCTTCATAGTCTTTGCTACTTTTTGTCTTAGGAGCTGCAGCTGAAGGACAAGGAATGTGAACGTCTTTCTCGAATTCGAGACCAGCTGGAACAGGAACTGGAGGAATTAACTGCCAGCCTCTTTGAAGTTAGACATAATTAATATTATGTTGCATTGTCATAATACCACAGGTACACATGGTGTGTTGGCTTAGCTGATTCAGCTTATTTTGTTCCCTTTGTGGTCCTGATACTACAGCGCAAATTCTTTGTGATGTGGGCATATCACTCCAAATTCTTTTGTTACAGATCCCACCCACCCCCCCAAAAAAAACTCTTTACTTTTCAAAGTAAGCACATTGAATTTGACCAATTTTTATAACTTTCATGTGTGTCAGTTATCCCCCCCAAACTCCATATTGCACCATTCTTATTGATTAAATCTGTAACACTTTGCCATATGCATCTGAAAATATTTAGTTGTCATGCACTTTTACACATGGATGTGTCATACAGAATATGATGGTGAAGGTATAGTGTGTTTGTGTACATCCTCCAGGAAGCCCACAAGATGGTGCGTGAGGCTAACATGAAGCAGGCAGCAGCTGAGAAGCAGTTGAAGGAAGCTCAGGGAAAGGTAAGGTTCCTCTTTGCTGTTAGTCCAGCAGGTGCAAATTGGCATTTATTTTACAAATAGACGGTACTACGACGAGAACTACTGTATTTGCATGAATTATCCAGTGCACAACCTTGAGTTCCCTTTGAAAAATGTGTATGATTCTCCAGCAGATTTGTTGCATTCAGATCTTTTGAGCAAGTTTACGAGGAGTAAGCATGCCTTGATCCTCAGATGTGAAGGAATGCCTTATGCCTTCACCTTCTTTGGGCAGTACTTGAAAAGTGCAATAGGTAAAATTGTTTACATATGGAGTACTTTTTGAAAGTGGGATTTACAGTACATGGTGTGACGAGTCCTACACCTGTTTGGTTTGCCAAATGGTGCAAAATAAACTTCCAGACATTTTCCAATTAAATGTGGTCATTTAAGAGGAAAAACAGGAATATTTTGAAGAAAAGAACATTGCATAGTGTTTTATTTACTAAAGTTTAAAACTTCTGACAAACCACAGGAAGCAAGTTATCTAGTAGCTGAAATCATTGCAGAAATGCACACCGCTACTAAGAAATCAATGATAAAAGCTTGTTGGGCCATTGCAAAAACTGTTTGGTTCTGAGTATGAATTCAATATTGTGAAGATTCCTGTGGTGGAGAATACAACTGGGCAACAAGTTGAGAATATGTCCAAGAATGTTAAAAATTTTGTTCAAGATGCAGCTGGAAGGAAAAATGCTGTTGTCAGTTCAGGCTGCTGCATCTGTAGCTGTCACTGGAAAAGATCCACTCCTTCTGGACCACCATCAATGACAGGTGCTACAAAAGCTCTTAGTTGGTTTAAAAAAAAAAAAAAAAAAAGAGAGAAGATAGTCACAACACATTGTTTTATATGCTAAGAGGTATTGATTGAAAAACTGCAACATGAAAGTAATTTTGGACAAGATTGTGCAAAATGTAAATTTTGCTAAAAGCAGGCCTGTTAAATCAAGCATTTTTTACATATGTGATGAAATGTCACAAAAGCATAAACATCTCTGTACTGAAGTAAGCTTGTATCTCAAGGGGATGACTGCTGAGTCTCTTGTCACAAAGTTGCTAGAGTTATTTGAGCATGAAAATAAAATGGAGTTCATAAGGCTACTTAAAAATAGGAATATGGTGCACAAAACCATCTTTTCTCTGTGATTTACTTCACCACCTGAACAAAAATTCTGATATACAAACTAAAGAA
The DNA here is from genome assembly GCA_018136845.1 of Heterotis niloticus. Lineage (NCBI taxonomy): Eukaryota > Metazoa > Chordata > Actinopteri > Osteoglossiformes > Osteoglossidae > Heterotis > Heterotis niloticus. The sequence goes on along the minus strand of CM030901.1, from coordinate 13,908,698 downwards.
GGAAAAATGACCATAGCAGACAAAATTTTAGCACTGAGGCAATCTGGTTAAAGAAAGCTGACAGCTGTGAAATGTCTTTTAAAAAAATGCTGTAAGACCTTTTACTTGTGAGCACCTAGCAGTACTGAGCTTTGTAGAGAAATCCTTTTGCTTCCCTGGAAGATAACCGCTTTCCTTAACAGGAGAAATTTGCAATATCAATCTTGAGCATAACATTATACGTTTAAAGTTTGAAAATGCTTCAAAAATGTAAGTTGTTTCAATCAACCTAACATCAAAGAAATTTGCAAAACTCACAAGTCACTAAATGTAGGGAAAAAAAATTCACAAAAAACTTGTAAATTTAAAAATGGCTTCCCCCTCTACTCCCCTTCTAAAATCTAGCAATGTATAAGAGTATACAGGCCTATTATAATGGTGTGTCAAACAATTTTGAAAGTCCTTAAGTTGTCACCATGGGAAAAAGTTGTAATTGTGATTACTTCTTTATTCTGTTCCTTCTTTCAGATTGATGTGCTCCAGGCAGAGGTGAGCGCTCTGAAGACACTTGTTTTGACCTCGACTCCTTCCACCCCCAACCGCCAGCTGCACCCCCAGCTCCTGTCCCCAGGTTCCCGGAGTGGCACAACGCGCTCAGTCTTGGGCCACAGTCGCAACAAAAGTGCCAGTGGTGCCCTGGCTGTTAGCTCTATTGTCCCAGACCTATCGTCCACTCCCACCCAGCCTGCAGGCAGGGAGAGCCGTGAGGTGAGCGGACCCTTGTTTCTGCCCAGTGATGCGATGAACTCATATTTGGTTTCTCCCTAATAACTGGGACTCCACTTTGATTCCTGCTCTACTTAAATTAGTGATTGCGAACTCTACCTTAATGTACTCAAACATATATGAAAGCTGTTGGTAAACAGCAAATAGTTGTATTCATTTTTCTTCAGATTGACAAGAAAAAAGTTATTTTAACCTTGTGGTGCCATTTTCAAAAAAATGTTCTTTGAGGTTTAGTGAGAGGGATGGTGCTTTCAGGCAGTTTATTTTGACTCTTAGCATGTGTGGTTTTGCCAGCAGCTGGACTGACATCAGTGATGCATTTAAGGCCCAAAATGGTAATTGGCATCAAGCCCTGTCAGGCCTTCATACAGTACATTGTTAGTCCTTCCATCCATGCACACATTCATGCATGTACATAAATACTTATGTACTTATGTACTGTACATAAATACTTATGTAAACACATGTACTGTGTTTTTACACTCAGGTTTCCCCTCCTCAAACATTTAAATATAGGGGTGAAACTGAAACATTGGTACTTGATATTAAATAGACAAGAGGCAAAATATGTCAGTGTTGTGGATGTGGTTTTGCTGGACAGCACAAGCAGGAGTTTAACACGGTTTACACCCATGCATGGATGGGAATCTATACAGAGATTCATCCTCTTCTGGGTCTGAATCCTCTATATAAGATGTTAGTGTGACGGGTACAGTAGTTGATCTGACCAATGAGAAATAAAGATCCTGCGAACAGATCAACCAAAGCAGGAGCATAAGGAAGTCCCACCCACACTGTTGGTTACTCTTCAACACGTTGAGCACAAACTCTGCTCCATTCACTTAACTAACTTCTCCTATCAGTTTTTGAGTTTTTCTGTTTTATTCTCCTGTACTCACCCTCTTTCCAGCTCACCTGTTCTTGGTGTCTCAGCTCTCTCCTCCATTTCTTTCTTTTCCTGCCAGCACTTTCTGTTTTGCTCCATTTCTGCCTTTGGCTATGAAGCTGCTCTGTCATTCAAGTGTGAGAACATTGTCTCAGCAGGAGGCTCACTGTCACCAGGTAAACATGTTTGCCACACACAAGCACGGGTTGCTTTCTAACAGAGTGTGGGGGTAGTGGATTGGAGCAGATAGGCTGTCGGCATTTAAACACTACTTTGATCACGGCGTGTACTGTGATTTGTTATTGGTTGTATTGTTGTGCACTACTTGGCATTCTCTTTATTGTAGTTTAGCTGTAAATAAAAGTAAAGGCTTCCTCTCATTACTTATTTTCTAATTTATTGTAGAAGTGTGAGAAATTTTATTTGCGTGAGCAAAGTTTAATTTGACGTTTAAGCTGTTGTATATTGTACACAAAGGATTTTAAATTCAGACTTGGTAGGAAGGCAGAATTTGTTGATTGGTTAATTTTTCCTCAACTGGCTTCAGATCATATTTTTATCAAGTGTTCTCTTTCAGCATTTTACTACCCATACACTGTCATTATATTCACTTTAAATTGAGTTTAAGTTGGTGACAAAATTCAAATTGATAGATTTCAATAAGGTGATCGCACAAAATGTGTGCTGTTAACTCAAGAATATTCCATGTTTTCACAGTAAAATTTTTGACTGGATTCAATTTTTTTAGATTTATGTCAAATACTGTAGTGAAATACTGTAACACTGTTACAGAAAACTGCTGCTCTCAACAATCTATACATTTCCCTGTGAAAAAGATAAAAGGATCTTTTTTCTTTTTTTTTTTTCTTTTTTTTTTTTTACTTGAAGCCCAAAAACACTGAAGATGGGAGTCTTAACAGTGGTATTGGTGATATGAAAATGCTTATAAATGTGCATGGTATTGATCAGTGGTACAACACCAGGGGGGTTCCATTAACGGGATTCCCACTTTCTGCCCCTCTAGCTGGACTCAGTTCTCTACGCAGAGTTTTTGTCTTGGCGGGAGGAACCAAGCCTAAACTTCACCTCTGCCTTCCTGAAGCGTGTCTACAGAGAGGACATCCAGCCCTGCCTTTCCTTCACCTGCTCTGAGGTGTGTGTGTGTGTGTGTGTGTGTGTACAAAAATTACAGGAATGTACTAATTAACTGTACTTGGAGAATAGTGTGTTGGCACCTCTATCCTTCTGTCTTTTGACATATAAAATTCCATCAGTGTGTCATTTTCAACTTTTTTGATGTCTTTCCAACATCTAAGCAAAATCTGCTTCATCCAGATCCTCCTCCAATTTATCCATATCTGGCTCAAGTTGTTCATTACTGTCACCTTTTCAGAGCTTTCAAAATTGTAAATGAGCTGGTGACATAGGTTCTTCCATGTACTACTCATAGTCTTGCTTATCTCACCCCAAGAAGTGCTGATATTTTTCATAGTGTGGTCAGTGCTGCATTCTTTTCAAAATTACTTAAAACTCAAGAAGCCTCTTCAGTAGATTTTGAAGTTAGAAACAATGCCCATATCCATTGATTGAAGTAGTGAGGTAGTATTTGGTGAAAGGTATGCTGCCTTGATAAATGAGATCAGAGAATACAAATTATGTATGTCCTAGGCCATTGTCTTAAGATCAGCAGAGTATTGAAGGGAAGGTTGCTATCATAGCATCTTTCCACTTTTGGAACAAAATGTTTTAAAAAAAAAAAAAAAAAAACAGGCCTCAAATATCACTGCAGTTACCCAGGCTTTGGGATTTGCCTTATATAGACAGGCAGTGAAACTTATTAACTTATTTTCTTCAGTGTTCTGGGATGCTTGTTGTCATATACAGATCTGATTTCAGTATTATATATTTGCCATGGATGATACTTTTCCTTAATGATTTTAGCTAACATCTTCAGAAACTCAGCTGCAGCACCTGCACTTGCTGACATCAGGCATGAACTTTGAATCTTTGAAACCAAGCAAAGCTTGCTGTAAACACCTTTCCTCGAGGTCCTTAAAAAAGATGCTGCTGTTTTCAGTTATGAGCCTGGGGCTAATGGCTATGGGGTACTGTGGTTCATCCTTGGTCCATAAAAAGAGAAGCCTCTTCATCACGCCAAATGTTTTGCCTCATTTTTTTGTATTAATTGATTTTATAGATATGCATCCTTTAATATGCTCCATGATTCTAATTTTGCCATTTATGATGATAGCAGTTGTTGATTTATTGCAAATAAGCTACAACAGCACTTACTGAATGACATACAGTACACTATACATTTTTCATACAGCATAGGTAATAGTGAAGTGGGGATTCCACAGAAAGTAGTGCTTACACTGCAGTGGCTATTTTTCCTGGAAAAAAAATAAGTGTTAACTACTTCTCAATGATTTTATAAGCAAAAAGTTTGTTACTGGAAAGTTGGTAAGCCAGGTTCCCTATGTAGCTACATTTTTCAATAGGTATTATGTTCCCTATTACTTTTCCTATAAATTTGTTTAATCTGTATTTAAAAATGTAAAAATTTATGTGCCTGTTCCGTTGCTTCCTACACTTGATGTTAGATTTGAAATAAACAGTTTCTGATAAGGTGATGTAATTCCTACTGTGAGGGAATGAAAATTGCAAGTTTTTGAATTGAGCAACCTTATTCCCCATGGTAGCTGTCCCAGTCAGTTCAGCTAGCTGTGGAGAACAACACTCTGACCATTGAGCCTGTGGCACTGACTGCGCTTCCTGATGTCAAAGCATCTACTGTGGAGCGAGGTGAACCCAAGTGAGTTACACAACTCTGTTACACAATGCTGCTGGAGGAGTGAGTTTGCCGGAGATGATGGTGGTATCTCTTAGTCTCATTTCTTTTATGTATTTATCCGTGTCTTACTGGGTACACTGTTCCCTGAATCAGAAGCCCCACAATGTGAGAAGATTCTCTTTTTAGTAATAATTGTACATACAGTGGCCTCAAATTACTGCTTGTTAAAACTTTTGCTAAAAATAAACTACTTATGTTTTTTTTTTTTTTTTTTTTTAATGTAGTTAAGCAGCTATGTGTCATCACAAAAAAATCTGGGGAACCTCAGATCTTCAAATTGACTTCTTTCAGAAACAAATACTCATACATGAGTGGTATAATGTTTTGATCATAAATATACATTTCAGAAATATTACATCCCTTGTTTTCAGCACTTGGTACCAAAAGCTTTTTCCAATATTTTTTTAAGAAGGCTTTTGGGTTTAAGTCTGAGTGTGGTGGCTGTTGAAATGTTGATTTTGTTTCCTATCAGGCATTTCTTTGTTTTCAAGGTGTTTGTGGCTGATGTCAGGCTGGATGGTCCACTTCTGTTCAGGTTTCAGCTTCGTAGCATCAGTAATCGGGTTGTCAATTTGTGGAAGTCGGCAGTTATTTAGCTCTCAAATTGTCAGTTCTTTACCTTTCTCTATGGTGCTGGCTGATGGTTTTTACCCATGTGTGAAACCAGACGACCACAGAGAGTGACTGGGTAATTACTTCTATCAGAATTCAATTTCATATAATGTTTTTATTTTCTGACACAAAAAGAAATTATTAGGGATCTCATAGTTTAGAAATGTACATTTCTGAAGAAAACATTGCATTGTTGTTGTATGAGTAGTTTTGAAAGAAAAGTAAGATCTTCTTTATGTATTTTGATAAGTTTTCTTTTTTGTTCAGCCTTGTGGTTAATGTAGGTTCAAATCTGGCTTAGTTGTGAAGTCTGCATGTCCTTTCTGCGCCTACATGGGTTTCTTCCCACAGTCTAAAGATGTCCTTCAGGTTAACTGGCAACCCAAATTTTTTTTTTGTAGCATGCATGGATCACTTGTGATGGTCTGGCATTCTGTCCAGGTTGTAGCCCTCCTAGTCCAGCACCCATTGCTCCCAAGATGGATCCCAAACCAAGTGGCTAATGATCATGAATAAGAGTATTAAGGATGCATTAATTTTGAGACCACTATATATACACATTGTTAAATGATCTTTAATCTGTGGAATTATAAACTATGGAATTTCAATTTCATCCTTTTTCTTCCTGACTGATTCAAATTCTGATTTTTTGATTGATATTTGATTTGAATTTTTACAGCGGCTGGAGGGTGGCAGTAAACACGTAAGTAGTCTTGGAAATGAATCTTTTAATGAACAAACAAATCAAATCAGTCCTTAAGACCACCCAGACTCCCAGTTCATGCTGCTTGGGCTTTGTTGTTAAATATTGTTGCTCAACTGTTCTGTGACATGTAAACACCTCAGCACAGATGGGAAGGCTTCAGTTATGGCCATTAAATTGACATCTGTGTTTATAACCAAATTACTGGAGAAATGCACAGTATTTCTGAAGGGTACCATGCCTCAGTGGCATAGCAGTGATGTAAATTCCCACTGATATTAATATTGTGGAGCCATGAAGGTGTCTGGAGGGGGTTTCTTGCTGACTTTTATGGAGTTTGCTTTAAAATATTTCTGTCATTTTCTTTGCTGGTTAGACAGGCTTGGTGGTTGGAATTAGTTGTCCTGTTTTATGACAAAACTGAACAGATGCTGTTGTGTTCCTTGTGCAGTTTGATGCTGCCCTGTCTGTTTACTCAAGTGATACTTGGAAATCGGTGTGGGCCTTAACTTGGGTTTTGTCTCCTGACTCTAGGAAATGTGCTTTGAGTGGCATTTCCCTCCCTTGTCGCCATCGAATCAGAGTCGGCGACAAAGGAAACTACTACTACATCTCACCATCCAGCCGTGCACGGGTAAGACCCACCTTCTCCATGCCTCACCCAATTTTTCCTCTTCTTGCCAGGTGTTCTGCTTTTGCACACTTGTGTTGGTTCCCACTTTTTCAAGGCTTGATGCCATTATCATTGCTCTGTCTAGATCACAGCTGTGTGTAACTTCTTCACCTACATTCGTTACATCCAGCAAGGGCTCATCAGACAGGATGGTAAGCCTGAAATTGTGATCAACTGTGTGAGTGACCATCCAGAGCACTTTGCTTATGTTCAGAATTGATAAAGTTGATGACCATTTGAAACTCAATGTCAGCCAGACTGAATGGCTTTAATGAAAAGCCTGCATAGGATTTTCAGACCTGCATGACCCCTGATAATCCCTGACATGGTGTCTGACTGGATTTCTCCTCCCCCAGCTGAGCAGACCTTCTGGGAAGTGATGCGCCTGCGGAAGGAGATGGCAGTGGCCAGGCTGGGTTTCTACCCAACCAATGAGGACTAGAACAGAGCAGGACTGTGCCCTGGGGTCTACTGCTGAGGGGGAGCCACTTGATATCAACTGAAGGCCATTGATGAATAATGAGGGAGATAACTGCCTGCATTACTGATCTCAGTTCAGCCAGTTGTGTGAACAACTCACCTACTCATTAGAGATCATAGACATTTTGGGGGAAAAGGGGTAGTTAGCAGGGAAAGGGTTTAGAATAAAGCCGTTGTGGGAGGTGAGGCTTTGCTGAACTTCATCTGTGCAAATGCCTCTGAGCAGTCGGTGTCATTCAAAGGTTTCACAACACAAGCCGTTTCAAGTAATTTCTCTTGTTTGTGTCTTTATGCACCACACAAACAGAAAAAGAGCTCATCAGAGTGCAGAAACACTAATGTAGTCAGACCAGGGCTGCCACTCAGGCCAGGGGCTCTAAGGGTTGTCTGCACACCCCTTGTAAGGCTATTCTGACAGCCCTTTGGCTTTATGGGACTAAGCTGGATGCTTACAGATTTTATTGGCATATCATTATGCAGATGCCTGTTAGCCCTGTGTCTTCTGTGTTTTACTTCTGTCTTGTCTATAAAAACTTCCCCAGTAAGTGTACATGAAAGCCATTATGCTTCTGAGCCTTAAGGAGAAAGCCATCATGTGGGTGTTGAGAGACACCTGTCCAAATATGTGTCGCACTTCAAACGAGTCGCCAGCAATAGATGAATTTTTTTTTAATGTTTTTTTTTTAGCAGCCATTTCACTATATACATATATATGCAGAGAGAATCTAATGGATTTTTAAACTTTGTGAAACCATTTCTAATGCTAAAAAGTTTATTTTGATTGTCTGTGTATCTGATACTTGAGCAGAACTAGCTATGAAGATTCCAATAAGTTTTTTGTGGATCATGATTATTTTTATTCTGTTAGCTGTGCACTTAAGTGGAAGACTAGATGTGCGGTATGTTTTTAAGTGGAAAAAATAAAAATTGGCCATATGGATTAGACTTATGAACCAGTCATACATAATGTCTGATAATTTTAATGACTTGGCCTTAAAGTTACCAGTTTTCAGCAATTTTTATAAACAGTTTTTATGACCCTTCATAGTTTAGAGATTAAATTAAAGTATATTTTACATTTTCCCTAAAAATGTTATCAGTAATCGGATACATGTAACATTTAAGTAATTTTTTTGAACCAGTCTAAAATTACCATGGTTTACATGCTAAGTAATGCATGCATATTGCTCAGAATCTTCATTGACTACAAACAAAAATATTTAATGTAAAATTATGATGTGTCTGTCATTACCTGTGTGTTCAGGTGCATTTCATACGCAGACTTGGTGTAACGTTTGATAAAGGAAAAAAAGAAGAGCGGTAGCCAAGGAGATCTAGTTGGATTATTGGATGCACGAAAGGCTGAGTGGAAAGAAAACATGGTTTCCTGCCCAAAAAATACCCTAACCCTAACCCGGTTATACTGAGCTGAGTTCTAATTCGTCTTCTTTAACTGGAAGTATTTCAAGGGCAAGGAAAGTGCTTCAAAGCATTCTAACTCAATTACGTTCTTTCCAAACTGTCCAGCACACAGCTAGGATTTCAAATAACAGCTACTGTTTTGCACAAAGTTCTGATGGCCGTGAACTGCAGTCCAGTGTAAAGCTTCTCTCTCCCTATATCCATAAAGCTGAATCTGTCTGTCTGTCTGTTCTTTATATACAACCTTGTTTTTCAAGCCACAAAAATGAAATTTGCCACACACTTACTTTTCATACTGTTAGGTGTTTATTAAACTCCAAAAAATGCAACTTAATGTTTTGAAAATCGCACACAAATGTACTGTGTTCGCACCACTATGGTCTGCGTGTGTGTTTCGGTCCATGCCGTTTGAATTTTCAAACACAGGACCCAGTAGCTGCTATATGTACACAAATTGATAAAAAAAAATTTAGCATGACACACACGGTGATGTAAATATAGTAAAAACTTTGGCAATATATATATACATTTTTCCTCCCCTCTTGACTACAACTGGCCTGTGTGTCACTGTGCTGTTCACCTGTCCCAACAGCGCTAACAGTTTGGTAATTATGAAATATGTTATTACTTTTTACATTTCCACTCCACCTTTTTGACCTGGGCAGCACCCAGTTGCTCAGCTAGTTAAGTATAGAATAAATAGCATGGAAATTCATCGACTGCCTCAACTCATTACAGGATTCCAAAACCCTGAGAGTCAATGAGCTGTGAAGCAGGTCAGTTGTACTGTATAACTTCCTCTCACTCTGTCTTTAAGAAGAACTTTAGGAACTTCAACCAAATTAGGAATAGTTGTCATACTTCTTTATCCAACAGGTATACAAGGGAGAGCAAAATTTATCTCTTTAGGTCCATGGTGTACAGCACACTTCATGGGGAGGAAAATTAAATGTAGAGAAAAGTATGTGAATAAATTTTAAAGTAATTTAGAAATAAGAAGGTGATGTGGAAGAGATGTGTAATGTGAAGTCCTAGTGATGGACTGGACAGTGTTCAATACCCCCCTGCAGATCTCCTCAGAGTCAGTGCAGTTCCTATACTGGATTGAGATGCAGAAGGTCAGGATGCTCTCTATGACACATCTGTAGAAGCTCGTGAGGCTGGGTGTGGAGCGCAGCTTTATTCAGTCTCCTCGGAATGGAGATGCTGTTGTGCCTTTTTCACCAGGTGGGCTGTGTTGGTTCATCCTTGATGATGTGCCCTCCCAGGAACTTGAAGCTCTGCACCAGCTCTACTGATGAACCACCACTACTCAAGAGGAGTGTGACCAGCTCAAGTCCTTCTGAAGGCAGCAGATATCTTGGTATTGTTGACACTAGAAGAATGGTTACTCTCTGTACACCAGGATGCAAGCCTCCACTTCCGCTGTAGGCTAACAGTAATGAGGCCCACAGCTGTGGTGCCATCTGTGCACTTGATGCTGTTGTGTTTGGCAACAGTTGTAGGTCAACAAGTTATCTGCCTGTCAGACCTTCCTTAGTCAAATATCTACAGATGCCTTTAGGGTTCTTTCACAGCATTATTAAAAGTGATTCTAACAAAATTCTGAGTAAGGAATTTGACTATTATTCAAAGTATGGCCCAGTATGGCCCACTCTGGCCTGTGAGCAGTAGGAAACACCTTTTTAGTAAAACCCAGCTGACTCCGCAACACCAAGCGAAGTGATTCAGTATCTGTATAATTACTACAATAAAGAAATTAAAATCTGAGGCAGCGCAAAACCCAGCATATCCTACTAATAAAGGATCAGAGCTGGCAGCTCCCGGTAAGTAGGCTTAGAACCGCGGTTGCCTACATGGCCGCACAGGGGTCCTAAATCCTGTGTATACAGACTTTCATTCATCCGGTGTCCCTGAATGAGCTAAAGAGCTCCCCAGTTAAACTGATTAAAGCTGCTGGTATTCCCGCATTGGGGCACCCCTTACTGAGCCTTGGTTGGGGTTTTGAATAAGTGTACCGCATAGTTCACTTTAAACTGGTGCACTCTTTCAGAAATCTGTAGTTTTGTCTACAACATTATGCAAAGTACATTTTACGAAACTTAAAAAATCGCACTCCTGCTGGGAAAGTACAGATGGTCCCTGTCTTGTGACGGGGTTACATTCCGATAAACCCATCGTAAGTCGAAAATATCGTAAGTGGAAAACGCATTTAATACACCTAACCTATTGTCATGCCTGTGGTTGCTCCGCCCCTGTCTTCAGACTGATCGATTGATTGGTGCAAGAGCCAATCGTGGGCAGAATTTAGTTTGTACCCGGACTTCCTGTCAGTACTCAGTTTCCGCTGATCCTTGTGAACGCTCCCGCAACCGCTGTGTTGCTAAGACCTTGTATTTTATTTATTTTGTTTATTTTGAATTGTGGCAATTGTGTTCTGTTTTTGTTTATTGCCAATCGCTAATGTTTAGCGCTAGCTCCCAGCTAACAGTAACACTCCCGGTTGCTAATGTTTAGCTCTTTGCTAATGGCAACACTGTTGGAAACAACACTCAGTAAAGAGTTTAGTGGAACTTAAACTTAATACAGTGGTGGCTTGCGATTGCTTCCACAACCGAACATCATAGCCTAGACCAGCGGTCCCAAACCATCGGGCCCCGGACTGGTAAAGGGGTGCACGGAACGAATAAAAAACTTTTTATTTTTATTTTGTTTCCATTTTATTGACTATCGGAGTCTGCAGGGTGTTTTATTTTGAAAAGTCTGTTAAAATCAAGGCGGAATATCCTAAGATCGCCATAAAAGCACTGAAAACCCTGCTTCCATTTCCAAAATCCTATCTGTGTGAAGCAGGGTTTTCTGCAGTGACAGCAACCAAAACGAAATTGGGGAGTAGACTGGACATAAAGAACACATTTCGGGTGTCATTGTCTCCCATCGTCTCCCATCACCCCTAGATGGGACCATCTCGTTGCAGGGAAATAAGCTCTGGGCTTCCACTGATTCTGCATTATGATGACGTATTTATTTTGCACTTTATTATGCTTTATTATGTGAACAATGGCCAGTCCGTGGTGGAAAAAAGGTTGGTGACCGCTGGCCTAGACTAGCCTAGTCTAGCTTAAAAGTCATTACAGGCTTTCCACTTCCAGAAGACACAGACGGGCGTTTTGTAGCACGATGGATGCATAAAACACAAGATAGATATGGGGGGGGGACATTAAAAAAAGCTGGCAACACAGAACACTGTAGAGTATCAGTTGTAAACACTATTAACCGCTTGGCACACTGGGAGATGCAGATCGCTGCCGCTGCCCAGCATCATGAGAGAGTATCGTACAGCACATTGCATGCCCAGGAAAAAATCTAAATTCAAAATATGGTTTCTACTGAATGCGTATCGCTGTCGCACCATTGTAAAATCAAAACATCACAAGTTGGACTATCTGTACATTCAATTTGTGATGTTAAACTAGAGCTGAAAATATTACTGTACAGGTATCTTTCGATATGCAAATCTTTGACATGAGTTTTTGCATATGTGCAAGTGAAATTATTGCTACGACCAAATATGAAGCAGATTTTTCAAGTTGAAAAGTAATGAGGTGAGTGTGGTGGGATTTTCAACGTTCATGCCGTAATGACAATTACATCTGCGACTTATGAGATTTTACCTTATAAACCGATTGTTCGAAACTTTATCATTCATGTCCTAAAAATAGTGATGTGATTTCTGATTAATGTCATTAATAAAAATATGAATTAGGATACAGTTATCCATTGATCAAGGCGGCATGCTTGTGAAAGCAAATCAGAAGCTTAGGACGCCAGAATGAAATGTGTTTTGCTCCCTCCTCTCCCATCTGGTGGCAGTGAAGTACAAGAACGTGAGTTCAGTATGTCCTTATTTTTCGGGGCACCTTAACATGCAGGTGGAGGCTGCCTCCTGCTGTGCTTGTATGTGATGCGGGAATAGCTGTTGAGATGCAGCCATCATGATTCACGTGAAGCCAGATGGAGTTGCAAAGGAGAAGAATCCTGAGTCTAGGGTTGGGGCCACACCTTATGGCATTAAAGGAAGGAAGCCAGAAGGACAGAGAGCAGGAATGAGAACATGAGCTGGGCAATTTGGGAGTTGTCATAGGTCATGCGGTGGAGGAGACCACCCCCTCAAAACTGCTGAATGTTCCACCAGAACCTGACAAACAGGAGCGTTCAAAATACACACCAGCTCCTCAGTGTCCTTGGCCAACATCATCCTGGAAGCCAGAAAGATCATTTGTTCAAGTAGCACTAATATTACAAATAAAAATAAATAGTAAATAGGCAAGCTCAGTCATTTTTACTTGGTGAGTTAATGAAATCCATTTGCCAATGCAATATCATGTCACTGACAATACTGACAATGATCAGTTCAGCTTCTTGCTTGCTTTGCCTGGTGAGGTTCATGGTGAGAGAAGGTGGTGGGCCTAGATGCTCCTATTCCCCTCAGTGGCCCCCAGTGCATCCTGGGAGATCTCTAAGCATTCCCTGGACAGCTGAGAAATGTAAACTCTTCAATGTCTACCCTGGCATTTGTTTCCAGTGGGATGAGCCTGGTACAACCCCCTGAAGGCGTTGACAAGAGTGCATCCTTAAAACATGCTGGAACCACATCAGCTGGCTCTTCTTGTTCAAGAGAAACAGTGGCTGTGCTCCGAGGCTCTGAACTGCACTCCGATTGCTAAGCATCTCATCCTGTTGTGGGGAATGAGCCCCGAAACACTGCGTAGAAACCTCATTGCTTCTATTGCTCCTCATGCTTTTATGCGTGATGCTTTTTTGGTCCTAACCTAAAACTCCTGACCACAGTTGAGGATAGAGACATAGACTAAGCAGTAAGCCAAGAGCTTTGTCCAAAACTCAGCTCTTGCTTCACTGCCACAGAATGGCACGGTGCCTCCAGGATGTTCCACCAATCCATCTTCTAGTTTCTAGTGAATTAGTGAAGGTAAAGTGCATCGGTGAAACTTTCCGAGAGGATGTGATTGAGAACCTTGTGGATGACCCTCAAGATTTCGTGTGTCTCTTGATGCAGCATTTTGGCTGCAACTCCGGGCCAACCAGTTGAGCATGTGGTGCCATCGTCCTAAAGTGTTTACTCACCTATGAGTCCCCTACATGGCCACAAATGGGGGGGGGGCATATGTCATTAGAATCTCCTTTTCTCTCCAGATGGACCCTCCAAGTGCCAGGTGGACCCAGAAATGTCCTTATGAACTCGGTCTTGAACATTCCTTCAGTAAATAGGAAGGTATGGGTGAATCCATCAAAAAGCTTGTATCAGGTGCAGAGAGATTCTGTTTAGGTCAACCCAGTTTTATGTGAAGTACTCTTGTTATAGTAAGGTACATTTGACAAGGTTTACCTACAGAGGGCTGCAGAGGTTGTACTCGTGAGAGGACAATGGGGGTTATTAATAGGGCACTGTACTGCAATGGGGTGTGATATGGAGGTGGAGGTAAGAAAATGTGAGAATGAAGATGAAAGAGAGAGAGTGTGATGTGCAAGAGGAAGAGTGCAGAGGCATGGAGAGCTGAGCTGGCTGGTATTTGTATGGTAAAATAAGGGTTTTTGTAGCAGCAGCTGCTGATGTGGTCGACCCCAGTATAGAAGCATGCTTTACTGGGGCTCTGATCAGTCAGAACCAGCTGATGCACCAGCCACTCATCCCCTTCTCCCAGTAGACACTGAGAAGTCCAGGAAAATGTTCTTGCTGAGAACCTGCTGAGACACTGTGCATTTTTTGGGGGTGAATCAAACCAGCACTCGTACCTTGTAGCTGTTACTGTGACACCTGGCTTCTGAGCTACTTATACGCCTGGTCTTCGACTGAGCGGTAGCAGTTATTTGGATGGAGATGTGTTTTATAGATGGAGCTTCAGCGGTAATACAACTGATATTCCACGCACTCTAAATTTCATCAGACTGCACGGTCTCAGCAGGGTGGAGTTGTAATAGCCGTGCTGATGGTCTCAACCTTGATGCCATCCTAACACTGCGGAGGTAGCCAGCAGGGGTACAGGATGGGGAGTAACCTCAGAAGGGACGTTGTTTGAGGGCACTGGATGCTCTGCTTAAGTTAATGACCTGACAATGACTAAGTACTTCAGTTGGCAGCAACAGTTCCTCCATAATTGGTGTTTAAAACACTTTTGCTGAAATATATATAATATTGACAATATATAATATATACTCAGCAGCCACTTTATTAGGTACACATGGCTGTTCATACATGCATCACGGCCTGCACAGAAGCCCTGCACATGGTTGTTCTTTCGAATTATGAAGCACACAGATGAGATCCAAAGGTCCAGTTACTGTATGAATGACCATTAGAGTGGTCTTAGTGTGGCTTCATCTTTGTGTCGGTCACTCTGGTTCCAGCCTTTCAGAATCAGCTGACCCTGTGGAATTTTTACGTACTACAGTCCCACAAGCATGACAGTACTTTCCCATACTTTATTACAGTAGCCTGTACTGTTCCACTCACAGAATGAATGTGCTATCGAAAATATGTGCAGAAACAGCAAAGCTGACACCACCGTGGACATACAACCCTCTGGAAAGAAGTTCAGCGCTTTGTTGCTCAACTGAATCCTACATGGGTGCTGGATGATGAACAGTGATGGTGTGGTGGTGCTTGGATGGACAAACCTTCTCACAGCTTGATGGAGCAGCTTATGGACTCAGGCAGTGTCCTTTTGTCCTCCTTGCTCAGCATTTATAAGAAGAGTGGGGCTAGAAAAAGGTGCAAACAGGTAAAAACCTACTTGGGAGGAAAATATCAGCTAAGCAACATAGTATACACTTCCCTTCTTCTTGCTCTCTTTATTACGCAACTACCACCTACAACAATGATCCTGTAAATAAAAGGTAACAAGTAATCTCCCGAGTTTACCAAATAGCCGAAAGTATTGGTTTACCCAAAGTACAGGTGTGGAGGAAAAGTACGCACCGAGATAATAAAGCAGGTGAATAAAGGGGTTAGTACTCAGTTAAATGGAGACGTAAGATAAAAGCCCTACAGGTAAACGGACGTAACCCTGAAGGAGTAAGAGGGCAAGCAAAAGAAGAACACAATGACCAGAAATCTGACGGGTGGATTCAATTACAACCACAATGGAAACACACTTTCAAGCACAAGCAGCCCAAAAATAAAATTTTTTAAAATCCAGTCAACCATCACAACACTGGCAAAACACATTTCTACACTTCTTCTTCCAGGAGCCTGGAACATCTCATGGGGCTTTGGTGAATGTTGTGGCCTCAGACATCATGTGGTCTGAAGGCCACTGAGAACAAAGAAGGGTCTGTTTGCAGACAACAGCAGAGGGGTTAAAATAAAGTTAAGATTACGTATAGCCCTGCACCAGGTGATACCCTGATGAAGGGGGTTGCTTATTTTGAAAAAGTAAGACAGATTAAATCTGCAAACTGATTTTTTAAATCTGCAAAATCAGGTTCAGGAGGGAAGAATTAGACCAAACACTTCCCTGCCATCAGTCACGCACATGTATATCAGAACACCGGACTACTTCAACCCCAGAGGTGCTGTTTTTATGAACCCACCACCATCACCCACCTCTACCACCATCTTATTCATTATGTTCCAACAAAGAGGTGCAAGATCCTCACTGTAGGGCAGGTGTGAGACCTCCAAGCTATAATCCATAACCAGTCTAATGGTTCCAACTCCTGAATGAAATGTTTCAAAAAGTTTAATACTTGTGTTCTCCTTGTCTTTTCAGAAATGCGTATGTTGAAATTCTCACATCTAAAAGAAACCAGCTGAACAAGCTGCAGACAATGCTATAACTTCTACTTGTTCTGAGCCATCAGTGAAGTGCTGCCAGAGGACTCGAAACATGAATGCACGTGCAGAAGGTCCCAGCTACACCTTATGGCCAAAAGTTTGTGGACCTCCTTGTAATGACTGAGCAGAGCTCTTTCAGCCGCACCCATACAGCACAGAAACTCATTCTAGACAACTCTGTGCTTCCAACTTTATGGCCACAGTTTGGGAAAGAAGCTCCTTTCCTGTTCCAGCATGACTGACGCCCCCGTCGCACAAACCGAGCTCCATAAACACATGGTTTGCCCACGTTGTGTGGAAGAATTTAAATGGCTGCACAGAGCCCTGATCTCAACCTAACTGAACATATTTGGGATTAACTAGAATGCTAACTGCAAGCCAGGCCTTCTTCCCTTACCTCACTGGTGCTCTTTTGACTGAAAGGGCACAAATTCCCACAGCCGTGCTCCACAGTCTGGTGGAAAGCCTTCCCAGAAGAGTGGGGCAGTTATAGCAGCAAAGGGGGTTGACAGCTCCATATTAATGCCCATGGGTCTGGAATGGGAGGTTCAACAAGCACAGATGGGGTGATGCTCAGGTGTCCCCATACTTTTGACCATACAGTGTACCATGACAGAGGGGCAGACTGCTGGCTGCACAGTGTGAGAAAGAGTGGGAGGTTTACTTTTAAAATGCATATATTCTTTAAGCAGATGTTTTTCTCCAAAATGACATATAAAGTAGATTAAATCATAGTGCATTAAATGAACAGAAAAGTGATGTAGACACAGACACACGATTCTCAAAGCACAGCCACTTAGTCAAATACCACCAGTTTTGCACAGAACAGAAGCAGCTGCATTCAGAATTTGACATTCATTGCATTTGACTAACAAACCAACTGTCAGTCTCTTAAAACAATGTACAGGGCACCCACTGTGTTGGTTTAATCCAGAATTTTATGTCTACACCTGAGTATCTCTGTCTGTTGACAAACTTTTGCTTTCTCTGCATTTCAGTTTTCTATGAGATGTACGTATGGAAGAATTTATTATGAAACAGGAACAGGCGAGCCAGTATTTTCATTATTTTACATCTTTTTTACCACACAACCACAGTCAAAAGTTTAATGCAACACAAATTAATCTTTAAAAAACGCACATTTTGAACACACAGTATTGACTGTAGCCAGAAAGAAATTGTTACAGGAAACCCTTTTACAGCAGAAAGTAAAAACTGCAGTAGGCCTATTGGGTACAGCACAGTGTAAAATGCATTACAGTTACAGTAAACATGCAGTGAACTCAGGTGTCATCCTGCTGATCATTTGGATTTGGCCACGGGTTCTCATCTCCATCACAAAGAATGTTTACGCTGGCCAAACAGTAAAGTTTAGAATTATGGAACCATCCTTGACCACCTCAGGAGTGACATCATCACAGGATGCTTCCACTGCCTAGTCAAGACTAACTTGATCATAAGGGGCCTGGTAGTATACCACCATACACCACCATACGCCACTGTACACCTTCATACACCTCCGTACCCTTCAGTACACCTACATACTCCTCTGTACACCTCAATATACTTGCATATATCTTCCATTGCCAACTGGAAAAAATTCTTCACTGGGATTGAGGAATTAGGAATACGGTGGAAGGAAGATCATCTGAATGTGTCAGTGGGAACTCAGCTGTTCTTGGTTGACCCCTGAATGGTGCAAACTAACCTTATTCTATACAACAGTGTAGACGGTGTGGTCTGATGATTTATACTTCTTCTTCTTGACTGAAGAGATGGTTTCTCCAAAAATTTCATGGTCTTTCACAAATTCTGCAGAGTACAGTGACAGCCACTTGTCTCCTAGACATAAGCAAGTCACAACTGTGCTGCTTTACCATGAAACCATGCCTGTTTTGAGTGTGAAAGGTCCTAAAAATTCCAGCTACAGTACAACAGCTCAGTCTTCTCGAATGTTCATGTCACCCTTGATGACACTGTGGACCACAATTGTTCTTATCTCATGTGATAAGCATCTGTTTCTTCTTCATCCTCATTCCTTCTGTACTCTTTTTTTTTTTCTTTCTGACTCAAGTATTTCTGCAAACGCTTCACAGAGTTGCGTGTGTAGAGTTTTGCAAAATGTGTGTGTCAGAACACAACAGGAGTGTGTATTATGATTTTGGGCGCAAAGTATATGGATCAGCAGTGTTAGCCTGAGCTATTGATCACTTGAGGAAGGCATTCAGTCACAGCATGGAACCAACTGGGGAAAACTGCATAGCAAAGCCTGTTTTCAAGGCTTAGGTTACAAGGGACACAGCAGATTCCACACACCTGGTATCTGACTGCATAATAACGCCTTTGAAAAACAGAAAAAATCTCTTTAATAACAACGTTCTGAATCTAAAGCCAGATTAAGGGACTGAATTACCGATATCAGATATTTTAAAAAGTGTCACCTTAGCACAAAACACACCTTAGAATCTCTGTTTCATTGAATGCCAAGAACCGTGAGATGGAAATCCTTTCTCTAACACTAGGATGGGATGGTGCTTCGACCCGGGCGTATTTTTCCGGAGGTGGAACACTTTTGTGGCTCAGTTGCCATTTCCTGCATTCTCATTACGCTGTGTTCGCCTTAACAATGTGCACCACATTATTACTGCGCCACTGCGATTGTGCACAGGAGCTTTAGGAATCAGTCGATCCCCAGATCAGTTTTCAGGATAGAAATAAAACAGCATAACTATATGACACATTTTGGTTATTGTAGAAGCTTCCAGTTTTTTAAGGAACAGCTACTGATTTTACTGATTTTTTCATGCCACCGAACATAAGATGAAAAGATTTAAACATAAATATTTGTACAGTTTTAACATTTGTATTGCATGGATTTCTAGTGCCCATTTCATGCAGGTTTTTTGCTTCCCTCCAAATGTCCACCCAACAAAATTTTCTTACCTTGGGGAGAGACTAAAAATTAAGAAAACTTTGCTACTTTATTGTACTTACAACAAAATCCAGGTGCACACACGGATTTTGGTCAGGTACAATACAATATTTTATATGCAAACCTTACAAAAAGCAGTCTTCAAGTTCATCTACCTAACAATACACCAACCTGTTCTTCCAGCTCTTCCCCAGGTTGAGTCGCTTCCTCCCTGTCTCACCTGTGTTGATCCTGAGCACCCAGGGGTTCCTCAAGGGCACAGGACCCACCCCTACTGAAAACACTGGTAAGCAAGGTTATGAGATACTGGTGGGCACTGGTGAACACACCTGTAGGCGCCTGTTGACCACTCCAAGATGGGAGGACTCCAGAGATATAAAAGCCAGGTTGCAGGTCTCACACCAAGCACATCCACTCCAGTGATCTGGGAGAGAACGTTACATCCTCCTGGTAAGTACTGATACTGGGAAGGAATTAAAATACCGAAAAGGAATGCGAATGCAGTTGCTATCTGTTGGACTGACCCACTGGAGGTTTCAAATATGGCGCCCATGGGTCCATACTGCTCGGTGTATAAACAGCTCCTGACTTTTTTCCAGTTTTCTTCTGAAAGTCTAGAGGCTTGAAAACATGAAGCTGCTGCTGGCTGGGCTGGTTCTGGTGCTGGTTGGGGCAACCCAGGCCTGGTCACCTGGACAACAACCCCCTGGTGAGAATTATATTTCCAGAGCATCTTATTATCGTTCATTTGTAATGTATCTTATTTAATTTTACTAAATGTAATTTGAGACTTTTCAGTGCATTGTTTTTCATTTTAAATCACTGTTTAGCTTCTAATTCGATCTGCACAGTTAGTTCAGCAAATGAATGAGAGCGAAGATCTTAGTACGTGAACTACGGTTGCTGTGATCATTGCCCTGTTAGCAGATGACACCACATCAACACATTACCTTCAGTCCAGAGGCGCGGCGAAAGATGTGACCGTGCAGAGATCTGAGAAACTGAATGCCGATCGCTGCATGACACTGCGTTTTGCGCCCCCGTCCCTCTTTTATTTGCATGTGACATGTGGTGTCTTCTCAGACATGAAGGAGGGCAACGGGAGAAACTCTAGCAAGGTTTTCCAGCCTCAAGATAACAATGTTCCTAACCAGGGGGGTCCTGGAGGAAGGGGACCCCCCCGGCCTGTCAGGTAAGTCAACCTCTGCCGAGTCTGATTCACCTCCGCCGTTACAAATAATTGTCAGCCTGCACATTTACCACGTACCTATGCAAGCGTACTGACCTGTGAGTTACAGTAGCACAACCAAACTGTACCTGACAGTCACCAGAACCTGTTTTTCCGAACCTTTATGACCCCAGCAACTCTCACTGCATTTGTGCAAGAATTTTTTCTTCGTTTTCACCACGGATAAAACGTGCATTTCGCAAAATGCTCAGCAGTTTAGACACTCGGGAGGTCTCAGTGTGTCCGTGATCTGTTGCTTTCTGTGAAGCATGACAGCATTTCTTCTGCACAGAGGCCAAGTGTCTTAAGGTAGCTGCATGGCCAGTTGTTTCCCATTTGACTGAGACCCTTGAAAGTGCACATTGTGAAGGTCATCCTAAATAAGCTCTTCTGCATCTGCTCCTCACCCTCAGAGATGTGAAGGAAGCCAACGCTCATGCCAGTCACCAGAATCAGCATGGAGGAAAACCAAACCACAACAACCCCAATGGACCTCCTAAGAAAATCTGAGCCTCACCAAAACTGTGAAGTTCTTAGCGTCCGACACCGTTTGTTAGAAACCCACCTGGAGGCCCTCTGTGGCTTCCTTACCTTCATCCCTTCTTTCCCATTAAAGATTGCAGTCAATAAAACTATACAACATTTCTGAACGATTTGTGTTTTGTTTGTGCACTGAAAGCTAAATATGAACACCCATCATGTCAGAGACTTGAACTTTGGCACACAGGTGCTTTTCACCTTAAGAGATGTTTTTATGCACTAAACTCCAAAAGGCTGTTTGCTATCCTGAAAATGTATAATTTGGTCTCGGACAAAAGAGAGGGCAGCAATGCCTCATCCCCAGTGGAGGTAAAGCCCATCACGCTGACAAACACAGTGGCGGACACCACACATGCTGTACACGCTCGCTGATGCACTTTCTCACGTACCCACAACAACAAATGGGAAGGTAGAAAAGCTTGAGGACAAATTTGCTATCGCTGAATGCAGAACATGTTCTACACACACGCTCTGATGCACTTCCTCCCTGAAACACAAACACACACTAACGTACTAACCTGAGGCAGTTTAAAGGCAGTAAAAATATAACACAGCATGAACTTTAGATCCTTTTTCATTTTCCATTACTGAAAAGAATGTGAATCTGAACTGGCAATATGGAGAGCTGAAGGTGGGGTGGGGGATTACAGCGACTTTAAGGGTAATACTGTATAGTTTGGTGATATTTTGTGTGCTATTACCATTTACCTTTCTACCTTATCTAGCTCTGCACTTTCTGAATTTATCTGGTCAGTGCCATGTAACTCAGGTATCTTTCCTCAGAATCGAGTTTCCCAACAGAGGCTGGGAAGCTGAGGGTACAGAACAGCCTTTTTGCTGCTTCTAGGGCTGCATTCTTCTGAACTGTAGGCAATCCTGGGATCTGATGGAGCTTAGGGGTCACAGCCTCAAGCGCTCTTATCATCAGTGGGGCTACCTTGGTTTGCGCCTTACACGTTCTCTCCAGTTCCTCGGTCAATCCCTGGTATTTCTACATCTTATATTCCTTCTTCACCACATTTTGACCACTGCTATTTCCTCCTCCTTGTCTATTACCACTGTATCATACTGGGAGGCAGGCAAGTGCAACGCTAGATGTTTTGTCCAGGGACTCTCAAAGAATAGTGATATCATCATGGAACAGGGATCAAAACCCTGCTGTCCACATGTTAAGCAGTGGTGCAACATTTTTTATCAACTGTGACCTGCAATAAAAGTAAATCCAATGTAAAAATGACTAAAAATAAAAATACAGCAAACAATACATTCTTTTCACAGCCTTCTTAACATACATTGCTGAGAGAGCCATCCTTCCTCAGAAATATTCCCACCAAGTTAGTAAAACTTGTGGTGCTGCTGCTGCTGCTGATTCAGACAGAAGTGATCTACTTTATTAATATTATATGTACAGAAATACTGAAATTATATTAAGTCGCAAGTCGTCTCTATGGTTGTAACAGCCCACTGCAGCACATTGCCCAATTGGCTCCCTCTAGTGACCTAACTCTCCAGGTGCCACACACGCGTGAACCCCTGACCCCCCAAAATTTTCGTTCTCATGGAAAAACATAAATAATAGTCCAGGAGAAGATAAAATAAAATAGCAAAAAGGTGTTGTATGGTGTTATAAATGTTTGACATTAGGTGATCATTTGTTAAAATTAAAGTTTACCGAAAACACAGAGAAGCGAGGTTATGCTCTGTTCCAGAGATGTTGGCGGGCACTGGTGAATTTCAGCTTTTAGTTTATTTACAGTAGTTGATATCATAGTGAACATAAAAAGCCTCTCAGTTAGCTGGTTTGCTGCTGATGCAGAACTGCTATGTGAGGATGTGGTGGATTCCCAGTGGGGGTAGAGTGCAGTTGTCATTCTGGATCACACCTCCAGGTCTCCACAGCAGGGTAAATAAAGGTTTGTTTGCATTACAAAACTTTATGTCCACGTTTCTTTAGAATTATTTGTATATTCTAATACAAGTTTTTCACTGTATTCTTTGGGTACAAACACACGATTCTGTCATACACAATGCAGCCACACCCAAAACAATTGGGATTACCATGTTTTAAAACATACTCACACACCTATAGGTCAGACATTTTATTTAATTATTCCCAACCTACATAAGCATAATAAATCATGACATCAAATGCTTTCACTTCTGAGAAAAAGAAACGATAAAAATAAAGATATCAGTACTGCTTTCTGCCATTAAATTTCTGGCCCGTTCTAGTTTATGATGTCTTTTGTGATCAGCTGTTGTGTTCAAGTCAAAGTTAAGCTGTTACCTCTGCAGGTGGCTTTTGATACTGTGAAACTAGAGCAACCCTGGTGAGTATGAGCAGAGCGTACAAGATAAAGGAAATCTTCAAAAGCCTAGAGGGGGAGTTTAGGTTGATACGAGCAAGTGCAACAATGCAGATTTACACCATATGGTGAAAAGTATCTGAACACCACCCCACATGTGCTTGTTGAACCTCCCATTCCAAACCCATGGGCATTCACATGGAATTGTTCCCCCCCTTTGTTGCTGCAGCAGCCTCCTCTCTTATGAGAACAAAGCATGGGTGCATGGGTGTAAACCATGTTAAACTCCCACTTGTGCTGTATAATAAAAGCATAAATTAGCTTAGTTTGGCTTATTTATTCATCAGTAATAAAATTCTTTCACTCAAGGTTGTTGGAAAAGATGTCAGTATGTAAACAGCCCAAGTAGGACCTGGCAACTGGCATGAGGCTGCAATATTTGTCAGAGGATGGTTGCTGTATAGAACCTATAATATTCTGGGTATTGTAGGCAGTCAGAGAGGTTGGAACCATGCCTACGGCTCGGGTGAACTATGGATTCAGGCCCAGTCAGGTTGCCTGGCCAAACGTGTCTCGTATTGAAAGACCTGAAACATCCAGTAAGATGAAGGTACTCTGATAATCAGGGTCCCTGGGATACAATTGACATAAAATATTTATTATTATTTATTATATTTATCACTTTATGTTCACATTGTCTGGTACAGCTGCCCACAATGTGCTAATATACACATGCAAACATTACACCGATAGTTCAGGGAAAGTGCTGTTTGAACCAACATTATCTAAACCCCAAACGTGGTACAAAATTTAGTATCTGCAGGAATTAAATTTTCTTCCACTGTCACGGCTCTGTGTCCCTCTCACTCTCATACACACACACACACCCCCTGAGACCTCAAACTGCTTTACAAGTCGCATCTGTAACACACCAGACAAATGAAATAAAATATCCAAGAACTAAGAGACAAATTTAATGTTAAATTTGACACAATTTAATTGCTTATTGAGTCTAAGACAATTCGGGTCAGTCAGATTCTGTCCAGTATTACGTTATATTAAGAAAGGGTATGTTTGCATATGCAGAAGTAGGCCAAGCAGAGCTGGCTTTGAACCCAAAACCCAATACTGATACATTTTTACACATATAAATCAAAAGGAAAAACCTAATTTTTCAGCACTTGTGGCGAGTAGGTTAACAAAGAGTGCGCAATGTGCTTTCCCAAGATGATAACAGCAAATCAACGCGAATCCTATTCCTGCTACGATTTGCATTCAGGACCAACAACGTGACTACGGCTTTTCTAACCAGGCTGCAGGTTCAGCTAAATGTGACAATCATAACCAAGAGAAAAAAAAAAAAAAAAAAAAACGCCCCAGTTAGCCTCTTTCATTTTTGAAAATCCTACTTGCTGTTTAGTTTTAAGATTTGATAATGAGCTACATAAAGTGATTTCATGCCTTCCTTTACGCCCACTAATGCAGAAGCTGCAGTGTAGGCAGGGCGTACCGTGGTCCCTCTAGCTAACACTGAGGTCAGGTGACAGTCGTGTTGAAAAGACCCCAGTGAACACATCCGGCAGCAAACCAGTCTGCTGACCAGTGGTCAGAATTATATAGGCCAAGAGACATAAATATATCTTTCATAAAAATTGCTAAATGCTTTGTTCTGAGGGTACTAGTATATGTGCTTACACACCACGTGAACACGCAAACAGAAGCAGTATTCAAACCTTTGGCAGACTGCAATATTCACTCCACAACACACGTGAGCTTAGGGCAGCAGACCATTGAGCCCACAGCACATGAAGAAGCATTAACATACATTTGGTTGGAAAGAGCGAGCAGTGTGCCACAATACCAGCCACGACTGTAGAAAACACTGTAACAACAGTGTGGTTTTAAATGGCAAATACAGAAACAGCAACCACGCCAATCACTGCCGTTCTGAGCTGTTCCTATCCAAACGCCTGTCCTCTGCATCCTGTTGGCCCTTGGAAAATTATATTTTGTAATAACAAGTCCAGACCCAATTATCCATCAGCATGTATTAAATAAATGATAACCCTTTAAATATATATATTTGTACATCTACAGTATGTATCAAACACACAGATGCAGGTACACATAAGTACACATGTACAGTAGAATTATGTACAGGCAGTTGCAGTGGGAGCGCTGCCCAGATGCCATTACAGTTCCTCAGCCATCTGCAGCAGGGAGTTGATGGCTGCGTTCTTGTTTCCTTGCTGAGCCTCCATCACTGTGCGGATGACCTCTCTGTCCAAGTTGGGGAACATGTCCTGCAGGGCCTTGAGGTCCTCCTCACTGCAGGGAGCACCCTGAGGAGCAGCTGGGGGCACAGCAGGCATTCCCATGGGTACCATTCCCTGGTTATACATACCAGGCATGCCTGTGAAGAGGAAACAATCAGAGGCATCATTTAAATGTCCTGACCCTCTTCCTCCTGGCCTCTTACTACTCCAGCCCTCCCATGAGTTCAAAGCAATGGGCTCATTCCTCTCGAGTGCTACAAACAATCCAAATGGCATGAGGGTCTTACTGTAGTGATGCAAAGAGTGTCTAAATGGCTGCATGATGCTGTGCAGCAACATCTGCATTCTGGTACTTCAGAGCACCAGGCTACAACAGATGCTTTTAACACAACACATGCATTCACATCTCATGCCACAAGTTAAAAATTCACTGCCAACAGCATGCAGGTGAGCAAACAACAAAAGCTTTTCAACCCCTGATGCTCCCCATATAATTGCCATTGTCCTCACCAGCCTATTGTTAATCTACAGAGTAAAAAAACTGGCTTAAAATGACATAAGTATCTTCTTTCTTTCATAGTTTCCCCTTTCGCCACAAAATAGCTTCAGATTCAGAGAACTGTATGGTCATACACTGCAGTTTCTCGGTTAAATTTTTCCAGTGGAAACAAATATATTTACAGCTTGTCACTGAGTGACAGCGGGAGACAAAGTGACAGACGCAACTATTAAGCGTCATTCAGTGCAACTACAACACAGCATTGGAGCCAGTGTCGGGCCCAGCACAACGTTGCTTCTGCTGCAAGTTTCAGTTATCATCAGCAACCTGAAATGTGAAATCAATAAATCAGATAACCTTCACTGAAATTCCACAAAATATGAAAGGAAAGGTAATGCTGAGCTCAGGACAATGCCTACATAGAACCATGTGCATGACCATGGTCTTCCCAGTCCTCAGCCTTGGCCTAATAGAAGGTCAAGAGACTGTGGTATGAAAGAATAGAGTAACATTTCTTCTGCAACTGTTCATGTGCTACAAACTGCCACACAAGATGATCACAGAGAAGTGCATGGTTACTTAAATTATTCACGTAAATAGAAATATTGTAGTAATCCTTCGATTTTCAAGGACTGCTTATTCAACTTGTAATATTCACAATTATATGTCTGTGTATACACAAAAATCTACACAATAACTTATTTCCACAATAGAGAACAAAAATCCATAAAACAACCCCCTATAGCGATGGATAGTGTGATATGACTTGGAAAGATTTGGCACTATTAAGACTGAGCAAATATTGAGCACTAGCTGTCACCTGTGCTCTCACTGAAATGTTTTGATTCCAGTCAGTTCAACACCTCACAGGAAAAAAACAGTAGACTAACATTTACTTGCCTTGCTGCAAACGGACATAATTTTAAGACCAAAGAATTTTTAACTGAATATCAGAAACATTCGATCAAATTATTCAAAAAAAAAATCTGTTATGAATTTGTTCTAATTTACTGATGTAGGTCAGTTGAAACTTCTGTCCTCGCTGCTTTGTCGATCTTGTGAAGCCGTCCTCATATACAAGCTAAGAGCATGAGAGCAGGACACTGACACCAGCAGTAACAACTTCTGAGCATCACAAACCAAACTAAACTGACAGTTAAAAGACTTAAAAAGCAAAACCAGCTTTGTTTTAATAAAATCACATGTAGGTTGCAATGGCCTATAACAGGTGCAGGCTTGGGCATCACTTACCTGTATATGCAACTAACATGCGGGTACATATATGCTCAGAACTTACCCAGAGTAAAGGGTGTCAGCCCTGAGGAGTACGTAGGCCCAAACAGTGCAAGTGTTAAGGTGGGGAAGACCAACACAACACAAAACAGGTGAGACTACAAGGTACAGACAAACATGCGTAAATGATAACGGTGGGTAAATGATGGCACAAGCCAGCGGTGTGTCCAACAACAGCAAGCAACACAGGCGCTGTCAGGTGCTGTTGGATCACAGTCTGCATCATAAGAATGCAGCATCTGCTAGGGAGGCATACAGCTGCGGACACCTGACATCACAATGTCTGTATGACCACTCAAGACCAAATGGACAGAAGCATTCGGAACCTTAGCATTCTGATGAAGTCCTGGATAGACAACTCCATGATGTCCACATCCACCACATTTCAATGTTTTCCAGGTCTCACAAACCTGCAATGGGCACGTATCCAACTCCCTGCTGGTAGACCGTGGGCATGAGGACAACAGGCTGCGGCTGCATTATCATACCAGCTGGCACAGACTGGCACAAAAAAGAAAAGGGGTTGTGAAGAAAATTCAGGTATATAAATACATACTTTTTTCATTTTAGTGCACCGCAAAAATATAATCATGTCAGGTGGGCAACAAAAATAATTTATGATACACAAATAATGCCATTTTATTTTGAAGTGCATGTACTCACAGCAAAGGACATGACAAGGTTGATCATGCCCTCCTTGTCATCCCCCTGTCTGCCACTGAGGCTGAACCACTCATCCACCACACCACCCTCCTTAAGGCTTTCTGGGATGGTGATGTGTGTCCAGGCAATGCGATCATCCATAGAAAAGGCTCTCTGCAGAAAGAAGAGAAGTCCATCCATTACATGGTTCCTGTTCCCCTTAAACAAACTGCTCAGCTCAAAATGCTTTCCATTCAGACGATATCCCACAAAAGTCCAAATGCATTCAGAACCTTCTACACAGTACCCCCCCCCCCCACTAGAGAGAAATGAATCAACTTGTCATTTTCTAGTGTCACCTCATCAAAAATCTCCAGATAGAAGGAGTCCACTCCAGGTGGGACAGTGCACTGGATAACTTTGTTCCAGCGTGGGTTCTTGGCACCATTGTGGGCAGTAGGTGTCTCATAAACTGCATAACCAAGCCGGATCCGGCAATAAGGGTCCATCCGCGTCATGCCATAGTTCTTCGCCAACTTGGCCTGAGTAAAAGGGAGATGAGAGAATAACTTGGTGATTATCTGTTGCCAAAAACAGCAGGCAGGGATAGGCACAGTGGAGTTGGACACTGTATCCATCATGCTGCAATGTACCATGGAATCTAGGATTCATAAGTTTGTATTCATTAGAACTTTCTTCACTAGATCAGTGATGCTCAGCAGCATGTAGAACTGTTGGTTGGTTTAGGGGAGCTGAATATGAATAGAAAAGAGAGGGGGAAAAAATAATAAAAAAATATTTAAAAAAAAAAAAAAAAAAAAAAAACTTTGTCACATGCACCATTTTTCTTAGAATCACTGTCAGTGCACATAAGAATGTACATAAATACGGCAATACAGTAATCCCTTGATATCTGAACTCTACCCAAATTTTTCTGTAACAGCTCTTTAAAACTGAAAGTCATCAATTTATGCAATTAATTGGTTCCTAAAAAGATGACAACGTGTAACAAGACTATTTCCATTATTTCTAAAGTTGAAAATTATGTGTCCGAGCTGACCCAAAAACTCAAATTTTCTCAAATTTTATTAGAATACCAGAAAAAGCTTCTATAGGGAAGAAGTAAATAATAAGTAAATAATTATTGCTTACAATACAAGGAAGAGAGGGAGGTGAAAGAGTTATTCTTTGGGGGCAGGCAGCAAGTCGGGAATGAACGGTTGGACAGGAGACTTTTCGGTGTCAGAATTGTAGCAATATTATGTTGTGTTTGGTAGCATTTTAGCCAATTTGTCTGTATACAACATTATTTTCAAACATCATTTCTTTCAAATTCCCCATGTTCAGTGGCTTCTTTGTCCCTTTTTCTTCATCTTCTTCCTAATTCTCAGAAAGCCAATGTTTGTAAAGCTGAAGAAGTTACTCCATGGCGAGCTCCTCTCCACATGACAATCATTCAAACCCTCCTCGCTGACCTCAAAGTCAGCCTCTTTAGGAAATGCAACAATATTTTCCTTTCCAGTAGACACATCAAATCCCTCAATGTCAGTTATGAAACAAGGGTACAGCTTCTTCCACATGGTATTCATTATTTGTGAAGGGACTTCTTGGCATGCGCAGTTATATTAAGTCCAAATCCTTCTTAATACTGAAGTCTTTCCAAAGCCATTTCAGTAAAGCTTTTCCATTAGCATCAGTACGGTCAACCAGGTGTCACCAACTGTGCGTAATAAACCTTAAACACTGCAATAACACCCTGGTCCACTGGCTGCAACAGAGAAGTTGTGCTCAGGGGAAGGAAAGACCACTTGAGTATTATATTATCTCCCTAAACAACGCTAGATGGATGGCTGAGAGCACTGTCAATGGTCAAAAAAGCGAAAGAATTATTTTCAGATGTGCATTTCTCAGTGAAGGATGACAAGTAAGGACATGGACCGCAAACGCTTCCCATGCAAAACAGGCTTTATTGTTAGACCTCCACACCCCTTGGAATGAACTCTTTAGCCTTCCTCTAAGGGCATGTGGGTTTTCTGAGTGGTAAATCAGCAGGAGTTCTAACATACCATCACTGGCACAAGAGCCCCCAAGAAGGAATGTTAGCCTGTCTTTGGAAGTCTCATGCCCTGGGGCTTTTCTTTCTGGGAGATGAAGGTACAAGACTGCAACCTGCTCCAAAAAGAAGTCCCATTTCCTCCATGTTGAAAATCTGCTTTGCAGCATAACCTCTTTCATCTTATTTTCTACAGGTGAGCTGAAAAAACAGCTGTAGCCTCGCTATCAGCAGAAGTTGCTTCACCCAGTGCTTTTGTTATGCAGTATCACACAAGTTTTCACACTCCCGAAATACATGTGACTTGCCTGGACTTTCCTGCTGTCTCTCCACTATTGCCTTCTTCTTCAGGTCCCCAAATATTGACAGTGTCCTGCTGTATGGTCAGGGACACTGCTGATACAGTTGAATCAGCCTGGCTCTACATCCACTGCACTAGACGTTGTTCTAGTTTTTCAAATACAACATGGTGCCTTACTGCATTTTGTCACCACCTACATTTGATTCAAAGCCTTCTTATTTTTTCATGATACCAAAATTGTGCAAACAGCAGACTCAGCTAGATTAAAAGCTGTACAGATGTCCTTTAATCTGTCTATTTCCTCATACTAGCAGATGACATCAATTTTCAGCTTTACTGTGAGAATTTTCCTGGAGTCTTACTCTTGATTACTTTTTCAGTCTAATTTTTTTGGAGCTCATGCTAATAAATGTGAATAAAGACTTCACGTGGCGGCACAAGATATGCCCCCCCCCAAAAAAAAATAAAAATTTAAATCTAAATATTGTACAGTACTGCACAATATACTGTAAACCCATATACACTGCACAAAATAAGTTGTAATGTATGTTGGTACAAATTTGTCCAAAGCAATTTCCAATACTCTTGCAAGAGTGGAAGGAAAACATTACTGGCACTGCTGTCTTATCAGCTGTTTCTGCTAGTCTCTGTCTAGTGTTGGCTTTGTCCAAATGAGTTTTGTGCAGCGTCACCGTATTTATTTAAGCTGGATAATTCAGCTGGATGCCCATTGGTCTTTAGAAGAAGAGAAAAAAAGAACATGATCTGAAAATCTTTTCCATGCTTTACAAGACAACTTTAAAAATTATATTTTAAAAGGATAGTCACATGAACATGTGTTCTTGAAAGCAAGGCTAATATCTCCTTAAAACTGTTATAAGGAGATTTATGAAAGAAAATTACATATAGTATTAGCTTTTTTCATCCTTCAGATCCATCGCAGCCTTCCACTTGGAGTCACGATTCCCCAAGAAAAGAAAATTGTCCTCCAGCTCCTTCAATAAGACATCACCACTGCATTCTCAAAAATTTTTAAACACCTCCGACAAAGACAACTGATGCAGCCATCTCCCTCCTTCACACTGCAAACTTCAC
Organism: Heterotis niloticus; assembly: GCA_018136845.1. Classification (NCBI taxonomy): domain Eukaryota; kingdom Metazoa; phylum Chordata; class Actinopteri; order Osteoglossiformes; family Osteoglossidae; genus Heterotis; species Heterotis niloticus. The sequence continues at coordinate 13,877,283 of CM030901.1, read as the reverse complement.
AAGCCTGTCATTCAGTTCTTCGGTAAAACCCAGTGGAAGCTGTTAAAAAGTTTATTCAATTTCATCATTTTAATAAACCAATTAATCTAAAACTACCAAATGTCCTGTGCTGTACACACTGTACCATGCATTATAAACATGCATATTAATGTCAATATTAAGTGATATATATATATATATATATATATATATATATATAATTTATAATTAGGTGACTGATATCTATAGTGTTTTATCATGCTGAGAGGACATGTAGGTGCTTTTGGATGAGCTTGGTGCACATTATTTTTTCACATTTAAAATAATGGGAAATAAGCATTCGGTTTCAAACATTTTCAGGGACAAATTATATTCAAATACAGAGGAATTATTGTACTTGCAATACTTCTCTACCATAATAGGGACCTCATCTGCATGCACACACATGTATGTACACACAGAAAGCTGTACCTGCACCACAGTGATGCTAAGCCTGCCTACAGCACCGAGTGCCCCTCCATACTGCAGCTGCTGGGCTGCCTGGGCATCCAGCTGCACCTGCTGCTGCTGCTGAGTTGGTGTGATACGCAGGAAGTCTTGAGGTAGCTCCCCGATGTACACCTGCACAGGGGACAAACAGACAAATCTGGTGAGTCAGCTGCCATTGTTAGGTTTACTATCATATTTTCTACATTTTTTCATCAGATATTCTATTCTCTCCTGGACTATAACAGTATTAGAAACTATCTTCATATTCCAAGTATACACTGAAAGGTGGACCCTCTTTGAAGCTGGATTCTATTTGTGGCAAGAGTCTGCAGGAAAAACCATTTTACAGAATACACATTTTCATGACTTAAGAAAAAGACATTAAAGTATTCCAAGGTTCTGATTGCTGCTTTAACACCCATTTCAATCGTAACTTAATTTATGACTTCTGTATCAGGAAATGAATTTCCTCATTTCTTCACAATATCTTTCACAATCCAAGTTTAGTAATATCTTTCTCCAGCTTCTCATGGTCATACAGAATATGACCCTGTATTTCACACTCCAAGTTGGCCTGTTTGGCCTCAGACCCATTTAAACAATTTAGTAAGAGTACTGTGTTTACCTGAGTGCATGTTTGAACAAAACCATTGTAATTATAGGTACATCGGCACCAGAAGTCAACATGATGTGCTGTGCATCAACGAGAGCAACCCAGGGACGAACCTTACCAACGTATAAGAAAATTATTAATTCTTCAACCTGGAAATGCTCAAACGGGCCACTGAGACCAAGAATGAGAAAAATCACCTATTAGATACAGGACCACAAGAATTTGTGGGCTTTCATTCCATATTAGCTCTTGCCTGACAGCAATAATGTCATCATCAAATTAGACTTTGAGAAATGCTAAAATAACCCTAAAGACAAAGAAACTTAGTCCATTTGTCTTATTGTGATGAGGTGCTAGCTTACCAGGCAACTTGGACGAGCATGCAGGGAAGAATGGACTAAGACTGTGACTCAGCTCTCTCCCCATAGCTCCTGGAGCAGGACTGTATTGCCAAATTGTCAGAATAACAACATGACTGCTAGTCCAAGACCAACAGGGCACCCACAATACAGCTCCAAGGTACCCTTCAAGCCATCTTAGTTCTTTTTGGGTGATTGGAAAGTAAAAACCACAGAGCCATCTCCACTCAGAAAACTGCACTGGATATTCCAAAAGGGGACACTTTGTCAGATGAAGGCCTTTACCAGTTTGACACATAAAGCAGGAGTTTAGCTACATTTTTTGGTCTGAAGAGACAAACTGATGTCAAAATTCAAATCCATCTAAACATCTACCGAAACAATAATGACTCACAAGCTGAAAGCACTAAAAAGAGAACATGACAGCTGATATGGGTACACTTTAGATTAATACTTAATGGAATCATTCTTTTGTTGCAGTTGTCAAATTTATTCTATTCCCTATGAAAAGTCAAACTGACTTCAGCTTTATGAAAAAAATATGCATAATTATGTCAAATAAAAGCATCAGTGTATATTAAATTTCACTATAAAATGCTAAATAAAAGCTGCTATTTAGAAACAAATATATAGCTGGATGCATAGTGGATAGAACAATTCTTGCAATCTAAAGGTCTTTACTCAAGAAATCTACCTTGAATTAATATTCACAATATGCTGTTGCACTATTAGGTAAATCACTGTAAAGCTGTTGTAAAGATGCCTTGGACAAATCTATATACACACACAGTTAATCCTTGACTTGTGATGTACTCAACATAGAACAGACTTGCACTTACATGAATAAAGCTTTGGGGCGGGCATGTCTGTTGTGCACTGTGAGTGTTGGTGTTTAAACATGCTGTGATAAAAAAAACAAATCTTGTTTTCACAATCCAGTTTCCTGAGCTCTCCTTTCGCAATGCAACTGACAGCACAGTCAAAGTGGGTCGTTGCAGTTTAAATAGAATTAGTACTCGATATATTTATTAAACACACAATAAATGAATTTTTTCCCCTCCCTTTTCATACAGTAACCAAAAGGAAGCTGAATTTTTTAAAAAAATATATCTCACAATAAGGCAACTGCATTTTACATAGGTGAATTATTCAGACCTCACTTATTGTGTTATGGTGAGTTTTACTGTATTTACTGAAATGTTTACTGAAGAACCGGTTTTATCAAAACAAGCAATACAGTCAATACAAGAAAAAAAAGTGTAAAAAATTCAAAGGAATCCTAACTCCTCCCGGAAAAGGGAAGGGGGGAAAAAAGAAAAAAAAGCAGATTTAATTTAAATGTAATTAAGAATGAAATCTGTGTCCTTCTGCCAATATTATTCCAGCACATGGAGAATGGCATGGTCAGGCACTGACATTATTAATACTTGCCTGGATACCTAGCGAGCCACTGAAATACTTACTACTGAACTGGTTACTCAGTTGGCCACTAAGATAATTCTGACTAATCTGGTTACACAGTTATCTCCTGAAATAATTACTGGTAAACTGGTAACTCAACTCACTACTTACCTGCTTACCTATCTAGCCACTGAAATAATTGTTTCTGAACTGGTTACTCAGGCAGCCACTAAGACAATTACTACTAATCTGGTTACCTAGTTAGCTCCTGAAATAACTACTAGCACACTGGTAACAACTCCCTACTTACCTAGTTACCTAGCTAGCTACTGAAATAATTACTAGTGAAGTGGTTACTCATCTGGTCACTTAGATAAAAACTACTTAGGCACTGAAATAATTATTTGTTAGTGAAATGCTTACTCGGTCAACCACAAAGCCAGTTGCTAGTGAGCTGTCCCTCTGGCTAGCCACTAACATGACGACTGCTAATTTAACAGATTTGGGAGGAAAACCTTTCGCCCGTAACCCTAACCCGGCTTCCACTTCACGTCTCCCTGTCAGATAGCAGACACACAGACCACACGTCCACCTGCGTGTAGCTCAGCCCTGCTAGAAAACATGGGCCAAGTAAACAACACTGCTGCTGTACGGACAGCTCACCAGCCGGCCACCAAGAGGAAGAACTCGGTGTCTCTGCTCGATTTCGCTCACCTGACCGCGCTGAGTGGTGATGGTCGTAGCCATTTGTCACGCTGCCGCCCCACAGAGTGCGCTGCAGTTGGTTCAATTTGGGGGAAAGGGGTTAAAAGCAGTCGCCCGAGTCCAACGCAGTGAGCCTGCTATTTACACCAAGTAGACTTCCGAGTCAGCTGATGTGTCCACTTCTCGGCGCGGGCGCCTCTTGCGCGCCTGCCGGAACAGCGCGATCACTGCGCACTCCGCGTGACGTCACATGACGCCCTCGTCCCGCGGTTCTTCAGGTTCGGGGCGACTAAACGGAAGCATTTTAGCTGCACGTTAAAGAATACATTAATTTGGCTTACATTTCAAGGTTTTCGTTAAAACAGTCGGTGAGAATAAAAAGCATACTCTATAATGCCTTTGTAACTCAATGTGAAGTTTATAAACTTTTAACTGCAAACCGGCACAGCGAAAACTATATATTTTATATTATTGTTTCTTGTAATTTTCTGCGTACAACTTTACGTCACTTATTGTAATTTTTTTATAGGGATCACATCAACGAAGCAATACCGGAATTGTGTTAAATTGCAGAAAATGGCAACTCCACATAGTTGTGTTTTTACACGTCAGGTTCATTGATACAGATGTATACACATCTGAACTCCAAAGGACGCAATTCTAATTGCAATAAGCCTAAATCATGTTTGACAATTAATTTCAGTTTCAACAAAATTATTTATCTGTAACGTTTATGATATCATTAATGTATAGCATCATTTCGGAGGTAACTTTTTCTTACTCTTGTGCGGGTAATATTAGCAAAAACATTCAAAATGTTAAACTTTTGTAATAAGGCATATGTTTTGATATGAGCTCTTAAAAGTTACTTCAATCCAAGCCTATTCAACTCTTTAAACAGCCACTGAATAATTCACAAGATGGAAGGACAATTTGCTATATTCTGGAGAACTTGCACAAAGTCTGTGCAACGTGACAATTATGAACATAGCCTGCTTGGAATAGGTTATTGTTTATTATCTTAGTTAAAATGTTAAAAGTGAATAAAATAGACACTGGCAACAGAGTTGAAATGAGGTAATCTTAAGGCTTCAGAAACATCAATATACAATTCCATAAATCGCTAAAAGGTTGGTAACGGTTTTCCCATAACCAATAGGAATATATTCGAATGTTGCAGCACACAAACCCAGAACTGTTATGAAAAAAATATTATAATGAAATTACAAGAAGCAAGTAAGCAAGCTTTTTGAAGAAGGAATAGCATTTTGGCATTATCTACACGATATTGTGTTAAATATTTGGCGAAAACTGTAACATTTGCTGCTGCCACCCGGATTTATTTAAGTGTTACATGCCGATGGTGGGAGTTCGCCGTGGCACCCTTTAACAATGTAGTTGTTCCTTTCCGGGTTTATTTTCACGTGACACACTTTGTCTTTCAGTGGCGAGAAATCGGCCGTTCCTAGCCGGACTTATTTGAAAGTGACACAACAGAATCGGAGTTCCGATGGTGGAACGGCGTTCTGTGACACACTGGCTGTTTCTACCCGGATTTATTAGAGTGTAACACAGTCGGCTCGGAGTGCCGATGGAGGAGCTTGGAGTGGCGACCATTCTGAAGTTGGTTGTTTCCATCAACAGTAACAAGTATTAACGGTAACGTTTGTGCCTTATTAATAGCAGTTCATTCGCATAAAATAGCTGTTTGTTATGAAGGTGAATGAGACCATTTGGTGAAGCGTTTGTCCTGTTATTTGCCCCTAGCGCTGCGTGTCGGTGCAGTAGCTAGCGAGCCACACAAGTGCGTCCTGTCTTATGTTAACAGCTCGGCTCAGGTAGTGGCTGTCAAACCTAAACAAGAAAATGAAATAAATCGGTGTTTGAGTCTTCTTATAACGAAGCTACTTGACAGTGGGCCTTTCACAGCTGCCTGTTTTATTGGTTAAATATTTAGAAGAGCTGTTAAGTGTGTCTTTTAGTGCTTAATGATTGTAATAATAGTTAAATTCTCTTATACGACACGTGTATATTTTGGTGGAATATTTATAAGGTACTGGATGTTTATAGCAAAAAACGTCAAATTTAATGCGTTAAGAGTGGCACCCCGGAATTCTTAGAGGCGCCTACATAACCTGTTAATGTTACAATATAAAAGGAAAAAATAAAATGTAATGTCAGTATGCACAGTTTAAAAGAAGTGGCTCAATAACGTTTTTAGAGACATCTTAATGCACAAACTTGTGTTTTGATTGGAATTTCATACATCTTTGTACATTTAAAAGCTCTTATTACGAAAATTAACTTTAGAATAGAAGAAAGGTCTATAATTTTTGCACTTAATGTAAGTTTGAATGAATTTATGTGTGTCTGTGCTACTGTCACTTTGTCTTAGAAGAATAAGAATCTGGATTTGTTATACCAGTAGAATATTTTTCAATCATTCTTCATATCACCTACATTATTAATACAAATTGTTGGCATTCATAAGTGTGGTGAATCTGAGCTTGAATTTGGTACCAAAAGCTACTTGCTTTAGAGCTCTGTTGAAATAAAAGCATTTGTCTCCAGGACAGAAATTGAAAAAACATCATGCCAATGCAACCCTGGAAAGGTGCTTTTCTATGACATAGCACTTTTTGAAACACCCTAAGTTTTTAATATTTAGTAATGTTTATTGTTTCCAGATTTTAATGATCAGCTTATTGGGCAGACTGATTTGAGATCAGTGATTGAATTTACAGAATTCTTCTGTCTCATAAAAAAATTTCCAGTTGTATAATTACCTGTTGAAACCTTGTAGATGCCCAGAGAAAAGTAATTGATTTTCATTGTTGGCATAGTTATTTAGTGTATGGTAGCTGTAATGTTGACAGTTTAACTTTTATAGTGAATAATCAGTAAGTTATACTTTAACTGTTGTTTTCTGTAACTGTACCTTCAGCTTGCTATATGTAGAATATATTAGACAGACCATGCCCTAGGTACATTCTGCAAAAGGCAAAGACATTTTAATGGTGGCATAGCTGTCAGTACCAGTGTTACTTACATACAACAGCTCATTTTGGACTTCAACAGATTACTTTCTCTCTGATTTTGTTATGGTTTTTAGTTATTTAGTAATACACTTTATTATTTTTCTTATGTTGCTGTCACAGTTTTTTTTTCCTCTTTGATGCCACTGCAGTTGATAAACATTTAAGTGTCATACCTGAGCTGGGTGACATATGGAAGTTAAACATCAGTAATTGGTTGTATGGGTTCACATACAGTTTTAAGCCAGTGCCTTTCTCTACTCATTTGTTGTGATCTCCCCTAATGAACTGCTTCAGGTGGTAGCCATGCAGCTCTAGTGTAAACCAGCATCTCTATCTTTGTGCACCCAGCCATGGCAGCCTCGTCAGAAGAAGTGCTGCTGGTGGTGAAGAGAGTGCGACAGAGGAAGCAGGATGGAACACTGTACCTTATGGCAGAGAGGATAGCCTGGGGCCCAGAGGGGAAGGACCGCTTCACTGTCAGCCACCTTTATGCAGACATTCGATGTGAGTTCTACCTTCTCACTCACACAGCGACCTGCCTATACTGCCTGTTTTCATTACATTAGTGTTCATAATTGCCTGATTAGTCACAGACATCCATGCAGAATTACTTGTTTACATTGATAAACATCTACAAAAAAAACACTGAGCTCAGATACACGCAAACTTCCATGTTTACATGTTTGTTGTTGTTGTTCAACTCCCTTATTTTTGTTTTGTAGCAGACATACGCTTATCTCAAGCAACTTGTACACAATTCTTTTAGCACATACCTACATGCCCAGATGCCTGCTGTCCCCCAAATTTGCATGAAATGCTTAGTCGGCGCCTGCTGTTGAAAAGTTTTCACATATGCACACACAATGGAAAATTAGTGTATTTGACACTGATGTTCTGATAGAATCTAGTAGTGATATAGTGTCAATTCACAACTCATGCCAGTATAAATTTTTTTTCATCTTCTTTTTACTAATTTGTAAGAATTGTTTCAATAAAATACTCTGCAACAGTATATTTATATATAATATGTTGTGACATGTATGGCAAACCCAAGATTCTTTCACTATAGAAACTTTTATTACCAAATATCAGTTACCAAAAGCGTTTTCTTGCTGCTTAATTTGTAATTGCAATATATGTTTAAAGCTAATTCAATTATTTAACAACATTTTGAGAGCAGCTCAGTCTAGCCCAATGATGACATTGCTGAAATTTTTCAAAGATGATTTGGTCGCATTTAGAAACTCCAGTCTCCAGCTCTGAGTTATTGTTCAACTGCACCTGAAATGCATGCCATATATCACATGAGGTATATTGCATTCCAAAATTTTTACATAGGAACCTAGTGCTTAAGCAGACAAAATACAGAACATTCTGCAGTCAGTCCTACTAAGCGCTAGAAGCACATGTAGACACAGGTTCAAAGAAACAGATGTAAATCTGTTGTGGTTATCAATTACCAAGAAGGGCTCTGGCAGTTTACCTGGTTAATTCAGTTTCTATTGAATCATGAGAGATATAGTTAGTGCAGGGTCAGTACTCTATGTAGTCCTTGTCTTAATCCTCACCCTTAACCTATATACAGGTCAGAAGATCAGTCCAGATGGTAAGGCCAAGATCCAGCTGCAGTTGGTCCTTCATACAGGCGAAAGTACTACCTTCCACTTTGCTAGTGAGAACAGTGCCCTGCGGGACCGTGATGCTGCCAAAGACTTGCTGCAGCAGCTGCTGCCCAAGTTCAAAAAGAAAGCCAACAAGGAGCTTGAGGAGAAGAACCGGTGAGGCTCATGCAACAGTACCTTGTTTTCTGTAGCCCTCATCTATGGTCATATTTTTTTTTTCACCAATAACCACTATGCTCAACAATTATTTAGTAGTTGAATTTTTGCATTCATTTTATTTTAAGTTTATTCATCTTGCTCAAGTATATGACAGCATACTTTCTTGGGACTTGAGTCAAATACACTTTAGGAACTGGCTTTAGAATTTTGTGTCTGCTTTTGAACTTTAGAACATTTACTGTAGCTCAATCCATTAAATATTTTGACAGTGACTGATTTTTTATTTTTTATTTTTTTTTGTTTTTGACATTGGACATGGGATTTGAAATGAGCTAACAAAAGTGCAATTTGTCAGATTTAATCTGAGGTTATTTAAATCTGTATCAGATGATCAGTGTAGAGGTTACAGCCCATTTGTACATAGTAGCACATTTTAGGGGACCAAAAGTATTTTGTTGGATTGAGCAGATATGCTGCTTCTGTACACTTCCACACTCATTGTGGTGCTGCCATTGGCAATTACATCTATATGTATAAAGGTCAAACTCTTGTCTGTTTTTTTTTTTTTTTTTTTTTTTTTGTATTAACAGGTTTGTTTTTCAAGCCACCAATTTGAAATTTGGCACAGTGGTACTTCTCACCCATAGTGAGGTTTTTGCATAATCATGTTCATTAAATGCCAAAAAGAACAGTAAGGCTCTTGAAAATTTCTGCTTTGTCTTTGGAGTAAGGAAACATGCACATAACTGCATCAGGCAGGATGAAGTTACATGAGAGAGTATATATATCACGCTGTGCAAATGGCATGGTCATGTAGCACGGCAAACAGGGTGGGTTGGTGGCTAAATGCAAAAAGTTAAAGATAATACAGCTTAGTGATATAATTTATTACTCTGTGTTGAGCAAGTTTTACGGATCATGCTTTACAGAGGTAGTATGCTTTGGATCTTGAGCAGTTCTGTTTTTTTCATACTATTTCTGTCATTCTGTTACAGGTTAATTTTAGTCTCATCGATCCTTAAAACTGTGTTCTAGAACTTTAAAGGCTTTTTAATGTATTTTTAGCAAGCTTTAACCTCACCTTTCTGTTATTTAGGCTTATCAGTGATTTTCATCTTGTGATAAACCCTTTGAGGTTATGCTTTTGTATTCTTTTCTTGATGGTAGTCTTTGACACATCTACACCTACATCTGGGAGACTTCTTGGTTTGTTCAACAGTTGAAAAGGGTTTTTTCTTTTGAAACCATTGTTTTGTCATTCATTTTTGTGGTCTTCTCAGGTCTACTAGCTATTTGTTATTGCTTAACTCACCAGTGCATTTTTGCTTCTTAACAGTGTACTGCACAGTTGGTTTTGTCACCTCTAACATTTTAGTTGTCTTTGATTAATTGACTGGTGATTCCCCCTCCCTACCAGCTTAATCTTCTTATTTACTGGCATTGGTACTTCTTTGGTTCACATGTTCAGAGACAGCAAAAAAGAACATTTTTTCTGCAACAGAGTAACTTTAGAAATATGAAGAAAAATCACTTAAAAATAAATCAATTTAGAAACTTTACTAAACTTGTAACTCAAATGTTTATAGGATGAGTCTTTCAGTCCAGCTGCTGTGTGAATACATTATTCTGTGTGTTTTTTGGTATGAGTCTCAGATAAACAATCGCTGCTATCAGCTGTTTCTACATCTGTTGTCTCCCCTGTCATAGTTGGTGTGAATTATTGTACAACATTAATGTTTCTAGAATATAGATGTAGCACTCTGGCTACATAAACTATTTTTTTTTCTTCTTCAAAGTGTTATATGTTTTGTATACTAAGCTACTACATGCAATGATATGTTCCTGTATACAGCTGGAAAATTTTTATGAGAACAATTTAGGGTAAGTATCATATGTCATGGGTAACAGAGCAGTAGTGGAAATTTCAGCCTGGGTTTACATACTGCTAGCTGATGCTTCTTAACTGCTGTGCTACCTATAACAGCTGACTTCTTTAGTTAGAATACCACTGAATGGTTTTATCCCCTTACTTGTCCCTTTCTAGAATGCTCCAGGAGGATCCAGTGCTGTTCCAGTTGTACAAAGATCTGGTTGTGAGCCAGGTGATTAGCGCTGAGGAGTTCTGGGCCAATCGACTGAGCTTGAACTCTGTGGACCACTCAACTTCTAACAACAAGCAGGAAGTGGGGATTTCTGCAGCCTTTCTGGTAAGCCCTCTCCCACTGAAAAGAAGGGCAACAAGTTATATGAACCTAATAGCTGCCTGATGGACTGTATGGACAAGTTTTTACTCAGGGTAAATCTGTTTGTCTTCGGATTTCAGGCAGATATCAGGCCTCAGACAGATGGCTGCAATGGCTTGAGATACAACCTCACGTCTGACATCATAGAATCTATCTTCAGAACATACCCTACAGGTACAGTGCCTGGTCAACCCAGGTTACATTATGCCTAAGGCTTACCCTTATGGATATGTAAATAATATTCCCCTAAAACCTTAAGAAGTGAAGAAATTACCAGACTTTTCTGCTGTGTAGTGTTATCTGGTTTTGACACTACTGTTACTTATAAAAATACAAGAATTGGCTTAAGCAATTTATATTGGTATTTAAACTGGATTACATTTACTCCTGAACTTTGCTTTCCTTATATTTGACTGTGTGTTATTCCTAGCCTAATTTTGCCTGTTTACACTAAACAGAGGTAGAGATTTTGTATTTATGGTGTGATTGAACATACTTTTATGGAAGTGGTCAGAGGCAATAGCTTTGGGTGAAGTAATGTCCTGGGTTTGTGTGTTTTAGTAGCTCTGCAGAGCCTACCTATGTATTCACAATTTCACTGAGAGACATGTACCATCTATTGGAAATTCCAGTCCGATCTTGAACTAGCTCATTATTGCTCTCCAGTCCTGGCAATGTTGTTGATATATTTGGGCTAGAATCCTGAGACAAGTTGTTTCTGATTCGGTAGTTTAAGATTATGAGTCTTCAAATATGTTTCTCCTGTGGTTTTTGCTATTCAGTAGAAAAACTCATGTCCACATTGTCTTTCCAGTGAAGCAAAAATATGCTGAAAATGTGCCCCATAATCTGACGGAAAAAGAGTTTTGGACTCGCTTCTTCCAATCTCACTACTTCCACCGAGACCGGATCAGCACTGGCTTGCAGGATCTCTTCTCTGAGTGTGCCAAACAGGATGAGAAGGGTAATGGCCTTGAAAGGGCAAAGTGGTAATGCATGAGTTTATTAGCAAAGCGATTTTATGTTATGAGTATTAGTCCAAACACTCAGGGCCACAATTTTTGTAATATTTTTTGTTCCATAAGTACCGGTGATTTGATTGAAATGCAATTAATTGTTAAACTTGTAAATGTACCCATCTGACTGGCACAGGCTTGAAGTCAATGGTTGTTCAAGGTGTGAAGAACCCTCTGGTGGACCTTCTGTCTCTGGAGGATAAGACTCTAGATGAGGTGAGGTGTGACTGAAGCAGTCACCTGCTATAGAAGGTACTAACTTACACTATGCTGCCTAGATGGAAAAAGTGTAGTGGTGAAAGATAAAAACTCATAAATTGTATCATCATCAAACAGTTTTACTATTAAATAGAGGTTGTGTTTAGTACATAGGTATTGTCAGTGCTGTTGGATAAGCGAACGCCACAAAGTGTGATATTCAACTTCTGGTAATAGTCAAGTGGAAAGGAAAAACTTTTTTTTTTATATAAACGTTCACATAGACACTGCGTGCGATGTCACTACTCCTGGTTCTCCAAGTCTTACCAGAGATTTAATTTTTTATTTTCAAAATAGTAAGTAGCCTTTCTGGAATTTAATGAATTTGACTCAGCAAAAACATCACTTGGAGCAAGAAGTACTGGTGTACCAAATTTCAAATCTTTCGCTTTAAAAACAAATATAAAGAACAGAGATTGAGCTTTATAGATCTACTGTAGATGAGTGCTTGTGAGGGGAGTCCCAGTTTGACACTTTCACCCTCCACTTCTCCAGGGTTATGGCACGACCACAGCTCCTTCCACCTCCAACACCAGCAGAACAGTGAAGGAGAACAGCAATTCGGCCATCATTAAGCGCTTCAACCACCACAGTGCCATGGTGCTAGCAGCAGGCCTGCGTAAACAGTGAGTATACAGGGAAATGCCTTCTTTGTTGTTATGTCCTCTTACTGCCATTCAAATCATACATTTCTGTTCATCTTATAATCAAACTCCATTTTTATTCTTGAGATTGCTAGCTTTATATGTAAAAGTGGTTAGTATGCTTAGTGAATAACTTTTAATGGCGTGTCAATGAATTTCCCAAAATAAAAACTGAAGGCACAACCTTTTTCTATTGAACTGCTGCTATGAATCTGGTGGTATGCAAGCACTGTTGAATTAGAATACTTAACTGTTTGCTGTTCATTTGTTGAAAATCACTATAAATAGTTTTCAGCTGTGATAAAGTGTAAAAAATTTGGTGCAAGAGCAGAACTGAAAGTTTAGAACTTCAGAAGGTGTTTCATTTTCCTTAAAAAGAGGGTTTTATAGGAATTGCTAATGGAATGTAATAGCATTGTAAGGACCTCCGAGTTCTTTAACACCTACCCAGCTCTTGTGTTTGTGCCCCCCCTCCCCCAGAGACCCCCTTAATGACCAGGCCAGCGAGACTAGTAGCACTGATGGAAATTCAAGAGATTCTGATCTTTTCCAGCCACCCATCAAAAAGGTATAAACTCGGGCTAGGAATCCAGATCCACACTGGCACTTGACTGCTTAGCAGTAACTCCAGCAAAGCAGCAATCTTTGCTCATCGTACCTCTGAGGTTCACAATTGGCCATAGCAGTTGATATTATATATTAGTTAATAGTTAACCTGGTTTTTGTTAATTTTTGTCATAGCACAAGTTGAAACCTTATGTAATTAATTTTTACTCTTATTTTAAACCTTGAGTGGGACAATAGTAACCTAATAAACTGCACTGTTTTTTTATTTTTTTTGCTGGTATGAAGATCAATTTGTACTGTAAATAGCTGAAGTTATTATAAGCAGCTGGTAAAATGTGGAGTCTGGATCCGAGGAATAAGTGCTCTGCTGCTGACGTATAAAATACCATCTTCCTGTAATATTGTCATGGTGCTTAGATAGCGTCTTGCAAATGTATTGTTTGCAGGTGAAGCTGCAGGAGGCTATTGAGTATGAAGATCTGCAGCAGCAGGATGGCTTGAAGACAGTAGCCCTAAATTTGAAGAAATCAGATAGGTATGTATCTCTTGCTAGTTCTGATCAATGCCTGTATGCAGATGCTGGGAAGTACAGTATGTCTTACGGTTAAGTTATTAGTAATGGGAGACTCAGTCTTTCCTTTTCTTTCTTTTTTTTTTCTTTCCTTTTGCCAACCACACATTTTAAGTCCCATATGCTGTTTAGGTCAGTGTTTGTTTGTAATTTGTCATGATAAAAGGTGTAAGTTAATCTTACTACTCCCAGAACATTTCACTAATATTTTTTAATACAGTTTTATTTTTACATGCCACGTTGTTATATCTTTTTAAAAAATAAAATACCTTAAAAATTTAACTACCACTATCTTTGTGAAGAGTACAAAGCATCTAGTCGCTGTAGCTGTAATGACACTCACCTGGCTGTTCTTCATGTTATACTAGATATTCTCATGGACCTGTCCCCATCCAGACCCAGCACTACACCACTAGCCAGGACATCATCAACTCTGTTATTCTCATCCAACACGAAATGGCCAAGTATAAACCATGTCTTACTCAGGTGAGGCCTACCTTGTGACCTGATTCCAGGAATGATACAGGCTTGGTATAGGTCCATGTCCAAATTCAGCTGAGACTGTCACTCAAATTATTTGTTCAGGGTCTGAATAAGTGATGATATTACACTGTCTCCACAGTCAAGCTAATTCCAGACCAGGTCACACGTTGTATGCTGACCTTTTGCTTTTTGTCAATCAGGTGATGTCCAGCTCCAGTGCCAGTTCAGCAATTGTAGCTCTATCTCCAGGTGGAGTGCTCATGCAGGCTGGGACCCAACAAGCCATAAACCGTAGGTATTCTCCAGTGTCACTAAAACCAAATAAGAACACCCCCTGAACAAAATCTAGGGCTGTTAGAGAGTGAGCTGAACATTTATTCACATCCTCTTTCCAGAGGATTCAGTATGTCTTTTTAGTACAGCAACTTGAACTGAGTATTCCCCTTCTTAAAGTTTACATGATATAGAAGAAACAAATTTTTTCTTTGGGAACTGTATTAATATTTTTTCTTTGTTGTATACACCACCATGAATTTGACTGATAGATGACTGACCACACCGCAGTACTTCCCATATGCAGTATTTGTCATCAGGTTTTTAAAGATAGAGAATTAATTTTGGCTTGGTCATACTGAACCAGGTACAATAAACTGGCATACACGTAGCCTTGATCTGCCTTGGATACCCATGACAAAAATAGTGAGAGTAGGGGAAAATAATTTAGAAGATTAAGTAAGTTTCAGTCTTACCCTATATGAGATGGGTGCATTTGTTGCTGGGTATTGATACACGTGGCTGTGGTCAAACAAAAGGTATGTTTCTGTTTCAGAGATGGTACCCAGTGAGGTACAGTCAGAGCTCAAGCACCTTTACACGGCTGCCGGGGAGCTGCTGCGCCACTTCTGGTCCTGTTTTCCTGTCAACACCCCCTTCTTGGAAGAGAAGGTGATCCTTATTTCCTTTTTTTTATTATTTTTTTTTAATAGAAGTGGTGATATCAGTGATCTTTGCTCTCAGCACAGTTTGACTGAAGTTTATTTCTCTTTTGTTTATTTTTCTTTTGTCTAAAGGTGGTAAAGATGAAGTCAAACCTGGAGAGGTTCCAACTCACTAAGCTTCACCCCTTCCAAGAAAAGGTTCAGCGCCAGTACCTGAGTACCAATGTAAGCTTCACTGCTAATAGTGTTTATTTGTAGGTTTGCTGCCACTAGGACTCTATTTAACATGCTCAATTTCAGGACTAGCAGAATATTTGTTTTCCAGCTCCCATCTACCGCTAGCATGTAGAAGGCAATTCTGGTACAATTCAATGCTGTGAAAAAGTATTTGCCATTTCCTAATTTTCCCTATTTCTGTGAATATTTTCTGATCCTTAGACAAAATGTAATATTAGACAAGGGGAACAAGTTTTTTTAATTATTGCCTAATTTATATAAGAACACAGTTATCAAACACATATCACCCATGTGAAAAGGTAAATCCCCCTTATTTGTTCACTTGACCAAATTGAATTGTTAATGACGTTCAGCTGGTTAAACACACCCAAGCTTGACTGCAGCCAGCCCTGTTGAATCTAAGCCTCATTATACAGTGGGGGAAATAAGTTTTTGATCCCCTGCTGAATTTGTAAGTTTGCTCACTTACAAAGAAATGAACAGTCTCTCTAATTTTTATGGTAGTTTCATTTTAATGGAGAGAGACAGAATATCAACCATAAATCCAGAAAAAACACATTACATAAAAGTTATAAATTGATTAGCATGTCATTAAGTGAAATAAGTATTTGATCCCCAAGCAAAACATGCCTTAGTACTTGGTGGAGAAACTCTTGTTGGCGGTAACACGTTTCTTGTAGTTGGCCACCAGGTTTGCATACATCTCAGGATGGATTTTGGCCCACTCCTCTTTACAAAAACTCTCCAAATCCTTTAGGTTTCTTGCCTGCTGCTTGGCAACTTGAAGTTTCAGCTCCTTTCACAGATTTTCTATAGGATTGAGGTCTGGAGACTGGCTAGGCCACTCCATGACCGTAATATGCTTCTTTAGCCACTCCTTTGTTGTCTTGGTGGTATGTTTTGGGTCATTTTCATGCTGGAAGACCCATCCACGAGCCATCTTCAATGTTTTGGCTGAGGGAAGGAGGTTCTCGTCCATAATCTTACGGTACATGGCCCCGTCTATTGGCCCCTCAATGCGGTGAAGTCGTCCTGTACCCTTAGCAGAAAAACAGCCCCAAAACATAATGTTTCCACCTCCGTGCTTGACTGTGGGGATGGTGTTCTTTGGGTCACACTCATTTGGGTCAGCATTTGTCTTCCTCCAAACATGGCAGGTCGAGTTGATGCCAAAGAGCTCGATTTTGGTTTCATCTGACCACAGCACTTTCTCCCAAGCCTTCTCTGAATCATTTAGATGTTCACTGGCAAACTTACATGTGCCTTCTTGAGCAGGGGGACCTTGCGGGTGCTCCAAGATTTCAATCCTTTACATCGTAGTGTCTTACCAATGGTTTTCTTGGTGACTGTGGTCCCAACTGCCTTCAGATCATTAACAAGCTCCTCCCGTGTAGTTTTGGGCTGATCCCTCACCTTTCTCATGATCATCCTCACCCCATGAGGCAAGATCTTGCATGGAGCTCCAGACCAAGGGCGATTTATAGTCATTTTATATTTCTTCCATTTCTGAATAATTGCACCAACAGTTGTCACCTTCTCACCAAGCTTGTTGCTGATGGTCTTGTAGCCCATTCCAGCCTTGTGCAGGTCTACTACAGTCTTTTCCCTGATATCCTTTGACAGCTCTTTGGTCTTGCCCATGGTGGTGGAGAGGTTGGAATGGAAGAAATTGATTCTTTGGACAGGTGTGCTTTATATACATACCGAGTTGAGATCAGTAGTATCTGTAATTGATTAATTTGTGCTACATGGGCACACAGCCAATCTGTGGGAGCCAGAATTCTGGCTGGGTTGTAGGGGATCAAATACTTATTTCACTCAATGACATGCTAATCAATTTATAACTTTTATGTAATGTGTTTTTTCTGGATTTTTGGTTGATATTCTGTCTCTCTCCATTAAAATGAAACTACCATAAAAATTAGAGACTGTTCATTTCTTTGTAAGTGAGCAAACTTACAAATTCAGCAGGGGATCAAATTCTTATTTCCCCCACTGTATATTGAACGTTACCATGAGAGTGGTCACCCCTAACTTTCTACAAGATTCTGTGCCTCAAAGGAAATACTTGAATAAAAAAGGAAAAGATAGTTGCATTTCATCTTTGAAAGGGTTACAAATCCATTTATAACCACAGTGACATCCATTACCTCGATATGGAGAAGCACTGGAACAGTGGTGAATGTTTTAGGAACATTTTATGATTACTCCAATTCATGCAGGAAGTAGCAAAAAATCCCAAAAGAACTGCAGGCGTCTCTAGCCTCAGCTATGGTCAATGTTTATGATTCCACAATAAGAAAGAAACTGGAAAAAATGGGATTCATGAGAGAGTAGGAAGGTTGAAACCACTGCTATCCAAGAGTAGGATCAATAGCTGTCTCACATTTGCAGAAAAGCACCTGGATGATCTCCAGGTCTTTTGGGATATTGTTTTGTGGATAGATGAGTCAAAAGTGGTTCACTATAGATGACTCGGATCCCATTATGTCTGCCATAAAGCAGATGGAGCATTTGCAGTTAGAAAATCCTAAACACTCAAACTTGGTGATAGTGTGATGTGGGGGTGCTTTGCTGACTTTAGGACCTGGTTCATTTGACATTATTGAAGGAATTAAGAGTTCTGCACTGTGCTAGATATTTCTTAAGGAGAATTCTTGTCACCTGACTGTGAGCTGAAGCTGATATTAAACTTCATAGGCTAATTGGGTTATGTAGCTAGGGAAAGGGGGGGTACTTCTTCACAGCACTTTGTAACGCTGTTAGTGTTATAACTTGAGGTGTACCTTTTAAAATTTGCTTCAAATTTAATCTTTGGGGACAAAGCATCTGTAGTTGGCTTGGTGGTGCAGTAGTCGGTGCCTCACAGATGTTGGACTGTAGCTTTTTACACCAGCAATCCAATGACACATTTCAGGTGAATTGTTGACTGTAACTTGTCCTTTTTGTGTTAATGTATGTAAATGAATGATATGGATGATTGCCTTGCCATGGACTGGTTTCGCATCCAGGATGTACTCTGCCTTATGCTATTGTTTCCAATCACTGCAGCCATGTGCTAAACAAGCAGTTACTGACTAGGATAGGTTGATGTATATTTTTAGGGTCTCTTTTACATAAATCTTTACTGCTCAATCTATGGTATTGGTTACATGACTCTTTGCCTTTTCTCGTAGCTTACAGGGCACCTGGAGGAGATGCTGCAGACAGCTTACAACAAGTTCCATGCCTGGCAGACTCGGCGCATGATGAGAAAGACCTGATGGAGGAGAGCAAAAGGAGGGGAGGAGCCTCGTTCCCTTGCGTGGACCAGCTTGGCTGCTAAGAATGGGGCTCCGGGACCGAACCCAGGAATTGGCCTGCAGATGGGGAGCAATATAAGCTGGAGAGTGCCACTGCACTCTTGATAGGTCTACAGAGATGAACTGGAGCATTGGCACAGGCAATACCTATTTCTTAATTTTAAATTTTCTTTTAAATGGGCATCTGTCTGTGTGCTCCTTTTTTGGGGGTTGGAGCGGGGAAGGATCATAGAAGAAAACTGAATTTTCGGACTGTACGTGGTGAAAAGGGAGAGCTTCACCTCAGGAACTGAGCATAAAAAAGCAAAAGGAATATACTGTCACTTATATATGCTCAGTGTTCCCACAATGCAGTGCCACACCCTAAGAAGAAGGGAGTGTCAAAGAACTGAATAAAGCAATACTGTAAGAAAAGAAAAAGACGCCTGGTATCTAGCTGTGTTATAAGCTCAGCTTCAGTTTGCAAGACCCACATCTACTAGCTGAGTTTAAAGCTGAAAATGGCACGTTTGTTAGGCTTACAACGTTTTTAGTCTGACTAAGAGAATGTGTACAGACATTCATGCTGTCACACCCACCCTGGTGGTGGTGGTTTATTTGATGCATTTCCTGGTTAGGGAATGAGATGAAACTGTCATAGAAGCTGTCTGTGACAAGCTGAGGAAAAGGCTTCAGTTTGTGGTTGATTTCTTGCCTTGTTGTTTCTGTGCAACTTCCTCCGTTGATAACCCCTGCTTGCTTCCTTTAAGTTGTAACTGTTTGTAAGGGCAAAAAAGGAGAAGCCTTCTAACAACAAATAGATATCATGGTGGAGTTTTCTTGTCCTTTTGGTTAAAAGTTCTGGTTACACCACTACCACTGCAGCATTGTCTTCTACCTTACCCTGTCTACTCTGTTCTATGTTGCGTCATGAAACACTTCTCTGTACATGTCACGTAACTGCGTTTCTCCATCATCCTAACCCAAAGTGGCCTGTGGTCAGTATCAAGCAGGACGTTCAACTTCTTGATATTGTTGATGCAGAATTATCCTCACATGTCTAATTTTCTACATGGTTTAACTCTACCCCCATTTCCAACATCTAAGTCCTATGTTTTTAGTTGGGGGAACATATATTGTCAGTCATTAGTCAGTATAAATTGTTTGGTGTTCTGGCCATTGTCTTTTATGAAGACCTCACAAAAAGGTATACACCTCTGTGAACTGAGCTAAACTGTCAGAATGTTATGAATGGCCATTTAGTTGAACTGAGTTGTCAGAGAATGTTGCTTCAGGCGGATGTGCTATTATCAGTCAGTCTTACCTCCTTTACCCTGGCTAGTGCAATAGCTTTGCTTTTGCTAAGATGCATTTCACATCACTGACATTTCATCTGTGAGATCTGTCCTCCAGTTAAAATCTGAGTTTTCCTGTTGCTCGCTATGACTGGTTGGTCATTTTTGCCAGTATTTTACCATAAGTAAGCAGTATGATCTTGCACATATGCCAGCCAAAGGTTGATTCTGTTTGTATTAATAACAATTTTATATGGGAAAATTACAAAAATATGCAAATCCCAGCATGGGAAAAGTTGTGATTTACTTGGCTTTGTTATCCATAATTGTGCTTGAGTGAGCTATCAGCTCTGTGCCACAAACTTTAAACCTAACAATGGTTCTACATTTTTTTCCTGTAAATAGTCTAGTTTTACAACTTGTTTCTCTTCAATTTTTGCAAAAATCTCCTGCATTAATTCTGAATTTTTTTTTACTTTTTTTCAACCAAGATCTTTAAGTCCCATATGCTGTAGTAGCTTAAAGTTATTTTATCATAATTTGTCATGATAGATAATGTAAGTTGGACTAGTTTTACAAAGGAGATCTACACAAAATTATTTCTTACTATAATCCTAAAATTATTTAAGAAATCTATCATTTTACCTGCACTGATATTCCTGTTAATAGGACTGGGTTGGTTTGAGAGTGGTTGGTCAGCGGGTCTCCAAAAGCAGGGTTTAATAGATTTGTTATTTTATTAATTGTTTACTTGTCTTTATACTGTAAGAGGTACCATTATGAGAGAGTTGAAAGTAGACAGCATTTGATGTGTTAAAGAATTAAAATATGCGTAAAAAGAAAAATGGGTTTAAATTGAACATATGAAGTACATTGTAAATTGGTTTACGAAATTAAAATTGTATAATTTTAACTGTCTTTAATAAAGATATAAAGAAGAGTGTTTTGTGGATTACCATTTTTCTTTTTAATTCTTTCTGTTATAAATCTGATACAGAAATGAGTACAGATGATTCCATTTGGCTGAGAGTGTATTGCTCAGCCACCTTTCCACAGCTGACATGTTTTTGGAATTGTTCCTTTGTCCACAAAATTTTTTGAACTGTACTACCCAAAGTTTATGGAACTTCAGTCTGCAGCAGAACAAATTTTAACTGTTAATGTAATGTATAATTAACCTTTTGACAAATTGCAGTATACTTATACATTGACTAACAAGCCAATGGATTAAATTTTTCATTTATGTTTTGCAAACATTCAGATACTAGACAAGAGCATCTACACAGAAAATGTTGGTGTACAGACATCTTTCTACTTTAAAACTGTGATTCATTACCTGACCATTTGCCAGATATCTGGAACTTTGTCTCTACTGATTAAGAATATTGCAATTTCCAATATTGTACATTTCTTAAATACCTACACAAATGCTGACTAGTGGATTTGCAGTAGTACAACTGTTTCAGAGCACTTATTACCAGCCTAGGTTCCACAAGGTTCTTTTTGCATGATGTACAATTGTTTTACCAATACTTGTGCTAATGAAATTTAAATAGTTTGTAAATTTGTCTATGTACACTACATGGTCAAAAGTATGTGACCCCCCCCCCCCCCTTCTAATCACTGAGTTGAGCTGTTTCATCTGCATCCACACAGCAAACAAACACATTCTAAACAATTGTATGCTTCCAGCTTTGTCGCCACAGTTTGGGGAAGAAGCTCCTTTCCTGCTCCAGCATGATTGCCCCTCCCATGCACAAAGCAAGCTCCATAAACACATGGTTTGCCCAGGTTGGTGTGAAAGAACTTGAGTAGCCTGCAAAGGGCCCTGACCCTCAACCCCACTGAAAACCTTTAGGATGAACTGGAATGCTAGTTGCAAGCTGAGCCTTCTCACCTGCTCTCACTGATGTTCTTGGGGCCAAATGGGCACAAAATCCCACAGCCACACTCCAAAATCTGGTGGAAAGCCTTCCCAGAAAGGTGAGGGCTGTTATAGCAGCTAAGGGGGTTTGGGACAACCCCATATTAATGCACATGGGTTTGGAATGGGAGGTTCGATAAACACAGATGGGTGTGATGCTCACATGTCCATATAGTGTATCTCTCAACATAAGTCTTTGACTTATGAGATTTTGCATATTTGAGTGAAATTAATACAATTTACTGAGTTAAGACCAAACATGAAGCTGATTGTCTTTATGAGTTACAAGACCTGGATGTGTGATATTTTTTTTTACAATTTAAGATTTCCTTATCCTCTTCCATTAAAGTCATACCCTAACAGTCAACTTGGTATCTTAAATTTTGCCCAAATTTTCTCTTAAGTTTATTTATACAGATGATACACATATTTGTAAAGATAGTCACCAATCACAACAACATTAAAACCACCAGCATAATATTGTGTAGGTCCCCCTCGTGCCCCCAAAACAGCTCTGACCCATCGAGGCATGGGCTCCACAAGACCTCTGAAGATGTCCCGTGGTATCTGGCACCAAGACGTTCGCAGCAGATCCTTTAAGTCCTGTAAGTTGCAAGGTGGGGCTTCTGTGGATCGGACTTGTTTTTCCAGCACATCCCACAGATGCTCAATGAGATTGAGATGTGAGGAATTTGGAGGCCAAGACAACACCTTGAACTCTTTGCCATGTTCCTCAAAGCATTCCTGAACAATTTTTGCAGTGTGGCAGGGAATACCGTTGCCACGAAGGGGTGTACATGGTCTGCAACAATCTTTAGGTAGGTGGTATGGGTCAAAGTAACATCCACGTGAATGCCATAACCCAAGGTTTCCCAGCTGAACATTGCCCAGAGCATCAAACTGCCTCCTTCCCATAGTGCATTTTGCTGCTATGTCTTCCCCAGGTAAACGACACACACACAGCCAGCTGTCCACACAATCTAAAAGAAAACATGATTCATCAGACCAGGCCACCTTCTTCCGTTGCTCTATGGTCCACTTCTGACACTCATGTGTCCACTATAGGCACTTTCGGTGGTGGACAAGAGACTCTGACTAGTGTGCGGCAACACTGCGATGCAGTGTGTGTTCTGACCTCTTTCTGTCATAGCCAGCGTTAAGGTTTTCAGCAATTTGTGTTACAATAGCTCTTGTGTGGGATTGTACCAGAAGGGCATCAATGAGCCTTGGGCACCCATGACCCTGTCGCCTGTTCACTGGTTATCCTTCCGTGGACCACTTTTGGTACTGTAGGTAATAACCGCTGCATTCTGGGAACACCCCACAAGACCTGCCATTCTGGAGATGTTCTGACCCAGTCGTGTAGCCACCACAATTTGGCCGTTGTCAAAGTCACTCAAACCCTTATGCTTGGCCATTTTTTCAGCTTCCAACACACCAACTTCAACAACTGACTGTTCACTGCTGCCTAATACATCCCCCCACCCCTTGACAGGTGCCACTGTAATGAGATAATCAGTGTTATTCACTTCACCTGTCAGTGGTTTTAAGGTTATGGCTCATCTGTATATTTATCAGAAATGTGAAAAAAAAAATTGTTGGGATGGTTGACACAGCTGTGTCTATTTGTTTTATGTTTAAAACAGAAACACTCACCAACAAAACCTGAGCAAACTCTAGGTATGCCCTCAGTCCCTCTCACCTTGTATAGTTGCTGCTGACATCAGCAGACTGACATGCCCAAATGTGTCTGCAGGCATGCCTCCAGGAATATATTGATGCTGGCGGCTAGCAGGTCTGCAGATGTTAGCAGTGGTAATCGTGGTGCCATGCAACAAGATGTATAGCAAACTATCAGTCAATAACCAAACAAGTCCTAATATAATTATTATGTCTGTGTGTATAACTTAGGATCTAGATGTGCTAGGCAAATTCTGTTTTAAAATTTGGAATTGGCATGATCAATTTATTATATAACACATTTTGTCCCCAGTAGCAAAATCTTTGTTTTCTAGTATAGCAAAAAAATTGGGTGAACCTTTTTGGCTTAGGAACACCTTTATTTTTACCATTAAAATTATGGTATAGATTTTTTTGTACAAGAATTTATAAGTAGATATTTTTAAACAAATTACTCTTGTTATGCAAGGGGAGTCTGTAATGTGAATGTTCTGTAGGACCTCTAATGTGAATTGAACTCCAGATGGTAAAATTAAGGCTGCCTGAAACTAATCCGGTTATGTGATTAACATTTATTGACAGCTGAGTTTACACTGATAATATTACAGTTTATGATCTTTACATGTGGTTGTGCTTGTGTTCTCAGCAGGAAACACAATGATTAAATCCTTTGCTATTCAGTCTGAACATCCAAGGTTCAAATCCCACTTTGCTCTTACTGCTATACCCTTGACTGTGGTGCATAATCTGAATTAATACAATCAGAATACTGTGCTGTTTGAATGGTGAATCTTTGTAAAAACTGATCATCCAACACTGGACAATGACACTTGGTAGATAAAGGTTAATAATGCAGTGTTCTACACAAATCCATGAGGTCTTCATAATGGCTTGAACCTTGTACAGTCAGCACTGATGTCTTCATAGATTAGCAGAGGTCAGCACAAAGATATGAGGCCGACTGCAGGCTTTTAAATAACAATGATGTTATTCTGAGGGCCTCCTGCAATTTGTACCCCCGCGCATCTCCATTTACAATCGATATCTTAATGGAACCTGCAATCCCCTCACCAGGCACACTGCACCTCTTGTGCTTACGCCGAAGACAATAGTCCGCAACACTAAATTCAGTTAGTACTATTTTCTGCTATCAAAATGGCAAAAGTTGTGTCTTTGCGCTGCATTATTGTTGCTGCAAGAAAATATCAGTACTATAGAGAGTGTTTCTAACGTGTGTGCGAGGCTGTCGTGGGATGGTGCAATGAAATGCTCACAGGAAAGCTGGATGCTAACCGTAATTGAGAGGAACCAGCGATGTTTTATATATTAATCCGCTCCGAGTAGCTTGTGTGCGAGGTGAAGTAGTCCCGGTTAGGTTGTTGGACCTCCGCGAGCGGCGATCCTTGCTAGTCCGTGGCGGTGGTTGGGGAGTAAATATTAAAAGTTTTGTTTAAAACTGCGCGCACAAAAGTGGTCCAGTCAACCATGGAAGTGGAATAGATTTAAGGAATTCTTTACGTGCCGGTTACATGTAAGTTAAGAGCTTTTTAAGAATTCGAGCTGTTCAGTTGTAGTTTGCTGAGTGACAGCAGAGAGGTTTCAGTTCAAAGCAAAAGTGACACCTTTAAACGTGCGGAATTGTGGCAGCTTTCTGGCGATACTTAGTGACGGTGCCGTATCGTAAAGCAGTGGTAAGTCGTCTGGAGACGTTTAAATTTGAGTTTAATGGTGAGCGTGAATTTTATTAAGTAGAAGTAGTTTGACTTGGTATCACCGGCGATACTGGCTGGGACGTATGTTTCGAAGGAATGATGACTGCACATTTTATGAGGGAAGTATGTGGGATTAGAAAGTCGCAAAGGAAAGTTTTGCCGAAGCAGCGGTTCGGAGGTTTGTTTGGTCCCCGGTTTCCAGGCTGTTCGTGCGAGAGCGAGTCTCGTGATGCGCGCACACGTCGGCCCGAGCGATCAGCTGGATTCGTGCGCGGTCACGCTGCGGGGCTTCCCACAGTTCTTCCCTCCTCCTTTCTCTCTGCGAACAAGTTCCCCCGTCGCAAACCGTTTACGATTTACAGTTTAGAAGGTTGGTATAACCTGGGGTTTTTTGGGCCTCTGCTGGTTGAATGGGCTGGGGCTGTGTGCGTGTCCGCGCCTCCGTGCTGGAATGTGAATTATTCGTAAGTCTGCCGGAATGTGTGCTTTTCTGTTTATCGGTGTGTGTCTGTGTTGGTCTTTATATAATGTGTGTGTGAGTGAGCGAGTGCTGGAATGGGAGTGTGTGCGTGTGTGTGCTTTCCCAAGTCTCGTCTGGTTGTTACCTGCTCGCTCCCTCTCAGCCTTTTGCAACACTTGGTCTCATACCCACTTACTCAGACTTTGTCTCACACTTCCTGCAGCTGTTAAAAGTGACATTTATTCTGGTGTCTTAATTGTTCACATGCAACTGCCTCCACTGTTAAAGAACTGCACTTTCAGTAACAGGAACTTGGTGAGTCAAATTTTGTTGAAAGTCATGCCCTCACAATTTGAGAGGATATGTGGAATCATGTGACTGCAAGGCGGTGAGAGGTGCACAGGCAGGGGCGTGGGGGCCTGTTCGCCGTTTCAGTTGCCTCTTTGTTGACACGGTTTGGCATCGCTGCTCACTAAGCTTGGACCATAACTCTGGTCATGTGGTACCACTGGAGGTCAGGAGACACATTCACCCCACAGGCATGTGAATGGAAGCAAGACTTACAGAAAGCTTTGTCACAGAACTGCAGGTTCCACTACAATTGTTTCAGCATCTCATCGCTGGCTCCTGGTTGACCATGTGTTTACCGTGCATTTAGATGCAGTTTAGCAATTTGTTTTCTGGCTTCTGGTGAATGTTTGTCATGTCTTTACTGTGTTATTTCTTGTCGGTTGTTGTAGACCTGAAGTGTTACCAACATGCCTTCACTACCTGTGGTGCCTGAGCCCTGCTCCCATGTGCTGGCAGAGTTTGACTGTCTTGACCCACTTCTCTCGGCTCTGCGCCTGGACTCGGGTCGGCTCAAGGTAGGAAGCACTGTGGTTGGCTTCTCTCACCTTGTGTAGTGTTGAACTATTCTGCAGGGTGACTCATTGTGGGTTGTTTCCAAGTGTACATCTGTATTTTTGCATATCACAGTGCACCTGCCTCTCGGTGTCAAAGAAGTGGCTGGCTTTAGGCACTTCGGCAGGGGGGCTCCACCTTATCCAGAGGGAAGGTTGGAAACAGCGGCTCATCCTAACGCACAAGGTACTGTAGGCCTCATCATCATTGTCTTCCTCACATTGTGTTCTGTAGCTCACTGCTACCTTCATGTGTAATGTGTCCAGTAGAAACCTGTTTAGTCACAGCTTGGTATTATGCCACAAAAGTCTATTCTCACATCATTTGCCCTCATGCACATTTACTATTGTTCATCTTCTTACTGTTCTGCAGAAAATAAGTTCTTTTCTTTCTTTAGGAGGGATCCATTACCCAGGTAGCATGTTGCCCCCACAATGATGACTTCATTGCTGTTGCTACAAGGTAACTGCTTCATTTTCTTGACTTTGCCTTCCTAAACATGTTACTAATGCTGAGCAGTTATTCTACTCTGTAATAATAAAAAATTACATTTTGTTGGATCAGTACAAAAACCTAGACTACTAGGTAAGTTTGATAGTAGCTTGATGGCCTCAGTGATGATTGAGATAAAGGGGGGTGGTTAACACTAGTTGATAAGTGATAACTTCCAGGTAAGTTTAAAGCATGGGTATACCAGCATGGCATTCTGCTCAGTAGTTGTGGCATTTGAGAGATAAGGTGTTACCTGTGTAGGTGGCTTGGTGTAAATCAGTGTTTGAACAGCATTGCAGTTTATGGGCAGAGTACCAAGCAACTTCATACTAGGTTAGGCTGCTGAAGGTTTCCTTTTATGATTATACAAGAAGTGTTTAGAGGCAAAGAAAGTGCTGCAGTACAAACCTGGTTGATATGGGAATTATTGGAGCAAGCATCATGGTGAAGACAATTAGAAAGTGAAGTACAATGGGAGGTTGCAGTAGGACAAGCAGAGTCCTGGCTCTAGCAATGCATGATTGTGGATACAGCGATATCTGGAACAGTGGATTGAAACAGTGTACCATTAAAACAGTATGACAAGTTCCAGGGGAATTTATTCAGCAGGAGGTGGGCACAACAAGAGAGGTAAAACAGATGGTAAGCATGGTAGGGATCCAGCAGTAGGGGCTAACCTTGATTAGTGACCAAAATAGTTTAAACGATGATATGAAATTTTAAAGTTTGTGCATGTTTTATTTTTATATGAAAGTCAGATCCAGATAATTGCAAACAGTTCACATACTTTTTCTTGTAACTGTGGATTGAGACATTTAACCATTTTGTTTCACAGAAGTCGTATACCATTTCATGCCTTACAGAAATTTAATAATGAGGTATCAGTGACAAATATATAGCTCGCAATTGTCTTATCTAATAAGCACTTACATACCCAAAGTAGAAACTGCATCCAGAAACTTGAGCTCTGGTTCAGGGCATTCTGAGATGTTAAAAGTCAGTGGTTATGAGACATTTTTTAGTTCAGTACATTGTAATGGGTTGTTTTGTGCAGTGATAATTTTGTCATTTTTGCACTTGGTGAATTGTTAGCTTTGGTATGAAAGATCTTTGAAAAATGCATGGATTGTCTAGTCTCTTGTTTCTGTTGACTGCTTGTCCGACTTGGAGTTATAGTTACTCAAGCGCAGGGTGGTAGACTCATCAGCCTTTTTGGAAGGCTAAAGAGTGCCAGGGTTTGTGTATTTTCCAGGCTGTAAGTTCCAAAATTGCTAGGCTGGGGATGGATGACAGAAACAAAATTAACTAGTCAAAATATTTTTCATGAGAACACTAAAACATGTGCATGGACATCTAATGTACAATTGTCTGTACAGTACATCCACCACATTGTAGTGTAATCCTGACACACACATACACGGTTATATTATGCTGTAGGTGGAAAAGGTAATGAAAATACAGTAAAACCTTTTGCTCTACCTGCTGTACTGTTGCATCACCTTATTTTGTGTGGAATAAAGGGAAAGAGCAGGAACCTCGGTTGAACAAACATATGTGCAACGAGGTTAGCATCACATTTTGTAGCCTAAGAATGTTTCTGTGACAATTTAATATTTAATATAAATGTAGATAAAATCAAATGATTGTGTCAATTTACATGTCTAAAAGAAATAAAATCCTGCTTTTATTTCACATTTATGTTCTTGAAAGTCATTGACTGCAGATGTTTAATGCATGACTTAAAGTCAGTGTTTCCCTTTTGGGGCTCATGATGTCAGTCTGTTCACATGCGTTACAAAATGATTTTTTTTTTGATGGTTAGTACTTAATATTGTAATTGTTAGAGGGCCTTTGCTAATTAATTTAATCTTGACATTGTACGATCAAGGTACACATATTAATACTCAACTTACATTTATTTATTTAGCAGATGCTTCTCCAAACTGCAACCAAATGTACATTTTACAACAGACTAAATGTTATAAATCAAGGTACTTGTTGAAGCAGTCTTTTTCTCCAATACCCCTGTTTTTTTGGTATGCTCAGTATATGTATGTGAGTGGGTACCTGTAGAACTGATGGATATGTGTGCTGTGTGCTCTATGTTTATTTTAACCCAGTCAGGGTCTGGTTGTGGTGTGGGAGCTACAGCTTGAGCGCCGCGGTCGGCCAGAGCGAGCCAGCATATCCTGGGAACACCGTGGGCAAAACATCACAGCACTGTGCTGGGACACAGCCACACTAAGGGTCTTTGTTGGAGATGCTGGGGGGAAAGTGTCTTTCCTCCGTGCAGGATCTTCTAAACTGGGCAAGGTAATGCTTTTCCGCTTGAAATGTATCACTTTCCTGAATTTCAGCATTCTGTGAGATGGCTATCTCCAGTTTCCTGTGATGCGAAGTGCCTTTTGTTGCCTTTTGGGAAAACAACTATTCTGTAGTGCTTTATTGTAAAATGTCTGTTTTTAATCTCGGAAATACTCAGAAAACAAGTACAAATTGATCTGTGTTGCTGTGAAAATCTTTAGGAAGAACAGTTGGCCAAAGTTGTACTTTAAACGTTTAGTAGTTAGCTCTAAATCACATAAACTGAGATGTAAGATTTTTCTTAAATTCTAGCCATAAATTGTGTTGCGTTGCAACATCAGATGAAAAGCACTAATGGGATTTTTCAGATTGGATCAGATTTTTTTTCATGGATGTATTGTTTTGTGCATACAAAATTTTATAGCATAATATAAATGTATTTGAATAAGATATGTAGTTAGAATTCCACATTATTGATACAATATTGAATTGTTTATATTTAACTGTATATTTAAACATGCAACATGTTCAGATTTGGCTGGTACAGAAACAGTTGAAGGACTGTAATGTGCAGTAACGAACATTCATATCTGGATTTCAGAGTAAATTCTTCCTCTGCGTTCTTAACATTGAAATAAGTATTCCTTGGGCTTCGGATGAGTTTGAGGAAAGAAAGTGAAACTGAAAATCTGTGGTACAGAAGCCTTTGTGTTTCTGGACTAGGCAGTTATCCCACGAGATACGAATATTTGATTTGTGAGTAGATATTTAATAGCCTTAACTGAGTTACAGCTAAATTTGACGCAGACATTTGTGATTTATGAGAAACCAGTTGACCATGGGGGTATTTTAAAAGTTTATACTGGCAGCCACTGTAATATATGAATGAGTGTACATCTGTGATAAATTAGTTATGTCAGTTGGGCTCAGTGCAGTCAAATATAATTTGGTCCCGACTAAACATACACGTATGTGTATGAAAAATATGCATGAGTGTGTCTAAACAACAGTATGGGAGCAGCACAAGTGTTTGCAGTCTTTAGAGTTGAGTAGAAATTATTTTGAAAATGTGTAGTCAGACTCTCTGAGTCCTTTTTACTACTTGTTGTGAGTATTGTCTTTACAAGGACACAATACCCACACCTAGGTTGCCGACTTCCAGGAAAAAAATTTTCTTATAATTAGGAGAACGCCTGTACATGACATCAGTTGTTCCAGTTGAAAGGCCAGGTGTCAAAATAGTTAAATTTGTATGCTGTCTGGGAAAAGGAAAGAGCTGGATAAAAATTAGGTAAGGTCTATATGTATAAAGGTATAGTTAAGTTTGAAGTGTAGCTGTTCTGAGACATTGTTGTGACTGCACACTTACATGTACTTAGTTATTTGACAGCATTACATGAACTTTGTATTCATATTGATGACTGAAATTAATATCTTGAAGTTGTGGTCTGATCTTAAGATTTTTCTGAATCTGTGAAATATGCTGTGCTGCAGTGTCCATTTCTGTGCTGTTTATAAATAAAACCTCAAGGATGCTGGATCTCCATGGACAAGATTGTCCTCAGTAGTTAGGGACTTGTGGTACAAAATTATGTAAGTAAATGAGATGTTGTCACTCTATCCTGTGAATTGTGTTTGCAGGGCTCTGCATTTGTCATCTTCCCAGTTCAGACAATAACCACCGTGGACTCCAAAGTGATACAGCTGGGTTACCAGGATGGCCGTCTCCTGGTGTCCTCACTCAGCCGCTGCTATCTGTGTGACACAGAAAGGTATGTCAGATTGTTTTTCTTGAAGCTGTTTGGAAGAGAACCCAAACAAAAGTGCTCTGTTGTGAGCAGAATATACTGAAGCAGTGTTAAATTGAACACAAATTGTTAGTTGGATACTGGGAGTCATATGTGAGGGTAAATCTCCTAATGCATATTGCCAAAAAACATGTGAGGATGGATGATCTTTAGTAACATGCTTGACTGTACTTAAGCTATATATTAGGGCAGTTCATTTTTTGTACCATTTGTGTTTCACCTGTTCCTTTGTTTTTGTCTCCATTCATCTATCTAAAGGGAGAAATTCTGGAGGGTGGGGAACAAGGAGCGTGATGGGGAATATGGAGCCTGTTTCTTCCCCCAGGGTCGTGGTTCATTTCCAGGCCAGCCCCCACTCCTATACTGTGCCCGTCCAGGGTCTCGTGTGTGGGAAGCCAGTTTCAGTGGAGAGGTGCTGAGCACTCACCAGTTTAAGCAGCTGCTTGCGTGCCCCCCTGTGCCCCTTGTCTCATACAGGTAATGTATGAAACTGAGTACATACAGTTTTGGCCCCGTACCTGATGTGCCTTACCTCAGATAACTGGTTCATCTTTGTATTCAGGTGTGAACTGCAGTACAATTCTACTCAGAGAAGTCCTCAGTCAATCGCATTTCCCAAATTGCTTCACCTCAGGTATCATTACTTTCATGCTACCTATGCATTATTTTTCACTGCTGGCTGCAAGCTGCAGTTGATTTTTCTTGCAGTTGTTAACTGTTTCCCACGGCTCAGAGGATTTGGTTTCTCTTGAATACTTACATGTACCTGCGGTTCAATCTACATTGTGGCTTGCTGCCTCCTGTAGGTCTTAGTATTCTCCATAATTCAAATGCACTAGAGTCTTTGGCACTATACCCCCTACATCCCTCTGCCTGCTGCCCTCTACATACTTTGTGATGCCGGATTGTCAGCTGCACACTGCCCTATGCTTTTGTGTTTTCTTACTAGGAAGCCTAATGTTCTGTTCAAAGTGTGCAATTGGTATTCTCTGTTCTCAAAATTTGCGATTTTTCTGTGCAGTGACCAGAACCTACTGACGTGGACCGACTCAGCCATTTATATATTTGTGCCTCATTGTGGACAGGTCCTCCTCTGGACTGAAATCAAAGGTAAAAAAAAAAAAAAAAACAATGGTGAGCAGCACAGCAATTCCACTGCTGTCTCACATCTCATACCTTAACCTTAAAAAAAGTTTCCTTTTTTCTTGATATTTTATAGATGTGGTAGATATAGCTGCATTCCGTACCGAGCTCTTTTGTCTTCATGCTGATGGGCACTTGACACACCTGTCCTTGCTGTCTGCTGAGCGCTGTGTAGAGCGACTGGTTCGCAGAGAGTCTTGGCTCTTGGCTGCTACAGTCTCCTGCATGTTCCAAAATGCCATCGTCCCATCCAGGGTAAGACTGTTGCAGCAGTACAAGGTTCAGTGTCTAGTGTGAGTTGTAATTTTTTTTACTCTAAGTTTATTGTGTCATTGTGTATAACATGCAGTTTTTGTTAGTGACATGTATCCTCTGAAGGCCTTTCTGTCCCTACAAACATCTGCAGAGAGGAAAATTGGGTCTACAATGTTTATGTCTGATTGTGTCTCCAACCTGGCGTTTACAAAAATAAGGCCCTATGAGTTACCCTGAGCCCCAGTGCGAGTGTTTTACATTGGTGTTCTTTGTGCCAACCTCTTGTTTTTTGTAGGCCCGCAAGTTCCTCCCCATTGACCGACTGGAGTACCTACATTCACAGCTTAACTCCAGCACACAGCAAGACCTGGTCAACCAGCTGGAAGAAGTGATCGCCAAGCTGGAGCCCTTGGACTCTGCTTCCAGCAGCCGTAGGAGCAGCATCTCTTCACATGTGAGTTTGGGACATAGATGGTGTTTTGAGCACTGACTGACACTATTGTCATATAGCTGTGAAATCATTCATTGCTCTTTTTTTTGTCTGAACTAAGGCAAAAAGCACTAAGAAGTCTGAACCTATAATGGTAGAGATTTAGTCCAGTTGGATGATGGGTTTGATGTACAAAAAACAGTTCAGTATCAGCATGTTCAGACTATAATAATATGTGGGCTTTGTAAGTGTTGTGCTGTACTCTGCAATCTGCTATGAGTTGTATTGAAGTTCATTTGCAACTCATGTCAGACCTCCATCAG
The DNA here is from genome assembly GCA_018136845.1 of Heterotis niloticus. Classification (NCBI taxonomy): domain Eukaryota; kingdom Metazoa; phylum Chordata; class Actinopteri; order Osteoglossiformes; family Osteoglossidae; genus Heterotis; species Heterotis niloticus. The sequence goes on along the minus strand of CM030901.1, from coordinate 13,843,951 downwards.
TAAGTTTTTAATGGGGCCACTGTTTGAAAGATAAATTTTAACATTCCTTTTGTGAGAAAAAGGACTGACATTTATATGCATGGAGAACCTGACTCTTTGGTATGTGTTCACCTATAGACAATGTAGTTTACATTAATACTCTTTTCAAAATTGCTTCAAAAGCTCAATAAGGAAAGTCTTAGCAAAAGCATATACATAAATGAGGAATGTTCAGGTCCTGCAGCTGTTAAGTAACCGATCCTTTGACTGTCTTGTCAATGTTTACACTATAGAGGGATCCAGGGTCACTTTTCCGTGTATCTGTGACAATTTGTTTGTGAACACGAGTTATCTCTGTTAACCCAGGAAAGTTTTAATGTGCTGGACTGCGGTATCTACCGAGTAATAAGTCGAAGAGGAAGCCAGTCAGATGAGGACACCTGTTCTCTGGTCAGCCAGTCGATGCTTGAGGAGGAGCGACTCAAGGAATTTAGCTTTGTGCAAGAGGAGGAACCAGTGGACCAGGGTAAGGGGTGTGACAATTGATCCAGCTCAGAAGATACGGATTCCCCACACTTTCCTTACACAGAACTGAAAGGTTACCTTAAATCCTTATTTCAACAATGAAGACACCTTTCTTTAAAAAAAAAAAAAAAAAAAAAAATGGGTAGAAAAATCAGACTTTTTAAAAATCCCTCTGTTGCATTTCAGTCTTGTAAAACAATGTGGTATCACAGTATAAAGAGTTTGCATCAAAGAAATATGTAGAATAAACTTTACACCCACAAAAAATAAAATGGCTCAAGCTTATAATGTTTTCATTGTAATATCCATGGCATGACCATCACCATTTCGGCTCCGTTTGTTGTCCTTTTTTTTATTTTTTATTTTTTTATTTATTTATCCCCCCCCCCCCCCTTTTTTTTTTTTTTATTATTGTGTATGATTGGGTCAGGATTGTGGATACCAGTTCTGGTGTGGCTTCATCTCCTCTCACTTGCACCCCCAACATTTCTTTTCCTGCCCCCACAAACAATGGGCCATGTGGAAACCCCCCCCCCACTTCCCCAATGCTACTTCAGATCCCATATCCAGTGAACGTGTGGAGTCAGACCGACCCGAGTCCGGCTTGCAGTTTCACCTTCCCCTCTCATTCCGCCCCAAACCCCCCCGTGTGGCGCTGCAGGCTGTCCGGGACAGGTAAGTGGGCCCAGCCCCCTTCAGCCCCTGCAGCTATCATGCCTGTTGTATTTTGTCTGATCATGGGATTCTCATCCAGGGTTTTACAGTGGTCACAAAGGTGTGAATATGTCATGGTCAGCAGTTATTCAGGTGGCATGAATTTTGTGTAGTCCCTTGTAGGTAATGCAGAATGTTGAGATTCAGTGTGGTCAGTGAACAGTCCCACACATGGTCTATGTTGTGTAGTCAGTGAGGAATTGACAATGGTACTTGTGTGTGAACGTCTGTCCTGCACTATTTCTATTTGATGGTGCATGTTTTGGTATTAAACTGAAGAGTTAATGAAGTCTTTATGATGAATTTCAGAAATTAAAGTCAAGAAATTTTTTAAATGTACAAGCTCCGACACAAAAAACGAGACTGTGCCTTTAACCTTTTTTTATTTAACAAATTAAGAAAGTCGGCTGCGATCACCTTCAAAATAGTTCCCTTCTGAGTTGACACACAGTTGCATACGATATTACCAACATTCAAAGCAATTCCACAGATCATTTTCTGAAAGGCTGTTGAGGATCTCTGTTTTTGCTTTCATATCTTCTACTAACAAAAAATGAGTTCCTTTGAGCACTGACTTGATCTTTGGGAAGAGGTAGAAATTGGCGAATAGGATGGGTGCTCAGGCACAGTGATGTTATTAGCTAAAAACTGCTTCACAGACAGTTTCACAGGAAACAATGTTAACTCGCCGTTCACTCTTGCATACCGACTGAGGGTAAGAATACGTGTCCTCTTGTACTGAGTGAAGCGATTGGGTAGAACCTTGTCTCACTCTGACAGGTTAGAAGATGTTCTATAACCATTTCTTTGTCTCTCCCCTCCCACTCTTGGTTCGTGAGCTATAGGGTTAGTCTCGTTTTTTTTTTTGTGTCAGACCTCATATTTACTGAATTTGTACCTGCCCTTTACTGTTGGCTAAAACTTTAAGTGGGTTATTGTTTAACTTGGAGTCTTTTAATGGGTTCAAAGGAATGTAAGATTAGAGCAAAGTACAAGGATGTCATACAGACAAGAATGAAAATATCTGGGTCTATGAATGCTGTGTTTCTCCATGTACCAGAGCAGCCATTGTGGCAGACCCGTTGATTTAAATATTTAAGCTGAACTTTCAAGAGGAAAAAAGAGAAATGAAACCATCAAACATAAAAAAAGTGTTTATGCAGGGAGCGTACAGCTGCTCTCTTTAAATAGACTTGTACTACCGGTTTGGGGCTGTCCAGCAAGACGTCTGTCCTCCATAACTGGTGTAACGTTAGAGCTTCGGCACTGATGGCAGTTGTGTAAGCTAGCATCTCAGTATTGCAGAGTAGGTAAGTTGGGTTTCTTTGAAAGTGGGAAATTTAGTGGAAGAATGCGTTAAAATTATTCTTTTCAGTTGTGCAATATATGACTAGAAGTAATCGTTACCTTTTTATAAATGTGATGTTTTGAGATTCTGTTATTTATTTCCAGTTGCATGGCTTCACATTATACTCGCTGTTTTTTGTTGACATTTATGTTTCTCAAGTATGTAGCAAAACATTCTTTTCAGTGTTTCCTTCTTTTGCTTTGCCAACATACATACTTTTTTCTTTAAGGGACTTTTTTGTGGGTTCATGGAAACGAAAAGCCACGAATGTTCCTGTTCTCAACAGTTCTGTGATTGTTGAGAATTTTTAAAAAGCAAAGTTAATTTCGTGAGGGCAATTTATAGTGTGTTATTTTGAACGTAAATGGTGAAAATTGCAGAGAAAAAACTTTTTTCTATACTAATTCTGTATCTTGTTTATGTCCCTCTCAGTGTCTCCAGCTTTGTGAAGAAGACCTCGGAAAAAATCAGCACCCTCCAGATGAACTCTGACCTCTGGCCTCGTTCAGATCAGAGAGAATTGGGGCAAAATGAGATCACTGTGGCACCTGTGGCACTGCCTCCCGAAGAAGCAGACTGCGAGTGAGTTTGAAAATGGTGCCACTGTTCTCTGCTTTTGCTGCTGCTGCTTCTTCTTCTTCTTTATCTTTCGGCTGCTCCCGTTAGGGGTCGCCACAGCAGATCAACTGTTTCCATTTCTTCCTGTCCTCTGCATCTTTCTCCGTCACGCCAACCACCTGCATGTCCTCTTTCACCACATTCATAAATCTCTTCTTAGGCCTTCCTCTTTTCCTCTTGCCTGGCAGCTCCATCCTTAGCATCCTTCTCCCAATATAGCTGTTCTCTGCTTTTGCAAATATTACAAAATCTGTCAAACCAAATAATGCAGTGCTTCTCAAACATTTTTATGCTGCGGACCAGAGCACTTGTTAGATTTTCACAAACTTGTGAAATCAGTCATTACTTTGTAATACAGGAAACATGTTTGTCAGGTGTAGGGTAGTGTGGTAGATTTGGGTAATGGCAGTTGCAGCAGTATGCAGATTTCTTTATGCAACCAAGACACAATCCAATTCCACAGCAACAACTATGACTCAGATTTCTAAAAATGTTTATTTTTTCAAATGTACACATTCAAATGTACGCTTTAATGGCTTATTAATCCACACATTGGGAATGGTGCCTTTCTTTTGATCCAACCCCATTTTGTTTGGTGTACTCCGTTCTGCCCAAGATCTGCTTTATTCAGTTAAGAGGGTAGGTTCAATTTGGCCTTATTGTGTGGGGATCCCATCCTGCATGTTCCCCACTTCAGCTTAGATGGTAAAAATTGGGCTTACTACAACCCTAACTTTATAACTTGAGACCAGAAATGTTTTCTGTTGCCAACCATATTTCTATGGTGGCTTATGAACAGTCGAGTTAAATATTTTAGAAGATGGAAACATTTTCTAGTTAGTTTACGTTTAATGGAATTTTCTTTATTTTTTTAACATTTCAGTTTGCAGTAAAGTGGAAGAGATGTATTTTACTTTTATTAGATGTCAGGAAAAGGTATCCTAACAGGAAGAGGAGTGTAGGACTGCATTAAATCAGTTTCATTGTGTTTATAGCTTGTCTAGTGTTTACTGCAGGTGATGAGTTTGCAAACAGTATATTTTAATTTTTAGTCAAATTTAATTGTGTTCATTTTAATCTAGCTGAAAATTGATGAACATAGCCATGACTTGATTTTTTTTTTCTCCTGTTAAAGACTCCAGTAAAAGAAAATATCTTTCAGCTGGCATTCTTTTGATGTCTTCACAGATTTTAGATGACTATCAAGATCGTCACATAAACTGGGATTTTAACCACAAATACATTTTAGTTGGTTCATATTGTATACAGGATTGTATTACTACCTTGCAATCTCAAGCAACAGTAGTATTTTGTATGTTGTGTTCCTCTAGTTCTAATTCCCTTAATTTGTGTTCTCAGCCAGTTTTTTTTTTTATTTTTAAAAACCCCCTGAGGTTTACATAGTCAGATATCCCAGAATAAAACTTTGGATGTTAGAGCCTTGCAAGGTGTGCTCATTTATGACTGCTGTACTTTCCGATACTCCAGTGAGCCTTTGATTTTACATTGTTTGAAGGGCATTTGTGCTGTATGTTCCAGCTCTGGCAGTGAACGACTTGACACAGAGACTGACCTGCAGGAGTTAAGAGCAGCCACTCAAGAGGCAATGTAAGAGCCAAGCTCTACAGATCCAAAACTTATCACATATTCTTCTCCTCTGTGTATCATCCTTAGTCTTTAGCATGTACTGTGTCACACACACAAAAACTCGTTCTCTTATTTAGCCACTTATTTTAGTGTTATAAAGAGATGTATCTTCTGGATGTCTTACTTCTTCCTCCTTGCTTCTCTAGCTCTCAATTACAGGATCCTCTTGTTCTGCTAGACCCTGCATGTTTGGCAGACATTTTGCGGGCTTGGCTGCTTGTGTTAGAGAAGGTTCTAGGCCCAGAGAAGAGTCACCCAACTGGAGAACACCTACACATAGAAGGTCCTACAGAGGAATGTTTGGAACTGCTCTCCAAAGGGAGTGCTTTTGGGAATCAAGAGGAGAGGGTCCAGACAGCTGCAGAAGACGTGGATTCTGAGAGGCATCTGCTCCATCCGGCTGCTGGGCAGGAGGTCAGCAATGAGTCTGGTGTAGTGGTTACTGATTCAGAATCCACAGACCAGAAAATAGCAGCCTTTGAACCAGTGTGTGTGGAGCCTCCTTGTCCGTTACCAGCAGAACTCCAGGAGAATTGTTCTCATTTGGCCACTCTGAGCCTGGAACTGGGCTGTTTCCAAGGTAACACTGGTCAGGAAGGTGATGAAGATGATGTGCAATCAGGTGCCTGCATCTTCCTTCATCGCTACTTCTTCCTGCTGGACTTGGAGAGGGTGCATCAATGCTGCCTGCTGCGGTATGGGGCTCACCCTGCTGTGTGGAGTGCCTACATGGCCGGCCTGCTGGGTGAGTGTGGCACCTAATAGTTCTAAAGTTTCCCTCCCTTCGGCTTTCAGTTGCTGCGGAGCAGTTATTCATGAATTTGTTTTATTTTTGACTGCTGTGGGATTTTTACTTTCATGTATGTCACTCCCAGTTTTGATAAAAGTACAAATGCACATCTAATCAACGCCACATAGGTGATTCCCCCAATATAGTCTCTGTCCTTGTTTGTAGATTCAGAGGAGTCATTCAACACAACAGCAACAAAATAAACGTAGAATATTCATTCATGGGAAAATTTAAAAAAATAATAAAATAAATAATGGATTGAAACAAAAATTAATGTTCAGAAAATTAATTATGCTTAACACAAAGGGACAAGAGAACTGCTTCATACTTCATAGTCTGTCAGCCATAACCATGAGTTAATGCAAAACTAGTATATCACTGAAATATCAAATGTTTTTGCTAATGCCTTTATAAAAAAAATGTGTTAAGCTACTTAGAATTCTTTAATATTTTTTTACAGTGTGGTAACTTTTCCTTAAGCAATTCAGGGTACCTTGAAGAAAGTGCAGCAGTAGGTGGGGTTAAAGATGTGTTAGTAATGCTGCACAGTGTCTCTTAGGACTTAGTGTCTGCATGCCTTGCAGAGTGAAACACATAGGTGGTGGCCATATCAACTTTTCATAAACATACTGTACATGAGGCAAATTACTAGTAAATTGTCTATGTCCTGGGTACACCCTCCCTCCTGCTTTATGCTACATGGATAGACCACTCCAATCCTGCATAGAAATGGGGGTATTAATAATGAATGACTGAAAACAACATAAAACATAAGCTGACAATAACAATTGTACATTTGTTAATTTAAGTCTTCTAATTTATTGTACAAATATAAATAAACATGCAAATATATTGGTGTTACCATTATCATACATGAAAATGCATTATATTCTGGTATTTTGCTTAAGGTTTAGGTGACATTTTTAATGAAATAATGAAGAAACAATGGTAATTTGATCTCCTCAATGAGAATTCACCTGACAGAAGGATCTCAGAATGAAAATGAGCCCTGTTATGTGAGGTTATTTTTGTATTTTATCATTAAATAAAACTTTTGACACGCAAAGCACAAGCAGTAGAGGTTTTTTTTATCAGTTTTTTAAACATCCTACAAATTGGTTTCTATCTTTTGAAAGTGTTTTGTGTGTCTGCATGTGTTCACATAACAGAGCTGACCCGCTCCAGCCAGGTAGTTGCGATGATAGAGAAGGGAGACCTGCTGAGGTCACTGAGGAACCTGAGGGAGCTGCAACCTTGGTCAACACCATTGCTCCTTGCTCACCTGCACAGGTATGACCTCTGCTCAGTTTGTGGTTCTGTTAATGCCTTAGGGTGCAATATGCTCTATCCTTATGTACCTCTCTTACACTAGGCTTTATGAGAAGCATGGGGAATCAGCCGTACGAACATTTGTTCAGTTCTACCCCAGAGTTGTCCCTGCTGACATTATGGCCATGGTCAAGAAGAGCCACTTCCTGCCATATCTGGACAACCTGATCCATTCCCAGTCTGAGGAGCAGAGGTACAAGCCTGGAAAAGTCTGCAAAAAATTTTCTTCGCTCATTGAAATTTCAAAAATGTTTTTGCTTTTCTTTGACTTCTGAATGGAACTCTCTCAGATTGGAGCTTTGTTGCCTCTTGTCTCTTTCTGCATTATTATTATTTTTATTTTCCTCTAGACTCTCTTTTTTGGAATCACTCCTTCAACCTCAGTCTCTAAGGCAAGAGTGGCTGGAACTTGCACTGTCCCATGATGCCCCTCAACTGACAGATACTCTGACTGTAGATGGAGAGCCCAGGTTTGCACTGTTACCTTTTGCTCTGTCTGAATTTCACTGATCTGGCATGTTCTTGCTATAACTGTGATCTTTATAGGTTGCAATCGCACCTGTTCAGCTGGGGATATGGACGTCTACTTTCCCTTTTGGTTCAGCTCCCAGCTGATTTTTCATCCAAACAGAAAATGGCTGAGACATGCAAAATGCATGGGTGAGTTGAGACGCGTAAAAATTGTGAGCGAGAAACATGAGTGCTGAGTGAAGGTAAAGGGAATTTGGTGGAAGTCCTCCATAATGTACAATCTTGTTATTAGGCCATCGCAGCTTATTGAAAAATGTAGCTGCATGAAGAAGGACAGAGCAAAGTTTCAATATTACAAAAACCTGGGACTCTATGTATGAGTAGTTACAGAATGATGGATGGATAAATTTTATTAGGTTTAGGCTATTGAGTCCTTTAGTAGGCTGTTTAATGACTAAAAACAGTTCATGCTCAAGTGTAATGAAAAGCCAGCACAAAAGAAGGCACCCAAACTGTTTTACACAATCTTGTGTTACAGTATGTACACTCAGTTGCCAGTTCACAATGGAAGCAGGGCCAGTGGGCGAATTTGGGGTGGGGGGGTGAGTTGAGAAGCTGGGGGGAGCTGTGGAATATGGATGCAAATCGGATAAGGTTTCTGCTAGGAGCTATTTATGATGTGCTGCTAATTGCCACAGAACCTTAAGCAGTGGGTTGTTGAGGACCCAGCCTGTCCTCTGTGCTTGGAGGTAGGGGCAATAAAACATGTATTATCAGGTTGTAATGTTAGCTTGTTGCTGGGTAGTTATACTGTACACGGAGGCACAATCAGGTGTTTAAATGCCTAGCTGCAGCCGTTGAGAGTGCAGGTAAGGTCAGGATGTGAGACTAGAAATTTGGTGGTTCAGTTTGTTGGGGAGGGGACTAGGGAATGTGTAGATAGAAAAAAGGTAGGTCAGTTAAGAGGAATTAGAGACTGGGAAATGCAGGTTGATCGGGCAGGAAATTGGTTGTGCCCTGGGAAATAGTACAAACTTGAGACCTGATGTGGTACTGTGGTCTATAAGCCAGTATTAAGGCCTGGCTCATTGGCTAGGGACTAGCTGTAAGGATCGTAGCACTTTAAGTGTAAAATGGAAAATGTAGGTAGTAAACCCCTTTACCTGAAGGAACCCAGTTTTCACTAATTGAGTGTGCTGTTAAACAGTGACAAAGTGCAATTTATTTACAGTGGGAGTGTAGTGAAACAGAATACAGAATTATATACAGAGCACCAAACAGTTAGGCATAAATAGGCGGTTCCCAACTCGATGAACAAAAAGAAACAAAAGGTTGTCTCGACCTGGACCACCGAAAGAAAAGAAAACAGAAAACAAGCCAAGGCCTGGTCGACCTATACTACAGAATTCACAAAACAATACAAGGGTGGTGACCACTTTGCCTGGTGTTTCTAATATCTGTTTCTAAATTTATATGTACAGGGATTGCGGAGTGTTGGCACAAGGTGCACCGAGTGATTGGGCGCTTGCCAGTGCCAACACTTTACAAACATAGGCAGACAGCAAAATCTCCACTATTTTCAATCTCATGGGAACCCAAAACACGAAAAAGACAAAACTGCTTCTCTCTCCATGTTGGTCCACGCAGATAAGGACCTGCAGCGGGGACATCATCCACCGGCGATCCTATGACGCATGTTCGCGCTGACTGACCTGTCGAATGCAGGATGCCTATAGAGAGAGACTGCAAGACCAGGGACAAAGACAGACCACAGTTCCCCGCCCCAAAAAAAAACAGCAACCGTAACAGCCAGCATATAGTGTATTTTATAGAGCTTACAGTCCCGTGGGAGGATCTAGTTGGAAGATGCATATGAGAGGAAGAAACTCGGGTATAGTGAGCCGATAGTGGAGCGTGAGAGTGAAGCTGGTAGAAGTGGGGTGTCGCAGCTTTATAGCCTGGTCAACAATGGTGCTGTTTCGAGAACTTGAGATCTGAGGACAGAACTTGCAGCAGGCGCTGAGGGAGATGACGGAGGCTGTGGAGCACAGAAGTCTGTGGATATGGAGGGAAAAGACCAGTGCGGATGGAGGGTGAGCAGCGAAGCCATGAAGCATAGTAGGATTTGACTGTTTAAGGAGTAACGGTTAGCAGTTAGCAGGCTGCGGTGTTCATGTGGTTATGCGCAATGTAGTGTACGTTTAATGGAGTGATGAAGGTAGGAGTGGAGTTTCTATTTCAACTGTTTACTGAGAATGGTGCAAGAAGCAAAAAAGTGCTTGTGATTGTGGATCAGTCAAAGCAGAATGCGGTCAAATGGACCACATCCAGGGAAATCACATTGAAATTCAGCACTGGTGTACAGGATGTCATCTCAGAACACACCACTTATTGGATGTTGTCTCAAATTGTCTACAAGAGTCAAAGACCATGTTGGGTAAAAAATAACTTGCAGTGCTAAGCTACTTTGAATTATTTACCAGTTTATATAGTTGGATAACTTTGGGTAAGCCTTAATGGATGATTGTTGTCAGTAAAGAGCTATGTCTCCAGTGGGCACTGGAGCATCAAGACTGGACTGTTGTAGAGTGGAAAAAAGTTACCTGTTTGGATGAATCCAGGTTCCTTTTACATCATAATGAAAGGATAAGAAATTGGTACAAGCAGCATGAGTCCATGGAGCTACTTTGGTGTCAGTGATACAGGCTGCATGGTACAGCATTCTGGCACAACACATGCAACTTCTTGTAGAATCCATGCCTAGACAAATGCTGTTCTGATGATGAAAAGAGGCTATTGGGTAGGTGTACCTAATAAACTGGTTATTCAATGTACATTATAGTAAGGATGTTAGTAACAGAGATCGAACCTAATGCTAACAATCTGAAGATTGTATAGGAAGAAGAAAAATGCAGTCTAAAAATAATTTTGTTATAAAACAAAACATACAGGTTGCAGAGCTTCTCATTTTTAGTGGGCTTGCCATTGGAGAATGGAAGGGCATGTTGGACCAGACTTTGAGCTTTGGGATGACTGTCACACCTGTGCTGACTAGATGGTTCCCCTCCAGGTACTGGATGGGCTATCTGTCTCTGTGCCATCAGTTGCATCGCAGGCCACAAGCTTTCGCTGCCATCTGCAGGCTAAATGATATGAGTCTGCTCCAGGAACCCAATGGTGAGGACATTGGTCATCCGATGAATTAATAATTTTTTTTTTTTTTTTTAAATTTTGGGAGGACATTACTGAAAATTAACTTCTTCCACTGTTCTTTTTTTCTTGGCCACTTTTTCTTCATTCTCCCATTCTGCCTCCTTCCATCCCCCAGGGATAATCCCTGAAACACTGGATGAATGGAAACTCCTCATCCAGCTTTCTCAGCAATGCTGTGTCCACTCAGAACCAGACACTGACCCAATCTGCCCTCACGGCAACGGATTAACCAATGGGTCTTCTGATTGGAGCAGTCGCATCACCCCAGAGAGCCTGACCCTGCAGTTGGCCCGAGTGGTGGGGCCGGACCAAGCTCTAGCATCCCTGCAGGACTGGGAAGTGCATGTGGAGTTTGATCGCCACTCCAGTATGGTGTGTGAGCTGCTGAGGATTGCAGAGAGGAGGCAAAGGTAAGTGTATTGCCATTGTCAGAGCTATGTTTCTCAGCTTATTAGTTCAACTTTAGTCTCTCTTTTTGTGGTCCCAGTACAGTCCCAATGCATTATTTGTCACACTGAGTGGTTTCAGTAATGATTTAAAAACTGTTTGCTCAAGTTTTTTCTTTTCTCCAATATTACATTACAGTTTGTCTAAGGATCTAAAATTGTCTGGTGTGACAAATTGGCAGTAAATAGGGAAAATCAGCAAAGGGGCAAAATACTTTAGATACCTAGCAGATACAGTAAGTGTGCCAAACAGGTGAGGACTAAAGGCAGTTTAGATGGACAAGTTAACCCCAAGTTCCACAGCTGAGACAAGTTCTTATTAAATCAGTGTCATTTACTATACAAGTGAGCACTTCTTGACGAGAAGTTAAGCTTATTTGATCTAAGTGTGACATTTTGCCCATTGATTTTTGCCGTAATTGTGTGAAAATTACCTTTCAGGACACATGAGCAGGGTGCTTGTGGTCTACCTGTGTTCACTGGTTCTCTAGTGCCTTTTGATCAGATTCAGAAGTTGTGTTAAGTGTCTGTGTACCAGTAAAGGAGTGGTTGTATGAGTTTCATGTGTGGCTCTCAAACTCTCTCCATCAGAGCATTGATCCAGACTATGCTGGAGCGCTGTGACCGATTCCTCTGGTCCCAGCAAGCTTGACTCACTTCCCATCTCCAAGCCTGCTGTGTCTCTCATGGACAAGAACCAGCCTTCTGCCCCTTCATGTCTCACATAGGTTGAATAATTGTCACTATGGTGTCTCTCCCTTGGAAGGCCATTTGACCTGAACTTGTTTTTCCTTAAGTGAAAATACTTCCCTCAATGACTCCGATTAAATATTTTTTGTACTTGCGATATTATTATTTATGACTGTTTCCAGGGTGTCTGAAAACTACAGTATTACAAATTCAGGATTTTATCACTGACTGTTCTGGCAATGTTAATTATTTTTAAAGACATTTAAAAGTTTCTATTGCACTGATCATTTTTCTGTTTTTCTTTAGTTGCACTGAACTGTAGAAGTGGACCGTATGTCCTGTTCAGAGTCCTCCAGCATGTTTTGTATGAAAACCTCTCCTCTTCATGAAACATGTTGTTGGTGGGTTCTGCTGCTTGTCTACCTCAAGCAAAGTGAAAATGTTGACAGAACTCAGTTGCCACACACATGCATGTTAAATTGTTAAAAAAAATGTGACTTTCATTCTTGTTACATTCATTCTCGAATGGGAAGGGTCAAACCAAAAAATGACAGGGTTATGTTTTGGAATTAAAGTAACCAAACGTTCAGGCACAAATTCCTCCGGTTTCAGACTTCTCAAACCCAACTCACCCTCATGTGCTGCAGTGCAGCATTAAGCAGACACACACGAGGAATGCTGAAATATTCTTTTATATGTAAACATATATGAGGCAAATTGCTCAGAAATGTGAATTTCACTGTCGAGGCTTGCAGTCACCAAAAGGAAACGTAAGTGGCTGAGTACAAGAATTAAGCAAACAAGTTATCTGGACAGGAGTCAGGTTTATATGAGACAGCAAAGGATGTTGGGAGTCTGACTGTGGAGCTGAGCTGAGGTGAGCTGCGCTGGGGCTCAGTACCTTCCAGGGAGCCCTTTCGGCCTGTAGCGGTTTGGATCCCCTCCATTGCGCCCCCAACGGTTGGCCTCCTGGTCTGCGGCAGAATCCTCGTGCCCATGACCCATCATTTCCTGCAGCTTCTCACGGGTATCACTAAAGGTGGAGAGGGGCAGCTTTTAGGACACATGTTCAACATAGATGTTAAGGTGTCATGTGTTGAGGGAAATGGACCTTGAAGGTGGTGTGGTTCAGGCACTAAGGGCAAAATGGTTAGTAGTCAGGAAAAGCGGGCCCACAAACTCACAGATACCCAACATAATGACCAAATGGCATTTGACCCACAGTTTGGATTTGTCCTGTTCACGAAAAGCTCATTCTAAAAGACAGCAGGAAACATCTCCGGGATCCCTGAGTGAGAAAATGGAAAGAAAAGGGCAGCCATGGAGACGCAATACAATTCCGCTTACCTGATGACCTCAGCAGCCCACCTTCCCCCGGCACCCCTCTGGGCAGCATCGTAGTTGCCACGAGCGTGGAAGTATTTGTCAGAGTTCTTCCAGTTGGCCTCTTTCATGTCCGAGTAGGCACGCCACATGTCACGTCCACCTGCATGAAGGACATGGAGCAGAGGGCAAGTAGAGAAGGAGCCACGTGACACTGGCATTGAAGAGATCACGTAGATGTTAGCAAGAGCCGTGTTCAGGTTCGTAGCAACACTGATGTTGTGGCAGGCTGACGCTATGTTTAATTCACAATTCAAAAGGAGCAAATCAGAAACTTTGCTCCCTTTAAGAGGACTACGTTTGTAAGTAATAGTAAGGGAAGCTGGGGAGGAGAGATGGGTCTCACCCAAAAAAGCTTCACTGGGGAAGTTGTACCACTGGGCTTGAGTTCCAGCCACCAGCACCAGAAGCAGTCCTGCCAGTAGCAGTTTCATGACTTCGAGCTTCTTCACTTACAGAAGGTCACTGGAAAAAGAAACAAGCGTCAGCACTGAGGAACAAAACACTGCATTTATTTTGTCCACTTCTGTGTAATTAAACATTTTTGTGCTCATGCATGTTGCACTTTTAGCCCCCACATTTGAGATTTCAGAATTCAAGCATTCTTCATTTGAGTGAAACTTTTTCTTAAAATTTAACTGTGGAAAAGCACTGTTTAGCCAAACTCCCAACCCACTTTATTTTTGCCCCAAACACCCCCTTCAGTGCACAAATTCTCTCTGAGTGTCAGCACTCACCAGATGGATGCGGGGGTTCCTCTCAGGTCTCTGGAGTTGCAAGAGCTGCAGCTGGGCTTATATCCATGGTTCCTCTCTTGTGGGTGTGGCCAACTGGAGCTCACAGGGATCAGAACCTGGCAAAGTTTGGGTTGGGGAGTCCTGCATGAGGCAACACTGGAAAGATGGTTCCAAGAAAATCCTGGGTTGCACAATTGTCCTTTACTTGTATTTTTACACCTGCCTACTGCAAAGGCAACTTGGGAGGGAGGCACATGAACCCTTGGGATGCTGTATTTTGAAAGCAACAGAGCAATTCATAACACCAGCTGTCAATCATAAAAGGTGGAAAGTCCAGAGCATAATCACTTTCACAACATCTGGACCCTCACTGACATGGAGATGATCATCATAGCTGAAAGGAAGACTCTTATGTGGAGACCAGGGGTCATCGCAGTTCATAAACCACCCTGCTGACATGTTTAAATAGATCAATACCGACACAGGGGACCAGTGTCCTGGTGTAGGACCAGTGAGGAAGGTAAAATTTCCCAAAAAGGCTCATGTACAATTGATCTTTTGGTTGGGAAAATAACTGCACATACCTTAATCTCTGTACTTTCCTTCAGGTTAAAGTGGCTGTAAATGAATGAATGTTAAAGTAGTGCATAAGCATGTTTCTGAAATAAATTAGAAACTGTATAAAATGTAAAAAAAAAAAAAAATCACACACCACTTTTTATGCTAAAGTTACTTTACAGTTACTGGTACTCAGATGCATGGGGGCATCACGGGACACCTAAGATAAGGCTGATGGCTGATGTACACAAAGTTATAGCTTTCATTCATTCATTCATTCATTTGTATCCAGTGTAGGCCCAGCATGATCTGCCCCAGAAGCATAAAGTGTGAGGAAAATTCAACCTGTTGGACATTTTGATTAAAAGGCTTGCAGATGTCGACGACATAAAGTTCAGAAATCACTGCTTAAAAAAATGCCCACTGGGCGGAAAAGCGCCACAGGTAAATTTTCCTAGGATGTTTATACAAGAGCAGGGCGTATTTCCTAGGATGCTTATACAAGAGCAGGGAGGAGCAGCGTCAGTGCTTTTAACAGATTTTATGCACTTTTATTTAGTGGGAAAAGAGAGAAAGCATCACAAAATACATGCACAAAAAGTTTTTTTAAGAGAAGGGGGAAAAAAACGAGTACAATCTGGCAACCTGCCCAGAACGCCTGGAAAATCCACGGAGACGCAACTGGAATAGTGGTGCTACGGGAGGTAAATAATTCTGGAAATTCTGCTCTGTGTGCTGCCCTGAAGCAGCTCCCACTCATTTTTCCACTCCTAACCTAAAGTTGTGGTTTCTGATATAATCTGCCTGGTCAAGAGCAGTCAGACTACCTGGCCTACGTACACAACCTGGTCCATCTTCAGTTTCAGAAGTAGAAACAGAGACCTGTCAGCATCTCCTGAAAGTATGGACTCTTTTGGAAAACGGAAGTGTTTTGCAGTGAAGTGGAAAAATAAACCAAATAAACAGCCGCACGCTTTTCGGCACTTAAAAATTCTGCAGGGGATGAGGGATTCGGCGAGATGTTGCTGATGTTCAGAACCTATGTTTCTTTAACAGAGCGGCACACAAATTTTGAACAATTGGTAGGAAAAGACGAGCCCGCTTACATGCAGTGCACCCTGGGTAACGGGGGAGGGGCTATCATGGGACCTCCTGTACTTCAGCAGTGAGAGCTCAGCTCGATGATGTGGTGGGACAGAAAAGAACAGCAGGTCCTTCTAAGAAGTGACTTGAAAGAACCTAACGCAGGAGTACCGGTACGTTCGACTGCTGAGTACAGATGCTTCCCGATTTACGATGGGATTACGTTCCAATAAACCCATCGTAAATCGAAAATGCATTTAATGTCACGCTTGTGGCCGCTTCAGCAATGGGACATAGACGGTCTCTCCACCCCCGTCTTCAGACTCATGGATTGACGTTGGAACCGATCGTGGATGGAATTTAGTTCCTACCCGGACTTCCAGCCATTGCTCAGTCTCCCTTGCGAACTCTCCTGTAACCACTGTCTTGCTAAGACCTTGTATTTTGTTTGTTTTGAATTGTGGCAATTATGTTCCGTTTTTGTTTACTGCCCATCGCGAAAGTTTAGCAGTAGCTTCGTAGCTAACGGCAACGCTCTTTGTTGGAAGCAACACTCAGCAAAGAGTTTAATGGAACTTAAACTTATTACCGCGGTGTCTTCGCGATTGCTTCCACCCACACACGCCTTAACACCTACCAACCATCTTAGCTTAGCCTAGCCTAGCTTAAAAGTTGTTAGCTTTCCGCTTTCAGAAGACACAGACGGGCGTTTTGTAGACACGATGGATGCACGGAACACAAGATAGATATGGGGGGGGCATAAAAAAAAGGCTGGCAACAGAACACTGTAGAGTATCGGTTCTATACTTTAGCTACCAAGTGGCAGACTGGGAGATGGAGATCGCTGCCGCTGCCCAACATCATGAGAGAGCATCGTACTGCATGTTGCTTGCTCGGGAAAAAAAATCTAAATTCAAAATTTAAAGTATGGTTTATACTGAATGTGTATCGCTATCGCACCATCGCAAAGTCAAAAAAATCATAGGTTGGACTATCATAACTCGGGGACCATCTGTACTGGGCCACTTCAAGCATTTGGCACCAGCAAAGGGTTCAGATATTTACATTTTATTCCATTTGAACAAATATGGAAGCTGACTGCCAGCTGGCAAATGAGGAATTATGGGAAATGTAGTGCATGAATACCTTGAGGAAGAGCCCATCTGAGAATCCTCTGTACATTACATACAATTGGTATGTAATGGTCATAAAATTAGAATATCATGACAAAGTTGATTTATTTCAGTAATTCCATTAAAAAAGTGAAACTTGTATATTAGATTCATTCATTACACACAGACTGATCTATTTCAAATGTTTATTTCTTTTAATTTTGATGATTATAACTGACAACAATGAAAGTCCCAAATTCAGTATCTCGGAAAATTAGAATATCAATTAAGACCAATGCAAAAAAAAAAAAAAGAAAAAAAAAAGGATTTTTAGAAATGTTGGCCAACTGAAAGGTATGAACATGAAAAGTATGAGCATGTACAGCACTCAATATTTAGTTGGGGCTCCTTTGGCCTGGATTACTGCAGCAATGCGGCGTGGCATGGAGTCGATCAGTCTGTGGCACTGCTCAGGTGTTATGGGAGCCCATGTTGCTCTGATAGTGGCCTTCAACGCTTCTGAGTTGTTGGGTCTGGCGTATTGCATCTTCCTCTTCACAATACCCCATAGATTTTCTGTGGGGTTAAGGTCAGGCGAGTTTGCTGGCCAATCAAGAACTGAACAGGGATACCATGGTCCTCAAAGCAGGCACTGATAGCTTTGGCACTGTGTGCAGGTGCCAGGTCCTGTTGGAAAATGAAATCTGCATCTCCATAAAGTTCGTCGGCAGCAGGATGCATGAAGTGCTCTAAAACTTCCTGGTAGACGGCTGCGTTGACCTTGGACCTCAGAAAACACAATGGACCAACACCAGCAGATGACATGGCACCCCAAACCATCACTGACTGTGGAAACTTTACACTGGACCTCAAGCAACGTGGATTCTGTGCCTCTCCTCTCTTCCGCCAGACTCTGGGAACTTGATTTCCAAAGGAAATGCAAAATTTACTTTCATCAGAGAACATAACTTTTGACCACTCAGCAGCAGTCCAGTCCTTTTTGTCTTTAGCCCAGGCGAGACGCTTCTGACGCTGTCTCTTGTTCAAGAGTGGCTTGACACAAGGAATGCGACAGCTGAAACCCATGTCTTGCATACGTCTGTGCGTGGTGGTTCTTGAAGCACTGACTCCAGCTGCAGTCCACTCTTTGTGAATCTCCCCCACAGTTTTGAATGGGTTTTGTTTCACAATCCTCTCCAGGGTGCGGTTATCCCTATTGCTTGTACACTTTTTTCTACCACATCTTGTCCTTCCCTTCGCCTCTCTATTAATGTGCTTGGACACAGAGCTCTGTGAACAGCCAGTCTCTTTAGCAATGACCTTTTGTGTCTTGCCCTCCTTGCGCAAGGTGTCAATGGTCGTCTTTTGGACAACTGTCAAGTCAGCAGTCTTCCCCATGATTGTGTAGCCTACAGAACCAGACTGAGAGACCATTTAAAGGCTTTTGCAGGTGTTTTGAGTTAACTAGCTGGTTAGAGTGTGGCACCAGGAGTCTTCAATATTGAACCTTTTCACAATATTCTAATTTTCCGAGATACTGAATTTGGGACTTTCATGGCTTAGGGTGTAAATTTCCCCTTTTGAGAGAGAGAGAGTGTGGTGGAGGTGTTTGGTGGATGAAGGAACACATGAGCATTGCTGTAAAGACTGTTGAGTTTTGTAGAAGTCTGATGTCTGTAAATAACTATTATTTAACCGTTACATCTGTACGTGGAGCACTGGCGTGTGGCTAAAGGAAAATAAAACCCTTGTGGATCCACAGTAAACTCATGTTTATCTCAGTACTTGGCCACCTGGGTCACAGTGCCACAAGGGAGAGAACTGTCTGGAGAAAAATTATTTAATTGCACAAAAGAGGACAAGGGTACAAGAAGATTAGCAAATCAACTGTTGATAAGCTAGGAGCAAAAAGGGTACAGAAACTGAAAAAGAGTTCACTTTAGACAAACATCCTGAAATTTTAAGGCCATTGCCATAAGCTGTGACCTCGTGATGAAGGTTTTTTTTTTTGTGCAGGAAAAGGTGTGGAATCCACACCGGAGTGACTGTTTCATCTTGTACAATAAGATGCATCCTGCACAAAAGAGGAATGCATGGTTGTCGTTCACGCGGGAAGCCAAAGCATAAGAAGCCTCGTTTAGCTTTGGCTAAGAACCATGGTGACAAAGATTAAGACTTTTGGGAATCTTCTGTGGTTTGATGAGACCAAAATCAATTTTTTTTTGTTTTTGATGGTGCCCAAAATGTATAGCATCACAAAGGGGGAGGAGTACAGTAAGAGGTGCATAGGTGCTAAAGAGGTGGAGGTCTTATATGATGTGGGAGAACGTGCAACATTAAGCAGACACACACGAGGAATTCTGAAATATTCTTTTATATGTAAACATATATGAGGCAAATTGCTCAAAAATGTGAATTTCACTGTCAATGCTTACAGTCACCAAAAGGAAACATAAGTGGCTGAGTACAAGAATTAAGCAAACAAGTTATCTGGACAGGAGTCAGGTTTATATGAGATGGCAAGGGATGCTGGGAGTCTGACTGTGGAGCTGAGCTGAGCTGAGGTGAGCTGCGTTGGGGCTCAGTACCTTCTGGGGAGCCCTTTCGGCCTGTAGCGGTTTGGATTCCCTCCGTTGCGCCCCCAGCGGTTGGCCTTCTGGTCTGCGGCAGAATCCTCGTGGCCACGACCCATCATTTTCTGCACATTCTCACGGGTATCACTAAAGGTGGAGAGGGGCAGCATTTAGGACACAGGTTCAACGTAGATGTTAAGGTGTCATGTGTTGAGGGAAATGGACCTCGAAGGTGGTGTGGTTCAGGCACTAAGGGCAAAATGGTTAGTAGTCAGGAAAAGCGGGCCGACAAATTCACAGATACCCAACATAACGACCGAATGGCGTTTGACCCACGGTTTGAAGACGTCCTGTTCACGAGAAGCTCATTCCAAAAGAGGACAGGAAGTATCTCAGGGATCTCCAAGTGAGAAATATGGACAATAGAGGGCAGCCATGGAGATGCAGCACAGGTCCACTTACCTGATGACCCTAGCGGCCCACCTTCCCCCAGGACCCCTCCGGGCAGCATCGTAGTTGCCGCGAGCGTGGAAGTATTTGTCAGAGTTCTTCCAGTTGGCCTTCTTCATGTCCGAGTAGGCCCGCCACATGTCACGTCCACCTGCATGAAGGACATGGAGCAGAGGGCAGGTAGAGAAGGAGCCACGTGACATTGGCATTGAAGAGACCACGTACTGTAGATGTTAGCAAGAACTATGTTCAGGTTCACAGTAACACTGTTACTGGTATGGCCAAGATCCAGTGCTCATGTTCATCACATTTCATATATTTTCACTATTGTTGTAATTACTTTTATTTATTAACTATAGGATTAACTGTAATTCAGTTCTTGAGAACCAAATTTGAAGGAGAATCTCATGTGGTATTTACTGTTGTTAAATAGAATCCATTATCCATATTTTGACAATAGCAAAGTAACATGGGTATAAACACAGCTCTCACCTTGTATGGCTTCTCTGGGGAATTTGTACCACTGGGCCTGGGTTGCCACAGCCAGCACCAGGACCAGTCCTACCAGCATTAGCTTCATGACTTCAGGCTTCTGAACTTCTAAGAGAAACTTTGAGGGATGAAATACAAATAAGATGCAGTGCTCAGGAACAAAGGAAAAAAATATTTTGCTCAGTTTCGTCTAGCATAAATCTTTTTTCACAGTTTTTGTGGCCTTCATCACGCCACACTTTTTCACCACCAAAACACATTCACAGTTGGAAAGACAGAAATCGGGCTTAACCAGAATTAAGATGGCTGTCAGTATTTAATCTACCAGGTTTATCTTCAGTCCTTAGAGGTACTGAAAACATCCCCTTCAGTTATCTGTGTATCTGTACTCACCAGATGAGTGCAGAGCTCTGCCGAACACCACTGGAGCTGGTGAGTCTGTGAGAAGACTGCAGGTGACTTTTATAGCCATGGTTTTTCCTATCTGGGTGTGGCTAACCAGAGCTCAATAAAGTTAAAATCTGTCAAAGTTTGGGTTGCTCAGTCCTACATGAGTCCGGAGATGCTGCTGAGGAAATTCCCAAGTTGTGCAATTACCTTCTTGTAAAGAAAACCGTAGGAAATGGAGGGATTTTGGTGTTTGCAGGGTCATCACTTGACATTTTTATTTACATTTTATTCATTTGCTGGAACTTTAAGCTAGGGAATTTTTTTATATTGATGAAGAGCAGTTTGTATGCTGTGAGGAGTGCCAGGAATAATAACTAATATTTTGCTTTGAGGGAAGTCCGAGATTGTGAAATCATTTGTCTATTTTGAGTCCAGCAGTTGCACATATGGTTACATGCATTTTCCTGCCTTAAGTTACAACATAAGATCCTCTATTGCCTTGACTCAGGCGGCCTTCTCGAGTGCTTGCAGATGCAGGCGAATGTAAATATCACGCAAAGAGGTTAAACACAAAAAAAATTAACCAACAAACTTTTTTGAAGTGTAGCAAAAAACGTTGACAGTGAGCAGGACTCAGCAGAACACAAAATACACATAGGCCTTTACAGCCAGGGGTGAGCTGACCTTTAGAAAAAAGGACAAAAAGGCCCCTGGAATCCTAGGGTCCTTTGTAAAAAGATATTTAAATTTATGTATGCATTGATTTGGATTCAGGTTTAAATTTATGGCAGATTATCAAAGATGCCAAAAGTGGTGTCAGAGTTATGTTCAGCAGCCCTCTTTAGTCCCGGCTGCAATGGACACATCTTGCTGTTGTGCCACTAAACCTGACAGAGTGCACAGGGGTGGAATTAATGGCTTGGGGGCCCAAGGTAAAAATCGGAATGGGGGTCCCGTCAGTCCTAATATTCACCCTTTTCTACATTTATTAATCTAAACAATCAGCCCTAGTTGTAAAAATGCCTTTTCATTGGATCCTGGACTTGGAGCTGCTAGAAAGATCCAGGTTGTATCTTGCATGTATCTGAGAAAATAATTATATACTCAGTATCTACTCATTCATGAAGAATGGATTTAGCAGTACAGCCCACTATAAAATAAAATCAAAATGCCAACAGTTCAGTTTAACTGTTAAAGGGCAGACTTAACAGTGTCTGTGGTTGCCATCGGATCGCCACCTTTTAACAAATGACCAACTGCCGCTTTGGCCGGTCCACCCTTCAGCAGGTGTGTGATGACACTGCTAACCCACAGTGTGGTGCGGTGCCAGCTGAGGGAATGAATTAGCAATGTTTTTTTGTTCTTAAGTGTAGGGAAACCTAGCAACAGTCAGCTGGACGACTATACAGTCAAGTCCAAAATGTCACCCAGTTCCATGTGTTGCTCATTTAATTTATGAATTGCCTATACAACAGAGGCCCATACTGTCAGAACTCCTGCCTGTACTGGGACTTTTGGGTGTCCTGCTGGTCATTCTGTGCATTGCAAGGCCATGTGCTTTTGTTTGTTCCCATGTGCTCCTTTTCCCACCTCCCCTACCTGATCACCATTATTACCTTCATTATTACCTCTTGTCTTCCTCCAGTGGCCCTTCTCTGTTAGGTGTTTAAGTCCTGTGTTGGTGCCAGTTCCCTTTCAGACTGTGACCGTGTTTTCCTGTGCCTGTTCTGTAATAGTGTTCTCTGATGGCTTTCTGGTTTTTTGACCCTGTTCCTCATGACCCGTTTTTTGCCCCAAGAATTGGATTTCCCTGCATTAAACCTGACTCACTTCACTGAGTCTGCGATTGGGTCCTGACTTGTGATCCTTGACACATACACCATCTTATCAGCCCATTCCTTTCCTTTCGAACATCCCCCTGTTCCACAGCACCTCACTAGAGAAGATGTAGAGGAACAAAAACACTTTGTAGGGGGGAAAGTCAAAGACAGAAGGAGATTGTTAGGCTAGTAACCTCCTTACTGCCACCTGTGAGTTTTATTCTCCATCATTTATTCTGGACCAAATCCATTTATTGCTGCATTTTGTGCTGCATGACTGACAAACTAATTTCATTTATATTCAGGAGTGATGGTAGAACGGCTAAAAAATGAAATATCTTTACTCACTTAAAAATTTTTCCTCCTGTTTAGTTTGACAAACTGTTTAAGTTCCTGGGTTAAGTCGGTCCTATTTTATTAAGTTTAACATATGGATGTACTTGCTTAACAAAGAGCTTAACTAATATGCAAATAAGATTTGAAATTAAATTAAAATGCAGGAACTTGCTATTTAAACATGGTCTTATTTGTCAGAGCTATTGATGCACTATGGAGCGGTATGTTCTGTAGGTACCTTACAGCACCTGACCTGACGTGAGCTTGAGCACCATCCTCCCCACATCCACTTGGGTTACATTCCAGTGCTCTGGTTTCCTCCCACACCCCAAGGGTGCATCTCAGGTTAAATGGTGACTGCAAATTGCCCACAGTGCGTGTACTGCGTTTATCTATAGTACAGATGGATGAAAGCCCTTTTAGGAGCCCAGTGTGGTGTGTGTGGCTCGGTACTACATTATAATCACTGGAAGCTGCTTTAGAGGAAAGCATCTTTTCAATGAATGAGTGCAAATGTAAACTCCTAACTGGGAACTGAAGACCTCCAGCATCACTTCCAAACAACAGAATGACATTGGAGCAAATGGATGGCATCGGGGGGGGCATTACAAAGAGAGATGGCGCAAAAAAATTGGTCATCAAATTTTTAACTCATGTTGTGAATTCTATGGGAAAATCCAATAAATATTAAAAAATGCATTTTCTACTTCTGGGATTGAAAAGCATGAGATTTTCATTTGTTCAGCATTTGGCACAACACAGATATGGTGGGGTCTGCCCCACCCATGCGGTCAGGGGGGGGTTAGACTGTGATCAGTAACTACTAAATAAAAGCTGTCCCTGTGTACTCACTAAGCACACAACCATTAATATCTTCCATGCTTAATAAAAATTATTAAAGTATTAGTATAATTATGAAAAGGGCATAATTCTATGCACTGTAGGTTTCGATAAACCTGTACTCAGCAAAAACATTTTTCTCAATAGGCTTCAGCATTTCCAGTTTTACACTTAAATTGTGCAGTACTTTTGGACTTTAGTTTTTTACTTGCCTTTTACATCCAAAAAAAAAAAAATCAATAAAAACATATAAAGCACAGAAATGAATGAAAACATGGACGTGGACATCATGTCAACGTGAACTGAGAGCCATCCTCAGCCTGTCCACAGCGCTGCTTACACCTCCACCTGCAGCTGGTTACCAGGCAGCAGAACCAGTTAACTAGTCAGATCTTCCATCCTAAATCTGGCAAACTTATGGCCTCAGATTCTGGGTCAGTAAGGAACCCTTTGTACTGATAAAAATTTGAGAAATTCGGTCAAGTCCCCAAGTCTGCATACTAGGGTATGTGGTTTTTGGACAAAATATGTACAGCTTATGGATCTGTCTTATATTACTTACATCTTTAATGTAAACTAATGAATATAATGAACCGAAAAGGTGATAACTGCCAGAGAGGACAAGGAACGGCTATGCAAACTAAAGATTTCCAATTCAACTTCTCTGTAATGCACTATTGTACAACAGGATCTTTGAGTGACTGAATTGCTGTAAGGAAAGAGTCTCTTAAAATTTACGTCCCTTTGAATGAAAGCATTTACTATGCTAATGTTTGACTCAGGAAGCTCGATCTGGGCTAATGGGACCCAATAAACCCAGCAAACATACAGTTTCGTAACTTAATAGCAAAATGCTGGATTGACAAACAAGAGAAAAGTGATGTCAGTGTTATGGAAGTAAACATTTTAGCACTGGGTTTTATTCAGTAAAAAAAGGACTGAAAAATTATCACCACCCATGAGAAACACAATGCCAGGTGACTGCAGCCACATGAAAATAAGAACAAATTTGTTACCAACCTTACTGTACAGAAATCCTTTTTCCAAATAAAAAATAGAACATCCAAGCCAAACTGTCCCTCTGTTTCTACACTTATTCATACTGCACATTGGACATCAAAGTGCATGAAGTGGAAATACTGCATACTAAACTATACTTCAACTTTTAGAAAACAAAAATGTACTTAAAGTTGTTGACTTTGATTCCTTTGATTCACTTCTGCATGAGGGAATGTGATGATCACCATGATTCTCCATTGGCTTTCACTGTATCATGTAGTGAATGTCACTCGGAAACGATAATAAAAAATTACACAGCGCAATTAAACAGCATTTTCACGTTGACTTTTCAAACTGTACCAATTTAATGTTGGCTAAAGGTTTTCCCGAGTGCTGCGTCCCATTCCCTCTTCCGCTTGCAGTCCCTGCCTATCTTTACATCCACACTGGAATGCTCTGCTCTTGCTGCATGTTGCAGAGCGCACTCTGCTTCTTGTTTCTGACAGCGTCCATCCAACTTCTACTTGACTTCTTCCTCACTGGCGCGCTCGGGCGAAGGCATCGCGTAACCAGGCAGAGTCCTCATAGAGTCGTGGGTCCCCCAAGTACTCCGTAGTGCGTTTGTACAAGTAGTAGTACAGCACAGCCGCTGCATACAAGGAAGCACAGAATCTGTTTAAATATACAGTTACATGCAATCTCAGCATCTATAAAGCTCAATCTGTAGGCTGGTTTGTTTATTCTTTATGCATAGCTTAATTCAAGCCACAGATCTGAAATTTGGCACACAGGTACTCTAAGTAAATGAAAATGTAAAAATTAATAAATTATTTGTGACACACACACACACACACACTGCAATAAAGTTTGCAGATACTGTAAATATTTAGGATTTTTGGGAAATGAAGAAAAACAAAAAAGTCAAAATGACTCTGAAAATAAGAAGATTTGAAATCCTTCCAAGGATCCATAATATGAAGGCAGAGCTTAGTTACAACCCAGCTGAAGACCTCAAACATTGCTTCTGTGCAATGGAAAGTAGCAACTTTGAAAAGAAGCCAAAGGGTTGCAACAGAAAAAAGGAACAACATATAAAAATGCTGTATATATACCGTTTGTTCTAAAAAATTATAAGTATCACAATTTTTTCATTATACTTTGTTACTTACAGAGTCGTTGGAAGACAAACAAGGTTTGTAGTCCATCGGTCCAAACAAACCGGTTGGAGTCCAGCCAGCGCAAGTTCTGCCAAAAAAAGACTTGTATAACTTTTCTTTGATCAAACAGTAACTCATGTCATGAAATATTAACCGTGCCAAAGTCAAAAAATGTACTGTCTGCATAATCTGAATTCGGTCTCCTGATGCTAACACAATCCACAACACACACACACACACACACACACACACACACACACACACACACACACACACACACACACACACACACACACACACACACCAAAGCTGCCTAAAGCCTAGGCCACACCCACAGGCACTGAGGAGCAGTTCACTGTACCATGATCCAGCAGTGGAAGGAGATGCTGAGGGTCAAGTAGAGGGCAGACAGCAGCAGCAGAGCCCGGAAGCGCTCCAACAGCAGAGACACAAGGCCCACCTGGAACACGTATGTGTTGAACATCATCAACAGGATGATGATCACGTTGAACAGGATAGCGATGTCCTGGATACTGGCACGCAATGACACGAAAAAGAAGCAATGTGAGCTTTGCTGTGATGGTTTTAATGAACACCAATATATTGTGTCCTCATCTTAAAACACAATCGGGGATCTTCAAAGTCACTTCTGCAAATGACATTGCACTGAATAATAAATACATATCTCAACTTATTAAGCACTTATTTTCTGTAAAAGACTCTTGACTAAATGTCATAAAATGTTTGTCTTTCTGTTAATGGTTACCAACACTCAGGAACACCAGACATGAGATGTAAACACTGTGAAAGCAAGATGAATGAAGTTGGTCACACACATTTTACTGCCACACCAAGATCTGGAAATGCAGATGGCTTTTGTTTTGCAACAGTTTTCAGTAAAAGTGAACAAAATACAAGAAAAAATACATAAAGTAGAAGATTCTTTACTTGATTGTCTGTAACATAAGGAACTACCTATCCAGAATTACAGTAATGCCATTTAATTTACTAAATCCTCATGCTATTTATTTATTAAAAAAAGCAAAACTGTAAAAAAAACCAACCCATATAAATCGCTGCACAGAATGACAACGTAACAGAAGGGGTGAAGGTTACAGATACTTGTAAGCTTTAGTAATACTGAGATCTAAATAGGATTAGCAGAATATGCAGCTTGCATTGCCGAAGCTCACCGAAAGCTCCTCAAAGCTGGCAGATGAGGAGGCACAAACAAATCTAGCAAAAACCCCACTCGGACTGCATCGTGAGGCTGAAATAATGCATTCTAACTAAAGGGAAAAAGGGGTTACCTACATTAGACTAGCATAAAGGATTTTCAGCCCTGCTGACAGAGCACTTCACAGATGACAACAAATGTGGAGACGTGAGGAAGAGGCACCAGGACATCCTGAGTATAGTGGGACAGTTTAGGTGTCTTTTTTCTGGGACGCACTCCTCCGTCATCTCAAGAACACACACCTTCTCCCTTTGCACTGAAAGGTCAGATGAACTTGGAGCAGTAATGCCTCAAGCTCATCACCCCGGGCTTATTTCCTACCCAGCTAACATAAAGCTCATCACCTGCAGACAACCTGCTCTGCCACCCTGGCCAGAAACTGCCTCTCGCAGATACACACATGCACCTGCTCTGTGTTTCTCGACAAGGTCTTTTACCAGGTCATAACCACCACCAAACTAAAAGATTGTTATATTTTGAATTTTCTCCACTATTCTACAGCATCAAAAGTCAGCCTCTCTGTGTTGTCCCCAGCCACTCTGTCAGCTTCCTGTGTCCGCATGCGCACAGAAAAGGACAAAGGAACTATCACAGTCAATCTCATTCTGTCCTGCCACGCAAAGCTGGAGCCACGTGGTGTTGCTTTCTCCTACTTTGTCCTAATAACATCAAATATAAATTTTTTTTTTTATTTCTATGTAACTTTCAGATATTGTGCTGCAGATATTTTATTATGTAATATTTTTCTATTTATTGCTACACAACATGACAGGTTCATGTATTTACAGAGCTTGAGCCAAGTGATGTTCCTTTCTCCTATTCAATCCTAGTAACATTTGATAAATGTAAGTATTTGTTCAATGTAACTTTAATAAATTGTGCTTTGGTTATTTTGTTTTTACTTGAACGTTGTTTCTTTACACAAGTATGAATATGGTGTTCAGTTTTGTTGTGTTTACTAAAAGAAAGCTAAAAATTGTTTTTTCATAGTTTGTATGTGGGTACAGTTTGTTATTGTGCCATTCACAGAACTCTCTTCCTGTATGTTTTCATCTAGACCTCACAGCACCCAGATTTTTTACAGCGGTGTACTTCATGCATGGGGGATTTTGCCGATTGAGCCGGGCAAAGAGCTTGCTACCCGACAAATGTGGAGAACGTGGAGACCATTAGCAGGCTTCCAGACAAAATTTTGGAAACGCTGAAAAACTGCGGAAAAGCAAGGCAAGATCCGGGGGAGTGGACAAGCAGAGAGGAGCAAAGGGAGACAAATGATGACCTCCACAATTGTGGCATCAGCTGTGAAAAACGCAACCTGTCTGTGTGTAGGAAACCCACATTAATTTACCATAAATGTCTTGAGGAAAAAACTGGTATTTCAATTCTTTACATGAAAGAATTTTCAACATACAGTTGTGCCGGGTAATACGTTCCAAGATAATACCAAATGCTATATATAACATGATATTCATGTAACATACATAAATACAGTAAAGTTTTAATTGATAAATTACGCACAGTAAGACATCACCAACATTAAATAAAGTAATAATAAAGTGTATAAAGGGCTTTCTGAACACAAACACTCCAGTAACGCGGCAACTAATGCGAACAGCGAGAACACTAGAAGCAGAATGAAGGCACGGGGAACCGTGGGTACAGGGACAAAGGAAGATGAGTGAAGTACTGGGTGCATTCGGGCTGCTGGATTTCACCATGTTGCGGCCCATTCTCGCTTCGTGCACGTTCTAAAACTTATGAACTGCTTATTTCTTAAATTTTTAATTCAATTTTAATTTCTTTAATTTTAGGCACACTATACTGTCAATTTAGTCAGATATATTTAAACAAGTAGGTAATACATATATCTGCATAACTCCTCAGCTGATACAACCGCTGAAGTAGTAGTTGTCTCTGCAAGTATTTACTTATTTTAAGCTCTACATCTTTATGGAATCTGTGGAAACAGAGTTGAACTTTTCAGCAGCGTAGAACACAGCAGTGCTCGACTGATGTCCATGCATCTCTGAAGGCTAAAAACGTTTGTGCTTTTAAGCTCGCAATGTAAATACTCAGTAAGAAAAAGTAATAAAACTCACAAAATAAAGTACTCTCTAATGTAGGTTGCTAACTGGCTGGCTGAGGGTTGTACAGTAGACAAAGGAAGTTTATGAGCCAGCTGAGATTTTATATGAAATATGCAGAATGCTGCCATGCATAGAGCCCACTGTAAGAAAACCACAGAAAAGAAAAAGAAAAAACAAACAAACAATAACCTGGGAGATATTTCAGAAACTGCTGCTCAGATCAGGTAAGGAGATTGGCGCTACATTCCAGGATCGATGCCTACATTCCCTTCCAATATCCTGCAGTTACTTCATGTTCTACATTTCTCCCTTAATTCTCAATCCCACCTTTCTCATTCACCTATCAACAGACCTCCCCATCTCCCAGCTTCAGTTCTTTTCACCCATTGCTCTTTTCCTAACTGACGCACTACTCCACAACTATTCCGCCCTCTACTCCACAAGCATTTCCAGCTGGCAGACATCCGTCCTTCCTCACTTGACTTACATGAAGAGCACAAGCTGGACAACGGGAGCACCCCTCAGCAGCTCGCTGAAGGAGTTGACGAAGAGGTCATAGGCCAGCAGAGCCAGCTGGATCAGCAGTACCAGCGAGTAGTTGTTAGTCTGAAGCATCTCTGGAATGGATGTGAGTTTGGCCTAAAATCTCACAGTCACACGTCACAGCAAAAGTGTCCAGTGTCCCCTTGCTCTGCCTTACTGCTGATGCTACTTCAGGATTAGAAAAAAATGCAGCTCACAGGTTGGAATGCCCAACGTATCTGGCTTGGCCTGAGACTCCAGTCCAGCTGTTGTGCACTTGTCTTATGTAGCAGGCACTCACACACTGGTTTGTTTTAATTCACAGGAACAAGTCCAAGGCCACTTGGCTCCAGCTCACAGTTTTAGGCGACAGTTGAGCCAACATGCTTCACTGGTCCAATCCATTGTGTCCTGACAGAATCAAGGTTGTCCAAAAAAAAAAAAAAAAAACCAGGACTCTTCTTAGACGGTTGTGTGCGTGTCTGTGTCTTGCCGCTCAGGGCGTAGGTAAGTCAGCTCCATCTTTCTTTCTTTGAGACAATTCCATCAGCCTGACACTAGCCACACGAAGGCTGGACAAGCAAACATGCTTCAGGAACATTGAGAGAAATGGATAAGGAGACAGAAACATGCAAGTGGGTGAACCTTAGAGCCTGAGCAATAGTAGTCATAAGAGCTGGTATGGTCATCAGGTATGATGCTGCTTGAGACAGTATGTGGCGTTGAATATAAACCACTGCACGTTATCTTCTTAGAAGCATCATTATTTGAAATCTGCTGAAAAAAATAAAACAAACACAGGTTAATGATGTCATAAAAACAAAACACTAGACTGCATATCGAAACTGTGCCATGAGGTTTTTTTTTTTTTTTAAATCAATTATTTCACAGACCTTAAAAGACTCAATATTTAACAAGTAAATAATGGAACAATCATTTGTAAAGTATATCAACTTTGAACACTTTCACATAACTTACAGTAAAGCAAATACTGACCTTGTGAAATATAAACTGGGTGTCATATTACTAAGGTTTGAGGTAAAAATGTTCAGACACAACCAGTTTATTTGCAACTGTATTTTCTTCACTTGTATACTTTGAACAGTTTGTTGCAGAACAAAAGTCACCTGCATTTTAATGTCTTTTTTTATTTATTATTGGTATATCAGACAGGTACCCAGCACTACGCAGAATAAATTGATACATTGCTCTCATTTGGATTTTATTGTTTTTAGAAATAATAAAGCCATTTGAAACTGGAAGGTATTGAAACCAGCTGCATGCTGTTTCACATTAATAAATGACAAACTGACATTGTAAGCATCTGTTCACATCTGCAGACAAAGTTGGGTAAGGAAGGTTGACCTTATACAACATACTTTATGGTGCTCTGTGGAGTCCCATTTAAAAATGAAAGCGATAGGCCTTGGAGCAACATATCAGTCTGGAGAACAGACCCACAAATGAAGGCTTAAAGATGTAGCATGGCCCTGAATTTTAAGCACATCACCATGCTGTCTGAAATCCCTGCCATACGCTGCCACTCCTCTGCAGTGATGGGGACTGTAAGGGTAAACACAGTACTGTGGCACGTATGACCCCTGCAAAGGGAACAGATTAAAGTTTAATTTCACTGAGTGGCTATATTTCCACACCGTTTTAATCTTCCTTATTCCTTGTAAGCCAACCCAGAAAACACACACACACACACACACACACACACACACACAGTATAAACTGAAAGAAGCACATATTCATGGATCCAGTGTGGAATAATGACACAACAAAAAACAAAGACACATAAACACCTTTCAGAAGTTACAAACCTTGAAAGATATACCAAAATCAAGTTTTTATTACTAAAGCAAATGAGAAAGTCATTTATGGATGTATTTAGGAAACGACCAAGATATAAAGTTTGCCCTTCAGTAAAGGCACAGAATAATGGAAACAGCAGATAGTCTATAGGTAGTCAAAAACAAACATGCTCAAAGCCAAGCTGATCTTCTCCCGATGTCTCCAGTCTTTAGCCACAAGCTTCAGTAGGCAATCCACTAGACAGGCAGCAGAAAACCTTACAAACTGCCTAACCTTCTGCTCCTAGGTTACCCAACAGTCAAAACAAAGTGTGAGTTATTATTTGGGAGCCATCTCTGTGCCACCCAGCCAAAGCTCACCAGAACACATGGGATTACAGTGGGGCTGGCAGATGCTAGGCCTACAGAGCCATTATAATACCCTGGCAAACACTAAGACCCAAGAGACATAACAGATTTGCACACACTAAAACCAAAGGTCTACATGTCTCCAGTGAGACTTGGAGACAATTCTTAAAATAGAACTGAATAACAATGGTGTTACATGTGAGGCTGAGGTAACACTCACATGAAGGGACTATACACCACTAACCAGCTATTCTGTTCTATTAAAATCAAATCAATTCTTTCAAATTTTTAAAAGTTATGAAAAGGATTAAAAAAAGCAGTTGGTTCTACTGTACTTTAATTAGATAAAATAGAACAGAACTTTATTCATCCTTGCAGAAAAATTCACATGCACTACAGCTTAACTAGAAGACATAAAACAGAAGCCATATAACAAAAGGTGAAAAATAAACAAACAAACAACAAATAACAAAGACAAGGCAATTACGGTAAAGTTAGAGAAACAAACATAACAATTCCAAGATTGCAAGGATCCTTCATTCTAAAAGAATTAACAATTCTTTGTGTGGTATTATGTAGACGGATGACTTCACTGAAGTTGAATAACCCAGTAGCTTAAACAGCTCATCGAGTACCTTAGCTTTTTTAGTGGATTCCTCACATCTAAAAATAAAACCACGCTCACAACTAGAAAGTCTATATCTTCTCTGTTGTTTTAAGTCCTGATAGTAGGTTTAGTTAATTTACTTTTAGAGTGCATTCTTCTTAGCAGAAAGAGGTAAGAGTGCTGAGCAACTGTGAACAGAGTAATCTTTTGCTAAGACAGTAATAGAAACAGCAATAATGCACAAAAAAGGACAAGTCAGCCACATGGTAACTGAGGATAGGAAAACAAAAACCTCTGCCATGAGAACTGGGAAAACCTCTGTAGGTGATCACTCTTTGTGGACACTGGTAGTGTTATGTATTAACAGAAAACCTAGGAATAGTATATTTTTTTCAGATAAGTCAAAAATCATATTTTAATATGAATAATTTGTATAACAGGTAAGGTGTACCATATTATGAGTATAATGGTCACAAATGCAACCAAAAATAAAAATTGGCAAATGACAACATGTGGCAACTGACCAAAAGTATGCCTATTAGTTTCCTATTAGTGCAAATTTATAAATTAAGTGTGGGCCTTTTTTGCTTCCTATTTCCTTTACAGTGCCATCTTTAACTGATATTAATATTGCATGAAGCATCATGTTCATGTTTTATTTAATTTAGAGTTCCAGAATTGCACATCCAGCTAGGATGACATAAAATTGACAAGATTATTTCTTTTAATCCTGTTGCTTGCTTTACAATGAACAAACAAAATTTCAGACATCTTTTGTTCTCCATCTGCATGGAGTTTCTCAACAGTACTGGACTTGCAGTCAGTTAGAGCGAACAAACCAGAAGAGGATACGTACGACCATGAATCCCAACAGCCTCTCACGATTATATCCCTGGACCACCTGAACACCACCTCAGAAAAATTATGGCTTCAGGAATTTTCCTGGTTGAGGTATGACAGAGACGGCCAAACAATGTAATGTGACATTTATTCTAAAGGCAGACAAGAAATAGTGAGAAAGACAAACTTTGTCAAAAGTGCCAATCATTTCAAGACATAAAAAAGCATGGCAAAAATTGAAAACATAATAATGTTTGTGACTGTGTGATTGCAAAGTGTGGCCCTGGACAAGGCCCTTTAGCCTGAGTTATGTCTAGCACCTCTGGGAAATGAGGTGAGAAAGAATGGAGAGAACTAAAATTCAATACAGCAAATATAAGTACACAGGAAGTGTGTGAAATCATATAAACTGTTCACAAATCTTGGTGATGAAAAAGAACAGCATGTATTTAAGATGTACAGCAATGGCACTACAAGCACTGAATATATAGCATGAACTGATGATGAGTGTAAAGCACAAACAATAAGTGATGCGCAGCAAATAAATTATATTTCTGCAATCACAGGTGGTGGTACAGATTTATCTGACTGAAATAATGTTATAAAAATGTTTCTGCAGGCATATCAATTGGCTTCAGGTCTATTTTATTTTAGCTCCCAGTACTATTTTTTTTAAATAGCTTGTAAACATACATAAATTTCTGGGAAGTAAAAACAGAAATTGGCTTCCAAATATTTTTACATAGAAGCCACCAGTCATATTTGGTGGCAATTTGATGAAATATTAAATTATTACATTTGTACATGTAAAAATTCATAAGTCAAACACTCCTATCTTGGGGGTTTCCTGTATTTTGTTCGCAAGAAGAAAGGAGCTCAAGTGTTTTAGTAAAAGTGCCTCCTCAGCGCCACGGGCAGGCCTCAATTCAACGTCAGAGTGAAAACTCCCAACCACTTTAGTAAAGGCTGCAATCCAAGTAACTCACTGGAGGGTAAATAAAGGCCCGAAACTGAGTGTGTCCCACTTCTGCTGACTCAGTCACTAAGACGGATGCAGTAAGGGGGGTATGAGGGAGCCCTGCTGTGTGTCTGCAAGTTCTGCGTGTTATTATGATGCCCTCAGACCAAGACAAGAGAACAGATAGAGTGGTCACTACACTTCAACCAGCGGCAGAGCCAGTACGTTGATCTACAAGACTGAGCACCAAAAAACAGCACTAACCTGCACTGCCTGCCATTCCTGGTGAAAGCATGTCCACCAACAGTTTGAGGTCCAGCACACTCAGAACTGTCCATGATGTGTAGGAATCCATATGCAGAAGCAGCAGAGCAGTCCACCTCGCCTGCCTCCACATGGCACACAGCTAAATGGTTACTACCTAGTGCTCCTCATGTCTCATGTAAAGACCTTAATGACAGCAGGGGTATTAATAGGTACACACGGATAGCATGAAAGGGATTATGCCCTGTTTTACTGCCCTGTAGACAAGGTGTAGGAAGAGCTGGACAGGAAAAGCTTCTGTTGGCTAATGCCCAGGTTCTAATAGGAGTCGTAATGATTCACAGAACATTTCATGGTGAAGTGCTTAGACAAGAATCCCTCGATCACCATAACTGTTGTTACAAAATGAAGATTTACTTTTAAGCAGTTAACAATAATGAATAGATGCTAATACACAGGCATCCCTCGATTTACAAACTTTATTCAGAATTTTAGTATAATGGCTCTTGGCTTTGATATCCAATTTTCAATTTTTGTAAAAATCTGTATAACAAAAATTAATCCAAAGTGAGAAGTGCAGAAGTGCAGGCACTGTAGCTCATGATACTGCATCATTACATGTTTCCTATATCACATTCATCTGTTTGTGCAATATCTCCATGTTAATCTCATAGATGAGACATAATCCAGCAAAACAGCCACAAAAAAGGGAAGAAAATCTTGTGAAAAATTGAGAAGAAATAAGGTTAGAAAAGGCTAGAACTAAGTACTCTCTTAAATAAGGCTAGAAAAGTGTACAAGGTAGAAGAATGACTGCCAAGCCTCCATCCTCCTCCCATCACAAATCGCAGTCAACTGTCCTTCTCATCACAGTAAATTGTTTATGTTGTTGATTTTAAATTGTTGTCTTTTTTTTTTTTTTTTTTTTTTACATTATTTCATTTTGTTGCTGTCTACTGGGTATAAAGAACACAGTTTGTTTCGGAAAGGTGTTGCCTAAAAAATTCCCATTGATGACTGGAACACATGCTGTACTGTGGGATAAGAGGAGACCCAGATACAGCAGCCAGGGGTCCAGGATAATGGGAATCTAAACTGTAGGCAGGGTCTCAAACCCTGAAACAATTCTGGAACGTGGAAATCTCTGGTCCTTGCTAAACAAAAGGGTCTGTGGCCTGCATGTACGATACCCTGTAGTGTGCAGTGTGTGTGTGTGGTACTCTAAGATGTTTTACTGTGTTTTAATGATATTTAGAAAATTGGTCAGGGTTTCTTTGATGGACTGGGTGTACATTATTTCCCCCCTGCATACTCTTTTGTTATATGAAATTTCCATTTACACACCGTAGACAAGAACAGGCCAATTTATTAATGTTAAAAACACACCACACATCAAATGACATCCATGCCGCTTCCTTGTCTCACAAAACCCGCCTTCCAGAAAATATTTCGCTCTTCTTCGCTCAGTACGAAAGCGATCACATCAGCACGAATAAACGGGGATAAACAGCCATCCTGGAACCAAATGAAATCTCACTGCTAAAATAAAGTGTCTTGCTTTTCAATAGCAGAGATTTGCTCAAAGTAAGTAACAGCACGATTTGCTGTTACAGAACGTTACACACCACTGTACACATTTACTATAAATATCATATCGAAGTCATAGCTTTTCTACTAGAGGATACAGTGTATTATTCGGTTATCTTCAAGTAGCCCAGGCTAGTTATGTCCTGGCAAGTTAGTCTACTAGCAGGTATAGCGCGTTAAAGTCACAGAAAAAAAGTACACAGAGCTAAAACTTTTCTCCATTTGATTCAAATATAAAAATGTACCTTAGATAAGCCTTTGACTGAACAATTCGGCCGCTTTTTACGTTCCTCCTTCCCAGCATCGTTCCACAACTGCTAGCTAGCAGACGCTCTTCCCTTATCCGCCGGAGCCGTCTCCCGTGGAAACGCGGATTTAACGCTACCACAGCCCTTGTAATAAAGGCGCACACACTTCACAGAGGCTGTTGCTTCTTCTATTATCGCTGCTGTGCCTACGCAAGTGTAAGAACACAGAACGAAACAAATGTTCATTCTTTACACAAAGTGACGTGTGACATTATTATCGTATGTTCTAATAATAATAATTTGAAATACGCAATTAGTAAGGTGCAAGGTTGTGATATGGCATCAAATTATCTATATATACCTTAAATAGTAGCATAAAAGTGTGTCTTTTTATCCGTTCGTGCTGCATATAAAGGTTTGTAATCTGAGAAAAGAAGTATGCCAATTTTACAATAAGGACACGTTTGAGTGGTGCATTTTGCGGACTGTATACACGGATTTTTACGGTTAAACCTTGAGCGAAGGAGAAAATCCCCGATTCTGATTCAGGATCAGTTTATCTTCTGCTTTACCGCGTCTCAGCCAGAAAATTCAGCCCAGCACCATGTAAGGAAGGCCAAGTTCTAATGTCAACACTTTTGCGTGAAGCTGAAAAAACAACCTTTGTACTTTATTATTCACTGCGGCCAAAAGCATTGCCACCTAGCGGAAAAGATAATGAAAACTACAACAGTTGTAGGTTCTCCTTTAGCGGCAAAACTGCCAGTGTGCGAGCAGGCAACTTTGACATGGTATTATTTTATTATTGCCAAGGGCTTCAAACGCAAACGTAATAAATGAAGCTTATAATTAGTTTTCTTGCTAGGCTTTGCCCTCGTTTGAACGAACAAAGTTTCTACGGTCGCCGCGTGATAATTTCCCAGCGCACGAAGGCAGTTTGGGACCCAAACGCCAGGGGGAGCTTCTGAGCAGTGGCGGAAAGGCGCGCTCCTTACAAACGCGCGGGTGAGACGAAGGTGAGTCCACTTGGCTGACGGGCACAAAATTCCCAGTTACCTTCCTGGAGGAAGCTATGCTTCGCGAAGCAAAATAACTGATTTAATTTTTTTTTTTTTTTTTAAAAAGCTGTTTGTGCCAAAGGAGAAAATAACTCGGAGCTGTGCGTGTTCATTCAGGTGAGAGCAGTGTCCCAAGTGTTGTTTGCGCAGGTGAAACTGACCAGGAACTGCTGTGTTGACCATTAGTTGTAAAGCAGACGGAATGCCTTTACTTCTCTTTGTATAACAATAGAAATGCCAGCAAAATATGCAGATGCTCTTAGTTTGAAAAGGTATAAATACAGGAGAAAATAAGCGAGTTAAAATTGACTTTGGACACGGGGACCGACTTGGACAAATATCAGAATGTTTACAGTGCGCTCCGAACTGCTTATTTGCACGGAGATGCGCGACGAGCAGGAGGGATGAAACCACACAGCCGTTCACATTTAATGTAAAGCCAAGTTTTTTCTCTTTAAGGAACTCCAAACAGATTATGAATTTTTTTCCAAGCACCTAAAGACAACCTTTATTGCCATTTTTTTGTGATACTTAATTTAGACATCAATAACTTTTTTTTGCCGTTTTAACGACTATGTTAGTTTTCACTTAAAACCTAAATTTGTTATAAATTTAACATGGTGATTTGTATTTGACTTACTGGGAAAAGGAATTTGTTCAACCATTCAAAAGACCTTTATAATCGTTCACCACCGATTTTGCCATTAGACCAAAACCCAAACTCCCTTCCAATAAGGGCAATGCAGTGAGTTGTTTCTCCATTTAATCCTCACAGAAGTCTTTTGCTGTCTGAGGATGTAATAGAAGTGTAGATATTTAAACAAATCTGTATTGGGTTGGTCAAAGTTAATAATACGATGTTCAAGGGTAACCGTTGTTTAGTCTGAAAATGACTGTGATTTTTCCAACAAACCTTTAGACAACCATTTCCAAAGTTCATTTTGACTAATATATGTGGGAAGATCTAGGCTGAGAGCAACACTGCTCTGCTTTGTAGTGAGTTTGTGTCAGTCAGTCTTGCACAGTCAGTGTGTCTCATGTCAAACTTTTGCTGTTTAATGGCAAGTACTTAATACTGGCAGGAACAGACCAAGTATCCTCTGGAGCACACACTTCTGGCCTTTTCTCTAGAAGTGGCTCCTACAAAGATTTTCTGTCCATTCTTTGCTGTGTTTTACTTCTCTAAGCTTTTTAACAAAAGTAAATGGTAAACGTAATGTAAATCTGTAATTCGTTATGATGTCTGAATTTGGTCTGGAAATTGTTTTGCAGGCTGGAGTCTTAAATGCTGCAAAAAACAATCATTTTTTTTATAAAAAAAAATCTAAATGGTGGGAAAAAAGAAACAAAAAAACCCCCAAAACATTAGTGTAGATATAATGCCACTTAAGTTGTATGATTGGTACACTTTCTGAACAAAGAAGCACACCTCTTTTCACAGAAAATTCAGTTTCTCTTTTTCTTGACCGTATTAGAAGCTGCATTGAACAGTCTTTTGCTGTTGGCATTAATTTTGTTTGCAAGTGTTACAAATGGATATTTTTGTCACTGAAAAATTATCTACAGCAGAGACCTTTTTACTGCACTGTAGCATTGCCTAAATATTTTGCTGTTCTGGAACACAGTGATTATATCATCAGATATTGGTTTGAATTACCAGTTATTTTTTAGCATTGACCCAGTGCCAGTAAGCTTAATTGGAAGATCCCAATACGATTTGAATATCACTGTGTATTCATACAAAATGTTATACTTTTTTAATAATTTATTTATAAAAGTGATCCAACACTGAATGTCTTTTGCACATGCCTATTATACACCTTGCTATTGGACTAATTTTTGTTGTACGGCCACTCCTTGGGAGAGTACAAGTACCAATAGAAATGTTGAAATTTCTCCACCTATACACTTTCTGTCTGACAGTGGACTGGTGAAGCCCAGAGTATTTAGAACTGGTTTTGTGATCTTTTCCAGCCAGATGAACATCAGCAACTCTTTTTCTGAGGTCCTCAAAAATTTGCTTTGGGGGGGTGAGGCAAGGCATGGCATTCCTTTCCCAAACCTGTGTGGTGAAGGCCATCCTTGGGGCATAAAGGCTCAACTTTATGTTGTGTAAATAATGGAGGGCCACCCAAACTCACACCTGTTTCTCATCCCATTGACTGACACCCTGACTAGTTATCCCCTTAACTGAGCTGATAATCCTACAAGTTCACATACTTTTTCTGAGACATTTAATGTTGGACTATTTTATCAATAAATGAATGAAAAAGTGTTAACATTTTGTGTTATTTGTTTTATTGGTTCCACTTCATTTATTTTTGTGACTTAGATGCAGACCTGATCACATTTTAGGTCAAATTCATGGAATTCTGGTACTTCTAATGGGTTTGCTAAATTTCTAGCACCACTGTAGTTAGAATACACTCAGTTCTGAGGATAGAGTGATGTTTAGTGATGGGCTGGGTTACAACGATTATCATGCAGCAGAACAGGTGTTTGTGTAATAATGTGACTCTTTTTAAAGTGTGCAAAGTCCTGGCATTCTGTTTGTACAACCATTGCTGTTGATCCTGCTGCTCTGTCCTCCAGCATCATGGCTCTGCTCTCTCCCTCAAGATCACTACTGGTGCTGATCTGAATGCAAATGTCTTCAAATTCCTTATTTGCATGTACCTTTCTCACTTTCTCTCATCTTCACTGTTGGTCCTGTCCTCTCTTCTTTCTAAATTAAAATGAGATTTTATTGATATAAACAGACTTCATTGTTTATATATGAACATGGCTTATATTAGATACACATACATTAGCATGTTTAAAATGTTAAGTGTAAGGATGTATTAGCAGCTCAGCTATTGTATAAATCGGTTCCAAAAATGGTTTGAGCTTGTGTTCCACTAAAAGCATTATATGTGTTCCAGAACAGCAAAATATATATAAAAACAGTATTCACAGGGGTCCATTGGGCTGTGATAAACTGTCTGCTGTCGAGTGCTGTGCTGTATGTTAAAATGAGTAGTTTTTGAAATAAGGTTTGGAGCTTAAATACAATTTAGTGCAGTAAGATAGAAATTTAAATTTTCTCTCCTTCATCCCTTGCACAAACAGGCATATTTCTTTGCCCACTGAAATAGGAGCACACCAGTTATTTAACTTGTACTTTGCCTGGAGCACGTTTTGCTTTGTTTTTCTGAAGGTGAATAAAAACTGATAATCTGTTTTTGGCTGAAAAATTATTGGCAGCTCCATTCTTGCTATTGGTACCTGGCAACTGGAAGCCTACAGATTAAAAAAAATCTCTATGAAGTGGCTGTTCAACTGAGAGACACTCGGTCAGAAACCCTTGGAGCAGTGGGGCTGTTAGTGCTACTGAGATGTTGTTTTTTAAGCGTTCAGGTTCACAAAGAGAGGCCTACTTTTGTATTTTAACCTAAAATTTGTTTAATCATTTTCATAATTTTTGGCTGTTAGTTGTATACCTTGTTAGTTAAAGCTTAGAGAGCTTTAGAGTTATAGAGTTAAAGCTTGCATTTTTAATGTATAAATCACTGTTTTGGTAAGT
Source organism: Heterotis niloticus (assembly GCA_018136845.1). Taxonomy (NCBI): domain Eukaryota; kingdom Metazoa; phylum Chordata; class Actinopteri; order Osteoglossiformes; family Osteoglossidae; genus Heterotis; species Heterotis niloticus. The sequence continues at coordinate 13,803,116 of CM030901.1, read as the reverse complement.
TTTTATTTTTTTCTGTTTCTCAGAATATGTTGGTATGAGTATGACTGGAATACCAAAGACTGGAGTAATTTCATTCCTTATTCAGTGTAGAACAGAGTCATTTGGATCAGTATGTGAATTAATTTGAAAACTCTGCTTCTGAATTTCTACAGTTTTGAAGCTCACATGGCCAATGGTTTTGTCCAAGTACAGGGCTGTTATTGTTAATACTGTTTATACAGTTAGGATAATAAAATCACAAGAACAGGTATATCACCTTTCTGTAGAGCTCTGTCATTGTGTGTTAATCACTCCCATCACCTGACTACAACATCCTGCTTCACTCTGTCATCCTGGACAAAGTCAGAGATACCACAGAGAAAACACACTGAGTTGCCTGAGTTGCCTGCTATTCCTCTAAGGAAGAAGCTGGTTCAGTGACCACCAGAGAAACACCTCAGATGTTTACTACTCCCAGGTGGATCATGTTGTTGACATACCTCACTAAACAAAGAGAGGGAGTGTGTACAAAAGCAAAAAAGGTGCTGCAGCACAAAATATTTATTGCCTTTATACTGTTTCAGTCACAGTTGGAGATTCAGAGCAAGAGGTATGGCCCATATGAAGAAGTGGGAGCGAATGTTGATATTTAAGGTGTATTTTCTTGGTCTCTGTAGGGTGGCCATAAAATGCTGTTGACTTTTGTGGTTCACTTCTTAAAACGTGTCACTGCTAGTGTGCCCATGCCACAATGCTTGCTGAAGCTGACTAAATGGCTGTGATTCAACATCCATGGGATATCATAGCTGGGTGTGAAGGAACTTTGCGAGGGAAAGGTCATCATTTAGCGGTGTTCTGTAAAACCTGGTCAGCATAAACCCTGTATTTTCCTTGGGGAGACTACACACCTGAGGGTTTGTAGCAATGCTGCTGTGCACTGTCTGCATGTATTTCAGCCAAGTGGAACCGTTTCCTTTTAAGTTTTAGTTTTTTGTCTAATGATTAATTTAACTGATCTGCAGACGTAGTGGTTTACTCCTTCCTGCTCCTTGAACTGTTTAGGAAGAAGTGCACCAGGCATGGTGAAAGACCACTTGGTTTGACCTCTGATCTGGCTGTTATAAGAGCATGTTGACTAACCTGGATGGTGAAGTCATGTGCTGGTGGAATGCGGCCATGTTCAGTGATAACAGACCTTGTTTAAATTGCTCTTCAGGGCTTTTACAACCTGCCTGTCTTGGTCTCATGCAGTTTTGCACTACTGGAGACCTGGACACTGGTGCAATATATGGTTTCCTGGGTGGGTTCAAACTAAAACAAACAGCTTTACAGGACTAGCCATTTGCTTATGTAGCCTGTTTTTCTTTGCGTGTGTTTTGCTTGATGTAATTTGTTTATATTGTGTGTATTGACATAGCCAGTTAATTTTCTGAGCTTGTTTTTTGGTTTATTTTGCTGGACTGATAGACTGACCATGGTTGCATAGCCATTTTTACGCTGAGCTTTAATGAACTGAAACCAGCTTTAGTTCTTCATTCACTGTTGTGACCTCCCCTATATTGTGTGTATGAACCATGCGATCCTGGTCCCACGGCGCTTATCGTTTCACTTGGAAGACCGACTGAATCATTTATTAATCTCATGGGCAGGCCTGCGAAACATTCCCTGCTGCACACCTGGTTGATGTTGTATTTGGTCGTCCAAAGCAACCATTCAGTGAATGAGATGACCCCATCATAAGCTCACATTCTGCCCCCATCCTAATTCATCACCCTCCTTGCTCTTTTCTTTATTTAGCTCTACTATATAAATTCTTATTTCACCTACCTTTGAGTTGGCAGATGAAATGCTCTAACATGAGTAGAGGTAGACCTGCTGTTCAGGTTCAGTGAGGTGAACTCATGAACATGACAAAGGTAAATTCACAGATACAATGGTAAACTTATGCAAGCAATCTCCATACAAGGAACTTGCTGTAATGCTAAAGTAAACACTTGCAGGTAAAGTGACAACAGCTGTAAAGTTCTCTGCCCCCCAGGTTATCATGGGGATTTCCACAAAATGCGGAGTAATTCATGTCCTCACAGCAGCTTTAATGTAGTTTAACAAGTTTGTTTGTTCTCCTTATGTTCATGTCTGTTTCCACATTATAGTTATGCCTTTTCCCAAATATCATGGTGCTCATATACTTTAATCACTCCGTAACTGAAAGTAATTCATCCCTGAAAATGTGTTGCATGTTGAAATTTTGTATACAAAATCCCAATTTCCCATAATTTTAAATGGGGAAGGAAAAAAAGATGTCTGCCTAGCCCCTGTATACCTATTAACCTATGATTTCAGCATGATAAAGGCTTTTAAACACCAGTTACCTAATTAGAAAACATTTATTTGCATGTTTACAACACAATGGTACAGTATAGGACATTTAGCCTTACATAGGGCATATAAGAGGGCATACAATGTGGGAAATAATTAGCGCATACAAGGGAAATTAATAAAATAATGCGGTTTTGAGCATAACTTGAAATGAGATGTTGAATGAAGGGAAGATGTGTGGCAAGGTAACTTTCTGCATATTTGTTTGACACAACAACCAGCATTTAAATGGATAGATTTATTTTAAAAAATGAAATATAGAGTAAATGCATGACACAGTGGAAACGAGTCCAGACAGCAAAATTAGCATAAACAGCTGATAAGACACCAGCGCAGGAGTTTCGTTTTGATAAATTCATAAATGCATATAATACAGTATCTATTGTAATAAACTATTTTTATTAGTGCTCTGTACAGTATTTGTGGATTTAACATTTTAATTAAATTTGTTTTATTATGCAGAAGTTTCTGCTCAGATAATCATATTTAGGTATTCATTTTCAAGAGCAGTTGTAGCAAAAATTTAGATACAGAAAGTTTGGATACCGAGGGATGTGTTGGTGTATATTTTTGAGAGTTTAGTTTGACTGTACTGTGTGATGATGTGTATGTATTGTGTGTATGCCTTTGTGGACAGGCATCTCTTGGACCCTGTACCTTCCTGTCCATCACGTCATTCCTGTGATGATCTGTCACTGTAGTACTATACCGATAAATGGTTACCAAAAACAGATGAATGGTGTTAGGTTGCTCTCTCTGTCTTCAGTTTAAATCCCAGCAAGTGGCAGTTTATGTTCCTTTGGATGTACGTGACAGAAATACGTAGCTGTATGTCTGACTGTTGGTCTCTTCTGAGCAGTGATGTCCAGCTGGCTGCTGGAGGGGGAGGTACTGGAAGGGGAGGGCAGGGGTGAGATGTCACCCTGCAGTCCCAGGAGGAGAGGAACCATGAGCCCAAGATTCAATCAAGGTCGGTGGAGGACTGCACCTCAAAGCCCTATGGAGACAGCCAGTCAGCCATACGCATTGCAGCAGGACGTACTGGGGAAGGCAACAGAACTCTTTCTCCTCTGCGATAAGGAGGCCAAGGGGTTTATCACCAAGAGGGACATGCAGGTGAGAAACTCCCACAGTTTGTTTGTGTTCTACTGGGTTTTGTATGAGATTACCGTAATCTCTATCATGAAGTATCTGACGGTTCACTTGGAGTTCTCACCAGGCACTTTGATGCCTGAAATAAATGAGTTGTCACACAGACGTTTTAGCCCTCTGATGCCAATATTTTTTTCCCTTTATTATTTTATGACCATCCATTATTTTGTTAATGGCAGCTGACAGTGTGTGCACTGTTCATTTTAAGTTATTGTCCCTCTGCAAGTTGTCTAGCAACTCCTGGCTCTAATTCAAGGCTTGCAAGCTCTCTCATTTGATAATGTAATTCTTAAACAGGAGAAAATTAAGATTCAAGTTTTGACAGTTTTGTGTTAATAGGATACTAATGTCTGTGATGTTGCCTTTGAGGTCCTCCGTGTCCTTGAAGAATTCTCAGATGTGCTTCCTCTGGGGCTGGTTTCTCAGAGGCTCATGTGGCTTGGCAGACAACCTGGAGCTGTCCAAAGAGAGCTCTGTTTCTTCTAGGGGGTTGTTAGTGTTGGTGCACTGGTCACTGTAATTTCCCAAAAGAAGAGTGAACTGTTGCCCTGATTCGAGAGATATATATGTGTAAATCACACTTTTTCAACATATTTAATAACTTTAAACTATATTAAAATGAAAGGAAAATTAAAATGAAACAAAGTGAAAGTAAAATCTTTTTGTAGATCAACGTCCTAACCATAGTGCCCAATGATTCCACAACAAACTACAGGCGGTCATGACCCTGACAAGGATGAGTGAGGAAAATGCATTCCCTGAAAACTCCTGTTCAGTAATGATTGGTGATCAGTTCGTCCCAAAAAATCCTGTACAGCAGTCATCATCAGGGCTCTCCAGGAAACGAGGGAGGGACCCAAGTGCGGAGACAGGCGAGGAGCTAGGGTTTCGTAGGGTAACAAGGTTTATTTAGTAAGCACAAAGGATCGCGGGGATCACATCACAGTCGCAAACGTGGTGCTTCTCTCAAGACCCCGTGCTGGTGTCATCCGGCCCTGTGCCTTTTATCTTCGTGTTAACAAGCTGACTCGGTGCATCTGTGACATGCAGGCGGACTCTACCTGGCTGGTTCCTGACAGTCATCTTCTTACTTGATCACCAACTTTCAGAAATAGTGGCTATGATCCATAGTATGCAGAACTTTGTTTGTAGGCCCCTTAGGTTATTTTTATAGACTGTTGAAAAAAGATTGCAAGAGAGAAACTTTATTAGGAAATGGTAAGAAATGAAGGGTTTATATTTTTGAAATGTAATTTTGAAATATCAGTTGCATTAAATTTCTTACATTTTTTAAAATCTTTTTTTGCTTTTTAAATTTGTTTGCTCCCTTTGCAGACATTAAAAATTAAAGCTGTACAATATGAGGATTTAGTGGTGATGCTGTTATCCGAACATTTATTTGTGTCTTTTGGCTGCTACAGATATAAGCATTTATAAAATGCAGAGAAAAATGGGCCTAGGGTTTCCTGGATGAGAATTAAAGACTAATACAACATTTTTTGTGTAACATTTCAATTTTGCAGACCATGTGGACTACCTTGAACCTTGACTTGGACAAGCAATTAATGAATGTGAATGAGTAAAGAGAATACACAAAATGAAAAATGTTTAATTCTAATTTTTTCACATGCGGAGCCAGCATATATGTTGATGGTGTGTGTGTGTGTGTGTGTGTGTGTGTGTGTGTGTGTGTGTCTTCTTTACATATGCGCTTGCTTTCCTGTCGACCTACTGTGTGATTTCATGCTTCGGTGCACAGCACTGGTTTTGCATCTGCCAGCATGCTTTGTAGATACAGGTTCATTGTGTATCAGTGTGTACAGCGTGTGTCTTTTTGCTGGCTTGCTGTATGACTACCTGTTTCTGACCACCAGCGCCTGCAGGGTGAGCTGCCCCTAACTCCAGACCAGTTGGAATCTGTGTTTGAGAGTCTGGACCAGGAGAGGAACGGCTTCCTGACGCCTGTGGAATTCAGGAAGGGCCTGGGTTAGTAGCCCTGTTTCTCATCTTGTGAAATATTTGAGCTCTTAAGATGTTTCTCATTTTTAATCACAGTAATCATGACCTTGATCATAGCATGGGAGCCACCAGCCAACACTCACCATGGAATGCTGTTCTGATTCACTTCAGCTGTGGGAAATAATGTATATCTCTGTCACCTAATATCTGAATGGACCAAATACTGAAAACTTGTTAATAAAACTACTTATTATTTTATTTCTTATGTGGAGAAATTCAAATTATTTTCAAGCCCATTCCCAAGTTTTACATTTTTATGCATTTCTGTTTGCTGTTTATGAAGCCGTATCTTAGCTTCTTTTACAGAAGCTAATCAACCCAGCGGTGCCCCGCTGGGTAGTGCTGGTGCCTTGGATGGTGGTGTTTGGATGAAGGCATAAGAAAAGACACTTCTGAACCCACCCCTTCCATGAAAACAGTGGGATGGTCAACAAGAGTTTACTGTCACTACAAATACTTTAGCCAGCGAATAAAATTGTGACGTTTGTGTTAAGCTTATCTTCATTGACTTTGGAGTTATAAACAAAACAAGTTTCAGCCAGGGTTCCAGTCTCTATCATGTTTAACTTCAGGTGCTGGTGTATGTTCATTTGTGAAAGGTATAGAGTTGGGAGTGGGCAGTTTTGGGATTTTGGGTTTGTCATGTAGATGGATCTCAGTGAAGGGCAGCATTATTCAAAATTAAGGACATATCAGCAAATAACAAATGGTTTGTTGCCACTTAAAGAACAAGGAAAACGGAATGTACAGTAGTAATAAGAAATAAAACTGAAGAGGTTAGGTGTTGAAATGAACTGTAGAAAAACCCTGAAAACAGTAACCCACAGATGCTGATAAAGGAGAAATCCTTCTGTTCTCTCCTGTGTCTCTCCTAATCAGTGGAACTGGCCAGTTCTGACAAATTCTTCATTACTTACCTGTACAAACTGCACCTACCGTCCTTCACTTACTTAAAACTGTGTTATACTGTCTGCTTCTCAGACAGAAAACCATAATGTTAAAGTGTATTTATTTCTTTCATTTTTATTACTGTTTCTAGGTTATACCCAGACTCTACAAACATGACTATAAATGACTATCATGCCTCACATTCTGATGCCCCTAGGTGAGGTTCTCTGTGTGTTTGAGTGGTCCAGGGACCAGATATCTGAGGTGTGCTCTCTGTCCCTGGTCTAGGGGAGTTAGCATGGGTACCCGAGGAAGAGTCAGAACACGAAGTGAGACAAGACGGAGTAAACAAGGTGGACCCGGATGAGAAGTTCATGCAGATCCTGGCGGAGCTAGGAGCTGACACACTACTGAAAAAGTGAGTCTCTATTCTGTACCTCTTAGTGAAACTGCTCCTGACTGCAGCAATGAGACACAAGATTTTTTTTGCAGATTTGTTTTTGCCAAAGACACAAGATGCGTTCAATCATTTTACAGCACGAAGATCCACCTCGCATGGCTTGCCTATTTGAATACCATTCAAATTGAACGCATCTTGTGTAATCTCCAAACATTAGATTCATTGCATGTAAGTGTCAGCAGATGAACACGGCGAAGGTCTAAAGGAACCGATCATTACCAACTCATATTGAATATGACTTGAAGAACGACTGATTTTCTAAAACGAACTGAAGTCGGTGATGCACAAGCGGACCGTTGGCGTGTCTTTGTGTTCTTCTCAAATACATAAGAGTTGGAGTGAGGATGAGAAGGAGGTAGAAACTGGGCTAAGTCAGAATTTTTTAATTTTTTAATTTTTTTTAATTTTGCAGTTTCATGTTTAATGGGACAAGGGTTCATTCACTCTCATGAAACAGTTGTATAGATTATAAGAAGGACCTTGGGGCTTGTTGTGATTGCCTTTGTGTGTCCTGTACAATCTCTGTGCTGTGTTGCAGCCGATGGGAGATTCATACCCTATGGTACGGCTTGCGACATGACCATCCCGAGCTGCTCTGTTTTCTGGAGGAGCTCCTGGCCCATGTTGCTTCCCAAATAAGGGATGCACTGAAGGAGAAAGAGAGCCTGCAGCAGCTCCTGCACAGGTGCACTGTCTGCTTTGTCTGTCATTCAAACCATGTCTGGCTATTTTTCTAACATCTGGCACAGCTTGGGGTGCTGCATTTAGTGCTGTGGCCTCAGTGGGCTGTTCTGCTGTAGCTTCAAATCCAGCTCAGTCTGTGTGGACTTTGTATGTTCTCCCACTATCTACACTATCTATGGGGTTTGCTCTAGGTGTCTCAGCTTCCTTTTACAGTTCAAAGGCATGTATTTCATGTTAATTGCTCACTCTAAATTGCCCATAGTGTTTGGATGCATGCGTGTTTCATGTTGATATGCTGATATGGACTGTTCCTCCTTCTAGATAGTATTCTAGCCTAAGAGCAGGTCATTCTAGGATAGGCCTGCACTGCCACAACCCTGACCCAGACAAGTAAGGATTAAGGATAATGGGTGGGCGCACCTGGTGCAGCTGGGTGTGTGGTGCTTAGAGCCTTTACTTTACACCAGAAGGACCTTGGTTTAAATTCATGCTCTTGTTACAGTACCTTTGAGTGAAGTGCTGCCATAGCCTGAGACAGCACCAGTCTTAGGGAGGTGCAGGCAGTGCTGAGCTCAGGGTGCCAAACCAAGGTTTATGAAGAGTTGGAGAAGAATATGCAGGATAAATTATCTAATGTGGGATACTTGTAACACTGCCAGTAACTATCGCCAGTGCTGAAGAAAGTTTCTCTACGTTGAAGTTGTTAAATCACATCTGTGATCCACAGTGACGGACAAATGTTTGCCTTCTCTAATTGTGCTGTCAACTGAGAATGATATTGCACATAAAATGCATTTTGTGTGAAGCATTTGGGATTTGCTTAAAGGCGAAGAAATTGAAGCTACCTTAACTACCAGTGTTATGTAACATAAAAATTACAAATGCTATTACAAAAATTACTTTTTACATATGTACTTAAAAATATTACCTTCCTAGCACTGACTTGTGCCAATACAATTTCCAACTTTTTAGAATTATTTATGAAGTCATTTGTGAAATAAATGGCCCTGAATTACTCCAGTAAAAAGTATGCAGCTTTAGCAGATGAAGACAGCAAAAAGTAACCCATAGGCATATACATACTGTACATTATGAGTTTGATTTGGAGAAAAGTGCTACATTAATAGATAGTAGTTGGTCTTAATAATAATGAAATTGTACCACAATAACTTTCTCATTCTGCAAATTGTCTGGAGTCCTCCCTGTTGTTTTGCTGCTAGCTTGAACTCCACCCTCTGTGTTCCTCAGGCGTGAGATGGACCATGACCAGGTGGTACGCTCCATATACGAAGAGATGGAGACTCAGGTCAGGGAGGAGAGAGAGGCGCGACTTGCTGAGGTACATCTTCATATGTCAGCACATGTTGTGTTGTCCTGTTAAAAATTATTTTATGCACAAGAATTGAAAGTGGTAGCTGTAGTGGTGACTATGCGGATGATAATGACAATGACAATAATAACTTTAGAACAATACCAGAGAGAGTGACCGGTGCCAACAGCTTCAAGAGGAGTTGAGGATGCACGAACTGGAACTGGACACTGCAGTGGCTCAGCAGAAAGAGGTACAAAACAGCGAGAGACATTCAGATTAGATGGTTGGACATGCTGGTTTTTCGAGGTCCTCTCAAACATTTACACTTTATCCATTTTTATTTTTGGATACTTACTGTACCTCTTATGATTACGTAGATCAAGCAGCTATTTGCACAGGAATTTAATTTGCAGCCGACTGCATGCAACTGTACCTTTACATTAAGTTCAACTTGACCTGTTGGAACGTACGTCAGTTTTGCTTAGGATTGCAGTGAGTAGTGTAGCACGAGCTGTCACCTTCCAGTCAACCCCATGGGTTTGAAGCCCTGTTTTTGCTGTAATGCCCTTGAGTGGGTAATAATTACCCAGCTCTATATAAAATGGGTACATTTCATTGTGAGTAACATGGGCACATAAACCGCACATTGTAAACCTTCTTGGACAAAAGTGTAGTTATAGTTAATATATAATGAATAAATATAATTGTTTAATTTTATTCCAGTGGTAACTTTTTACCAGTTATTTCATATAATCTAGTTAATTGCAGACATCTGTCTACTCCCCATCACAATGTTGCTAATAAACTATAATGTCGAGCTGTTTAGAAAGGGGTGCTGATGTTCTGAATAGTTTGGGTGACGATATATAAATGCATCATCATTTATACTCAGAATAGTCCTGTTGTACATCTCCGCAGCTGGAGGGCATGGTCAACATGCTGAGCTCTGAACAGGTGGAAACACAGGGGCAGAATCAGAAGCTGCAGCAGCTCAATATGCAGCTGCAGGAGCATCTGGAGGCCTGCAGAGCAGAGCTGGGCACTGCACTGGCAGAGCTGCAAAATCTGCAGGCCAGTTCAGCCTGTGAGCAGCAGAACCGTGAGAGGTAAGCAAGGCAGGGAAACAGGTGTGTGTCATACACCAACCTTCTGGTCCAGATTAAATTTGTGTAAAGTTTCAGTAGATACAGGAGTAGAACAGTGTGAACCTGCATCAACCTGTCTACCTGTTTAGGGATGTGCTCAAAGTCTCCAAAAACATGCAGAAAGAGAAGGAAAGCCTGATGAAGCAGCTGGAGCTCCTTCGGTATGTATATACTGCACAGGTGGAAGCTGCTCTGTGTTGCTGTCTGTCCAGGTAATGTAGTACCTGTATGGGATGCGGTTCACACAGGTAAATTTTCTTTCTATGTCATGTAAATGTCATTGTGTCAAAGAACATTTGGGGGGGGGGGATGCGAAGCCCAGCACAGAAGCAGATTTAAACCATGAGATATGAAACCGCAAGTCAGAAGCTGCAGCCATTTTTTGTAGGCAGGGATTAATAGATGATGCTGAAACAGAAGAAATTTCAGTTAAAAGCAAACCATGTGTCACTTACTGGATTACTTGCAGCAGCAGATTCCTTCTTGAACAAATTTGATCTGTTGCCGTAGACTGAGATGACTGAGCTGTTTGTTAATAAATGCAGGTAATGCATTGCAGATCAGTAACCTCAGGGTTGCCTTTTCAAGTCCCAGGGATCTCTATGGTAGTTTGCTTTTGGGAAGATAAGCAACCTGAGTTGTTGCATTAAATTGTTAGGCCAAATAAATGGGTGTAACCGTTGCTTTGGATGAGCAAAATAATAAGGATATTAATTGGACAGATGGTGCTTTGACAGTCATGTGCCTGCATCTAAAGCTCTTTACCTGTTTTAAAATACATTTTTGTTCATTGAGTTATGAACTGTTTTGGAGAAAAGGATTTACTAAATTCTTCTTGTTGTATATACCCACTGTTCCTTTCAACATCCTCAATACACACACTTTTTAGTAACATGTTGCATTATTCCAAATGGTATTTCTCTTCTTCACAGTGAGATGAACAAGAGATTACGGGATGAAAAGGATGTCCATCAGTCTCGGAAGAGAGTCGCCTACCCGCCCCCAGTCCTCAGTGCGCCCCAGCTCCCACAGCGCAGCTGGGAAAATCCTCATTCCCTCTGGTTACACCCTTTTCCTCCTTACTGGGTACAGCCACCTTTTGACTAGTTTACAGTGTCTCTACCATCTGGGCTGTAAGGCTACACACTCATCCCAACAAATCTGTAAAGGAATGGCATGGAATAACTGTTTCCCTGTTTTCTTCCTGCCAGTTCTGACAGCAGTCTGTTAAATCAGATTAGTGAAGAGTAAATGGTGTAAAAATAGGAATGTAAGGTAACAGTAATGGATGAAAATGAAGACCTTTTTTAGTGTTTTTGCCTTTTCCCAAGAAGGCATTTAAATTAGTGAGTGTTGTTTCAGTTTGTTCCAATATTGAAACTCTGTGAAGTTTATGAAGCTAAATGAATGTTTGGAAAGTCAGAACTATAACCAGAGGAATACCCTGAGCGTGAGTTTCAGTTCAGATGGTAATATTTGTGACCTAGGACCAGAAAAGACTGTAATTCTGGTGGAAACAAATAGGAACAATTCTTAGTTTAGCTGGACTGCTATGAACATTCAACACTCACAAGACTTTTCAAGGGTTGAATTTTTTAAATGCTGCATTTATTTATGTAAGCTAAGTAAACTTGAATCATGCCCTTAACTGATCAGTAATCAATAAGTGCGTTTGAGTTCAGGAATGCCCAGATCTAAGGGTATTTTATGTTTGGTATGTCTGTTACTTTATACTGTAGAGTGTGCGTTCAGGGTTATTTCTGTACATTATGCCTGTTACATGAAAATTAGCTAGTTAGCAACCAGCAATATAATATATTTTTCTTTAAATGAGATTATACTTTTTTGTGTTGATTTTTAATTTATTTACTCACTGAATCCAGATTAGTTTCTGTGCTGATTCTGCTGTGTTCCTCGACACCCAGTATATTCAAGGCATTTGTGTATTGACAGATGTACTTGCTACTTTTTTTATTCCGTTTTATTTAGGAATAGCAGAATGAGTAAGAGTAACACTGTTGTTTTAATGAATAATCTTTAGTCTGTGAAGAAGTGAATTATCTATCTGTATCCATTTGTTATACAGTAATGCTGTAGGGATTCTATTTTCCTGCCTTTGCATGGACGAAGACATGGATTGCAAGGAGCAGGGTTAACAACATCCATCATTCACAAGTGGGACATTTCTGTTTTTTTGTTCTTGACACTTACCAGTCTGTTATTTATAGCAGAAATAACACCAGCCTGTCATACACAGCACAGTGCTATGCAGACTGATATTAAATATGTAAAACTTTTAAGTGACAGGGAAATTAAATTATTTGTCTGTCATTCTGTTCTTCTCTTTAAATCACTGCTAAGCTCAGTGCTGACAATTTGGCTCACTTATGGGAATTAGAAATGTGTAACCAAGTGCTAAAGTGTACAGTTAAAATGTGAATATGCTGCGGCCTGCTCACTCTTGGTTGGGTCTGCTCTTGTAACATTTTGCTATTTAAATCCATTTTTCAATTTCTGGACTTATTTTTGCAAAAAAAGTAATAATGAAGCGTATTAATGTAATGAAACTGGTGAATGTGGTGTGTTTTGAAAAAGTGCACATTTTTACAAACTGTTGAGAACAATAGCGTACAATTTATTTTGTTTTGTTGCTAAAACTTTTATTTGATCTTGGTAGTCTTTTGTGTTAACGTTTGTCTTTAGAACAAAAGCGGAGATGAACACAAGTTTTTGAACACTGCTAAGGTACTGACCTTACTCGGGGCTCACAAGGCCGGCATTCACAGGCTTTCTTTGCACAGTTAAATGTTGTTTGGTGTGTCAAACATAACTCTGTATTTCTGAATGTATATGGTGCATGTACGCCTTAGGAATGGGCCCATTTTGACGGCGTGTGTACACTTATCTGTAAATGGAAACTGTGATTCGTGTAAAGGTTACAGGATTTGAAATGCAATGTAGATCTGGGAGTACCACTGTAATAATGCAGTAAAGTGCTGCAAAACCTCAACTAAGGGTGAATAATAAAGAGTAGAGACTGAATGTGACTCAGGTTGTCTATGTTTGCATTTGATGCGGCCCACATTGGTTTATCTAACTTTGGTGGAAAAATTACACCCATCCATCACTCATACCAAGAAACGCAGAAGACATAAACACGCAAACACACGCAGCATAGTGTGGACCCAAGTTCTACCCTAAATTACGAATAGAGACATTTTGTTATAAGTAACTTTTTTTGCATGGTGATCGTATGATTTACAGATATGTACAGACCATGTACATAATACACCAAACACTCATGTTAATATACAGCTGAATGTCAGATCATCAGACGAGTAGCGGTGGAAGTGGAGATAAAGTACAGGAGCAGTATAATTATTTCTGAGGAAGTTTTCCTTTGTCAAACTTGATAACTTTTAAAAGTGTTCTTTCAGTTCACCCATCACTGATAAAACCCCATTACGCCGCATCTGAACTATGGTTAATCAGTATACAGTTGCAATCTTAGAACAGTTTTCTTGCATTTAGTTTAAATGCCTTAAACTGGGATTATTCCAAGACAAATCACTGTACGTGTTTATATTTATTCATGGAAACCACGCTCCCTGTTTATCAGCCTGATCTTTATTATTGCCTTGTTTTCATGCCCACAGCTGTCGTTCGGAAAAATTGAATCCCAGACCCGAATGATTTACATAAGTAAACCGTGTCTCTGCAGATGGAAAATTGTACCTTTGGTCATGTGATTGTGACTTTGCCTTGCAAATTTCAGTGTGGCCACTACTGCTCTTGAAAGGAGTCTTTCTCTCCAACAGCAACTGGACTCACTAAGGCCATAAATCTGTTTTCATGCTTGCTTAATTCACCTTTGTTACTGTTACCCACATATACTGAAGTACATTATACAGTTTATATTTATACAACCCCAATGCTTACATTTACATCTTGAATTGTACAACTGAGCTTATGCCACAGAAAAATTCCACATTCTCTTAAATACATACAGAGCAAAACAAGAATGTGCTTATTGTTACATTGTGGTAGATAATACAATTAAAACCAAAGAAAATAATTATTTCATACTGGACATTTCCCAGGGCTGAAGGGCAAAAATGCAACCTGAGCTTAAATAAAAAGCTGTGTTTATAAAGACAGATGCAAATGCAAACATGGAGAAATTTACTTTGTTCAGCAAAGAGAAAAGGAGACCTACAGATGCAGGTTTGCAGGAATTTGCATTTGCTGAAAAGTACAGTGAAAGATAATGGAAGCAGTAATGGCTATGGCAATTTGGTTATATGGGGAAGAGATTATGTGGAAAGGAGGGCTGTCTGTGAAACTGGGGTCATTTTAGAATAAACAGTGGCATGACTGCATCTGAGTACAGAAGTTATTTGTTAAAAGAAGGAACAGGGTGAAGTACCTCGCACGTGAAGATGCAATGTAAGTACAGGGAGATAAGAACAAGCAGGGAGATCAGACCGGAATGCAGAATAAGAAGGAACTTTGTGGAGTGGGGAAGCACCCAGTTTTACCCTAAAGCAGCTGGACTGGTCTTCCAGTAAAGACAGGGAGCTCGGTACGCAACAGGCTCATCAAGTGAAGACCTTAGATCCAGGAGGCTTAAAGCAAGACCTCAGTATTTAATGAAGAACTCGACTATTCTTCTCACACTGAATACGCAGAATCTGCCACTTGTCATTATTGTCACAATGTTATGCAAGATAAAATTTCCATGGATTAACTCATAAATGTACAAACCGTTGGCAGAATCTGTAAGATTTGTAACATTTTCGGAAAATGTGTTACAATGAGTGACCATAGAACACACAATGCTTTTATTTACTAAGAGTGCTTAGATTGAAATATTAAGTCATTACAGGATAGCCATTTTGCAACGTCATCGTGACCGGAAGTCTTCCTCACACTTATTTCCCGCTCACTTTTTCACGTGTCGGCATTTTGGGTGACACTAAAGTGGAGCGAATCACTGTCACGGTGTGTGTGTGTTCACATTTCTTTTTGGAAGTCAGGCTCCCTGTTTTGCAGTCTGATCTGTATCAATGCCTTGTTTTCGTGACCACAGCTGCGGTTTCGAGGAATTGAGTCTTCGACCCGGATGATTTACACGAGTAGGTGGCATCTTTGCAGTTATGGTTGTTACTCTTTTCCACAGCCCGTGAAAAGGGCCGCAAAGAGCATGCAGGCCACGGTGTTTTTCAAGGCTGCGCCGAGAGATGGAGATTAAATCCTGCAAGACGTCGGCAGGGAGAATGAAGGCAGCGACTCAGACTCCTTGAGACGTATGACGGCGACTACGACGACGGTGAGGACCAAGACGTCCGCTAGGCGGCAGTTGCGGCCGTCTCCTTGTGGAAAGCAGAGAAAGACTGCAGCCCCGGAGGAGTGTTCCCCCCCGAGAGGAGTAGCAGAAACACAGGCGAATACGGAGTGGAAGCAAAGCCAGGAAAGAAGGAGCAAAACCTTCTTCACACGCGGGCGCGCATTCGTAACGTACAGGATGTAGCAATACCTGTCGGGACCACCAGGTGGCAGCGCACACTCACGGCGCATTGCGGAGAGCGCTGTGCATTGTTATTGTGGCCACTAGGTGGTGCTGCGCTGTAGCGGCAAAGCCCTCGGAGGACGGCTGCGAGGCTCCGTGGCAGAGCTCCCTGCGGGGAACGAGCGGCCTGGGGCGGAGTCGGCGCGGAGTTCGCGCTGGGGTCGCGCACGGTGCGGCTCCTTTTCTGTCACACAAAGGACAGCGACCGAGGGAAGCGGCTCGAAAGGACCAGGACTCGCATTTGAGACGTCCGTTTGAGTTTGAAAACGAACACTAGTGGACCCAGGAGCGAGCGGCAGGTAAAGGAAAAAGTCGTGTGACCCTCGGCGCTCCGAGAGCCGCGCAGCCGGGCCCCTTGCTTGGAAACGCGTTTTCTTTTTCAGCTGCAAACTTAAGGGCCGAGCGACTCGCACCGCACCTTCACTCGCCGCCCCTCCATTGTTGTTCAGAAAAATAACCTGCGTAACATCTCACAAGCTGGAGGCGAAAGGGCAGTACGGACGAACGCAACTCGGAAACCTGCTTCGCGTTGTAAATGTGTTGAAACGCCGACCGAACGGTTTCAATGTCGTAGGAATGTTGACAGAAAACCCGGGGCTGAGGTCCTCTCTCCGGGTCCAAGTTACCGACGCGGCACTTTTGCTGAGGTTGCGGCTAGTTTATACAATTGTTAAGTCTTTTCACTGTTGTAAATCCATCTTGTGTCGTTTTAGATTCCTCTTCTGGGGGTTCAAGTGAGCACGCCCCGTTGGCCCGGTAGGGGCTGTAGGTCACTGAAAATAAACCGTGTGCGGCCCGCAGTGGCGCTCGGTCTTCCGCTTAACTGGAAATCCTGCTGACCGCCTGCGGCTCCTTGTGCCATTTATCACCCTTGTTGCTCGTTTACTTATCGCTTCCGTATCGTTTTAAATCTGTGTGCATAGAGTGACTTCAAAGAAGTATAAAATCCTGAAAGTGATCTGGAATATCACGAAAGGTTCCTTTGAAAAGATACTTCAGATTTTTGGGGGTCTCCAGCCCAGCATCTTGCCACCCTTGTCCTCCAAGTGAGGAAAGTTCTCATTGGGTCCTTAGGACAGTCTGACACACACTAACATTTATTTTGGGATGCTTTGCCTTTGGCACGAATGTGGTAGTGACGCGGGGTACACCGGTGCCTTAGAGCTCCCGGGCTGCTCACCTGATGTGTGTTTTAAGCCCAGCTCAGGGGTCTGTCTGGCGTCTGCGTATTTTCTTCACCCCTCTAAAGAGAAAATATACCAGAAGAAGGCAATGGCAAACCTCTTCCATTCTTCCTTGCCTTGAAAGCCATACCAGTGGTCAGCTAGGAGTCAGACATGACTCGATGGCACTTCCCAACTTGCCCTTTGCACAAAAGGCACATCTCTCAACATGGGCTGGTGAAGCTTCCAAGGGGGTTTGGTTTTGGGTTTCTGCACCCCTGTTTTTCCCCTCGCTCAGTTGCTGGACACTTGTGTCTTCATTTTAATGTTGATGTTGTAGGTGCTTCTCATTTCATACAAGATGAGCTCAGTTATGATCATCAGCGGTGACCGCAGCTTTTGAGGTGGTTTTCTCACTGGTGTTGGCAGAACACCATTTAAAGACACTCATCTGTTTTAAGCGTTCCTGACACGTTCTCTTTCAGTCAGCTTTGCTGGTCACTTCAGTGCAGTGTCTTTGCTCCGCTGTCAGTTCAGATACTGCCGGTAATGGTTTGTTTGAAGCTGGCTAACATGCATGTGTGAGGAGAGGGTTTTGGCTTGCCAGATGGAGACAGATGGGCAGCAGTTTTCCACTCAAGTGGCCACACATAGCTTGGCTTTGTAACCTTTCATCTTCTCTCCTGATGTGTGGATGGTGACCTGACTATGGCTGATCTTGTGTGTCAAAAAGAGGACATGCAAACAATCATTGGATTTTGACTACCCCTGCAAATTTGTAGCTCAAAAGGTATTGGCATCAGGCTTTACCCACCTTCACGGCCACAGCTGAATGCTCTGCTCTATGCACATAACCACAGAAACCGTTCAGACCGACAAATCAATGGCGTGCGATGGCCTTATTCTCCACTGGGAAATGTGCATCACACATTTCTTAAACTGAACAAAAAAACATACATGTGTTCAGTCTTTTAATATAACTTAGCAAAACATCTGAACACAAGTTCCACTTCTTGCTGTTATAGACTTCCCCAAAACTTGCCCACAGACAAAATTGATATGCTGCATTTCCAACACTTGTCTGTTGCAGGTTAATGGGATTTAGATTTAAGATTTTAGATTTAATTTACACCTTGACCCCACCACAAACCTGCAGCATCACTGCAGCAGTAAACTCTGGGAAACCTAATATAATCTGCCCCCCCCTCCCCCGGCTGGGTATGGAGGGGAGGATTTGCAGGTGGTCTCTCGCTCTGATCTACGTGTTTGCTCCGGAGTTTGTGTGTGGAGTTTGCAGAAGAAGGTGTGTATTGTGGAAATGGATGAGAACATGGGGGAAGGAGAACAGACGGTGAAGGCGAGCCCAGACTCGATGGGATGCACACAAAAGGGTGGAGTTGCTGAAAACCCATGGGCGATATCACAAGGAAAGCTGTGTGGAATGTCTGAGTTACTGGGTTACAGTATTACATCTCTTGCTTTCCTGGATACTCCTGTATGTGGGACCACTGAAGTTATTGCATGTTCATTTAAGGCTGCTTTTTAGCACAGTGTGTAAAATACTCTTATTGGCCAAAGGCATACTGTCTCTTTTATATGTAGTTTGTTTTTGGGTCTGCAGAAAGAGGGAGCATTCTTCCTCAAGAGGCCTTTGTTGCTATTAATTCTTTTGTGTTTACTGCCTTATTGATGTTACTGTTCCACAATGTGTTTTCACAGAGGTTGCACCATTTTCATGCTTCACATAGATGTGTTAGATCAGTAGAGTTCTCAGACTTCATCACATGTCTGTGATTTACATTACCAGAACCTGCTGCCAGGGTGTGGCAGGCATTTGGAGCAGAAGTTGCTGGGACCTCCATGGTCCCACCAGACAGAGCTGGTGTGAGTGAGATGAGTAGGCCTGCCTGATGGCCAGGTGACTCATCATCACAGCCTGGCTGGATTCACACCCTTTTTTCTCAAGATACCCTTTTATTGGGCCCTCAAAGTGAGGGTGAAGTGGGTGGGAAGATACAGCAGGTTGCTAGCAATTGAGGACTGTTCATTTATAAAGGGAAAACTAATTGAAAATGAAGCTGTGTGTGCATGTTCGCACGTGCTTTGACAAAGGTGATGACTGGGTGCTGTTGCAGTCCAGATTCACATTTTCCAAATATGAATCAATGAAATCTCATTGTTTTCAGATTTCCTTTTTTTTTTTAAAAAAAAACAAAAAAAAAAAAAACTCTTGTCTATGCATGCTCTACCACCAGGATAAACTCAGAGCCATGTTCTCTGCCATGTGAGAATCCTAAATAGCTGCTTGGGTTGGCACCAACAAGGCTACTGAAGAACCCTGAAATTATGTAAGCATCATTGATACAGAGGACAGGTCTGTCTGCATTGTTTGCGTACTAATTTCTTCTATGCTGTACTTCAGCAGCGTGTTTGTAGTCTATGCTGTGTGTACAGTTTTCACCGGTTCTCTCTCTACTCTGCAGCTCATTAATGTGAGAGGTAGTCTTTTGTGACCAGTGCTCTACAACATTTATGTGAAGCAACGGAGGAAACTGAGTGGTGACCACAGTGGTCTAATAGAACATACATGCTGCCTGCTACTGTTCTGGTGCTTCTATGTATACTATCATGTGCTTTAATACCCACTTTTGTATTTGTTCTCATAGTCATGGTAAGTTGCAGAATTATGTAAAATGTTTTGTTAGCATGCACAAGGTGCTTAAAAGTTGTTTAGATATGAGGTACATTGTTGGGCATATTTCATTGTTACAGTAAGGTCCAGAGACTAGTTGATACATTTACTACAGTAATGAAGTGGCAGGTAAACCTCAGGATAAAATGCTTTACAATAAGACGAATTCAGATATAATGCAGTTGGTATTGAATTCTGTCCTTTTCTCTCTTCAGTCATCAATATCTTCTGCTTATGGTGAAAAATGTACAAGATTAAGAGTCGTGCTCTTCCATAATGGAATAGCTGTTTCACAGCCTGGTATGGCAGCTGCAGTGCATCAGACTGTAAAGCTCTACAAAGAGTGGTCAAGACGGTACAGAGCATTACCAGGTCTGATCTGCTGGCCCTGCAGGACCTCTACACCCAACAGTGTAAGAAGGCAGCCCATAACATCCTGAGGGACCACAATTACCCCAGCCAAAAACTATTCTCCTTGCTCCCGTCCGGAAAACGCTTTAGAAGCATTCGGACAAGGACAAGCAGGTTCCGGAACAGTCTCCCCCCCCCCCCCCACACACACACCATAAGACTGCTAAACCACTGACCCCCTCCCTTGGACAGTGGAAACAGTCGATCGGGGTCTGTCTGCCTGTATGCCTATCCCCCCCCCCCATTGTATAAAACTCTGTCTGTGGTGTGTTGTTGTTGGTTTGGTTGCTGTGTGTTGTTGGTTTGGCTGCTGTTGTTTGGTTTCTGTTTCTGTTGGTTTTCTTCTGCCTTCCCCCCCCCCATGTGTATTTTCATATCTTATCCTATTTATTTATTCTCCTTTTTCTTCAGTATTTATTATTTAACTTTCCTACAGAATACATGTGCATAAATGAGAGGGAGGACAGAGGAATGGTGAGGATGTAGGGAATAGAGTTGGCGAAGGTAAATGAATTTAAATACTTGGGATCAACAGTTCAGAGTAATGGGGAGTATGGAAGAGAGGTGAAGAAGAGAGTGCAGGCGGGGTGGAGTGGGTGGAGAAGAGTGTCAGGAGTGATTTGTGACAGATGGGTACCAGCAAGAGTGCCCAGTTGAATTTTTGGAACCCATTTAATGCGTTATGGTGGAGTTTTACTGTGCCGTTAACTATTTCAAAAATGATTTCAAAAAGTATTTGTTACTGCAGTCTTACATGTAAAAATTGAGAGAGTTGAAAATTTCTATAGCTGCAGGATGCTCTATGTAAGCCTGCTGCATTTGTATCTATAGCACTTAAGGTATTGATTCATTTACATTAAGAAAATGAGTCTCTGCTGTAGAATCCTTAAGCAAAGCTTGAACTCAGATTTTTGACTGTTATTGTATATGAACATAAATGTTCCGTAAGCTTACTGACTAATTTAGTAAAAGATTTGATCCAATTGTAAGTACCTGTGGGTAAAGG
Source organism: Heterotis niloticus (assembly GCA_018136845.1). Classification (NCBI taxonomy): domain Eukaryota; kingdom Metazoa; phylum Chordata; class Actinopteri; order Osteoglossiformes; family Osteoglossidae; genus Heterotis; species Heterotis niloticus. The sequence continues at coordinate 13,782,257 of CM030901.1, read as the reverse complement.
TGTTGGTACTTCGTTTTGCTGATGAACCATGAACCTGTCGTCAGCCCAGAGTGACCACATGGATGTCTCCGGAATGTTCTAGCCTCTACTTGTCTTCACATACTTTGAAAGGAGCGTGTTGTCTTCTGATTGAACAAATACATTTTGTTGCACATTTTAATTCTTTCACACATTTTTTCAGAGTTCAGTCTTCATGGGATGTGACTAAAGTATGAATCAGACAAATTACTATCATACGAGATTTTACTGACATTTCATTTGTTTTATATAAATGACTGTATTGCAGGTCTTTGACCCTGGGATGAGTTGAGTGTGTTTCAGCAGAACTTTTAGTAATTTTATTATAATTTAGTTTTTTATGAATCTTAAATACTGTTCAAACCACAATGCCCAGAAAAAGTTTTCAAAGGAATACGTATTGTTAGCTATTTGAAATGAAGTTTTATAGAATAACAACTGTTATTGCTGTCATATATTCCGTTTGCATCCTGTATACTATACCATCTGGGTCTGTGTTCTACAGAATACACAAACCCTTGAGAAAACACAAGAAAGGAGCTTATGAGGGGTAGAGGAGTGGTTGATGCTCGATGGGCTCTATCTCCTCTGTTTCAGAATGGGGGCGTATGACGAGAAGAAGGAAACATGCGGCACCATCTGTTTGAAGTACCTGCTTTTCACTTTCAACTTCCTTTTCTGGGTGAGTTTTCTCCATTGAATTCTGAGTGTGCCGCTGCACAGGCTCTATGAAACAAGACAGCAACGGCTTATTGCCTGGACCTCAGCGAGGTCACTTTATACATTTTGAATTCTGTGTGCCTTAACAGTATACATAATAATATTAAAAAAACTTGTTGAGCCAGAGCTAAAAGATTATACTGCTTTCTAAAAAAATATATTTTTTGCACACACCCCATTCCTCATGTTCAGTTACCGCTCTTCCCAAGCAAGGGAGCCTCAATGTGAGATGACTTGGGCTTCATCTGAACTCTGGGAAACCCTGTGTCACTACAAAACACTTTCTTTTGGTTCAAATTCTCACACCCCTTGCATATCCTTTACCCCACCACCCTGCTTTCACCATTTTCACAAATTTATATCACGCAGTAGAAATGCTTTGATTCCTCACCCAGGTGTTGGTCTGATGCAGAATGTTGAGGTGCCGAGGCAGGTATTTCGGCTAATTTTCATTCACCGTAAGGAGTACACGAATGACTTATGAAATTGTTTCATTTTTATTAGTCCTCCTGTAACTGTTCAGAGTTCAGTTGAGCAATGAATTTCTGCTGCTAAAGCATATGGAATTTTAAGCAGTCAAATCGTAACGTTCTCAAGACTTTTATAAGGCATGATAAAATGTACAAGTCAAAACTTTGAGTAGTCTTTTTGGAAATTAGTTTTTCAAAAGGCTGTTATTAAGTTTGAGCGTGAAACTAGCCGACATAGTATCTTCGTAGCTGTTCTGCAGCAGTTCATAGATGTCAAGCACATGTACTGTTAGTTACTTTGTTTTTACTCTTTAGTCCAGATAATACCATACATGTATTGTGCAGGTGGATAGGGTGTACTCAAATTTCTGATCATTACCGTATATGAACATAAATGTTTCCATGTCAGCTAGATGCACCATGCCTACCTCCATGTACCAGCAACATGTTTGACTTTTCTAGCTCTGTGTCCTCCTAGTTGGCAGGTGGTGCTGTGATGGCAGTAGGCATATGGACCCTGGTTGAGAAGAGCGACTACATCAGCTTGCTGCAGTCCAGCACGTACGCAGCTTCTGCCTACATCTTGGTACTAGCTGGAGTGATCGTCATGGTAACAGGAGTACTTGGATGCTGTGCTACCTTCAAGGAGCAGAGAAACCTTCTCCGAGTGGTGGGTCTTTTGAACATGTCAGTGTTTATATACTGCATAACTGTCAGTGACCACACATTGTAATGTTAGAAATGGAGGCCAATGGATGTCAACAGGGAGTAAAGGTTGTTTCCAGCTCCCACTGAGGAGTTATTCCTACTTAAGGAGTGCTTTGCTTGAAATGTAAAAAATATCAGTTTTCAACAGTTTAGATTCTTTTTAGAAGTGGTAGCAAGCTTTTTAATTTTTTTTTTTTTTTTTTTTTTTTATTATAAAAATCCATCCTGTTGGATGTCTTCCAAAAAAGTGTAAATGACTGTTATCCACTGAAACTGAGATTGAAGCAGGGCAGGACAAGGGTTGGGAATTGCTGTCTTGGTTTACTCTCTAAAACAGTGTGGGCAGTGTTGGAAAGACATACCTGTGTAAGGTAATACTGATGTAGACAATGCACAAAGGAGAGAGAACATAACATTTACATACAGCAGAGAGCCAGAATGTAAATGGAAGAAAAAGGTTTTCATCCAGCAGAAGAGATAAGCGTGCAGCACAATGCAGGGATGGGGCAAAGTTGCCCATTGTGTTAGCAGGGCTAAAATGGGGCTTGGGTGGATACAGGAAAATGTTTTGCTTTCCAGTGGTGGTTTATATCCTAAATATGAGTCAGGCTTTCCTTGCTTGTGGAGAGACAAAGAAATTGACGCACATTTGTGAAGAGAATAATCTGAAACACAGACCCATTGTAAGAGAGCTGACTCGCATTCAGCACATTTCACTGTAACTTTGACTTTGAAATGTAATTATTTAAACAGCAAAACTGTGGTGAGACCACCGTTAGCATTACAAGGGCATGGAAAGTAATATAACCCTGCCTGTATGTTTTACATAATTTCTCCTCTGATCCAAAAGGTGTGGTCCAGTAAATTCCATTAACAGGTGAACACAATCAATGACAAACTTGTGTCTTAGTGTGTTTTGATATATAGGGCCTGGTCTTTCCTTGTCTCCTACCACATTCCACAAGTTTTGATGCTTGGCACAGGACCTTTAAGAAAGGTGTGTGTGCATGCGCACACACACACACACACGCACACTGAACCTCCATAATTTCCACAACCAGCATGGGTGGTACAGTACTTCTCCCGTACTTTGGCAAAGATGTAGTGTAAGGTGAGTCACCCAGTCAGTCAGTGTCTTTTGCCGCTGACTACTGGAATTGCAAAAACTCAACTGGGTCTTTCATTCAGTGAGATGGAGTTTTTGTGAAGAGCTGCATATTTATTAACATGAATTTCTGCTATTGAGCTACATATTTTACATTGTAGATGTAAGTACTGTTCGATATGCGTATGAATGTTTACAAGCTGTTTTATGTGTAGTGAAAGATAAATGTAGTCAGCACATTGTCCTTATAGTTATATAGCAGCATATATTTTGGGAGCTGGAGGTATTGAACTGATTGTGTATCCGATTGGGTGCTTGGGACGCTGGCAACTGGCGATTGAAGTTTGAGAGTCTTGCACCTGCCGTCGAACAAAGTTGTTTAGGCCCCTTATATGAACTGCTTGAAGGAGATGGGGTGGCAGTGGGTTTACAAAAACAGCGCCTGCGGATTTAGGTGGGTGCTTATATGTGTATTGATGGCGGTAGGATGTAGCCAAGGGTCTGATCCTTCCCTCCAGAAATTGTTTCTTACAGAACTTCACTGACAGCTTTTTGCAAAAGTTTGGACACCTCTGACCAGATTACATGTTTTGAATACATGTATGCATTCAGCATAAAACAATGTGAACACAACTTCTGTATCAAAAAAACTTAAACATGACACATTTGTGGTAATTTTAATGTGTAGTCACTATTTATTTGCTGAATTCAAGAGTGGAGGGAAGAAAAGGCTAAATGCAGCATGTAGAAAAGTGTGAGCACCCCTGCAGTTGACCCACTAGTGTTTTTTGCAAACTGTTAGAACTTCACTGACCCTGACTTTATATTTTTCTAATCTCTACTGTAAACCTTATAGTAACATGAAGTATAGTGGGCATTAGTAAGATTAAATAAAAACCAAGATACTTTGCAAGTTGTTGTAGATTACAAACATTTTACTCAGTATCATTTAAACATGTAAAGTGTTGAGTTGTTTTGAATCTCCCTGTGTAGTCATTGTTCTGTTACTGTGGTATAGCAGGATGGAGTTAGATGGGTCTCACAAGTTCAGAATGCTACTATCAAGCAGGTCAGTGTAATTTAAATTTTTCCCAATCTTTCCTGCTTTTAATTAAACGAATGCCGTCACTTCTTGGGTCCGTACATGTAAGCTTTGTTCTTGCAGTTGGATTTACTTCTACTTTTTCTTTCGCTTACATTTGAAATATCAAATACTGGGATGTGCCCATTTGCTCCAGTTTTGTTCTACGTGTGTGTTTGTATTTTCTTTCTTAGAAAAAATTCCAGTTATACTTAGTGATCTGGTCATGCTCTTAGATTAAGGATTTTGTTATTTTCTTCCATGTTCTTCTACCTGTTTGTCTGCTTTGTCTTGTGCCTCGATGGCCAAGGTCATTAGACCCAGGTTGTAGTGCGTGTGTCTTTAAGACTCCAGATTTGGACAATGAGTCAGAACCGAGGAATGAGCTGGGAGGGAAAGTGGGAGTCATGGAACTTGATCCCGCTTGGCTTGAACACCGGGTTCTAGGGAGGGGTAGCAAGTCGGGGGGGGCTTGTGGTGTGGTGTTGATCGAGGGCAAACTAACACAGCTGTCCCCTCTCACCAGTAGCTGACAGTCTCTTCTTTCATGGTGTTGTGATGTTCCTTCATATAGAAACTGTGATAGGTCAGTAATTTTGCTGTTCATGTACTGTCAACCTGCATATTTTTACATTTTGACGATTTCTTAATATAGGGTTAAATTCTTGGGCCATTAAAAAATGATAATTACTGTAAAACAAGGAGGTGGACATAAATTGTGCAACACAGTAATTCAGCAACATGCTGTTGTGAAGGAATTAAACAGCTGAGAAGTTAAACACTTTTATTGATTGTCTTGGTACAGCAGATACTTGGGAGAAATAGGACCAGCAGGTTTCTCCCCCAAAAAAGTTTACATAGCTTACATAAGGCTAGACTCATGGTCAAGGTTTAGGGTGAGGAAATGAACATCAAAGAATCTACAGAGAACCCACAGAAGCTGATGGGTTTGTATATAAATCAGGTTGTCACATTCACATAGGGTGCAGGAAGCGGTAATGTATGCATTGCAAGGTGTTAAGCACAGTTAGAAATACAATTTTTCCTTCCGCCCTATCCTCAACCATTCTGTGTTTAAAGTGATGACTCTGGCATTCCTGCCAAGAAAGCTGAATTCTAAAGCAAAGGGTTCCCAGACTATTTTTGGTGGTCACCATGAACACAGTTTTATCTCAGCTGAGATTCAGTGTTAATCATCATTGTGATATGTTGTTACCATTTAGTGTTAATATGTAATAAGTTTCAAAGTTTGTAATTGGACAAAATGAAAAACATGCTTACGTGAAAAGAATGCTTTATTACACAGCGAAACCTTCTCAGTGGATATGGCTTCATTTTAAATTTGCTAAAAGTACAGTCCAAATTAAATGTTCTCTGTAGTGTTCAGATAGGATTGCTGCTATAAAGCAGTTTCCTCCCTGGTTCACATGACATGTGAGTATTAAACATGAAAGGCGTTGAACAATTACATAAAGCCTATATGGATGCTTTATTTTCCAAAACTATCCATTCATCTTCCTTAACAGTTCCATCCTAGTCAGGGTTACTGCACCCTGGATGGGACACCAGTCCATTGCAGGATGGCTAAACACACTATGGGCAACGTACTGTTGCCACTTAATCCGAAACGTATGTCTTTGGACTGTGGCAGGAAACCAGAGCACCTGGAGGTAGCATGCCCAGACACAGGAAGAACAAGCAAACTCCACACCCAAACAGCCCAGGAGAAGCTGTGAGGTGGTAGCACTATTTGCACCTTGCTGCTGTTTGGGTGTGGAGTTTGCTTGAGTTTGAGTTTAGCAACTTTTTTTCTTTAAGTATTAACTATTCCAACAACAATTTTCTTTGTGTCTCTAGTCCTTCTTTATGCTAATGATGTAATCCTCTGATGCTTTTTCCTTGTTTGAGACCATCCTGTGACCTCAAGGAATGGTCTTTGCAGCATTGCTTTGGGTTCTGACCACGTCTTTTGCGATCCACTGTCCCTCAGAATGCAGGTGGACACCTCTCATGGATCCTAAGTGGCATTAATTCTGCTCCCTGTGTTTATCTTTTGGTATCCACATATCAGCTGGCAAAATTCGTCCTTCCCACCCTGCACTACCTTGGACTTCAGTTTCCAGAAGATACACTCTGAATTTTAGGCCCCCCCCCCATTTTTCTTGCCCCTGTTCAAGTCAGGAATCTTTGTGAGCAATGGGGTCACTACAGGGGTTGCCACTCCAGCTTTAGCTCGCCTGTAAGATAAGAGCAGGGCAAATATTCCCACACAAAAGAGAGGGCTTCTTAACCCTTTCACTTCTCACTAGTGTTTCACAAGCGCAAAGCAGTCAGATGTTAGTAACTGTATAGTAACACAAAGAGTGCAAATATCTAGGAAAAGGGAGAAAGTTCAGTTTTCAATGTCAGTTACTGAACTTCCCCCAAAGGTTAAAATATATTCTCTGAAAATTTTCATTTCATTCAATTTCACCAAAAGTTGGGATGAATATGACCAGAAAAATTTACTCTAATTTTCCATTTTCTAATCTTCCATCAGGTAGTTGTGGTTAGTGTAGCTGGATGAAACTTTTTAGATGGTCATTTAAATGTGTTGCTACAGTAGGTATTCGTGTTAAAGTTGTGTTCCATGTCGGCCGAAATGGAAGACCGAAGAAGAGCACAGGAATTGCTTAGCTTTTTGCCGTTAGAGCAAGAACGTTATGGAGAGTTAAAGTGCAGTGTGGAGTCAGGCGCAGTCATCCAGTATCTGGGAATAACCCCAGGGCACACCCACAGTCTCTCATGTGTTTGCGCTTCGCTGAGTCATTGTTCATAAAATCACTGAGCCTCGAGCCACAGAACGAATGCGGCATGGACTCGGACGGATGAGACCTGAGGCTAAGCTTTTATGCACTGAGTTTGTAGACACAGCAGGCTGACTTGTTGCTGAGGCCACGTGACTGTAGAATCCAGCCCCATGGCTTATAGGACCTCTGAGCGAGTTTTAATTTGTTTAGAAGGCTGTTTTTCAACATCGGAGTTTTGAATTCTAATTGCATTAAAACAGCAGTTGTCTTAATGGTGATTGAATATTGAGCTGTTGAAGGGGATCTGTGTTCATTCAGAATCCTAATAGCTCTCAGCTTTTTTTTTTTTTTTAAAAAGCTGGCACTTATTTCCAGGGTGACTTACAGTGTTAGTTTTGTCCATGTTCTCCTGTCTCGCAGTATGACATACTGTCAGTTACTGGGGGAACCAAAAATATCCTCTTTAATACTTTGTGGAGTCACCCACAAATATAGGGTTGCTGGAACACTGAGGGACAAGTCTGCCTCCGTCGTAATGTCAGGCCATGTGTATAAAGAAGTATTTAATATTTTGTTATTCACAGAAATTACTGCCTTTAGTCATTTTGAACTCCATTTACCATTTAGTGCTTAATGAACTGAAGCAGATTTTTTTCCCCTCCATCTGTTAATGTGTTCTGCATTTGTGCCATGTGATGCTAAATATTAATAAAAATATTTTTGCCTGTCACCCTACAGTACTTTGTTCTTCTGCTGTGCATTTTCCTGCTGGAGATCCTTGCAGGAGTCTTGGCCTACATCTACTACCAGCAGGTAAAGGTTTTTAGGCCCTATAACAAATTTTCATTCTTGCCAAAGCAGCTGTGTTCTTGGTCTCGTGAGATCTCAGAATTTCACAATTTGCAGTAATAAATTAATAATCAGAATAGCTCCTCCATAAACACAGATTTGTCTGTTTGCAGCAATTTAGGTTTTTATGTATAATGAAATGGTTCCTGCTGGATTTACTGTTAAAAGTACAATGCCTGATACTGGATCCATTTTTAACCATCAATTCATTCACTTTATCTAATATTTAACAGAGGCCATAGTTTGAAACTAATTGGTAATGTGCATGTTTCCCCAAAACAACATACACAGGATTGATATTCTTTTGGTTGCCCTAGCCTCTTAGTACTCTAATTTACAGTTTTGGTGGGTGAAGGCAAGCACATTCAGGTGCTGACTGTCAAATTTGATGGATAACCGTCTAGTGCATTCATGTATTGGCAATAATTTGATTTCTGAATTTCATTACCACCTGGCTAGGTTTGTGCTCTCTTCTGCTGTCTGTCGGTTCCAATGCTTCCCTTGCGAAACTCACGCCTCTTCGTTGCTCTTTGCTACAGAGCCCCCTAGTGGACAGCAAATATTCCACTCGTTTTCTCAGTATTCACAAAAGACCAATCCTGGTTTTTCGGGTCTACTGCGCTTCAGCATGCAGTGGGCTGATGAAGCTCATACCTGCTGCTTCAGAAGTTTGTCAGTTACTGTTTTTAAAACATTACACCTCAAACCCTTGGACTGCAGGAGTGTTGTCAACTTGTTGACATGAAGTCAAACTGAAAGGCTGTACAGTTCTGCTTGTAAAATTGACTTACTAATTAATAGATTTGCTAAAACAAAATGCATTAACCATAACCCAAGAGCAAGGATCAGACTGACAGCGGTGTGTGTTTTAAGTCCCTTGATAGTTAGATTGGGATCTTTTCTATTAACCTCATTCTTCTTCTCTCCATTTAATTCTTCTCTTTCCTCACACTGCAGTGTTTCCCTTTCTACTACCAGGTAAACTACCTTTGCCCTCTTTCTATCTTTTTCCCAGACCTTTCTGTTTGTTGCAGAGTTCTTAAAATTTTAACTTGGGTTCATTCTAGTTAATACTATCGGTGCATTATCACATTGCAACAAATATGAATGGGAAAATGTGTATTTTGAAAAGCTAGCACGAGTGTTGCTGCCCACGAGTGCCAGTGCTACTCTGACTGCCTGTGTGTCCCTGGTGTGCAGTTGAATGAGGAGCTGAAGCAGAACTTGAAGGATACCATGGTGAAGAAGTACCAGCAGTCTGGTGAGGATCACATTACCAAGGCTGTAGATAAGCTACAGCAGGAGGTGAGGCCATGAGTTGGTTATTAAATACTTACATGTTTATTTGCTATGCTATGGAAGGCATAAGAAGTCTATTTTATGTTGCATGTGCAGTTTATGTGATATACAAGGGGTGATGGAAAAATAAAAAGAATTTTACTCCCTTTTCAGAACTGAAAAAATCTTGCATTTTTTTCATCAAACCTTGGGTTGCATTATTGACCTCTTATTCCTTTTTCAAACACTCAATCTCAAAACAGCATCTAGAGATCTGCTCTGCTAAAATGTGGCTTCTAAACCACTATTGCTTAAAAATGTTTTCAAACTGTTTATCAGTGTGGACTGCTGTATTATATCTCTTGCTGTGGGTGGTCAGTCTAGTTATGATGGAGTCCTGCTGCACTGCATAAATACCTTCATTATTGGAGCTCATGGTCTAGTTAGATCTGTGCTCTGCTGTGGCATGTGTGCTGCTGTAAAAGGACTCTCCTGCAGTTGTCATTTCTCTGGGTAGAAAGGTATGTCACTGAAACGGCTGCATTGACTTTCTATCCTTTGCAGTGTATTATGATGATGGCCTTACTGATCTGTACCTGTTTACTCCCTCAGTGTTTGTTAATCTTTTCCACTTCTTCCTCTTCCCACACAAACTTCCTGTGATTTGTACAGTTCAAATGCTGCGGCAGTAACAGTTCCTCCGACTGGTCGGAGAGCGTCTGGGTTAGGTCTTCAAAGGCTGGTGGCAGGATGGTGCCTGACAGTTGTTGCAAGACACCCACTGACCGCTGTGGCATCAGGGACCATCCCTCAAACATCTACAAGGTGGAGGTGAGATGCACAGTAATATCAATAAGAAAAAAAAAAAACCATAAGCAGTATTTTTTTACAAATCACAGTAGACAAAAAAAAATTCTGTAGTTAAGAAATACAGAACATGCTTTAGTCATATACTATAAGGCCAAAAGTATGTGACCACATGAGCACTGTGCCCATATGTGCTTGTTAAACCTCCCATTCCAAACCCATGGACCTTAATATGCAGTTGTCCCCCTGACTTTGCTGCTATAACAGTCCCCACTCTTCTGGGAAGGCTTTCCACCACATTTTGGGAATTTGTACCCATTTGGTCACAAGAGCATCAATGAGATTGGGCACCGATGTCTGGCAAGAAGGCCTGGCTTGCAGTTGGTGTTCTAGTTCATCCCAGAGGTGTTGAATGAAGTAGAGGTCAGGACTCTGTGCAGCTACTCAAGTTCTTCTACAGCAACCTGGGCAAACCCTATGTTTATGGAGCTCGCTTTGTTGGGTGGGTCCTGTTATGCTGGAACAGGAAAGGAGCTTCTTCCCCAAACTATGGCCACAAAGCTGGAAGCACACAATTGTCTACAGCTCAGCTCCATCCTTGGAAGGGGGGGGAGGATCCACATATTTTTGACCATACTGTGTATGTTAGGAATGGAACTGCTGTTGTACCTTTGAGGAAAATACCCTGACCTTATTTTACCTCACAAAGAGGTTGTACTCAAAAAGTCGTGTCAACTTCCACAGGGTGGCTGCATCACAAAGCTGGAAAACTTCATTCTAGAACACCTTAAGATCATTGGAGCAGTGGGCATCGGGATTGCCTGTGTGCAGGTGAGATGATGCTGTACCTCTCTGTAATTTTACAGTATCCCACAAATAAAGTATTATGTGTGCATATTTTGTTTCTGCATGATGTGTAGCCATTGTGTCCACACCTAGCTGCATGCACAGTGCCCAGAAATCAGTCCTCTTGTGATGCTTTATGCAGTTCTTAACCAGAGCTCTGACCTCAGCTCCTTGTCATGTAAATTCTATCTTCTATTGCAGATTTATGGACAGTCACTACAGTATTCCATCCATTTATCAGTATCTGCTTCATTCTTTTCAGGGTGGTAGCAAGTTGCAAAAATATTCCAGAGAAAAAAAAAAATCATAAAATTGAAAAAGCCTATTTTTAAGCATAATATAAGGGAATATAGGTCCATTAAAGCATTGGGAATTCCCCTGTAGCGGTGTACTGATGGAGCCGTGTCACAAAGACTGCCTTATTCACAGCTTTCTGCATATAATTTGCTGTACTATATGTATGTTTGTTACTGTCCTGACTTTGTTTAATTTAATTTTTCCAACTTTCACCACATCCAGGTCCACATATAGTTTGGGAAATGGATAATAAATGGTATTACTACTATTTGACTGCTTTAGGCAAATATTCAGAGTAACAGTAGATAGAACGTGATTGGTCAAGTTGAAGCAAAATAACAAAGAAATTATGCAAGTTGATTAAAATTTCTCCATTTTTCTCTTTCTCAGATTATAGGAATGGTGGTCACATGCTGCCTCTATCGCAGTTTGAAAGCAGAGCCATACTGAGAACACTGGAATGGTCGTGTCCCTGTCTCCTCCAAATTGCCACTTTAAAGCCTTATAATTTAATGTTGTGTGCTTGCTTGTTTCTCTCTCTCTGTCTCTTTCTCTCTATGTGCCAGGTATATTGAGGGAGACTAGAAGATTTCCTTACAGTTAAGGAAAATAAGAAGCAATATGTGAGATCAGGGAAGTGAGTCCTTCAGTAATCCATTATGGATTTTCTGGTAGCAAAGTGTATTTTCGTCATGTTGTGTGTACCGAGCCTAAAGTGAGTTTTTCATACTGCCCAATGGCCTTTAAGCCTTGGAGAAAACTGTGGAGAATTAAAAATATTCACTGTACCTACTTAATGTTAGTCATTTTTAAACCTATAGTTACACTAATACATTAAAATATACATTAGCTGTTAGAATTTTTTTAGATTTTTAAAAGGGATTTCATACATTTATTACCAAAGTTGCATAATTGACTGTTAAGGTTATACAAAGAGGAAAAATGTGCTTTTTCTTGTGTTTTCATGAATGTTTTACCTTTTTTGTGTCTTTTTTTTTTTTAAGAATGAAGTAATTGCTTGTTTTGTAAATGAAATGGTTAGTATTGTATTTAACGGAACAGTTTAAACTAATGGGAACATAGTTGACTTTTGTGCCTTGAGCTAATCTGTTTGCAGATCACATTACTGAAATTCCTGCAGTTTTGCAGAATTATAACCTGCTGACATTTATTGATTTGGAGCATCTACTGTATTGCTTAAATGTGGCTAACAGTACAGCTCAAATAAAAACACAAAGCATCGATTGTTTGAGTGTTTTTCTTTCTGATCTTTGATCCTACCTGAGGTTGTCATGGTGAGAGATGTTTCAATGTTCTATTGTGCAAGAAACAATACATGGTGTGAAATATTATCCTAAATGGGGAAATAATGCACTTTTTAAACAGCGAACAAATTAATGCTGAAAGTTTTAAATATTTTATGACTGAAACAGTGTCAAGGTGTGGAAGTAGTGCATCAGTCTAACAACTTGCATGTGAATACTTTTTTTGGTCTTGTTTAAATTTAACAATTGTACTATAACTAAGGTCACAAAGGCATGATTTGAATGTTCCCAAGCAATTCAGGTAAGAAATAGGGGAAGTAACTGTCATTAATCTTCTTGCCCCATTATGAACTGCGATACTAATAAATTAAGACTGGATGTGAATGGAGCAAAGCTGCTTTCTTATTCCCAACACTTTCAAGTGCTCAGAAATCACAAACCTGGAGAAGATCCTTTTCTTGGACACAAATGTGGGGTTTTGGCTCAAAGTGTGGTTTCGGTCTGAGTTGTCGGTTTATGACGTCAGGCTGTGCACCACTGAAACACTCACTACATGTTCTAACTTGTGTTTTTATTAGCAAAGTTATGGATTATTTAACTCATTAACTCTTTATGATTGCCAGCTAAAAGCCTACATTCAGTTTTAAGGATTAAAAAAACAGACTAAATTTTTGACATGCACGTTTCTTTGTATAGGTTTGAGACTTTAGATGTAGGGTGTTATGTGCAATAGGATTGATGTTTCTGGCAGGTCCGTGTTTAACTTTTTTTTTTTACATGCAGTACACCTCTTGCCCAAAATAAAGGAGCATGCTTTCAGACAGATCAAACTTTGCATACTGCGTACTTCTGGAATGTAACTTTTGAAATTTTTTAAACTTTTAAAATGTTTTATGCTTGCTTTGTATAGGTTTGAGACTTTAGATATAGGGTGTTATGTGCAATAGGATTGATGTTTGTTTCAGGGATTTCTTGTTAGCAGTTCTGGGATCCCATCTCTGTTGCGGAATGTCTGTCTCTTGACCAAATGAAACCGAAAGCGTGTTTTGTGCCAAGATATTGGAGTGTAGTTTCAGGAAAAAGAAAGCTTCGCGTTTCCTTTTTGGAGCGTAGTTTCAGGAAAAAGAAAGCTTCGCGTTTCCTTTTTGGAGCGTAGTTTCAGGAAAAAGAAAGCTTCGCGTTTCCTTTTTGGCTGCAACCTCCTGCCGCTGCCTGGTATAAATACCACATGTGGCTGCAGCATCTGCCTTCGACACACGGATAAGGTGGCCGTCTTAAAGCATCTTCTCTTCAGCTGTAGTTTAAGAGGCTGTTTAACCTCGGTAAGAAGTCTTGAACGGCGTCGAAAGCTTCCAGTCTAAAGGAAAGGTTGTACGTCGACCGCCTTAAGAAACCTTCGTTGAAACGGAGTTTCAGCCGTCAGTTCTGCTTTTGAAGACATTTAAATAAGTCGGGGTTACGCATAACGGAAGCAATCGCAGTCCGTTCTGGGGGTGAAAAAGTATTTATTTTATCATAAGGAACTGCATTTACTCATAACAGCTAGGAACGACGTTCTGTGCGAAATTCCTTTGGACCTCCATCGTTAGAACAGGTAGGTACGCCATTTTAAACATTTTGTTCATATTTTCGGCCTCTGCTTGCTAAATTGACTTTTGTCCGATTAACTCGTCAGTTTGACGATAAAGGGCAGTAAAACACCGTTTTGGCCAAAATCGATATTTTCGTTGGCGTTTGCTGCATGTCTTAGTCTAGATTTACAACATAAATGTGTATGACTAAGGTTACTAAATAACGCCCTTTAAACAGCATTATTTTTATGAGCTGAATTTCTGGTTCTGAACATGTAGGTTTTGTTCTAGACCTACATGTTTATGGACTAAAATTTGGTCTTCGAAACAGAAGGTAACTTGCAGAATTTGAGTGTACGGGCAATGTTTTTGTTCTTTTTTTGCCGTTTTGGGACACAAATGCTTGCTAGCTGAGGGCCTGGACTGGAAACCGCAAGGCAGCGGGTGCGAATTGCCCTTCTCACCATTAAACTGTGTGGCCTTCTTTTGGGTCGTTCGTACTTGACAGCTAACCTGTTTAAAAGCTGCCTTCAGATTTGCTCCTTTTTGCGTGAAAGGGGTTTTGGTGGAGGTTTATCGGGATCAAGACCCGCATTGTCCTTTAAATAAAGCGGGTTTGTTGTCAGCAGTGATGGAGTTCTTGGTTATTTCGCATCTCATCACCTGTGCTTTCACCGTTTGGGTTTTTTCAGCTCATCCAAGTCAATGGGTCCATCAGACATCCTCACACTGGCACTGAAGTCCACCGAGTACTCCGATCAGGTACTAGAGGTTGGCAAAGTGACCCTAGGAGAGACGGCCAGATGTAAGTTGCAGAAGACCAAGAGGGAACGGCAGAAAAAGAGACTTGAAATTGTCGCTGATGCGCTGCTCAACTCCGGTGGCGGTGTCATCTGTGTGGAAATCGAGAATCAAGACTACAGTTATTGCAGAGATGGTATAGGGCAGGACTTGGAATTTTCTTTGAATCATTTAGTTAACCCATCAACTATTGAATGTTATTTTAAATTCTTACAAAGAGATGGCACTTTGTGGCTTTTTGTAAGATCCTGGAGTTCTGCTAGGGATCAGACACGGCTTTGCTCTGTGGACACGGGCCTCCGCGAACGATCCGGATCATCTACTTTATCCATCAGAGCCAATGCAGTAGTAGATTTTTTACAGAAGAAAAAGAAGTGTTTGGCACAGCAGCAGGAGGAAAGCCCTGCCCCAAAGAGACGTCGCAGTGGTGGAATAAAAGAAGCTGCCAAGCAGCTGTTTGAAAGACAGGAAGTTCACCTTGGTGAAGTTTTGCAGTTTGGGGAAAGTGTCAATGTTGAATTTAAAAGTTTTTCCTCTTCAAACATGTTTAAAAGGCTGGAAGAAATTGTACCAAAGTATGTAAGTGCTTTTGCGAACACCAATGGAGGATTTATATTTGTTGGTATTGATGATGAAACAAAAAAAGTTGTGGGCTGCTGTAGGGATCTGGACAGCAGTACAATCAAAACAAAAATTGAAGTGATTTGTCGCAAGGTCAGTCAAGTTCATATTTCAGGGTGTGACCAGAGAAACAACTGGTCCGTGGAGGTCCGCGTTCTCAAGGTCGTTGAGGATGGAGACAGCTCTCAGGTGCAGCATGTTGTGGCCATTCACGTTCCGCTGTTCTGCTGTGCTGTTTTTGAACACCAGCCTGAATGCTGGCAAATTGAAGAGCGTAGTGTGTGCCAGATGCCCACTGGAGTTTGGCTGGAAAAGATGCACCCTTCTGATCAAGGTAATTTCTCCTTGAATTTAGCTTTATACTAATATGACTTTCAGAAAAATGAGTTTTAACCTCCTTTGCATTTTGTACTGTTTTGTGTACAGAAGAGCTTTGCTCCCAGTTTCACAATATTCTCAGCGAGAGCGCTGCTCCACCAAAATGTAAACCAGTCTATGGAATGAAAGATGAGCATCTGCACAATCTGCAGAAGAGCCTGTTTCCCGGTATGGCTTTTTTACTACTGGTATTTTCTAGCAATGGAAAAATGAATAGCATTCATTTACCATTTATTCTTTTAGCAGATGCTTTTCCCCAAAATGAACTTATAAAACAAACACATTTTACAGCAGACAAAGTGTTTTAGATACAGACCTTTGATTTTTAAAGTGTCTCACACCAGTAACTAAACCATCTTTAATTTGTCTCCAAAGTCAATTCGGACAGGATAATAATTGGACCTGATGCCCTTAAAGAACACCTGTTTGAAAAGTATCCGGCGCTTCAAAACCTGGTGAAAGCAGAGTCTGGCCAAGGAACCCTAATTCTGTCCAACAGCTGGGCAGTGGACATCAACCGACCAGGGAATCAGGAAGTGCTGTGTGAAGCCCTGCTGGTGTCGGTGCACAGATCACCCACGCTTTACTGTGTGGTGCAGAATGCAACCCCTGCTCTGTGGGAATACTGTAAAGATGTTGCATTTCACCTCAAGCAGCAGCTGGTGAATCTAGGAGGTTACAAGGAATGGGTGTGTGTAATCCCACAATTGGTGCACCGTGAGAGTGGACAACCAGTTCAAGCAGAGTGGGGTGGTCTCGAGTCTGGACCAGGGTCTCTGTACCCAGACTGCTACAAACTGAGCAACATCGTGGAAGTGCAAGCTCTACTGAAAGCCCTGGTGATCGTGGTGATGAGCTTCACGTCGACACTCAGCGCCAGGCTGGGATCAACGTTCCTGAACTTGCTCACAAGGGAGCAGTTTCAAGCCATTCAGAAAAATTTTGACTTTGAAAACATAAGAGAAGTCTTTGTTCATGGCTTTCCTGGGACAGGGAAGACCATCATTGCACAGTTGTTGATGAAAAGAATTTTAAACAAACTGGGATGTAAGCCAGACAATATCCTTTTCGTCTGTGAGAATGCACCCCTGTGCTCTTTCATTGCGTAAGTATTCAAATTATTTTTGTAAACCTACTGCAGTCTAGGATTTTTTTAAATAGGATTTTATATACATAACATTTAAAGCGTAACTGATATATGTATCTTTTTTTCTTTTAGGAAACAAAACATTTGCAAGAGTGTAACACGGAAAACATTTATGGAAAGTGAATTTCCAGACGTGCACCACGTTATTGTGGATGAAGCCCAGAACTTCCGTGTGGAAGATGGAGAGTGGTATGAAATAGTCAGATCAATAAGTAAGAAAAAGGGGGGTGTTTTTTGGGTCTTCCTGGACTACTTCCAGCAATCCCACACCAAGCCCAATGGCCTGCCTAAACTCTCAGAACAGAATAAAATTATCCTGGATAAATCTCTGAGAAACAGTGTGGCAATTTACAAAGAAGTTGCCAAAATTACCAACAAAATTGTACAATGCGAGTTTGCAAAAGAACAGGGTGAAAATATGCAGCAGCACTTAAAAACGATGGTTACGAAGCAAAGTTGCGCACACATGCTTGAAGGTTTGTTTATGGAAGTCCCAGTATCGGCAAAGAATGTTTTTTCTCGACTGATTGAACTTGTGAGGTCGCTCTTGAACCAAGGGCACTCTCCAAAGGATATTGCTGTCCTTTGCTCAACTCTGAAGGAAGTTCATAACGTTGAAAAATTGCATGAACTTGACTGGGAGGTCGTACGTGCAGACAACATTGATGAAAGTGCAATTGTGCTGGACTCCATTCGCAGGTTTTCTGGTCTTGAAAGGAACATTGTTATTCTGGTCAAACCTGTTACCCACTCATTTCACAGAGGAGTGTTGCAGCATTTTCTGGCATCAGCCATTTCCAGAGCCTGCATACAGCTGTATCTATTGAAGGTGCAGTGACCCAAAACATACCCTTGCCCCTTTTCAGAGGCAGATAGACCAAGGCTTTCACAAGAGCTTCACTACATGTGGGCTTCAGCATACAATCCTGTAAGCTCACTATATG
This sequence comes from Heterotis niloticus, assembly GCA_018136845.1. NCBI lineage: Eukaryota > Metazoa > Chordata > Actinopteri > Osteoglossiformes > Osteoglossidae > Heterotis > Heterotis niloticus. The sequence continues at coordinate 13,764,562 of CM030901.1, read as the reverse complement.
CTGAACAGCAAGACCCTGGCTGGGTCCCTACTTTAAACAGAATCCTTTCAACATGTACTATCACTGTCTAGTAACCCTGCATCCATCTATCAACATTGAGTAGAAAAGTAATGAACTTTATGGTTTAAAGCAATTGCAATAAATTGCTCATCTTTTTTTGTACACATGTAGATACTTGAAATGCTTTAAGTATAAAAGCAGTAAAAAGGTTAAGATGGGAGTTTTCTTCCTCCTCAGCTGACTGGTATCCTTAGTATCTTTTACTACAATAAGCATGTCCATGGCAACAATTTTCTGCCAACTTTTCCCAGTCCAGTCAGAAGCACACACATGTGTACATGCACACACACTGGGCAATCTTAAGAGTGACCAGTTGGCCTGAAATGCATCTTTGGACTATGGGAAGAAACCAACATTTACAGGAAACACACACAGGGGAAGAATATATAAATGCCACATAGACCAATGCCACATATTGACCCCACACTGTGTGTTCAGTACAAACTAGTCAGCTAGCAGCTGTTACTGCTTGTTGCACATGGCAACCCAACAAACATCCTTGTACTGGTTTTGACCCCAGAATTACCACTTTCACAAAAAAAAAGAAATGTTTTTTTTTTTTATAAAAAGATTCAAAAGCTGATTATGCAAATCCAAGCTTTGTGTCAAACTTGCTGAAACTACCATGCATGTGCAGACATCTATATATCCTAAAGCATGTTCTGTAAGATAACAGTACACATTAAAGCTTCTGTAACAACTGTATTTTTGTAACTTGTGTCAAGTGAAGGCAGTTGAGTGACTTAAGTTGCTTTGCTTGAGCTAAAGTCACAAGTCTTTAATATGGCCAAAACCTGGACACCACCTGATCCATTTTGATTGTGGTTTTATGCCTACAAATTACAATGAGCCTCATGCCGATTGCTGTTACAAGAATGAGATGTTGAAACCTACAATGGACTTCATTAACAGAACAGAAAAGTGTTATTTTGCTGCTTTGCCACTTAATAAATGCTGTTTGCTCATCTTGACCTTTGAGACTTCTTTCAGCTTACCTTGCAGAGAAGTTTGTACAGATTATTTCCTTAACTGCATTTTAATGCACCTGCAGTGCATGCTGAGCAGGGTCCTCACACCTGCATGTGGGGTAGAGGTATAACACCCAGCAGTGATGCAGCAGCTGTCCCACCTTGCCAGAAAAATTCTAACAAACAGCAGCAAGGTTGTCTTCTCATTATTGGTTTACACTTGGAATGTAAGGATGTGCTCTTTCAAGTGTAGAGGGTACCCTTATTTTACTTGTATACATTAAGCATGAGTTGCTCCACAACAACTTCATTATAGTGAGATCAAATTGTAATCTTGGTTCTACAATGATTAGTAGAAAGTAGAGACCTAACTGGCAGGGTGTCAACTGGAAGTCAGGAAACCTTTAGTACTGATGCATGCAGAGCAAAGGTTGTCAGATAAATGCAGGCTAAAAGTAGACATGGACTGTTTATTGATCAATTCTTCCAAAAATGGACCCAAGTTCAAATCCTAAGAAGTATGCCTGTGGAAGGAATGTCATTACAGAAATCATTTACAAAAAAGAAACCTGGACTGGGCCTCATTTTTAATTTGCTGAGCAAAGTGCAGGAGGGTCCCAGCAGGGTACTTTACTTTGCCCAGGTACTAGTTACCAAAAGCAGTTGGAGGGAGGGGGAGTTGGACTGCTGGTGTCCCAAAACACCCAACCTTCTTGATTTGTCTAGAAGAGTCCTTTACTTCCTCACTGTCCATTCTTCACATTTGTCATTTTCTCCTAAAATAAAGATGGGAGAGGTTAGACAAGACAGCTCAAAATTTCACTGAGATGTACAGTATTCAGATGTGAGTTAGTCCAGGTATTCCTCACGGCAAGTCAAATGCTACCTGTATTAATCCAACACTTTCATCCAAAGCAACCTGATGTGCTAGAACACTGTATATTCCCCCAGTTTCATGCAATCACCTGCTCATACAGGTGAAAAGGTCTCAGTACGACTCAATAGTTCTAAAAATGCTTGAGTTTTGGGGCTTGAGCTGGGTGAGGTCAACTTGTAATTATGCATTTATTAATACATTTTCTGTATATTCAGGGCCCAAGGAAACAGAGCAGCAGTTGTACCAAGGCTGAATGAGGGTGCTACAGAAACAGCTAAAATGTTGTATTACAGCTCTTTAATATATACCAGAGAAATTTTTCCTAGATTTTATTTACCTTAAACAGATTTTTGTTGCATTAAGGATATAGACAAGAGCATTTCCCAAAACATTTGTCCTTGCCATACTTGGTAATGAAAGCAGGCATAGCTAGACATTTACTAAGGGGTTCATTTCACTAAAAGGTGAACCTTTTGCACCTCAGAGTACCAAGTGGTGTTTTTGTTCAGTTAAGGTCTGCCATTGTGGTAAGAGGCAATGGTACATGGCCATCTGCACTGGCTATTGCTCAATTTATAAACTGGTCTGTCCAGTTTCTTGGAACACAGTGCTTAGAGACTAAAATATACCAAAATATACACTATAAATTTTAAATGTGTGATTTAAAAAAAAAGGATGAACCTAATGTAAAGCCATCTATTTTGGCAGTTTTGACTTCTAAATGATACAGTAAATGGGTTTAACTACTTCAGAGGACACAGCAACTGTGCTCAAGATATACAACTTGGTCTGGTTTGATCTACAATTGCAGCAAAGGTGATAAACTTGTTTTGTTACCAGAACAGTAACACAAACACTGAATGCTAAACAGGAATGAGACAGCCATTAAGCTGGTTCCTCCACTGTTTACTTGCAGTAAACTTAAGCTTAACCTCACCTTGATCATGCTCTCCAGCTTTACGGCATCAGCAGCAAACTTGCGGATCCCATCTGACAGTTTCTCCACTGCCATGCGGTCCTCGTTGTGCTGCCAACGGAAGTCTTTCTCATCCAGGTGCACCTTTTCCAGGTCACAGGCTTTAGCTAATGGATAGAAGTGGGAAAGCCATCAGAATTTTCCTGTCTTGCATGGAAACCCAAATATGGCAGCAGGTTGCTTATATGGGAGCATTTAAACTGGTCTGTTTAAAAGGCAGTACAGTCTTGTTGCCAGTGCCAATTTACTAAAATGTAAAATTAACCATGAATTATATAGCCATTTAGATAAAGGTTAATTTACATGTCCCATCCCACACACACTGTACAGAATGTCCTGAACAGATTTTATACATGTGGTCAGACAAGCAACTTTAAAAGTAAATGGTACTGTCTTCAGGTTATCACTGCACATACTGAAGTACTATGCTGCTTACCTCCTTGTTGTGTGAGGGTGGGCACCACAGTACTGTGGTCCTGGCTCAGCTCACCCAAAAGAACAGGGGAGATTGTGAGCAGGTCACATCCTGCGAGGGCCTTAACCTCTCCTGTGTTGCGGAAGGAGGCACCCATCACCACTGTGGGATAGTCAAACTTCTTGTAGTAGTTGTAGATCTTGGTCACACTCAGCACACCTGTAAGGGAGGCAGATGTCATTTTAATACAGGCAGTTCTTGACTTACAAAAAGGTTCCCTTCTTCCCACTGGAAGCAGACTTCTCTTACACTTGAGTCATAAAGGTATGAGCAATTAACATGAATAGACACTTCAAAGTATGGCTTCTTCATGGGTAATGTTATTGTACCAGATGGAGTGGTTGTAAAAATTTGGCACCAAGTACAAGGTGTAATGTGAACTGAGGAAATCTTTCCAGTATGAAAACATACAACTTCCTTCAAGCCACATATTGCATTAAGCTTTGTGTAAGTGGTCTGACTGCTCAGCTGATATCAGGTTTGGACTCCAAAGGTTGGATTTAGTAAGCATGCAGTCTGCAAGGGAAATGTCTCAACAGGAAGCAAACACCAGGGTTGGGAAATATTCCTTCAGGCATGGCTACTCATGCATAAACATTAGCATTTTGTTGGATGGAACATGGTGGCTTTTATGTTCCAGTTATGGTGTTGAAGAAGTATTAGCCCCTTTCTCACTGATATTGATGAGAAAGAGTGCAGAGGAATTGTGTGGCTCCAATGCAGGTTTCTGGCCAAAACAGCTCTTCCTGTGTTGCAACATCTGATGCAACGCAAGACAATGACCAAGCAATTCTAGAACATTTTGCTGCACCCAATGATGGCTTTCTTGTCTTTTAACAGTTGTTTTCTTGCTGTATGTTGCATTTCAGTTTTCAGAATTTTAATAAAGAATTCATGGTTCCTTCAACACTAGCAAGGCACTTAAGTGCATTGGGAGCAAAGGTGACAAAAAGGTTTCTAGTTTAACATTTGATTTTTTTTTTTTTTTTTTAAATAAACAAAAGGTTAGTATTCTTTTCATTTAGTTCCAACCTTTACAAGTCTTGAGATATTCACTTTTTTTGGGCAAACAATAAAAGTCTTCATGTGTTTTGACATGATGCTCCATGAACCCATTTTGCCAGCTAACTTCTGCTGGTGAAGGTTTAAGTTAAACACTATTTTGGAAAGGCTGGCTCCTGACTAGAAACAGCTGATCACCTCAATTAAAGACTTGATAGAAATAAAGTCTAGGGACAACTTGCTTTTCAGAAACACCCTGTACAGCTCACTGAGCCAGTACCTGGGTCCTCGTTTGGTTCATAGCTCTTGCGATCCGTGTTCTCCTTGTGCCAGTCCAGGATACGGCCCACGAATGGCGAGATGAGAGTCACCCGGGCCTCTGCACAGGCCACTGCTTGGGCAAAGGAGAAGAGCAACGTCATGTTGCAGTGGACGCCATGTTTTTCCTCCAGGTCCCTGTGGAAAGGGACATGCAAATCCTCATTCAAGAGTGTTTTCAGCCAATGACTTCAATGTTCTTCCATCCTAAGATGTTAAAACAGCCATCTTTTAACAAGTCCAATTTCATCAAACTGAAAAGGAATCTTCCTAGATGCACCATGTAGGAAGATTTGGTTATACAGCTGTAAACTTAAATATTAAAATCAATGCTCACCTGCCAGCTTGGATGCCCTCCCAGGTGGATGAGAGCTTTATGAGAACCCGGTCTTTGCTTACACCTGCTTCCTCATACAAGGAGATGAGCCTCAGTGCACGAGATACCATTGCATCCTTATCAAAGGAGAGCCTGAAATAAGGAAAATCATTTTAAAAGTGGAGGTACACAGTACTCAAAACATTGGTTTGTGGACATGGTCATTTGGTTCTGTCACTGGTCATGCCAGAACCAACCTGGCATCGACCTCTGTTGAAACTCTCCCTGGAACCTTCTTCAGGATCTCCAGGCCAAAGGTCACAAAAAGCTTGTCCATGATGTTAGATACCTGCTCCTCTTCATTACTGTAATCAAATGATGCACACCAAGTGAGCCATGTGAAGGTGCAAGGGCAGTTATGACTAACAATGACAAAAGTCCAAGCATCCACTGGCCTTACCCGCCTTTAGAAATGCCATATTTGATGGCCTGGTCCAGCAAGTGTTGGTATGTGGGCATCTTTGCTGCAGCCAAGATCAGGGAGGGATTGGTTGTGGCATCCTGGGGTTTATACTCCTCAATTGCTGCAAGACAGTTCCAGTTGAGTGGGAGGAGGAAAATGAACAAATGCACAAGTTTGTCATCTTTGATTTTACTTTACCAAAGGAACATTAGATCTCAAGCTTAATTCTCCTGTCTCACTAGAGTGTTTCAGTTGTACTTAAACTGGGGATATGCCAATTCACCTACACAATTACATCCAAGATACTTGCACCATCTGTTCATAATTCAACCATTACACCTCAGGTCAATTAATGAGAGCTTAATACAGTTGCTCCTCTATTTGCAAGTTGGCTTCTGCAGGAATCTAGAGCTGCAAGTCCTTTAAGCCTTTTTGGTTTCAGTACAGCTCAACATGACAAATTAATTTCAAACACCTAATTCAGTATTGACTACTGATCAGTTTGTCCCAAACAGGGAGACTCATACACAGATCCAAGACTCAATTCTGTTCAGATGCAGTTAAGTGTTTTGTCAACTTTGTGAAACCACAACTTGGGCATCTCCACTGCAAACATTTTAAGGATAGCATAGTACAACTGTTAAAGCCTTCATTTTGTAATGAAAGATGCACCAACAGTCAAAGCTGTAAAAACAGAAGTAGTTCAAGACACCAAGGTTGCAGTGAAATTTGCTTTAGAATGCAAAGTCAGTAAGTGAATGAAATTCAGTTCCTTTAAATTAAAAAAAAAAAAAAAAAAAAAAAAAAAAAAAAAAAAAAAAATTCCCCAAAATGTTGATAGAACTGAGCTAGAACAACATTTCCACATGAAATATCAATTTAAAAAGCTGCACTTTAGTTAAGTTGTACATTGGAGAACACATCAAGGGGGAAAATAAATAAAAAAACCACTCAAAGTTGCACTATCACATGCAACAAGAACTTCTCTTACAAAAACGCAACACTTCTGGGGTAGTAGGAATTATATTGAGCTGATCTTTGGTTAAGGTACTTCCTTTGTTACAAGGTTTCAACAAAAAAAAAAAAAACAAAAAAAAAAACAAATAAACCACCCTAAGAACAAACAGGGTTAACAAAAGAAGCAGTGATTCAACAACATTAGCATTAAGGCAGATACAGCCAGTGCTGTCACTAACTTCTGTGTGTGTGGGAGGGGGGCTGTACCATACATGTACAACTGATGCAACCAACTTGTATGAAGCTACCATAACAGATAAACATTCTCCCCCAGCAAGCCAAAGGCACCCAACTCCCCTGCTGCCACACAGCTTCCTTGTCATGCCATCACCCAAAGTATCTCTTCTCTGCTTCTGGCTTTTACTGCACTTCACCCCCCCATGGATGCAGCAGTGACAAATTGGAAAGCATCCAAAAATGGGGCTAGAATATGTATTTTGACTCCCACCTCAAAAACCCTTCCTGCTTGTTTGGTGTTTGAAATGCTGGGGACTGTTCTAGAAATCAGATGACTTGCATTGCAATAATCTTTCATCCATTTATTGTGTACAGTCCTCACCAAGCAAGATTTCATAAGTCCTGGGTTACACAACAAATACAGTTCTTGCAAAGTCACATTTACAGGAAAATGCAAAAGACTGATGTGTAAAAGATATCCAGTGCAACACTGGAGAAGGCAGCAGATCTGCAGGTAAAACTCAAGTCCAGTCAAATCTGGCTGCTTTACCAGATACCGGAAAGGAATTTTTTACTCAGTCACATGTCAGACCGCCACTCTCAAAAACCCTTAAATATTGCAAGAATGCAATTTAACAGATCAATTTTAAAACAGTGGTACAAGCTGCTACACTGGAAAGTGCCATGAGCCACTGGTGACACTTTCCTACCCCCAACAAAGTTCTGTGGCTGAGCTGCTGTGCCCTTTAAAAAAAAAAAAAAAAAAAAAAAAAAAAAAACCGAGTCAATGCCGTCTTTTATTACGCAGGCTGCACACAGTTATGCTGCAAGATGGCTCACGCAGAGCTTTCCTTGGTTTGTGCGTTGTCTCCTTTATTAACAAAGGTGAGCTTCAGAGATGTCCCCAGTAAATAAATATTTTTGCCAATACTGACTAACATGCCCCCCCCAACAGCCCTTCTGTACAGATCCTGTTGCTCAGGGCAGTAAAACAATGGGCATCCATGATATCGAACCTCATAGCTCAGTCACGATTTAACCCCGCAAAAAACAACGCATCTGGTATACGGAAGGAGTTGTACGATTATTTTAAACAGTAAAATACAGCAGTGTTTTGATATTCTGAGGTCACGTGAGGACGAGGATAGACCGTTCCAACCAAACGTCGTAACTCTGAACGACACTCGATTTTATACACAAACTGCTTCATCTCCCCACCGGCACAGGGATTAAGGTTAACTAGAAACAAGTAAAACAGAAATATTTCAGGATCAATGCTTTAATGAGAATTCTGCACCAGTGCACATCTTTCACGTGTGATTTTTCCACAGGACAGAACCGCACTTGGTGGCACCACCTACTAGAACCGTGTACAAATCGCGGCTATAAGGCAAATACAGCAGCTAACACGGGTAAACACCTTTTTGCTTTAAACATTTATAGAGTGGAGATTATTAATAAAGTTTAAGGCAAGACAAACAGTTAATAGCGACAACTGTCGGCGTCGCAGGAGCTGAGAAACGCGGAAATGGGTGTGTGCGTTTCTTCTACCGAAGCTCCGTTTCCCCGAAGGTGACAGGGCGAGCGACACACAACTTCGGCGCGAACCCTCGTTATTAGTTTAAAAAAAAAAAAAAAAAAAAACCCCAACGTGTCGTCCTTTAACTGCAGGCCAAACATTCCTATTCCACCAGCTCGTCGCCGTCTGTTGCGGAAACGGACCGCAGAAGCACACAAAAGAAATCCGGGCTTCGGGTGCCATCGAGACGTTTACGAAGCTCCGCATCCAGGGTTGAGCACGAAGGCCCGACGCGGACCCCGATCCCCGGCATCGCCTGAAGCAGGAGAGTCGCACCCAGCAACTGGCCGTGCGCATTCTTAACCCCGCGGGTGCGTAGCAAAAATTCGCCCTCAAGAAGCCGCGCCGAGTTCGCCGGAAAAGGGCTCGCTTCGTTGCGGGCGTCGTTACCGTTAAAATCCCCGGTGTCGGCCACCACCACGGTGAACTTCTTTAGCTGCTCCAGCGCGGACTCCATCTTCGCCCGTTTGTCCGGAGTGCCCGACACTGACATGACGAAGTGCCGCACAGGGGGGCTTTTATACCAGCGCGCGTGCAACGGAGGAATTTGGAAACCACGAGAAGCCGAGAACGCGGCCGCGGGAGACGGAGGCGCGCTTCAACGGGGGCGGAAACACACGTTAAAAAAAATAGCTTTCGTTCGCAATGCACCAATCGACAGCGACATTTTGTCCTGCGTTGCTCACGCCCACTAACTTTAACCAATCCGAGCCCACGAAGGGCGGGACTATCACAAAGGCCTGCTCATGCGAGAATGAAAGAGTGAGTCTTTTGGGCCCGGTTTTATAAAACTTTTCTCGGATTTGTTTGCGCTTTAAAACCGATCACAAGTATTACTTCGTTTAATAAATCCTGTTAATAGAAACTCTTAGCCAAATGTAAAATGAAATGTTCGGGCCACCAAACTACTAAACCGGACTCGCGTGACACCGGCGCGTCCCTTGTCATTCGAGAAGCTCCTCCCAGGCCGCGCAACACAATGTTTCCAGTATTCATTATTTATGAGGCCCTGAATTGCACTGTAAGCATGAGACCGAGTTTTGTTCACCCAGATCCTGATTCTAGAACATCGGTATCAGCTTCCCGTGCAGTGAATCAGCATCATTGCTGTTTTTCTGCATATGTGTACGTACTTGTAAAACGATCACAGTTACTGGGTCACTGTTCGTGTTACTCGCCGTTGCTTCAAATGTGTGTGTGTTTTTCTAGGAGCAGCAATCAAATGAAGTCAAATATTATTTTCATTCTGAATCTTTCTACATTTGCGGTGCTGCCATGTCTTGGAAACTGGTCAGGCTGCTTCCTGGGTCTTTGTTCTGTGATAATAAAAGCTGGTGGGAAAATGTGGTACGAAGGGAATGCGTTTTCTTACAAATGAACTTGAAGGTTTTTGCTGTTGCCGCTAGGTGTCAGTATTGCTGCATTTTTTGGGCCGGGGGTGTGTGATTGTTTTTCTTTAATTTTAAGTGGCATTTTTGTCAAACACCCACATTTGTGAAAGAGGGGCAATTACATGGCGGCAGACTGGGAGGGGAGAGCAGAGGAGCGCTGTTTACTGTGACTGAAAGAATAAAGGAGAATTCATTCTTCCTCTGTGGAGGGTTTGCCTTGAAGTGTGAGCAGATCGGGGACAGGGACTCTGGTAGTGACAGAGGTAAGGACAGCACTTGTTGGATTTACATATGTTTTATACATATATGAGCACAAAAAAATAATTATTACATAACTGCCACCTCTCTCACTTCTCCAGATGGATGTGGTTAAAGACTTTTGATGCAACATCACGTTTGGTTAAGAATAAATGAACAAATGAACTTTTTCACCATGCTCGCAAGCATAGTCTTGGGGTCTGGGGACTTTGGTGGGTCCTGATGGCCCCAGGACTGTGCTGTGACCGATAGGTGCATTTTGGTGTCACTGTAGAACCACTTCATGGTTTTTGGTCGCTGTGTAGGATGGTGTCATTGTTAAAATTCAGTTTGGGGGAGAAGTGTAGAAACTGGATGAGAAAGAAGGGTCCGAGAAGAGGGTAACTACTGAGAGTGCAGTGTGTGTCAGGCAATAAGAAGGACATATGAATTAAGGAGGTGGATGTACAGGGACATGGGAGTGTTATTTTTTGAGTTCTGAATTTGAATAATTGCACCTTAAATACATTACTGCTAATATCTAAACCATCAGTACAATTATATCCCATAATCTAGGCCACCCAGTCTAACTTTTGGACATGTACAACAGGGGCATAATTGTTAGTGTTTGAATATCTTTACAGATATGCCATGGTCAATGGACTTACTGCATAAAATGATGTGATTTAGTGTTTATTTTCAAGACAGCTGAAGGTTAGGTCAGCACACGTGGTGTCAACATCTCATGTTCTTGGGTTGCAGGCTGGGTGTAGTGGAGAGAAAGAGAGTCTTTGTGGGAGGGGGAAAAAAACACGGCAGCACATAAGGAAGCGAGTGCCTGGCAGTTTAACATTTCAGCAACATTCCAGCTGTCCCTCCATTTCTGCAGGAAATGTTCAATACTCCACCCTGTGTATTTAGGGAAAGGTACCCTGTCATTCAGGCCTCTAGCTGGACCTGGGAGAGTAACTCACGACAACGAGTCAAGGGTTTGGGAGCCTTCAAGGCGAGTGATGAGCCACCGCTAGCAGGCACCTCCATACACAGAAAATACTTAAAAATAAGTTTACTTTTTAGGTAAGTGTGTGGCTTTCTTTATTTATTTCAACTGAGTTTTTTCTAGGAGTCTCAGACATTTATTGATGAATTCTGTCATTCTGTTACAGTTAAATATGAATAAGGAATATGTTTAAAAAGCATGTGTGAAAGCAGCCTACCTAAGATGTAGCAGGAGTCGCACCCTGTCCTTCAGGGATGGGAACCAGCCTGCTGCAACCAATGTATTAGGACTATTAATATGACTATTCCTGTATATATGCTCTATGTGTATATATGTGTGCTGTTGTATATATGTAGTGTGTCTGCATTCTGTAGTTTGTGAATTTTTTTATCTGTAGATGAGCTTGGGGCTCTTCTTAGTCTTCCAGTCACTAATGTTACAAGTTCTTGTGGCTCCCAACTGAGTTTAGGTGTGGTGTCGCAGTTGGCAGTTACAGCCAGCAACAGGAACAGTGGGTATAGACAGAGCGAGAGGCCCTGCCAGCACAGCACTTTTGGTAAGCATGAGACAGAGGCAGAAAAGAAGGAGGTGGGTGGGAAAGGAAGGAATGAAAGGTTTCTCTGGAAATGGATAAACCAAGATTAGTACTGGCAGTGGACTTTGGCATGTGGGTCAGGCCAGAGACTTATGGGGACTCCAGAGTAAGTTCTCACACAGGGAAGGGAGGGGATGTCACAATTTGAAGTTTTTCTTCTCAAATGTAAATATAAAATACCAATTGCCAACTGCCCTGAAAATTAACCATTGTTAAGATGCGAATTCCTTTGTCCCAGGGAGGTCCTTTGTTCTCCCCACAAACAGTATTTGGAGAAACGAAGCACTGCAGAAGGTAATTTAGGAAAAATATATGAAAGAGAGAAGAAATTCTGTCTTTAAGACCTTCTGACACAAATCCAACATGCTGCCTTGATATAAGATTCAAGCTAAGATTCCTTTTTTTTGAGTAAGGCGTTTTAATTCAAAATGTGGTGGTTTCATTTACAAGGATTCTTCTCCTGCCATTTAGATACTTATGCTTGACACTTGCAGTTTTGGACCTCATGACTGGCACCTCAGACAGACGACTATGCTGTACAGTTTAACATTGGGTGTGGATCTGCTGTAATGTACTGTATGTACTATCAATGGGTGTCAGTTACTAAAAAACAAATTCTACAGAATTATAAGTTTCTTTAAAAAATATCAATATACCATATTGGCCTGAATATAATACAGTATTGTTTTTTGGAAATTACATCTAAAAAATATGTGGTCATCTTATATTTGAGTACAAGACCCATATAAGTTATGAACTGCATAAAACTTATTGGTGGTGTCACTTATCCACTGGCATCAATTATCCACAGAAATGATCAACTGCAGCTAGCGAGTGTGAAAGATGACGAAACTTCAAGATGGTATGGAAAAAAGAAGCTCAAAGTTTGGCCAAATTAACCAAGGACTGAAAGGGAGTTATGATGGCAATTTTAATCCTGGACACAGACTTGTTGACTTGCTGCCCTCTGGCAGACGATATAGAAGCCTGCAGACCAGGACTAGTCGACACAGAAACAGTTTCTTTCCCCTCGCTATTTCCCTCCTTAACAACGTAACTCACTCTGTCTAAAGACCCCCAGCACTGCTACTGCACTTTATCCACATCTTCATATATTTATTGTTGTAATCTTGTAATTTTGTAGATAAGACTTAGACTATACTGTTACATGTTGTGTATATATTGTCTATACATGTTTCTATACATTGTCTGTACATGCTGCTTGTCTTCATATGTTGTTGTTTTTGTCTTCATACGTTGTTGTTCTATACTCTTGGGTGTTGAGCCACCATCTACCGGAATCAAATTCCTTGTTTGTGCTTGCTCACATACTTGGCCAATAAACACGATTCTGATTCTGATTCTGATTTAAGATAACAGCGATCAATAAGGCAGAGGCATCAAACAACTCTTGAGCAGCCAAGAAATATAAAGTTACAGAATGTCGTATTCGAAGATGGTGAACCCAAAAAGACCATCTTAAAAATACAGATGTAGTAAATATGAATAAACATGATTTTTCTTTCGAAAGATAAAACATAATGTTCTAAAAACATTTAAAACCCAAAAATGAGTGCTGAAAAAGGGGGATCGTCTTATAATCAAAATCGTCTTGTTTTTGGGCCAATATGGTAATAAGCAGTAAAGAGTACAAGGTTTGGTGTTTTGAATCCAGCCCTAGATCTGTTTGTGCTCGTACGCTCTTGGATGCAACAGTTCTAAGAAGTGCTGTTTCAGACTGGTTGCTGTCTGAAAGCTGCCGTCATTTACAGTGTGACAGACAGACAGCTGTACCACCATGGCTGTGTGCCGCCACATGCCTTATCCTTCCTAATGTTCACTCAGGTCTCTGCACCTTCATGGGGAAAGTGGTTACTAAAAGTAAATGCAACCTAATGTTTGGAAGAATAATTCTTTGACCAGTGAGGTCCTTGTGCTAATAATTACGACTGAAATGATGCAAATAACAAATAACCTTGGGTTTCTCTAGATGTATTTCTGAAAACTGCTTACCACAGTGCGGTGCACTATTTTCTTATGTCACAGTAGATCAAATATTCAGATATTTCAAGAAGCTCATTTTGTCGCTCCAGGCCCTGCAACAGCGTGCTGCGCCACCTTTACGCCCTCAGTCGAATCCTGGGGTCTGATGGGATTTAATGGAATCGGAGTTCTGCAACATATGATTTATGGGAAAGGAATGTGCTGTTTTTGTACAGAGCAGCCGGTGAGGGATCCGCAGACAACATTTCTCCTTGTGGCCAAACAGCCAGATGTCCACTAAATATGGGCTTAGAGGTGACCGCCTAGCTGTAGAAGCAGGACAAGAGCAAATCTGGTGCCAAAGACAATTGCAAGACCCAGAAGGCCTCAGAAACTCCTAACTACATTCTTTCTATAAAAACGCAAGGATAAATTCCAATTTTTGTAACACTTTTAAAATAGATACACTGGTCCTCACATGCCCATTTATAGTATGTTTGAGTTTGTCTTTGATGCACCCTGATCATATGAGTACTGATTACTTGGTGTATGTGAGTACAGCCAGCCTGGAGTATTTACTCCTATACTGGGCATTGATGTCGCACCTACTGTAGGATAGAATTCTGCTCTGCTGGTTTTCCATCTATTTCTGTGCGTCTGCTCTTGACTCGCAGTCCAAAAAACATGTAACTTTGGTGAACTGGGTCATCTAAAATTGTCCTTGAAACCTCAGCATGTGGGTGCATTTCACAAAACACTAAGCAGCATAAATGGATGAGCAAGTCATCCTATGTGACAGTTATGCAAACGTCAGTGGGCAAAGCTGTCAGCTGTCGGCTGACTAACAGTTAATAGTAATATTAAAAATAATACATCAAAGCCGGATTGGAACCCCATGCCCAATCCCACAGCCTGGAGTTGTGAGGCTCCAGTCCTCTGCTGTGCAATCCTCAGCAATTTAGTACAGGGGGTGGTTATGTTCCTAACTCATAGTGAATTCAAAAAATGCTTACAAACAGACCAATATTAACAAGACACTTAATTTTTTAGCAACATGAATAAAAAGATAAGCTGTTATAAGCATTTAATTTTCGGTTAGCGTGATAAAAACCCACTGGACTTTGCTTTGTACTTTTTGTAATCGATGCAACCTGCATTTTACACACTGTGGGCCATGTACACTATGGTAAAGTACCTTCTGATGTGCTCTGTGCAACTTTGGTCTCTTTACCCTTTTTTGTCCCGTGGGTGCAGTTTGTCTGAAAGTGGCATTATTTCCTAATTCAAATGAGAACTTAAAGCGCAAAGTGTTATTTTTCTGTAATTCAGACTTCTAGAATGTTGGGTGAAAAAGGATTAAATCTGATGAGTGCCATCTTAAAATCCTGCAGTCCAGATTAAATGCAGCTCAATTGAATCAAATCAAATATAAAAGAAGAGTCCACAAAAAAAAATGCTGTTTTCCCTCTGTCGGGGTCAGTGAGTGAATGTGAATGTAGGAATAGTCTGAAGACATTAGTCTGACATTTTTACATCAGAAAGTCGTGGGTGCATCTTCAGCTCTTATAGAGCATAGGAAGCCACCGAGCCTCAGTGGAACAGAGAGGCTGATGAAAGCTAGGAGGGCCCTGGAGACCTGCAGTGGAGGGGAAAAAGATGGAGCCTCAGGCCGGGTGTGGGGAATGATCAAAGTCTGTGGGCATCAAGGCAGGAAGTCCAAGACAGCTCTGTGGTCTAGCACCAGCTTTGTGATGCGTTGCACCAAAAGCCAGTGCAAGGGGACTGGGATAACTGGGGAGGTTGAAGAACAAATGCCTGGATGCTTCTGGATCTGTTTGGGTCTCATGTTAAAAGTACCGTGATACTTCTAACGCGAAAGTACAATAGCTGGAAACTCAGACTGGGCTGCAAACCAAACTGCTGTGTCAGATTGTGGGGGAGAAAAAACTGGCAGCTCCTAGATAACAAACAGTCATTACTGTAGAGGGAAGGATGTTATCAGTGGTTATATGGAGGTTCATGGTGGTCTGGAAGCAGGAGAACACAGAACTGTCACTGGTGATGAAAATGTGTGAGCTTACGTTGGAGCTGGATGTTCATTGGCACCTGGTGACTCTTTTGTAGATGTCATTCATATCACATTTATTGTGAAAGTAGACATAAGCAGGAGTCATAGAGGGAACTCACAAAAACAGTTTATTAAAAAGGTGTTTTAGTGTTATACTTATAGAATTTAAGGCAGCTTCTTCTGTGGTGCACAGTGATTGTAGCTGTAGATGTTCCTGGTCTCACCCAGGACCTTTTCAACCCTGAGCAGGATAAAGCGGTTAAGGGGGTTAATGGGAGGGTGAACGATGGCAAACAGCTGAGGGAATAGATAAGGCAAAGCACAGAAAACATGCAGAAAATCACATTTTTTCTCTTAATATTGCTTTGTTGTTGCTGTTATTAACAACATAATTGTTTAATGCAGCTGTAAGGAGCAAAATGCTAGGCTTTATTTATGACCTTACCTTTCTTTTCTGCGGTTATTCTTGTCACCAAATATGCCCTTGCAAGCGACTGTGCCTAATGATTTGCAGGCAAATGTGACCTTTGCGTTTATCAAAGATGTCAAATTTGTACGTTGTCTTCTTTTTTATTCTGCTGCAATCCAGTTTCCTGTTTGTCACATCTATTTCCCCTCCTTAGGTAGGATGTTTCCAAGGCCGGTTAATTCAGGAAAAATTAATGACCGTGTTTCCTCGGGCTCAGCAGCAAATTCTCATGTTGTGGTGGTCAGCCATTCCAGCCACAGATTTTGATCATGCGGCGTGGTTGCTAAATTCCTGGCACTCGGTGCGAAAATACCCTTACAATCAGAGACAAATACGTTGATCACACTGTTTCACTGTGCTTGTGCTGTTCCAGAGACACTGGTGCATATGCAACGTTGTCTTTGTTATGAGGAGCCTGCAATATTCACATAAATACAGGTGCACTGATTTTGACAGCTTCCTTCAGATTTTAGGTTGCCAGCATTTTTATGAAGCTTTGAAGGAGGCCCTGCAAAACGCAGTCATGGCCACGAGGGGGAAACAGAGCTCATGTAAAATCACACTGCATGGGAGCGGTTTTATTAACAGAATTGATAAGAAAAATATTTTTCTGCTTTTTTGTATATCCTTCATTCCTCTTAAAAAATGCTTTTTTACACACCTTATCTGCGATCTGCTCTGTTGTTCTTCTCTTTGTTCACTTGTTTCGGTCATGTATCTCTCTACTGGTTTCCAGCCATTCCTGCTCAGCTGGACAACATCCACTTCATTAGCCTTTGAATCACTTGAACCCTCAGTTACAGACACCAGTCTTTTAGTATTCCTGCTGGTGTCTGGGCAAGATTCTCAGAAGTTGCATCACACCAACCCTCAAAGGTTATAAATCCAGAGAATGCACCGCTGAGCATTTTACTGCAAAGTGAACGATACCCTTTTAAATGTGTAAAAACCTTGCCGGAACCCATAACATTCTAGTGTAAAAAGTTTCACGCAGTTAAGACAAAAGTATCAGTGAACGAAAGTAGCAAGATTCGGACGTGCGGCGCTAGTGATGCTACATGAAAAGGTCAATCCTGATTTTTCAACCTTAAAACTGATGTAGGTTTGTTTCTGAAGGTGCGGCTGTACTTGCACCAGTATTGCTATGGAATGGTTGAACAGTGCTGACAGACATTCACAGATTGTTGCATTATCTTTATGATAAGTTTTAGCCTTTACACCCTTTTCGAGAAGCCTTTAATATTCATTTTTTCACAAATAGAGCTAGCACGCATTTCAGATTGCGTACCAAAGCTTCAGTCAGTTCGCTGTTTGTGTGTGGTCATGAATGGTAAGATCTCCCTTAAGTTTTTTAACACTGCTCTAGCTCTTAGCTGCATTCTTTATCATGTTTTATTATTTAAAACATGTCATACACACCTCTTTCAGGGGACTCACAGGCACAGACATGTGGGCAAGGAGTTCCAGCTCACCAGAGGGAGGAAGTGCCTTCCGTCCTCTCCCAGCTGATCAATAGGAGAGAGAGTGAGAGAAAGAGATCACTGCTTTGTTCCTGTCCAAGATGCAGAGCTGTCATGTTACCAACATTTTTATCAGATGCTGTTGTCTAAAGCAGCGTACAACTCAAAATAAACTAAAGTGAATTTCATCAGTAGGCAGAAAGATAGATGCAGACACACAATTCTCTCAAATGCCGGTATTTGCACGTGCAAAATAGACCAGTAGCTGTATGCAGAGTTACAACTGAATAGAATTGCAGAGTGGGTCATGATCCCCTCTCACTCTGTCACATTTGACTGTAAATAATGAACCAATTCTCTGTCCCAATTAAGTTGGAAAGTAAGGGGTTCACTGTGTGTGTGTGTGTGTGTGTGTGTGTGTGTGTGTCTGTCTACAGGCTCCGTTCGCACTAGGTGTTATGTGTGCATGTAACTGTGTCGATGGTGTATGTGCAACTTTATATATTAGGAACATTATTCATTTCAACCTTAATCTATTATAAACCCCAGAATTTGTAAAATTTATTAAATGTAAACATCCATATTCTGTCTACTTTGTCACCAGTGTAAGGTTTGTGGGGTTTCTTTTGCTTGTTTCTCAAGGCATGATGTGAACACGCATCCTCTCTGTTTAAAACATGAAGTGAGACACAATACAGATTTAGTAATGCTCACTGTCATGTTACTGTATGTAATGGAACATTGTGGAATTTATCCTGCTGCTGTCTCCGGCCTGGGATTCCCCCCCTTCCTATCGCTCCGGGACTAAGAAAGCCTGCAATGGTGTTCAGCAACACCTACATATAGGCCGGCGCTCAGGGGGAAACTCTCAAGGTTTTCACATTTTTATGAGTAATTCAAGCATGATAACAGCCATCTGCGAAGAAAACACTTTGCCTGCCTAGATTTTATAGTTGTCAGATGGCAGGTGGGCTCCACGGTAGTCTTGTGTAGGAAACACACTTTCAAAAGGATTCAAATAAAATACGGTTTTCAAGGGAGTGAAATAAGTTTCGCTGAGTCAGGGCAAAGATTCAGAATTACATAAAACAGAGCAGCCGTCGAGTGAGAATGCCATCAGCAAACTGTGACAGTTTAATGGAGGAACTGCACGCCGATACTTACACGCCCGAGGAGGGAGAGGAGAAGCACATGAGCGCAAGTTTCAAGCAATGGTGATATTCTGTGCAGGTATTTCGTTCCAGTGGCAGTAAATATTTTAAACAGGTGCCTGGTGAAAACGTTTGACGTATCAATGAGAAAATGTGTCATCCCTATTATCAGCCATTTCTATTAATTCCTCTTTGTTTTCGCTAAATAATGTGTCCTTCCAAAAAGAAAACATGAGACAATAATCCTTTTAATAATGCTCTCATCCAGTTTAAGGAAGGCCTGAGCTGAATGTGAATTTGCTACGCACATGTATTGCTAGCGTAGTCCCTAGAGAGATGCTGCCTATGATATGTCGCCATCTAAAGGGTGTAAATCTGTTTGTAAAGTGAAATGCACTGATTGACCACATGAGCACATGCTGTTTACAGGTTTAACTGCATATGCAGTGCTACATAAGTCTATATGGGGCTCTGGCAGGAAGTTCTACTTTCCTATGGGGATGACCTTGCTTCAGTCTGAGCTGTGAGATGTAGACTTGGATTTTTTGTTTGACGGCCGTATTACGGGTGAGGAATTGTGTGACTGAGGCCAGAACGACTGTCCTTGTTCTTCAAGCACATCTCGGCTCTATCTGTTCACACCTGTGCCTGTTGCAGGTACAGCCTATATGCAGCCTATACTGGGCGTGAACATTTGAATCTTATGTCACTGTCTAGTGGCTCTGTTTATACTGGGTGTTTTGTGTGTTCGTGGCTGCGTAGACAGGCTGCGTGTGGCTGTATCTGCTAGGAAGATTATTCATTTCAAACTTAATCCCTTGTGAACGCCAGACATGGGACTGATTTTCTTCGAAGCCTTTCTGATTGTTCAGGGGGTGACTGCACAGAGAATGCCTTGAGAAGGAGCCCCGTACACCACAAAACTCATCCTCAAGACCCCAAAATTTGGACATGGCCTTTGGTTTCATTCCCCCTCCATCTGTGCAGTAGCACAACCTCTGTGGTCTGCTGCCCTCTGTCTTCAGCTGTCTATTTGACAACAGATGCTTTCTGTCTCAGATGCTTAGGCTAAGTCTCAGAGACCTCAGACCCCACGTGGGTATGGAAGGCCTCTGTGGCACTGATCCATCCCCACCTGTTTACAGACCAGGAGGGAGTAAAGAACAGCAGTACAGGTGTAGCACCTCCGGGCAAAAATTCGGAGCAGAAAGATGTAGAGCCTTTGTGCTTCAGTGCTATGCAAGTTGAACAAAAAGGACAAATTTAAGCTCTCATGATTACTGATCTCAGCAGAGACATGAATTTCCTTTACAAATGAAATCAGTCCAGTCGAGGCTGTACTTCCAGTAAAGTGGTATCCTCCCTGTGGCAGAGATTTGGGTTAGAATCCCCCTTGTGCCCCACTGCGCATCAGGAAGACAAACTGGTGCTCATTCCCTCAAGTGGGTGACATGGCTGTATCCTTTCATCGCTGCCGTGACATGCAGGATCTCAACCGGCTGTCAGTGGCGCTTGATCCAATGCTCTGTCTTGTTGAGGCCAGTCAGTCAAAAAGGGTTCAGGTTTTGTTGGACTCAAAGTGACAAAACTCTGGTGTCTGTCCCTTTGACTAGCAGGCCCCCTGCTGTCCAATAACTGCATAAGTCCATTCAGAAAAGAAACCCAA
This sequence comes from Heterotis niloticus, assembly GCA_018136845.1. NCBI lineage: Eukaryota > Metazoa > Chordata > Actinopteri > Osteoglossiformes > Osteoglossidae > Heterotis > Heterotis niloticus. The sequence goes on along the minus strand of CM030901.1, from coordinate 13,744,314 downwards.
TATCTTATTACAACCTTTTCAGAACACTTGGTTGTGCTTTCAAACAGCAGCTGCATCACAAGAGGAATCTGTTTACCTTCCCATGTAGCTTTTTTGGGGTCGATCTTATAAATGAAAAATAAGATTATGGATTGTAGATAAGTATCTAGAATATTCATCAACCTCGACAGTCGGGGTGTCTGCGTACCAAGGTCACACATCTGTACAGTCTTGTTCAAAATCAGCACTGCTGGTAAATATGGAAATGCACAGGAAGGGCAGGCTGAGACAAGTCAGAACTCGTGTGACTGTTTCACCCAGCGTAAATGTGAACTTGGGTCCTAAATCTCTTTGATATTCAAAGGGAAAAAGTGAAAAAGTGAAAAGGAAAGAACAAACACAGATGGTCCCTCCTGTCGGACATCTTTTCACAGGAGGGGCCGCCCAGAATGCGGTGGCTCAAAAAATCGGGTCTGTGCCACAAGTACTTACTGTAAGAGCAGTGAAAGTCACTAAGCACTGATATTTAAGGTAAATCTGAACCTTTGAATGGTTTTCCATAATCTAATGTTGTCTGGCACAGTATATTTTATTAACATGGAGAAATATATGTAATATATGTACATACTTAGGTTTGTTGCTATCAAATAGTGCGAGCTTTCAGCTCAGTTCATCCGAAACATTTCATTTCCAAAATATTCATTATGTTTTACACATAAAAAAAGTGAAGTAAATATTATTTATGCTGGCCAACATGACCATTGAAATATTTCTGTTTTTTACTTGATGCGAGTAAAGTGCAGGATGAACTGTGCTGGCAAAAAAAGAATGTTAATAGGATTATGCATGCATCCATGTGAAGAGCTGAGATCATTCAGGCCTTAAATTGGGTCACAGCTTCATACAAACAAAAGCAGCAACACAGAGGAATACTGCGTGCATCCATTATAATGCATCAAGTATAATAGTTTCCAAAGGTGTTCTGGTACCGTAGTTAAGGGCTGTAAAGAATTGTCATAGACTGCTATTCAGATAAAATATTAACTTCATTTGGGAGAAGAGAATTGATTATTTGGGAATCCATATGAAAATTTGTATACATGGACCACAACAACACAATGCTATTACATTAGTAAAACTAAAAGAAATTAAACGAATGGTGGTCTACGTAAGGCTTCATTGCAGTTTTGAACAGACCGATTTCCCATTTTTCCCTTGGGGAAACAAACAAGCTGAAATCCCGATAATTATAACTCTGTATCATTTATGATTTGAATTGGAAATTCGGTTTTAATGTAGAACAACATTAACCCCAGTCTTACAGTCTCGAATTAGAAAATGTGGTATGCCGAAGTATAAAGCAAAAAGAAGGAAAGAGAAACATGTTGAGAAGAGAGAGAAAGAGAAATAAGAAGGAAAGATAGAGAAGAGCAGATATTAAAAGGAAAAAGCAACCAACCAACTACCATATATTTACTGGTGACAAGCGGGGGTTTCACCCCAAGTAAATATAAAACCTGGCAAAAGACATAAAGGTCCATAGAAAGAAAGAGACTGAGACAGCATTAAAAAAGAGACAATATAAAGAGCACACGGAAAGAAATTTAGCACTTGCTTCCAAAACTTGTGCAAATTAGTCTAAATCCTTCAGATTACCAGGTCTTTAACTATTTAAGTGTAAAGAAATTAGCTGGTAATTGGAGAATCCCACAAGCCTACGAAACAATAATTTATCTTCACAAGCAAGATGTTCAGTTCCCCCTGGTGACCCCCCATTTAAAGCCGTGCACGGAATGAGCTCCCAGCTACCTGTAATGGAACTGCGGTTTCCGGCCTGCAATGAATGTGCTACACTGCTTTAACACTGATTTATGAAAATGAAAGGTGTTAGTTCTTTTCATGCTTTTTTTGGAGATAATCCAATTCAGATCCTAGAAAGTTTGTTTACACCAAAGACTAAAATATAAGGCGGTGCTTGGTTGGAGGCCAGTGAGGTACTCATAAGCCTAACTGAGTTATCCGCTCATCTGAGGGATGTGAAGAAAAACAAGCTCTGAAGTGGGTCCTACATGAATTGAGATGTGCTTGTTTAATGGCTTTTATCGAGTCTAAATATCTTTATTCTTCCACTACGGTGCTGTGTCACAGTTTCCACCATAACAACACCTGCATTTTTAGCAGAAAGAGCTGTAGAACGACTCGGCCTAAGACTATAAGGACTGCTCCACACTTGACTGGCAGGTTTGCGGTCTAAATAGGTTGTCCAGTTAAACTAAATAAACACTGGAATTTTTCCCCAAACTTGAGAATATGATTTGTCCAGGTCATAACAAAATTATGGGAATTCCCAGCCTTGTAGATTTTATGGTACAACGGGGTCAGAAATGGATTGACACCTTTCTCTTTTCCCTTGACGCCTCCACAAAACAGCACATTTTCACCCCAGAAACTTTCCGGTTGGATTTCAGAGTTGGATTTCACAAATGACTGCCGATCTCCCCTCTCGAAACAATGTGCACTGTGGTCTGCTGCAGTGAAAATACGGGCTGCATTTTGGCACCTGCTGATACAACAAAACAGAGCTGGTGACAAACAAAATGAACGATAAACACATAAATTTTTGTTAAAAAGTCGCTGGAACAGGAACCTAACTGCATTACTAAAATGGTTTAACAGCTGCTTTTCTAATGCTTTTTTCTCGCGTCGTCATTTCTGTGAGGTGCATGAAGAATATAGGCATATGTCCTCCTACAGGAGTTGAGGAAACGCATCACAGTTGCACACTCCCACACAAGCAGCAGACACACTGCATTTACACATTTGTGGCGGCAGCGTTTCTCAACAGCAGCCCTTTGCTTTTTTCTTTTTATTAATCGTCGGCCTGATGGCAAAGAGGCTTAGCAACTTTGTGATCCAACGCATAAGACTCACAACAGGCTCGAGATGTTTAAGATTAAAATGGCGCTGCGTTTGTTATGATTTGTGAAAGTCACGTGGTTACGACTGCACGTCTTTAAACTTGGAATCAAAGCCTGAGTCCAGCAGGGCTGCCTTAGGCAACCTCCCTACATTGAGCCTCCCCTCCATGGCCCCAGGCTCTGCGGTACTCAGTACTTAGTACTCAGTGCTCAGTACTTGAGTGTCTGTAGGTGGACCAGGTCTTCTCCTCAGGAACCTTCTGCTGCTCGATGGAATGCAGCCTGCTCTGATGTGTGGTTCTTTCTCAGAGTCTCTGTAATGGAAGTGTGTGTGTGTGTGTGTGTGCGTGTGCGTGTGCGTGTGCGTGTGCACGCACACAGGTGTGACTCTTGCAGAGATGCAGCAACCATATGCCTGCAAGGTGTATTCCTGGGGGGAAGCAGGGGACCATTCGTAGTGGCTGTGGATGGGAGAGAAGATCAGATGCAAGAACATGCCTCTGTGGTGTTTGGAATGTCAAATGCAAGGGAGGCATGGGGTGGGGGAGAGAGAGAGAGAGAGAGAGAGAGAGAGAGAGAGAGAGAGAGAGAGAGAGAGAGAGAGAGACATGCTGCACTGATGGTAACTAAAGCACTGGTTTCATTGTGTGCGCATGAAACGGGGGAAAAGCAAGGAAACAGGGATGGAGAATGATGGTGACTGGCTCAGCCAGACACAGGGGTGTGGCCAGTCATTCAGTGAGTACCCCCCCCCCCCCCCACCTCATTAGAATTTGGGATAGTTATCGTGTGAGATGAACGAAGGCGGGTTTTGTGTGTGTGTGTGTGTGTGAGCGCCTGTGTGCGAACATGAGCGTGTGCAAGTGTGTGTGCGTCTGAGTGCCTGTGAGAGAGGGGAGGGGGAGCTCCAGGCAGTCGGATAGGACTACTACCACACTGCAGTCTTTTCTCTCCTCCAAGGAACCTGACTACACAGTCGGCTTCCTGTCCCTGGCTGGGATCCTCGCAGGCAGCCGCTCCGCACCTGCGTATAGAGGACAATAAGGACAAAGGGGAGGAAGAGGAAAAGAGTGTCAGGACCTCCGTCCTGGGCAGCCTCACTGTCGGGACCAGACTGGACCGTGCCTGCACTCAGGGGAGCAGAGGTCTGATCTGATTCACTATAAATACAGGGCTGTAGCCAAAGGAGAGGAAAGCGCAAAGCAGAGAAAGGACAGGAGGAGGATGGGAACAGGACACCTAAGAAACGAAGAGGGTGGCACACAACCTGGACAAGAGGCTGGAGGATGCAATTGCCTTTGCTACTTTATTTCTTGATTATAGTTTCACTCCTTCCTGCTTTGACCTCTTCTCCATCACTCTTATTCCTTGCCTTTATGGAAAATATTGTTGACACCCCTGTCCCTGGGTCAAACTTTGGTTTTTTGTAAGGGTGAGGACTGCACTAGCTGCACTGGTGAGGACCACTGGAGCAACAGGAGTGCTGCCCCCTCACCTCTTCTGCAGGTTCACCTACAGGGCAAGTCTGAGGGTGGGCTGTGCCGTGAGACGTGGCTGTTGTGGAATGACAGGGGCAGACGCCCAGTGGTCCTGAAGACTGTGCGATGCTGGAGGGTTTACTGACCTGGTGGTCAGGGGTGAGATTATGGTAGCATGGCTGTTGGCTATCCTGAGGCAGAGGTGTGCTAAGAAAGAGCAACTATTAGTCCTCAGCTGAGGTGCATTAGAAAGGAGTGAGCATAACACAGAGACAGAATTGCATCAGTAAGGTGCACCTGTTCACAGGAAAAACTTAGTTGTTCATCGTGTTATGAAGGAGTAAATATTAATGCCGGAGAGTGGTATGTTATAAAGGTGTGACTCTGCGAGGCAGCGGTGTACTGCACAGGTATACCTGCTCATAAGCAGTGTGTAAGGAAAGTGTATTTTTTGCTCACTTGGGAGAAATGTGTTAGGTAGGAGTGACTGTAACCAGGGCCGTCATTACGGGTCTGGACTGTGGTGGTCATTCTAAGAACCCACAACTGGAAAGGGCTCAAAAAAGTGGTGGAAAAATATTCTTTCAGGGGCTTGAGAGTTCCCAGCAGTAGCACAGAGGCAGAAGTGTGTCAACAAGATGCACCTGTTCATAGACAGCATGTGAGGAAGACTTCATTCTTCATTCTTTGCAAACGTGTGGTTGTAAGAGAGAGATGTGTGTTTGGTGTAACTGCTCATTATAGGTGTGTCACACTAAAGTGACTGCTTGTTAGGGGTGTGTCTGAAAGGAGCGGCATAGCTAAGGTAGAGAAGACAGAGCCAGTAGGTGGTCAGGTTGAGTCTTAGCTGCATGGAACCCTAAGTGTTAACTTCGTGCTGTGACTGTTTAGATGGATCCTGGTGACCTCTGAGTGATGTCAAGATGATAGATTACAGTCCTTGGGATCTCTGCGTGGGGTCCAGCTGAACCTTGCTTTAGCATCTGTTGCCCAGCAGCCCCCTGCAGGGGTGCGACAGGCTTGCCGAGGGACAGACAGTAGCGAAGCGATAGTTCGGCCCTCAGGCCCCCAGCCCTGACCTTTCCAATGCGACGCTCAAGCACTGACGAGTCCCCCTACCGGCGCAGCCCATCCCTGGAAAGCAAGCCGGGTTCGCCCCCACTGCGCTACAGCAGCGAGTACGAGTACAGCAGTCGACCCTTCACCTTTGGACTCCGCACGACCCCGGGGCCTCAGGCGACTAAGGGCGGCTACACAACAGCCCAAGGGAAGAAGTATGTTGTGTTTTACCTGGACTTGTCCTTCATCTTCCTCCTAGAGCTGCGTCGCTGCAGGATGGCTGAAGGCTGCCTGCGGTGTCTGCGTTATGGCATGGTCTTCTTCAACCTACTTTTCTGGGTAAGTCTTCCTCATTTCCATTGTGCTCTTCATCGTCAACATGCTGCCCACCATGTCTTGGTGAACACTTCATCAACCTTCTCTTTATCAACATCCTCCGCAAACATGCCGTCCCCTGGCAGATGTGTGTGTATGTTTGTGTGTATGTGAAGAGATACGTTCACCGGTCACTTTATTAGGCAAACCTGACCAGTGCTGACTGGTGGTGGTGGTGGTGTAATGGAGTGAGGAATGACATCTTGGTCAAAAATAGGTTTTTCTTATTTTTTGGGGTTTTTAGTACCACCAGAATATCATCTGAATGCCGCAGAGTACCAGCATAACACTGATACTGACCAGGTGCTTCCATTCCCTTCGTGCCCAGTCTGGCCACTTTCACACTGTCACTTTCAGCAGAACATCTCACGATGGTTCCACAAACATGTCAAAACACCTTTACTTTACCCCAATAACCTGCACAATCTCCACCTTTCAGGCCAGTAAATGCACCATTTTTGGAACTAAGTTGGGATGTTAATAGAATAAATGGGCTGCCAAAAAATCTGCAGAAGCTGAGTGAAGGAATGAGTCCAACATGGAACACAAACCTTTCTGCTAAGTTCGTGTTGTGCTGGGGGCAAAAGAAGGTCCAACACCCTACTTGTTAAGTGTACCTAATAAAGTGGCTAGTGAGTGGTGGTGTGTGCGAGTGTGTGTGTGTATGTGTGTGTGTGTGGTTACACAACCTATTTGATGTAGTTCACAGTTTGCTTAACAGGTTTTCCTTCCTTTGTCCTGAGTTAGCGTGGCTTGCATGCTCAGTGTTCAGTGCACTACAGCAGATTAAAACTGGCCGGTTCTACCTTCTGAAACTGCTGCACTGCATATCCATGCAAACAGTCCTTTCCTGCTTAGTTGGCAGCGTATGAAATATTTCTTTATACACACTGGATCACCAAGCTGACATTTTGGGCTTCACTATCTAGTTAAAACTTTCTGGAAATCATTGCATCGACATACAATTTGCACCTTCTGTTTTGGCCAAAAGCATAACTGGGTGAAGATTTGCCTTAATCCCACTAACCTTTCAATGGTTTATTTACTCCCTTTACTCTTATTGTTAACCAGTGAATCCCAGTCAGGGTGATGGTGGTCTGGAGTTTCTCCCAGCTTCATTTAGTGCTTGGCTATGAAACTACGCTCTGGATGGAACAGCAGTCCTTCATGGGTTAACCAGGCAAGCACACTATTGGCACTTTCTAGTGGTCAGTTTACCCTAAATGTATGTTTGGACTGTGGGAGGAAACCAGAGCGCCTGGACAAAACCCACACAGACACAAGGAGAGTGCTCAAGCTGCACACAGACCTACTTGATCGAATTATGGTAAATTTCCAGTTGTTTCTGAAGACACTGTGCATGATATACCTGCAATGAAGAGTGGCAACAATGCTGAGCAGAGCTGTAAATAGTGAGTCAAAATGACTGTCAGGTCAACCCCTCTCCATGCAAGCTAATGCTTACACGGTGTGATGGAATGAGCCAGGTACCCCTGACAGCTCCTTTCACAAAACTTGGCATTTATTTGCATATCTGACACTGCAGTGTTATGCTGCTTACAGTGTTTTATCCATTTGTTATGCTTATTGTTAGCATCTGTGTTGCCACCCTGGTATTCCATCCTACCTGTGTCCTGTTTAGCCTTCAGCCCTGCGCTTCCACATTAACCTCCAGACCACTGCACCCATGGGTTAGGGTAAGAGGTTAATGGGAGTGAGCGCGTACACTCGGCCGTCATGTAACGGGACCCCACTAAACAAAAAACACACATTGATTCAATGCAGTGGGATTTCAGTCCGATTTTCAGTCATTTTACCTCCACACCGGGTATTTTTTCAATGCCTGCTCTGTCACAGCACAGCTATGTGCTTCCTACTTTTTAATCACACTGACATGCCATCCAAAAATGATCCATAAACACTTCATCCTGCTAGGGATGTGGGAGGACCACAGTAGTTCAGCAGGACATGGGATTTGAACTTTGGCCCTATAGGTTCATATGGGGAGGTAGAACCAGTGCACTGCTCTCTGCCCAAACCCCAGGCACCTGAGAAAGAGCTGTATGAACTCTAGGGTTCAGGTAACATACATCATTGGATGAGATTCAAGGACCCAAACTGTTTCTGCAGGCAAGTGAGATTTGTGTTTGTGTCAAATACTGAAACCTGGTGGCTCCATGCATTAGAAATCTAAGGAAAAATAAAAAACAACGATAAACTGTAGGTGAGAATTAATTCCACAGACAAATGATCACTGTAGAGCCTTATACCACTCTCTGCTTTGTCTGTGTTTATTTTGTGTGTCTTCCTGTCTGCTGATTTGTCTTTTCTGGACCCTTAAGCATCTGGCAATGAAGTGTTTTTCAGTCTCTTCTTCAGACTTTTCTCTCTGACTGATGTGCAGTTGACATGTTTCTGTTACCAGTGTGCGCTCACTCCCCGTTGCATCTCTTTATCTCTGACTGTGTCACTTTCACATGCTGATCAGTCTAATTCTCTACTTCTAGCTTTTGTGGACAGGTGGCTTATCTGTGCTTATGAGCTTAAAACCCCCAGAATGTCAGTCTGTCGCTCTCTGCGCACCCTACTGCACATTCTTGTACAGTTTTGGTCAGCATTATTGGCACCTAAGCTTTTAAGTACATTATCTAGTGAAATAAATTGGGCAGTGAAGCAGTTTTGGTTTATATACATTCATTGTTTGACACAGGGCAGCACAGGATAAAACAATAATAATTATTAAAGGACATGTAAGGAAAAATTGAAAAGCTTTGATGATTTAAACATTGGTCCCTTTTAAACAATTCAAATCTGTTTGATTAAAAGAACTAGATTCTCTTTGCAGTGAAATTAGACTCACCTGTGATAAACTGCCAGAACTCACATGGCATGAATTAACCAAATATTAACAATAAATTATGGTTTTACTGCTTAAAAAAGGTCATTTTCATTCAGTGTTCCTTTTTGGACAGTGGTGACAACAAGAGCGCTATCTAAGACCACCAGGAAAACTATTATCACCAAACACAAAAATCCAAAAGGGTACAAGTGCATCTCCAGAAACGTTGGCTGTTTCTGCAGTTCCCAGTGTTAGTAAGCAGTTTATTGCTCATGGAGCTGTCATGAACCTCCCAGAATGTGGTGGAAAAAGAGAGAACTGATCAAAGAAGTCTTCCAAGGTTGGCGTTAACTGCTAAAAAAAACACCATTTACATGTCCAAAAACACTCTATGACCAAAAGTATGTGGACACATGAGCATCACCCCCATCTGTGCTTGTTGAACCTCCCATTGCAAACCCATGGCCATTTATATGGAGTTGCCCCCCTCTTGTCCTTGCTGCTATATCAACCCCACATTCTCCTGGGAAGGCTATCCACCAGATTTTGGAGCAAGGCTGTGGGAATTTGGGCTCATTTGGCCACAAGAGCATCAGTGAGGTTGGGCACCGAGAACGAGAAGGCCTGGCTCACGGTTGGTGTTCCAGTTCATCTCAAAAGTGTTTAGTGGTGTTGAACTCAGGGCTCTGTGCAGCCACTCAAGTTTTCCCACACCAGGAAAGGAGCAGAAAACTGTGGCCATAAAGCTGGAAGCACACAGTTGTCTAGAATGTGTTTATATTCTGTGTGGATGCAGATGAAACAGCTCAACTCAGTCGTTAGAAGAGGGGGTCCACATACTTTTGGCATACTATACTATACTTTGGAGTGTAGCTTAAAGCTGACCTAGAGTGATGGTTTAGACCCATACCATATGATACACATTGAACTGCAAAGGGCTCTATGGGTGAAGGCCAAGGAGCACTCCACTGTTAAAAGGCAAACCTTTGAAGACATGACTGATCTTTGCCCAAACCTGCCTTGACACACCAACATCACACCAACATGATGGGTTCATGAAACTAAAATAAACCAGTGATTAATTTATAGGCAAGATGATGAAGCTTATAAGGAAAAGAACATCCTACCTACAGTTAAATATGGTGGAGGTTCAATAATGCTGAGGGGCAGCTTTGCTGCTTCTGGTACTGGAGGGATTGAGTGTACTGAAGGAATCATGGAATCAGAGGATCACCAAGGCATTTTAGAGTGAAGTGAGACACCCGGTGTCAGAAAATTAGGTATGGTCAAGGGTCATGGGTCTGCTACCAGGGTAATGTCCCAAAAAACACATCCCAAACCACTAAATAATGGATAGAAATGAAACAATTAACAGTCTTAAACTAGCCAGCAATAAGTCCTGATCTGAAAGGGAAGCAACAGAAAGGGGCAAGAAGCTTATAGATGTTTAAAGGAAATGTTTGTAGGTATCATCATCATTGCCAAGGATTGTGGAACCAAGTATTAGGGAAGGTGCCTTTAATTCCACCCAGGTCATATTTTCTTTTTATTCTGTGAAAAAATACATGTAAGTTGAACATTTTGGATATTCTACTAAAATGTTCTGATAATCAAAGGGTAAATGTAAATTACCAGTTATTTCTGAAGATACTGTGCATGATAGACTTAAAATGGAAGGGTGCCATTAATGTTGACCAGAATTGTACTTGTGAAGCCTCCATAATAATAATAATTAAAGTAAAACACTGACTGTATTTGAGCTTCTGTTGTTTGTATCTGCTGATTCAGGTCAGTGCCTACATGCTACACAGCAGATGTATGTGTTGGTAGTGACAGATGTTTTATTTCTCATTTCACCAGGGTAGAAGGTGGAGTTGGCTCTCATACAACAACTCACATGTAACAAGATTTAATCAGAAACCATAAAATGTGTCCAGGGGTCTAAAGGTGGACTTTGCTTGAACGACCACCACTTGACCTTTAGTGGTTTGAACTGATCTGATGCTGGGTTTCCATGCACATTTTTTCACTCCTCTTGTACAAATAATAGGGTAAATAGTAGGCAATTTGCAGACTGGCTATGAGCCATCGCTCGGAGTGTGAATTATTTCATAATGGTTACAAACTAATTAGAACATCTTTTTGTGGAGAGGATTTAGCCTTTTTTTCTGGGACTGAATCGGCAATATGTGGAATATTTGCTCTGCCTTGAACATTTCTAGCACCTGCAGCCCTGGATAGCACACTGTATTGAAATTTAATAGTAGAGTGTAACTCGGCATCTGGAATTCAAACTAGTGACAGCGGCCCACGCATACCATGTTGAAGTAATTAAATTAATAATTAAGTTATTTTACAGCATATTAATAATTAAAATTAATAAAAGTGTAATAGTAGAGTGTCGCGCTGCATCCAGAATTCAAACCAGCTACAGGGGTCCTTGCAATTAAACAGGTGCTAAATTCTGATCAAGGGAAAAATTAATATGAGATTTTGTTTTCATGAGCTAAAATAAATTATACCGGGTGTATAAATGTGCGCCTGATGTACTCAGGTTTTTGTGGAAGTTGTTTAGGATAGTGTGGAAGAAGCAGGTTATTCCGAAGGTCTGGTGTAGGGCAGGGGGTTTGTTTTTACCAAAAGAGAAGGTATCTATAGAAATGGCCGTTTAGACTGATATGGCTGTTAAATGTAGAAGGTAAGATATTCTTTAGTGTAGTGCCACAGAGGCTGTCAGATTATTTGGGGAAAAATAAACTGATCGATACCACAGTCCAGAAGGCAGGGGTCCTAGATTTCTCAGGATGCTTAGAGCATACTAGTGTGATATGGCATCAGATTCAGGAAGCCAAGCGGGAGAAAATGGACTTGCATGTGGTGTTTTTAGACCTAGCAAACACCTTTGGCTCTGTGCCACACAGTCTTATCTGGAGTGCATTTGACTTTTTTAGAGTTCCAGGCTAGATAGCTGGCTTAGTGAAGGAGTACTTTCGGGACATTAGGATGTGCTTTACCACGGCAGATTACACAACAGCCTGGCAGAGGCTGGGAATGGGGATCATGGCAGGCTGCACCATTTCCCCGCTAGCATTCATTATGGCTCTGGAGTTAGTAATTAGGGCTTCAAGTTGGGTAGTAGGTGGAGAGAGACAGCCAGATGAGCTCCGTCTCCCCCCAGTTAGGGCTTACATGGACGACATGACGCTGGTGACCACAACAGCGGCTTGCACGAGGCGGCTGTTAGAAAAGCTGGACAAGAACTTGAAGTGGGCTGGTTTGAAGATTAAACCAACAAAGTCCCGGAGCATCTCACTGGTCAAAGGGAAGGTAGAGAAAGTTCGTATTCTGGTGGATAATGAGGAGATCCCATCAGTGTTAGAGAAGCCAGTAAAGATTTTAGGGAGGTGGTACACTAGGGAGCTAACTGATGTGGAGCAGCTTAAGAGAAGTATAGTAGATGATTTACAGAAGATAGAGAACTCAGGGCTGCCAGGAAAACTGAAACTCTGGTGCTTACAGTTTGACCTGTTCCCAAGGGTGATGTGGCCACTAACTATGTATGAGGCATCAGTCACAAAGGTGGACTCTGTACGGGAAAGAAGTTCTGCAGCTGCCGCTTACAAGCCTAACAGAGGATTTTAAGTGTGCAAAGGTGCAGTTAGAATTGCAGCTGTCAGGTAGTAGGGATGAGGTTGTAAGGGGCTTGGTACCCAGGATAGCAACAGGTAGAAAGTGGGATGCGAGACGGGCGGTAGAGGAAGCTAAGGCAGACTTAAGGCAGCTGGAGATGGTCGGGAAGGTACAGCAAGGGAGAGAAGGTCTAGGTTGTCGGTTAGGAGACCCGATGTGGAGTAAGGCAGGCCTGATAGAGAGAAGGAGGTTGGTGTTAGAGCAGGTGCGTTGGCAGGAGAAAATAAAGAGGTGTGTCAGGGCAGTCTCACAGGGGAAGCAGGAACAGTGGGTGAATTGGGAGGGGGTCGAGAGGAGGAGGCTGAGCTGGAAGGAGCTGTGGAGTATGGATGCTTATCAAATAAAGTTCCTGTTAGGAGCTGTTTATGATGTGCTGCCATCGCCTCAGAACCTGAAGCAGTGGGGGGGGGTGAGGACTCAGCTTGTCATCTGTGCTCGGAAGTAGGGACGGTGAAACATATTTTAGTTGGTTGTAAGGTTAGTTTAGCACTGGGTAGGTATACATGGAGGCATAACCAGGTGCTAAGGTGCCTGGCTGCGGCCATTGAAGACTGGAGGATGCAGGTTCGGTCGGGACATGGGGCTAGAAGTGGAGTGGTACAGTTTATTAGGGAGGGGGAGGAGAGTAGGAGAGGTGGAGGTAGGAAGGAGATAGGTATAGTAGGGGGGAGTAGAGACTGGGAGATGCAGGTTGACCTGGGAGGAAGGTTAGTGGTGCCCCAGGAAATAGTTTGTACGAGCATGAGACCAGATATGGTGCTGTGGTCAGCAAGCCAGCGGGTAGTTTATTTTATTGAACTCATAGTTCTGTGGGAAGGATCGGTGGACGACGCTCATGAGAGGAATAAGCTCAGATATAGCAAACTAGCGGCGGAAGAAGAGGGGTGGGGTTGGCGCATGAAAGTGGGGCAGATTGAGATAGGATGCCGTAGTGTATAGCCTGATCACTTTGGTGTTGTTTCACGAACTTGGAATCCGGGGGCGAAAGTTGCAACGGGTGGTGAAGGAGTTGTCACAGGCTGCTGAGCAAGGAAGTCTCTGGATCTGGAGAAGGAGGACCAGCGCAGATGGGAGTGGGGCGGCGAAGCTCTGAGTAAGTGTTAGCGCATAGTTGTGATGGTGTTTAGCTGTTATCAGGCAGCAGTGTCGGTGTGATTTAGTAGTGGTGGAGCGTGATATAGGTAAAGTAGGTGGCGAGGGGGCTTCTTCCTCAGAGACGGCAGGTAGAAACAGCGGTGAGTGTGAGGACGCTAAAGGTAAAAAATAGGTAATGTGTGGAGTGATGGGGTGGTGCAGTGGTGCACGCTGTGGTGGAGGGGAGCAGCTCTGGGACACCTGAGCTGCAGTTGAGCCTCCTGGAGGTGTCGTGGGCCTAACTCGACGAAACACCGACGAAGGAAGGTTCCCACTAGATAACCCCAATGAGATACCGCCCCATTGCTGCGCCATGCCGTGTTTGGATTTATAGCTAGTTGGCACTAGGTTTGATATGTTAGCCATTGTGTGGCAGCTAGGTAGGTGTGCTGTGGGTTGGCTGTGGGATTGCCGTGGGGGTTAGGACAGGGTACAAGGTTAGATGGGTAATGGAATCCCCTTTATAATCCGAGCTCTTTTATTGACACTGTGTGTTTAATATGAACCTAACTGCGTAAACCAGACTGCAGTCTGTCTTTCTGGGGTACTATGTATCAGTTAAAGCAGTTGGAAATGAAAGACATTCCTAATCTTAAACAATGTGCACAGCTGTGCAACGGGGGGAATCTCGCACTTATTGGAAATACAAAAATAGACATAAACAATGTGTGGTCTATACAAACCGTAACTTCCATGTGTAATCACCATGAACCACATAACTGGTAATGTGAGTAAACAGAAGTTGCAGATAAACATTCATTTGTGAGGAAAAATTCAATAGCTTGATAAATCGATGATTTTTAAATAGCAGACTATAAATAGGATAGGAAGCAGCAAGATGTAGAGTGTAAGAAATCTCCTAAGAGAGGATGAGACTATATTTCTCTCTTAATTTCGTCGCTCTGGGGAATGAAGGCGTTGAGAATAATGCATATTTGCTCAGTATGTGGGAAGTCCTGTGCTTATTAAACTATTTATCTGCATGGATTCCACTGTCTGCTTTGCCACCCAAAAGGTAAATGTGGTTCCTATATGTTTTTTGCCTGCTGCTTTCTCCCCACATAAAAGACAAATATTCCAGCTATGGTGGATGTGTTGGTAAAATGGAAGCCAGAACTACACAATGAACATTCCTAATGGATCTGCCTGTAGCTACTTATATTAAAGCAGGAGAAGCTTGGCCATTTGAATCGAGCAATGAAACAGTCAATTAATGTCTCTGCGTAATTCATCTCGTCGGCACAGGCTTGGCGTTTACAGAGAACAGGACCTGCAGGGGAGCAGCACTGAAGTCTTTCCTTTAGAAGTCGTCTTTATTGGCATTGAAAGTAGGTCACAAAACAGCAGTCAGATGGCTCATTTGGTGCAGATGGAGGATCCGATCCACCGCAGCCCCTTCTCACGCTTCAAATTTTAATTCGGTAACATTTGGACTTCTTGCTCGTTCGGTTTCAGCACGATTCTGCATCCCGTTTGACGCCACACCGCCTGCCGTTGTCTCTATGGGACAATGCAAAGTTGCTGGCAGGTGACCATGGTTTTTGGCATTTGCTCACCGCCACCACGTTCACATGACAAGGAAACCAAACAGTTGTAATGAAGTTCAGCAGATGAAATGGAACTAAACATGAATCTGCATGAGTGAAGCGTGGGTCAGCAGAACCACAGGATGTTAATCAAAAGTCCATCTCAAGACAATGGAAGCGTCTGCTTGTCCTCTAATAAAAACTGGAGATAACTTCTACATTATGAATTCAGCAAGATACCCAGTGAAACTGGTTAAAGTATAGGAAACATTTTTAGTTTATTTGACAAATA
Organism: Heterotis niloticus; assembly: GCA_018136845.1. NCBI lineage: Eukaryota > Metazoa > Chordata > Actinopteri > Osteoglossiformes > Osteoglossidae > Heterotis > Heterotis niloticus. The sequence goes on along the minus strand of CM030901.1, from coordinate 13,729,024 downwards.
ACACCACACATTTCAAGACCTATTTATGGAAAGTGACCTAGTCACAATCAGCAGGTGTGTCCTTAAGGACGACTTTAAGGCAGCAAGGCACATCGCTACCCGCATAGAAAAGCGTTTTTCGGAATCGCAATTGTGTTGCCTCTAAGTGTGATAGTTACAGCATGGGGTGCCACATATGACCATGAATACAACAACGTCAACAACAGATTTTAAGGGAAAAATATACGCACTTTTATGAAGCAAGCCTTTGCAATACCGTTGAAGGCAGTAGCCCAGCACAAATAGTTTAAGTGGAGACAGCAAGATATTGCAAGCAGAATTCAAAAGCCATTCCCAGGCGGACCCAGCTGCACATCTTCAAGTTTCATTAAATCAGATTGAGCATATACAGTAAAAAGTGTTCCTATGCGATCACTCTTTAATACAACCCCTCACTGAAGCATACAGACTTGCCACCTCTGGCTGAGGTCTCAGTAATTCTAGCAGACCTGATTTGCACACAACAACATTTACATCTTCTCATATCACAAACATGGCCAGTAACTGCTAATACTGTACACCTATTTTTGTTACAATGGAGTGAATTTCTTCTGTGAAATCACCACGGTAGGCAAATTTCCATTATAAAAAAGTCAAACGGCACAAAATATTTTGTGGAAAAATCAAGTAATCCATTCCCGGATAAAGAATTTGCCATGTAAAATTAACTAAAGGACCAAAATTTATTACCAGTACCAAAATTAAAGTTATTTTCGTGCATGAAAATAACACCAACCATTTGAATAATATTTCTGAAAAAAGATCATTTTTAGTTTCCATTTTAAAGACATATTTTTATTGATTGATTGACTGACAATGATTCATTCTTTGTTCGTTCGTTCATTCATTATCAGTACGACTGGCCAGCGTGGGGTTGCTGATGTCTGAAGTCTGTCCAGGAAACAGACCAGGAAGCAGAATGTAGCCTGGAGGAAAACATTTCAATCATTTGCTACGTCACTACGCTACATCATTGGAAGCCCTGCACTGTGTTACTTAGAAGTCTGATTCTTGCTGCTGCTGTACTGTCCTTCAGCAAGGTACTTACCCTAAATTGCTATAGTAAAAAAATTACCCTGATGTGAATGGACCAATGAAAAGTCTGGGACAGATGCAGCAGGCCATGCTGTGGCCATTTTGGAGCTTAGTAATAAACATTTGCTTGTCTCAGATCACTGTGAAGTTAGAACTTTGTTCTGTGCAGTTATTTTCAAAGGCTGTAGCTGTTCTGTGAATGTATACACACTCACCAGCCACTTTATTAGGTACATCTTTTTAGTAGGTTCCTCTTTTGATCTGGGACAGTATTGATTCAGCATGAAGGAGCTGAACTTGATTCCACAGGGTTCCATGTCCACAGTGTTGTCAGCTTTGTTTCTGTGCATCTTTTTGATGGCCCATTTATTCTGTGGTCCTCACATTCCACCTTATCACAAAAATGCTTTATTGGCTTTAGAGGTGGAGCAGCACAGGCTACTGTAGTAAAATAACGTAAAGTCCTGTCATGTTTGCAGAGCTCTAGTGTGTAAAAATCCCACAAGACTGACCATTTCTGAAATGGTGGAACCAACCAGTGTGACCAGCACTAGAGATCAAGCTGTGTTCCAAATCACTTAGACCCCCATATCTTGCCCATTCTAATGAACTTCTGTACCTCTAGACCTTATCAGTGTGCTTCATATACTGAGTCCCACTGTGTAGGACAAGCTGTGTGTATGAACAGCTATGTGTACCTAATAAAGTGGCCGGTGAGTGTATATCTCTATAAAAACATTCTGTTGTCAGATAGGGAGGACCACTTTAAGAATTCTTTGGTAAAGTCGATAAGATGCGTTTAACTGGTCTGAGCTGAAGGTGATGGACTTGGCCTTACTTGGATCACAGAAAGATTGATGATGACTGAAATGGGAACAAAGCAAGCAAAGAGGCCCAAGCAAGCAAATCATCTTAAGTGCTGCCTGGTGGAGGAGCAGATCCATGAAGCGTTCAGTCCTTCATTTTTATGTTTGGCCAGATAGAATCAACTGGGGGTTTTATGGCATAGTTTAAAGAAAGGCTTCATTAAACTGATCAAGGACCTTACTGTATCTAACCATGTGTTTATTCACTGGCTCTATAAACCACGACAGATTGCGCTATATTCTTTTCCCACAACACAAACACCAAAAAACAGCCACAGTGTGAAACAACAGGAGCATCAGGGCTTTTATGATACTATGATGAAGTCTCTTTTTGACATGCTGGCCATTTTTAGGTTATTACATACACCATACAGCCAAAAGTATTTGGAGCCCCCTCCCCACTTCTAATGACTGAGCTAAGCTGTTTCAGTAGCACCCATGCAGCAGACAAACACATTCTAGACAATTGTGTGCTTCCAGCTTTGTGGCCACAGTTTGGGGAAGAAGCTCCTTTCCTGCTCTAGCATGGCTGTGCCCCATTGTGCACAAAGCAAGCTACATAAACACATGGTTTGACCAGGTTGGTGTGGAAGAACTTGAGAGGCCTATGCAGAACCCTGACCTTAACCCCACTGAACACCCTTGAGACGAACTGGAACTTTTAATCCCCAATGTCACTAGTGCTCTTGTGGCTGAATGGGTACAAATTCCCAAAATCTGGTGGAAACGCTTCGAAGAAGAGTCAGGGCTGTTATAGCAGCAAAGGGAGGGGGGGCAACTCCACATGATTGGCTATGGGTTTGGAATGGGAGGTTCAACAAGCACAGATGGGTGTGATGCTCATGTGTCCACATACTGTACACTTGGCCATATAGCGTATGTTAAATAGGCTCTGTGAAAACACTATTTTGAGGTTGTTATATGTAATAAATCAGTTCTACAACACCTGATTTCGGGTCTTTCTCCAGGAGTTGTTAGGATGTTCTTGTTGGATGCTTTTGTATGGCCAAAAAGAACTTTAAGCTGTATTTTATGCCACTGCGTGAGCTGAGTGAGCTTCATAGGGGCAGTTATGATGTTACACTGGTACTGTGAGAGAGAGGTACTTGGGTGTTGGTCAAGGTAAGGTTATGCTGGCATTGTGTGATGAAATGCTATGCTTTTATGTATGGTTATGTCCCTTCACAGTGCAAATGGAATCTCTTATGTGATTTTTAGCTCATTAAATGGGGAATTTTAAGAGGTATAAAGGGGTTATTACTTTGCCCAAATAGTTTACGCTGCAGGGTGCAGAGGTTCTTAAATGTGTTGAACTGGGTGTGTTACAGTGTGTTTGAGGCCATTATGTAGACCAGTAGGTTGTTTTACAAGGTTTACTGGGATTGTTATTGTCCATTTAGTTTAGATGTTTGTGGTTATTATATCTATATTGGGGATTTGAACAGGGGCAGCAGGATGTCCCCTCATTGGCAGATAAAATGCAAATGCACTACTGGGCATCTCCTTGGAGTTAGGGATGCAAAAGCTGCCTTTAATGTAGCAAATTTTTAATATTTTCCTGTATTTAAGTTATTTGAAACACTAACAGTTTAAACAGTTGCTGCATACCGCAGAGTCAAGCAGAAACATGCACACTTTCTGTTCCCTAAGTGATTCCTGTCATGATCATAAAAAGGATCATTTGCTCACACAGGCACAAATCCCTTCTTCCAGTTGGTGTGGGGATGTGAGAAGAGAAAAGCAGCAGATGGAGAGGAAAAAATCAAAAGAGCTCAGCAGGCAAAATGAGAAGGTTGTAAAGGGGATACAATATGTCTGGAGAGAAAACCAAGGGGGCCTAAGGTGTTGTAAATAAGACTGACATGTACTGCAGCTGTGCATATTTGGGTATGCAGACAGGCTCATCCTACTGCTGCAAAGTCTGTTGTTGACCAAAGGGTCCTCCAGACTCCTAAACCGTCCAGGCCTGCGACCACAATGGGATCTTCAAAGGATCCAAAAAAACAGACAGCTTTTTTTTTTTTACCATTTTTTTTTTACTATTTGGAGGGGAAAAGAACCAGGTGGAATGGTGCTCATGGGAGGAATGCTTTAGATCAGATTCCTGTAAATTTAAATCCCCTGGAGTAGAGCTAGTCTGTACTACAGTGTGGGACTTTCTTCTGGAGCTTTTGTTGAGCAGCTGATGAGACCTGAAAGAGGAGGGCAACAGTGAAACTATAGGAGGACTGCAGCCGGTATACCAAAGAAAAGCAGGTACTTCTGGACCATAGCATAACTTCAGCAAGGCTACAGCTTGATCACAGCAGGACTGCAGATGCAAGACAGTAGATTTCCAGCTGGGCTTCAACAGAAGTACAGCACCACTACAATATTTTTTTCACAATTTAAATTTAACATTTTTGAATCAACTTTTTCTTGTTTATTAAGTACAGGTACATGGCCACATTATTCATCCACCGGACAGCTACGCTGTTACATTTACAACAGCATTTCCTCTTTATGTTGCCCACATCTGTCTAAAAGAAATTTTTACATAATAATGACACAATAATTTCCCTTGGTTTATGCAGACTCGCACATTTTTGTTGGAATGCAGTTTGATTTTTAATACCATTTTCAATTTAATGCTGATCTGTAGAATATAATACCCACACTTGCCTTGTGGATGGGATGGTGTCTATGCAGTGTTGTGTTACAGAGGGGAATATGGCAATGTTTATTGCTATTCTACATGTGTGAATATGGTAAGAACATAAGTCATCGCAGACTTCAAGACAAAAGTTGTAGAGGTGTCCTTTGTGCAAGAAAGCTGTAAGTACGTTTGGTTGTAAATAAAATTTTAATGTTTCAAGTTGCAGTGGCGAATCCTTTTAAATACAACAGTGTAGACAAACTGTGGTTTCTTCCCTCCTTTGACTATTCCACAGAAATTTGATAAAAATGTTTGGAGTGTTTGGATTGGACTGGAATGCATTATGATTTCCCCCATAAGAAATGATGAAAATGGCTGCCTCGATGTACATTTTTTCACACAATGTGGTGTGGATGTGGGTGGCTAGAAGACGTTGTCCTACATCAGATTATTAGTTTGTCATCAGAGGCCATTTTCATCTGTGAGTTGCGGCATACGGGTGTAAAACTGCATACAGTACATGGTGGAAGGCGAAATGCAAGGTTGGACAGATGACTGGGGAGGGTAACAGGGTACATGTTTTCCACAGACAATACATGTTCGCAAATGGCACTCCAAATGTAAAACCTGCTTGCTAATAACATGATCATTAACCATGTAGTAATTTCATGGTTGTATGAATTACCTGGCCTGAAGTTGTACAGTCATGCTATTTACCTGCTTAGTAACTGCATGGCCACATAAATGACTTGTTTTTACTATTACTCTGCTGACAATGTTACCCTATTCTCTAAGTGAATGGTCACATTACTTCCAAAATTATGACAATAATGACTTTTTCCACAGTGAAAGTCACAGTAAATTTCCTTTATATAAATAACGAAGAGTTGATGTCTACCAAAGTGAAAGCAGTGGCTGGTTCATTTTCTGATTTAGAATAAATGCTCTGTGTATTTTCTGTGCTGCAGTTTGCCCTTGGCAGGCTGTATTTAACTCTGTTTAAAAGTTAACAATGCCACAACCTGCCGGTATCCACCAAGCAAGAGTACTTTTCTGCAAGTGTGACGCTGAGCAATTTCAGCTGTGTACTCCAGATAACTTGTTACAGTGTGGGCCAACACTTTATGGGTGTGAGCAAACTGTGTAGCAGGATTTCAAAGAAACAGCGTTTCAGGCAGACAAGAATGTTTAGGGCACAATCCTTGAGCTTCTGTTGTAATGGTAATGTGCCCATCTTCTGAGCTTCAAGTACTGAGATGGTCGTTTTCTATCTTTTATGCTCGAGACCTCTTTGTGCTTTGGACTGTAGGGAATGAAAGTGAAGTCTGAATGTAGAAGCCAGCATTACTAGGTCTAAGGTTCTGCCCTGTCTCAGTGGTGACATGACCAGTAGGAGATAAGCCGCCGTCATGGTGCAGGCATCTGACCTTTGCTTTATTATTAATGACATTGTGAAGTCGTTCAATTTTAAAACTATAGACACTCTACCCTGATCACTATTCCCTTCTCCAACACCTTTTATCTCCATCTTCCGGGAACTAAAAATTTCACTGACTGAGCTGATTGAAAAAGACATCTGGGAAATGGTCTTCCGATTCTTACTTTGGAACCAGTTTTCAAAGGCTTTAAAATATTTATTACCTTCTGCCTTCAGGCATTCATCGTGAGTATCTTTGGCCTGCCATGTCAAGATGCTATGTTTGTCTTATTCTCTATTAGTCTTTGGCACGATTTTTCTATTTGAAATGCCATGGGTGCACAACCCGCAAAGGCAGAACCTTTAGAAAGAGCAGAAGAAGTGGCAGAAAAGAGAAGTACTTCTGGCTCTTCCATATGGTACCATCCATAGACACCGATATACTGCATATATCACGTTGGAAGCACCTACCTGCTCAAACACAAAAGTTAATACACACGTAGATACGCACAAAGGAACACTATGAGTTCATGGGAGAAATAAATAAAGTGGAACTAACTTGACTGTCAGACTTTCATAAAGTAAGTACAGATTGAATTGGGCGCTGGTTTGAAAGGCCCTCTGGGAGGCTGATGCCTTATTCAAATTATATGGAAAATGACTCATTTCGGTGCATGTACCTGCTGAATGGCTTTCAGCATCCTAAAGTCCATTAATTTGTGCCATCTTGTCACTCTTTGTGTTCCTTCCAGCTGTGATCTGTTTTTTTCATTTGTGCGTTAGCATTTTATCTGCCTGCCACTGTCCTTGGTTATACATCTGTGTTCCCGCCTGTGTGCTTAGCTGCATGCTCAGTGTCCTCAGAGGTTTGAGCATCCCAAACAGTGTGTATTTCTGCAGGTATGCTTCTCTTCTGCATGGCCGCGCGGTGCGCTTTGGACTCCAGCTGGCAAGGAACCTCATAGCTGGAAATCAAGGATAACCCAGTGTCTATGTATGAGCTGCTGGGTCTAGTGCCTCCTCCCTGGACATTAGAGCAATATTGATTGTTCTCTCAGCACTCTCCTTGCAGCATGTGCATGAATAAAGAGGCCAATTTATTTATAGGTTTGTAGTCACATCTTACGCACAAGTGCATTTTGGAGATTCATCACTTCGTCTCATTGGCATGCAAGGACCAGACCCAGAAAAGTACTAAATACTGACAGATTATAGCACTAGGAACAGGTACAGGTCTGAGTATTGGTTAGTAATACTAATTCTTTGCATGTGGAACAGACCAAAGTACTGGCAGATACTACCAGTTCTTTGTTATATGAGATTAAACATCATAATATCAGCTCACTGCAATAAGAGATTAACAGACTTGCAGATATTGCATTAGCAGTTCTTTATTTTAGGAGATGCTCTTGGATACTTCTAAATCTTTTTGTATTAAAAGACCATTTTCAACAAAATAGCCTATACTGCAGTCTCAGATTATGTATTATAATATTAATGTAAACTTTGGCTTTGTGTGAGAAGATGCGGAAACTGAGATACAGGTAGATAAAACCACCTCTTAGTACCAAACAGGTTATAGGAGACATAATCATACTTTTGTTGCTAATTTAACCTCCAAGCCTCCATGTACTTCTCTTCGCACTGAGCCTAGACTGACTTTACTCACCTTCAGCGCCAATCACTCTTTGTTTGTTTCCTGAAGGCCAGATAGGGAGGGCAATTTTGTGTGAAAGTGCCTGGCTAATGAGTTGCAGCAAACCTGGCTGCAGGCTGTCCTCAGCATTGCACAAAGATTCCTGGTGCACATTTTTTTCTGGAATGTAGTATCTCTCAGAGGAAGACAACGGAAAATTACATACACTCAAATGATGGTTTTTAAGACCCATTTCTAGATGTGGTTACATCGAGCTCTGGCACCAAATAAATTGGGGGTGATTTTAGTTTCACAAATGACGCAGAAAAAAATTATTCCCTTTCTGTTCTGTTTAACAGTTTACCGAGCTTGACTGTCCACTTTGTAGTAAATCATGACATTGTGGTTTGCTGTGGGAGGCTTTTCCCTTCCAAGCATTTGGGAAAACAGTTTAGCTTTCACCCAGAATGTGACACATCAAGTTACGTACCCTATAATAACATCAACCAGTAATTTGACTGCCCGCTCTTGTGTACGAGCAGCAACATCTACCTGCACAATCACAATTTTATGCACCAGTTGCTTTTCAGTCTAAGTTGGCTTCCTGGAGATAAATCAACATTCAGCTCCATCAGTATTTTTGACATCAAATTGTAGGGCAACAATTCACAAAATGCCGATTTTGTACTGTATGTAGTGGCTTAGAAAATGGAAATTCCTCATAGTTCAGGTTTATTTTCAAGATGTGTCTGTTGGTTTTCAGCCACCTGTAAAATCCTTCTAAGCTTGATACTCTGCTAAGCAAGTCTCACACTCAAAATCCCATTTCTACTAGAAAAGGAAGATGGTAGCTTTTGTAATGTTCAGTTGCAGTACTTTGTGCAGAACATCTACAGTTCTGGATGTAGATTTTGAGCATTGTCAGCAGATTGAGGTATAGGTGTGTCATGTACAAATCTCCTGAAAAGGTGAGCAATGAAACAGTTCTGCTCTGCATGCACTCATTTGTTTCACATGAGGCACCAGAGGATAAAATAATAAGTAAAAAAATTATGTGTGGAAATAGTATAAAAACTGAAAAGTTGCCACAACACATTTATTAACGCCTTTTGAACAATTAAAATCTGTTTAATTAGAAGAACTAGATTCTTATTATAGTGAAAATAGACCTGCGATAAGATATGCCAGAAGTCACGTGACATGAATTAACAAAAGATTAATAATAAGATTAAAAAAGGTCACTTTCATTCCCTGTTCATTTTTGACAGTGGTGACAGCAAGTGATCATCAGGAAAGCTATGATCACCAAACATAAAAATTCAAAAGGGTATAAGTCCATCTTCAAAAACCCTGGCAACCCTGTTTCCACATTGCCTAATGTTATTAAGCAATCTTCTGCTCATGGAGCTGTCAACAACCTCCCAGCATGTGGTTGGAAAAGGGAAATTGATCAAAGAGGTTCTTCAAAGGTTGGTGCGAAAAAAAAAAAAACATGTAGAACATCTAAAGAGTTTAAAGCTGACCTGGAGCGACGGTTTTGACTTGTATCAAACACCGCACACTAAACTGAAAAGGGCTTTATGGGCAAAGGCTAAGGAGAACCCCACTGTTGAAAGAAAAGCATAAAAAGACACGACTGATCTTTGCCCAAGCCTACCTTAGAGAAACCAACATCCTTCTGAGAAAATATTCTGTGAACTGATGAAATGAAAAGTAGATCAGCAGACCATTGATTTATTTATAGGCTACAAAAAAAGCTCATAAAATAAAGAACAGCTGACCCACAGTTAAATACGGTGGAAGTTTAATAATGTTGTGGGGCTGCTTTGCTGCTTCTGGTACTGCAAGATTTAAATACATTAAGGGAATCATAAAATGAGGAGATCACCAAGGCATTTTAGGGTGAAATGTGCTACCCAGTGTCCAAAAACTAGGCATAAGTTGAAGGTCCCATGGGTCCTCCAGAAGTGCAATGGCCTAAAAGACACATCCAAAAGCACAAAGGACTGACAAAAAAGGACAAAATGGACTGTGTTAAAGTAGCCTGATCTCATTCTGATTCAAAATCTTGTGAAAGAACTGGAATCTGCTATAGATAAAAGGAATCCTAAAAACATTTGAGCCACAACAAACTGTAATTAAAAAGGTAGAGAAACTACCAGCAGAAAGGTGCAAGAAGTTTACAGACGCTGCTAGAAACATTTGGAGTCATCATCATTGCCAAAAACCAAGTATTAAGGAAGGGGCCTTTAATAATGGTCAGGTCACATTTTCTTCTGTAGAAAAGCTACATGTAAGTTGAACATCTTTCCATGATCTTGATCTTTTTTGCTGTATAACTTTGGACAGCCTCTTAAAATATTCAGATGATCAAAAGGTGCTAAATTTTTGGTAATTTCTGAAGATACTGTACATGATGTACCTAATATTGCTGAGCAGAGCTGCATTCTTGATGCTGGGCTGAATCTTAAAGATCCCACCTGCATCAGTAATTCCAGATGGCAACTGCATTTTACTGCAGTGCAGCGCAGGTCAGGGTGAGAGGGTTTGCTGTGGTTTGTTATGAAATGGATTTATTTAGTCATTGCCAGCTTAACATCAGGATTAGGAACCACACTTGTCCACTAACTGCAGTTTAAGGACATGACTGGTACTGCTTTAACACTGCTGAACATGAACAAAAACGCTTATATTTTAAAACAACATCTAGGTTTGATTATAGGACTTCAGCAATACAAAACATATTAATGATCAAGGCCCCGAAAGTTATTTGTGGTGAACTGGTCTAAAAATAGCATGGTTGTCAGAATGCACCGTCCTTGAACACACGACATTGACCGTGCAAAAATCACACTGTCACCTCCCTCTGCATCAGTTCCCACGTTCCTCCCAGACACTCTCTCTTCAAAGCACGTTCTCCTCCCCTTCCTGGAAAGGTTGTTTCTGACAAATACTTGCATGACTGAATGTGAATAAGAGAACGTGCTATGTTTACAGGGCTTTTTGTACTACTTGTGTGCTGTTTTATGGTTTCCTCTGCAACTCATAACCATCTTTCTTTTCTGCTTTCCTCCACCAGCTAGGAGGGTGTGGGATACTTGGGGTGGGGGTGTGGCTCTCCGTTACCCAGGGGAACTTTGCCACCCTTTCCTCCTCCGTTCCCACCCTTTCTGCTGCAAACCTCCTCATCGCCGTGGGGACAATCATCATGGTGATCGGCTGCCTGGGATGTGTTGGGGCCGTCAAGGAAAGTCGTCCCTTGCTGTTGAGTGTGAGTACCTCCAGTTGTACTAATAAAGTTTCTTAATACACTGCCTGGCCAAAAAAAAAAGTCACCACCTGGATTTAACTTAGTGTTATGATCTGGGGTTGCTTCCGTTGGTCAGGTCTAGGTCCAGCAACATTATGTGCCCAAAAAACGAGGTCAGCTGAATTTACTGAATGACCAGGTTTTTCCATCAATGGATTTTTTCTTCATATTCCAAGATGACAATGCCAGGATTCATCGGGCTCAAATTGTGGTTCAGGGAGCATGAGACATCATTTTCACACATAGATTGGCCAACACAGAGTCCAGACCTTAACCCCACTGGGAATCTTTGGGATGTGCCGGAGAAGACTTTACGCAGAAGTCCTATTCTCCCATCAATAGAAGATCTTGGCGAAAAATGAATGCAACTCTGGACGGAAATAAATGTTGTGACATTGCATAAGCTTATCAAAACGATGCCACGGCGAATGCCTGCCATAATCAAAACTAAAGGCGCTCCAACGAAATATTAGAGTGTGTGACTTTTTTCCAGCCGGGCAGTGTACTTTGAATAAAGCTGCATTTGTGCCTCTCCTGTATGTGTCTCTGTGTTGCTGTGGCCCAGTGCTTCGCTGCTCATCACTTTTAAAAAGTGATAATAATTTACCGACAGTTTCCTACCTGTATTTCACGCTGTTTGCAACAAATAATTTATGCCTTCCAGTGGCAGTAATGATGACAAAGAGACCTATTAAGATGTGTTGGCAACAACAATCTTCTCCATGGAGAACCTGAAAGGGTAACAGCAGCGGGCAACCAACCCGTTAATTATCATTGGATTTGACATTTTTAAAGGTTATTTTGTCAGACCATTCAGAATTTTCACATTTATTTTTCCTCCTGGGTCTTGAAATATTGTAGGTGTGTCTGGGGCTGGGTAAACTGTCTCGGGTGGGAGATGAGTCGACACTGTTTTTGCTTACGGATTGTGTTGAGTTTGGCGTGTGAGAGGGTGATGGAAACTGGATTCGGACACACGTCATTACAGCATTTTGGGTGGCGTCGTGGGACCCCCAGCTGGGCGGACGTCATTACGGAATCGCAGTGCGTTTTGGGCACGATGCTACGGGAAGGTTAACCAGACAAACCTCATTACAACATGACTTTGCATTTGGTTCCTGGGCTGCATAGCTTGGCAGATTTCATTACTGCACTGTACGGTTGGTTATGATGTAGTTCAAAATAGAGCTGGACAGACCTTTCTACCGCACTTCTGTGCATTTGGCCGTGATCTGGTGGGAAGCACAAGCCATTAATTCCTTAAAACATCCACCTGCACTGCTGACAGCTACCTGTCTCTTATTGTGTTATCTCTACCACTGGGCATTTGTAAATGGAGTCACCAAGCCAGCAGCAGCATGCAGTTACTAAACAGGGTTTGTAGATGAACATCTTCTAGGCGTGGATTACATTTGTCCTCATCACACTCCTGTTTGAGACATTGATCACTGCCAAAGTGGGACATCACACGCGCACAGTAACATAAATAATAGCTTTCATTTAGCTCAATTTATCTCTAAACAATGCATGCCAAGAGAGAGGCTTAAGACTAAGCTTGTTTTTATTATGTGGGCAAATGTGTGTGTGAAAGCATGTGGGCGTCTGCATATTTATGTGTACAGTAACTCACAGCCTTGGAGTTTAATGGAGAATTCATGTTTGCATAATAGAAGTCCTCTGTGTAGCAGAAACCTTATTAAAAATCTGCGGCAGCTGCGTGATCGACGCTCATAATTTAGTCAATTACAGCTCCCCATAGGAGACACATGTACAGACAACTCTGGTGCAGAAAAAGGACCCCGAAGTCTCTTCAAATGAATCGAAAAGAAAATTCACTCACGTCATTTTCTGACTTTATCTCAGATTTGAACTCCAATTTCAGTGGCTTTGTGGAGTCTGTGCTCTGTTAAAGCCTGGTGTCTGCACTAATGTGGTCGTCCGGGTCCCACACCTATTCGGTCCAGGACGACCAGGAGAGGCACGTGCGTGACCCTTGTTTCCGAAAACCAGTTAACCCACCGCTTGATGCACTTGAAGCTGTACTCAGTGGTTGCGGAGGAATAAACCCTGGCTGAATTTGGACGGTCTCACTCTGCGCAACGCCGATTCACTCCACACCAGAGACCCACGGCGATGTTTGGCAAGCGACTTTGCCCAGAGAGAGCGTCCGTTTTATTCTGGCGCCTCTGCTGCAAATTTATTTGAGGGAAGCCATAACAGATGCAGCTTTTGGTAAATTATCGATTAATTCTTGGAAATTAATTATTTTAGCAGCTATCACTTAGTATTTCTGAGCCATAGACGCTAGCTCCTCATTTGCGATTATGCTTGAGCGCTTGTTAGTTTTCCAGAAAATATACTTTAGCTTTGCCTTTTAAGCACGTTTAGTAAAAAGAAAAAACTGAAATATGGTAACTGGCTAAATATTGAAATTCGTGGCTTCAGTATTTTGTCAAAGCACCTTTGGCAGCAGCTACAGAGCTTTCTCTCCTTAGCCTTGACCAGCAGGCTCAGGCCTTCAGTTTGGCCTCATTATTCTTTGGAGAAGTAACAGTGACGGACAGCAGCTTTCAGGTCTTTCCGCAGATTCCCAACAGGGTTCCAGTAAGGACTTTTACTGCGGAACTTGAGAATATTATCTTTCTTATACTCCACTGCCCCGGAGCCTAGACTCATCCTTCTGCTGAAAAGTGAAATTTTCCCTCAACTAAACCCTTAGTTATGTTTTCAGGAGCATTTACCTATATTTTCCATTAATATTTCTTTCCATTTTAATTAGCTTTTCAGTCCCTGCAGCCAGCAAGGACCCTTGCAGCATCTCCTTGCCACCACTGTGCTTGACCTCAGGTTATGAAGTGATGATTTTTTCCACCGAGTTTGAACTAAACAAAAAGCAGTTGGTATTTAGATAGATGGGTAAAGCTGCTAGTCACAGTATTCAAGTAAAAGTAAGGTTACTTAAAAATAAAAATAAAAAATTCTAAAGCATTTATCAAAAAATGTACTTGAGCAAAAGTAAAAAGTACTGACAGAGCTACTTCAAATTCAAATGAAACTTTTTATTCTTATGAAGCTGTCGCATGCAGCAGCTACATGTTAGCTGTTGTTGTGAAGCTGCTTACAACAATTTAACCGTTTACACAGCAGGATTATTTTAATGCAACAGTTTAAGTTTGGTTACCTTATTCAAGGGTACCGCAGTAGGAGCAGGGATTTAGACTTCGATTATGTGGCAAAACCAAATCACTATGCTATTTGCTGAAATAAATTTACTTGTTTATTTGCCTTTTGTCTGACATGTAGATCCTTAGTAATTTAGATTTTGCTTGCTAATTCCACATTGCCCTGAGAAACAAAGGAAGACCAGGGTTTGCAAGTTGTATGAGGTAACTGTAGTAGAATAAGAAAGAATATATATTTGCATTTATAGACACACAAATGTGTCTCTGGTATGATTGGTCAAATGTGACATATATGGTAATGCCATAACTGATGGTTTTGAGGTTTTTTCCATCACTTTCTCTCCTACACACTTCTGCGAGAACGTTCCTTTACTTCTCCTTTACCAGTAAAAGGTTGTGCACCACTTGACTACTCAGCAGCCTCCTACCACTGACTCAAGCTTTTAAATTATCCACTACTGTGATCTTCAAGGACACTGCTGTAATCTTAATCATTTTTAATATTCATCCGGATTTCATTACCTATCCAGAGCATCACTTAGTGTCAGAAACCATTTGCTCAGCTCAGCGTCTTAATGGTCTGGGATCGATCACAGAGGCACAGGGCACAAGGGTAGCTAAGGGTACCTCCTGCATGGGAAGTGATTCCATGGCAGGGCCACATTCTACCCCTTATTCCACCAAAGTCTGATTGTGAGCCATGATAAAAGGGAATGCGGTGCCAATTAATCCGTATCATCTCTGTTTATCTATTCGTCCATATAGGTCACCGTCCAAGCAGAGAATCAAAGTGCTATACTTTGTTTTTGGATCATCTCAGGTTGGGAAAGCTCATGTTGTGGGCCACTTGAAGCAGAGAAATGAGTAGCTTATAGCTTCTTAGGATCATGGTTCTTGAGCAAAGGACCTAGGGGACTATGGTTTGTGCTATGTTCCACACAAACTAGACAGACATCAGGTGAAGGTAACAGGTAAATACGCTGCACAGCCAGAAAAAAAGTCACACACTCATTCATTTTTCGCCAAGATCTTCTATTGATGGGAGAATAGGACTGCTGCGTAAAGTCTTCTCCAGCACATCCCAAAGGTTCTCAATGGGGTTAAGGTCTGGACTCTGTGGTGGCCAATCCACGTGAGAAAATGATGTCTCGCTCATGCTCCCTGAACCAGTCTTTCACAATCTGAACCCAATGAATCCTGGCATTGTCATCTTGGAATATGCCCATGCCATCAGCGAAGAAAAAATCCATTGACGGAAAAACCTGGTCATTCAGTATATTCAGGTAGTCAGCTGACCTAATTTTTTGGGAACATAACATTGCTAAACCTAGACCTGACCAACTGAAGCAACCTTACATCATAACACTAAGTTAAATACAGATGTTGACTTTTTTTGGTCGGGCAGTGTACATCTTCAGCTCTACATTATGTTTTATGCTAGTATTGTGGTAATGATGGTGGCCTTGAACTTCCAGAAGGTTTATTCCCCTCCACCAGTCTTAAGAATTTTGTTTTTTCCTTCAATTTCTGATGTTCACACTTGTTTCAACTTATGAAGCTGTTATTAGTGTTGCGTGTATGGTTTTTTTTTTTTTTTTTACACTAGATTAAACATTCTGGGGCAATGTGCTGGTAAGAGTGCTGAACAAAAATGCAATAAGTTGAGTCTAACTGAACTGCACTTGGCTGAAAATAATTGACCTTATTGGTGCTTTTATTGGGTGACACAGTGGCACAGCAGGTGTCTGAAAAGTTTTTGAGTTACAGGTTTTTATTGCTGTATTTTATAACACAACAGGTCTACCACAGTTAAGTATTTTCAGAAAATGTACTTATTTCCATCAGATTAGCTTGTTTGATGGATGCACATGTTTGCTGGCTACATTTCCACATAGTATGGCCCAGTCTGGGGTTGGGATTTAACACAGGGGCTGAGGAGGGAACTGACCCAGCCAGAAAGGAACCAGAACCTGGTTACAAGTTTCTTTTTTCCTGTTATTATTAGTACAACCCAGTACCTAATCCCTTTTTCCTTAGGTGAGCAAAGTCAACAAAACAACCAAAAATCCCTCCTTTTGCTGTTAACAAAATTCCCCCTAACAAACAAACACAGGTACACTGTTCTACCCTGGTTCCCTAACCATGGTGAAATGCAGGAGAAAATGTTCAAAGAAAATAAAATTCATCCAACAGCAGCTTAATATTTACAGCTATTTACAAGACCAGGTGGTTTGAAAGACAGTTTTTGCTATGTATAAAGATTCAGCACCACCTACGCTGGTGGTAACTGAGTACAAGAACACTAAAGACATACAGTTCACTAACTATCACTAATAAATACACCACACACCTCCTTCTGGCACTGGCCTCCTCCTTCCTCTGTCCCATTTTCTCATTGAGGTGGCCTCATTCCTTAAAAGTCTTCCGAGTAATTGGCTGGCCAATGGCGTTCTGTTTCCAATTTACAACCTGCTGATGGGAGACAAAACAAACACACACAAACAACCAACCAACCAACCAACCAAACAAACAAATACTAAAGGCCTTTTGACCAAGTCCATAACAATATATCATACATCAGTACGCACAAACACTCAGCTTTCCCCTTTGTATAACATTTGCAGTGCTTGGCTGACTTGTATGTTGCTTATCCACACTCAGAGTTTAATTCTAGGTTTGGCAAAAGGCTCTTGTAAGATTTTAGGTGGCCTTACATTCTTCCTGTTCTTGTGCTTGGTTGTTCAGGTGAGGCTGAGTTGGACATGTTTGAAATTTCTTTGGCTGAAATAATTATTGATAAGTGTGGATTGAGCATAAGGATAAAACCTACTTATATTTAAGTCAGTTAAACCACTCTTATGCATGACTTCTCATATGTTGCATTGCAGTCCATGTTTGCTCCAGGCTAATGTGTATTATCCTGAAAACCCTGTTTTGTGCAAAGTGGTTCAGTCCTTCCTAAAGGAAACGGGGAGGCTGTTTAAAAAGTTCATTTGTTGCTTTGAGGGGTCTGCTGAGGTAGACTCATGCTGATGGTCTTTTGTTTACAAATGTGATGTGGAGAGGCCTTTTGTCAACACCATATATACTGTAGTTTCTGTTCACTTGTATGGAACTTTAATAAAATAAAATGAAACTTTTGGCTGAATTGTGGGCCAACAATTGTTGTGACCTACCAGCTGGTGAAGACAAACTCAAGTTAGCGCCACCACGTGGCAATATTTATTCAGATATAATCTTTGTGAATTAGTTTGAAGCCCCTTTGTTCTTGACAAAAACTCTACTTGTGGTACACATGTGAGTTGGGTGCGGATTTATGGCTAAAGTGTGCAATACTGAGGAGCGTAAATGTGTGAAACTAAGCAATGATAAAATGTGAAAGTGACTGAGAGTCACACATAAAATCCAGCAGTGGCTGTAATGGGGGGAAACACCGACAGGCATGTATGAAAAGAAAATGAGCAAAGGAGAACATCTGTACAGGGCAGGATTAAGTGTAAACAGGGTAAACGGTAATTTTACTATCTGTAACGGTGATTTATATGGAACACCAAAAAAAGTAGGCAATTTTTAAACAATCTCTGGTAATCACTGGTCTTTGATTCACTCCGCGGGGGCATTTTTTGTTCAGGCTTTGATCTGAACTCAGGAAAACTATAATGAAACCTATACTCACCGACCACTTTTTTAGGTACCCCTGTTTGGCAGGATAATCTTTTGACTCCAAAACAGCAGGAATTCAGCAACACCATGCTGGACTTGTTTCAGCAGGGTTCTTTGTCCATGTTTTCAGCTTTGCTGTTTCTGTAAAGTTCATTCTGCTATTCCATATCATCCCAAAGATGCTCTCTTGGCTTGAGAGGGGCAGTCCAGGCTACTGTAGTAAAGTAAGGGAAGGTACTGTTATGTCTGTTGAACTGTAGTGTGTAAAATTACAGCAAGTTTCCTGTTTCTGCAACCATTGTGACAGACCCCATTGATCAAGCAACTTAGACCTCGCATCTTGTCCACTTTAATGGTCGTTCAAACAGTAACTGAATGTCTAGACCTTGTCAGCACACTGCATATGGAAAGAAGTCATAACAATGTGCAGAGCCAGAGTGCAGGGCAAACTGTGTGTATAAACAGCCATGTGTGCCTAATAAAGTGGCCGGTGAGCATATGTACCGCTGGTACTATATGGGCTGAAACCACTCACAGTAAGTGACTCCAAATGCAACTCTTGGATTGTTTTTTACAAATGTTTGAGATGTCCTCTTTACTCTGTGCGCCTTACATTCTCCTCCTCTTCTTCCCCACAGTTCTTCATTCTTCTCCTGCTCATCTTTCTTCTGGAGATTCTGTCCATCATCCTGTTCTTTGTGTATCAGCATCAGGTAAGACAACACGATCGGAAATGGTATGCTGTCCTGTGCAAATAACAACAGTTTCCTGTTTACATAGTAAAGTAAAAATTCTGCACCAGAAATGATCTGTGGAACCTATCATCTTTCTGAAAGTCCACCCCGAAATGCAGAACATGTCGCTTATATTGTTTGACAAATCTATTCCTGGATAAAAGACTTATTGAATCCCTTTTTCACTAAAACCTCCAAAAATACAGTTTGCCAAATGTGATGTGGGCTGTGAGTTTATCGGAATAAACAAACCCTAGCATTGATCAACTCACAGTTTAAATATCCTTTCAGTTCTAAGACAGCGGTGGTGATGCCAGAGATGCCAATTCAAGTTATGAGAATTTTTCTTTACAATATTTCATTAAATACCCCTACTTTGTATAACAAGGCATTTCTTTCCATTTACAAGGGCAATACTTGGATTTACACCTCTCCCCCAGCTGTAGTATACAGTAACATTTATTAACAGAAGCTTTTCTCCAAAGCAACTCAATGATTAACTTACCTGTACTGTATTTATCAACATCTCACGCACACAGACACACACGTGCTGTGACACCAGAGCTGCCTACCATGTCTCCACGCTCCCCTGACCGCAGATCAACATGTAGACTTTTTTGCAGTTTTACTTGTTGTTATCCTGGTATTCATCATATCATCCTGGTATTCATCATACCAGTTTGGGCCAGTTTAGACCAGCTTGGGCCACCTATGACTTTTTTGGTTTTTCCAAATGATGGAAAAGCATTTGATGACTGTGAATTCATTGTCATTGTTTTCACTGTTTGTTTTCCCTGCTCTGATATTTTTGCATTAAAGATCAAATGAATGCATAATATATAACATCCTAAGAACGCAGGTATGCATATATACTTTGTTAAGAATCTGGCACATAATAGACTCAAGAGAGCTGAAGAAGGACAGGCAGGAAGTCAGACAGCAATACAGTATAACCGATAAAGGGAAGCTGTCTTGTTCTGTTGATATGACTGATACTGACCACTGAAGCAGCTGGGTCCATTCTGAAGGTATTTGGTGTGTTTAGTGTGATGCACATTAAATGGGGTTTTTTCAGAAACACATTACCTCTAAGGTGGAGGAAGAGCACTTATTGTATTGTTTACCTATGTTGACCAAGGACTCACAGACTTGGTCTTTATCCAGAGTCTCTGTGTTTGCATCTTCTTTTCAGGCAAACTATACCAGAGTCTCCGTGTGGACTGTAGCTGAACACACTCTCAGCTCAAAGCACATGACATGCTGAAGGCCTTAGCTGATATTAAATTAATAGCTATGCTTTACTTTCTGCCAGTATGTAGAAGTGAATGTCTGGAATGTGTCAAACATACTTCTAAAAATTGTCAACCCCAAACACAGTTTTTTTTATAAACTTCACTTAATCGAAGGCCTGCTTAATTCTTCCTTTCTGATATATTCTTGAACAATTTTGCTGTGAAGGGCCTGAGTATAATTGAAACACGTTTGTTCTGCTTTGGGTTTGTTGCACAAATGGATTTAGTACTGTGCAGCATGTTGAACAAGAGCTTCATAAACAGCAGCAATTTCTCCTTACTGAGCAACGTAACTTGAGCAGCACGAAACCCAAAGTTTCCCTAATTGAGCTTTAATGTGCATCCTGTTGCAGGGCCCGTGCGCCAAAGTTGCCAGTCCTGTATTTAGATGGGAACAGCGGTGGAACCACACAAACAAATTTTTCCATTGGACTTTTGTGCAGCGCCCACTTAGTCTTCACCGTTTGCAGCTCTGCTGTGCTGCGTACAGCCCGGCCTCCGTTGCGTCTTATGTACGTCACAGACGCAGCTACCACTCGGTTCCTGGATGAGTGCTCACACCAAACATACAAACATTTGTTTTTCATTGAATAGAATGCATTATATATATATTTGCACAATATATTATCATTACTAAACTTTTATGAGGGATGTGCAGTGGGTTAAGCTGGTGACTCACAGCTCCTGGGCTGCTTGGCTTACGTGGGGTTCAAGTCCAGCTGAAGGGTCTGTGTGGGGTTTGTAACTTCTACTCTGTATTTGCACCCCTCTAAGGAGAAAATGTGCTGGAAGAAGACAATGGCAAACCACTTCCATTCCTCCTGGTTGTCCAAGAGTTCATAATGGCCATTCCATTCCAAACTTTTAACTGTGGTTAAGCAGTAAAAGTGATTTTATGAACAGTTTGAATTGCAAACAGACCCCGCGCTAATAATGTAGTTTTGTTTTATCTCCTCCAATGTCTCTCACAAGTGCATAAATCATCATAGCTCTTAGCTGGAATCTCCACTCTTTCAGTTCAAAGTCTTACCCTTCAGTAGCAAACATTAATGCTGCCTTATTTTGTTCTGGCTGAAGCATTAAAAGGCCTGGAATCTCTTTTTTTGAGGTTTGGTCCACACTGGCGTTTGATGGGTTCAGATTAGAGTCCATCTGCTGTATCCCCAGGCCTTAATCGAGTTCTAATTGAGAGTCTGCAGAGAAGCCACAGCAGAGGCTGCCATGAAGGTCACCATTCGTATGCAAATCCCAGTGCCTGTCTGTGAAGCACAGGAGTCACGATCTGATGGGTGTGGAGGGGCCAGATGACCTGAAGCTTCTACAGGCTCACAGCCTAGAAGGTCTGAACTGGGATGTCCAAGTACAGTGTAGACTGCAGAAGAGCACTTTGTAGGTTTGCGCTGTGCAGTTAGGGACATGACTAACCTCCGATCACAGGCTGCCAGGATACAAAGGTGTATGAATTTCAGGTGAACAGAAACAGGTGTGAATTTCCTGACTTTGCACAAGTTTAGCGGAATCGGTCCAACGTCAGGCCTTCCCCTGACACCTTGGCCAACCTGGCCACATCCTGCTTTCTATCCAGCACTACTGAACACTCCCTCCGTCAATTTCGCAGCTGCTTGCAGGGTTTTGGAGAACCAGACCCCAAGCTGCTGAACCTGTCACAGGTAGACAAAAGACCAAGAGCAGCTCAGACCTCAGCCACCTTCCTCTTGCATCTTCAAATGATTTCTCCTCTGTGATCCACATACATGTTGTTTCTTTTCCTGCTGCTCTTCCACATGGACTCTAAATAAGATGTTTATAAAGCAGACTGGAGAGTATTATTTTCTTCTCAGCTACTTCTTCAGATGCCTACTGAGCTGTGGAACAGGGAACACTTGCCCCCTTTCTCTTGCCCTTTAAATGCTATTTATCTCTGATCCCTGTCTCTATCACTTGTTTCCTACTCACCTCACGTCCCTTGTGCCCCCCCCTTCCTTCACCGCCTTCATGCCACTCTCCTGAATTATTGATGCTGTCATCCTGTTCAGTTTAGACTCCAGGGAAGGAGACTTCATCCAGGCGCTGCCGTTACGCTCAGTTACTCACATCCCTGTGCCTAAGCCAGGCTGGACCCTTAAAACACAGAGATCCTTGGCTGTGAACAACAGTGTGAGTGGCATCCTGAAACAGACGTTTATAGGCTCAACCCATATTCAGAACATCCATCTTCAGGTGGGGGAAAATGCTTTCAAGAAGGAAAAAGATTGGATGCAGAGTCCACTGAAAAAAATCTGGCTGAAACTACAATGACAAAGTTACAATGGATGCACTGGATATTTTAAACAAAGACGAAGAAGGAACTGACACTACAGCTGCCCATTCCAGCTCCAGTCGTGCAAACTCATCCCCAGGTGCACACTTGGCAGTGAACCTAAGAAATTTATGTTATCAAATGAACCCTGTGGAGGCTAAGCTAAGCAAATTAGATGCTGTGAAACTTCAGCTGGATGCTGTTGACTCTAAACTGGAGAGACTTTCCTCCTCTGCTGTGGCTTTGCAAACAAAGTTCTCAAATTTAATTGTGGATCCACTAGAGCCTCATTTTATCAAGGCTGAATATAGAATCCCTGACCTGGAAGAGTTACTAGAGTCAAACGTAAATTCTGTGAGAGCTCTGGAGGAGAAAACAGTCCCACGACAACTGGACAAAATGGAATTTGAAAACAACCAAAATGGTGAAGGTTGTGTTTCTTTGAAACAACTTCTACTGGAGGAACTGCTGTATGTTCCTGGGTTGGGCTGTCAGACACATCTGCTCCTGTTGAAATTGAATTCACCTGTACATGTCCAGAGGCCGTCCCAGGCTGGGTTTTGCACCTCTCTGACAAGGAAACATAGAAAAGGCAGCAGTGAAGCGATGTGACATCAAGTTTAAAGACCCCTGTTTCCATCTCTACGCCAATCTGTCAGCTGAAATCATCTGACAGAGATGCAAGTTTGATGAGGCGGTGAGAGCTTTAACAACTGAAAATCTGCAAGGGTTTAACTTCTCCATCTTGACTGCGGTGTGCGGTGTCTGAAGGAAGGGGAGAGCTGCATGTTTGACAGTGCTGTGTCCACCACCGCTTTCCGCGCTCATCTGAACGACTGAAATTGACTGTGGTTCATAAATGTGCTGGAAGACCCAACATTTTTGTTTGGTGTTCAGATGGATTCTTTTTATACTATTTTAGGCCATTTCTCTTTTTTTTCCCGTTGCGGATCCTACTGTGTCTTACCAACTTTAATTATTTATGGAGTTTTACTCTTTATATTTCAACAGACGTGGTGTTGAGTGGAGAGGGATGTCTAGTTAGGACTAGTTAGTAGTTAGGAGGTGTCATCACTGCCCATCACTTGCAAATATTCTATAGTTACTGACCGCTTGACTCTAAATAAATTAAGTAATCATTTAAAAACTGTATTTTCTTTGGTTCCCTTGGTTTAATACTGGATTTTGTCCAAAGATCGGAAGCCATTCAATGTGAAAAATAATGCAGTAATGTGGGAAATCTGAAAGGGGTCAAACATTTTTCACACTACCGTATGCTCAAGCAGTCCTCTGCACAGGTGACCGAAAAGATGACTGCATGTGAGCTATATGGTCGGTGCTTTCTGGAGGGCAGCAGTACTTGCTCACTTATTGCCATGGATGCAGCCGGTATTTCTCTGTATTGCAGTTCTTATCGCTGTGTTTCCGTGACCCAATGTTGCTGCTGCTGTTGCTGTAATAAAACACCAGCAAAAAAAAAATTTGCATAGTGGTTTGGGGGGAAGGTCCCCAATTTCATTGTAAATTCTAAGAATGCCCATGTTTTCGCAGCTATATTCACAGATGTTAAGAGCTCAGCATTGTCATGCCTTGGAATCGGGCATGAGGCATTTTTTAATTCAGTAAAAGTGTTTTACCAAATCTCATAATAAACCCTCATGGACGGAGACAGTCCTCTTGGCCAAAAGTGAAAGCAGGATTCAGCATCTGAGACAAATCACAGTTCTGCTGTAAATCTGGTTAAAGATAGAAAAGCGCTGGTTAATGTTTTACCCGTGTTTACTTCTACCAACGGGTCCCTGCACCATCGTCTCATGTACGATCATGAAATCTGTTTCCAGGACAGCAGAATGCAGTTTGTGTGCAGCATGTCGTTTCCCCACACTGTGTTCCCACCACCTTTGCTTGGGAGCCAAGCTCACACAGAGCTGCACCCCGGCAGCACCTTGTGCCAGAGCCAGTTTGCACCTCACGCCAGTTTGACTCCCTGTTGTTATGAAGGAAAATTTCATACTCAGAATTTACTTTTTTCAGCTTGTAACACCAAAAGAATCTGCATGTGCAGAGCAGCTGAGCTGTGCGAACGTTTCACACACGAAGGGGTTAAGTGCGATTTTCCGTCTGTCCCTGTAGATTGACCAGTATGCCCAGTCAGACCTGAAAAGGGGACTGCAGCTGTTTGGCACAGAGGGAAACGTGGGTCTGACCAATGCCTGGAGTATTGTCCAAACTGACGTGAGTATGAAGGAACACCTTCACTGTGAGCACCAACAGATGACTGTGGCCTTTGCAGACACAAATAAACCCGGCCAGAACCTTTAGCAGAATTCATCGTCCTTCTGAACAGGAAGATAATGTGCAAATGCAGTCACACAGCTTAGTCTCAAGAGGAGATGGGTTTGTTTATTGTTCTTCTTTGATGCTCTCAGCAGTACTGCATCTAGATGCAAAAGTTCATTATTTACGTTCAAAGGCAGATGGGAAAAAAATAAGCGAGAGCAGACATGAAACAGGATTGGGAATTACGCAGGGAATTTGTCAGTCGGGGGAGCGTGTTTGGCTGTCAGGGCGCGTGAGGGTTCAGATGTCTTGACATCTTAACAGTGACACTGAAAGGTTTTTAGGTTCGTAAACCATTTTCAACGTTTCAAATGTACGTTTCAAATTCATGTCGTGTGACCCACCAGCCTTGCCCTAGTACTGCAGAACGAAAGCATAACACAAGCATTTTTCCTTTTTAACCGCTTACGTATGCTGGCATTTTAGCCCAAGGGTCTGTGCTCAGCAAGACAAGCAGTGTTTTTAACTATCACAATAAAATAGTTTCTATTCTCCTGCCATTTTCGTTCCACGCCTCTCCCCACTATTATTGTTAGAATCCGTATTGTTTGTGGCTTATTTCTACAATAGTATTACTGTGCATTATATATTCAGTATAATTACTCTTATTCTTCCTGCTAGTGAAGGAATGTATTATTTTGAGAGAGAAACCCGTTGCTGCATAAGTGTAGAGCTCTTGTTATTTGGTGCTCAGTATTCCTGTGCCTGTTGTTGTCTAATGTTATGTCAATAAAGCAGCATGAAATTAAGCGAAAATGGAGAAAAGGGCGAGAGAGGAGGGCGTACACTGATTTCAGGCCGAAATTTTACTCGGACATTTGGAAAGCAAGCCGGGTTTCACAAATGCTTGATTGTGGGAACAGCTGGGTGCGCGTGAGGAGGAATGTGAACAGTGTACAGGGGTGGTGGGGGGGGGTACCTTATATTTGTGTGAGTGAAACATGGGCAAAGGACAGTGTATTTACTGTAAATACACATGATGAGGTAGTGCTGAGTCTGTTGGTGCGGTTTTCCTCCGCTTTTCTAATTCCTGTCCTCTAATTCCTTTGCCCGCGGCCTTGTGTGTCCGGGGTTGCAGTTCCGGTGCTGTGGCGTGACCAACCACACAGACTGGTTTGAAGTGTACAATGCGACCCGGGTGCCTGACTCCTGCTGCCTGGAGTACAGTGAGAACTGTGGCCTAGAGAACCCAGGGACCTGGTGGACTGCGGTGAGACCCGCTCATCACACCTCCTCAGCACATTTACATTTATTCATTTATGCAACACTTTTCTTCAAACCATTTTACAGTGCTAAGCTACTACAGTGACTTTTCCCCATTTATACAGCAGGATAATTTTTACTAGAGTAATTCAGCGTAAGGCTACTACAGCAGGAGATGGGATTTAAACCTGATCCTGGGAGTACAAAACAGCAGCATTAACCAATATGCTATAACCCTCCAACAACTGGCCGACCACCATAACATCTGTGATGGTGTCAAGATCTTTGTTAACTGTTAACTAAACCTTAATAACCAAGGTCTTCCTTCTGAGCCGAGCCCATTCCTGCACATAGCGCCTTACATACAGTACAGTACGTTGTTATTTTGCTTACTTCCGGCCCTGCAGCTGCTACATTCAACCCCCTCCCCAGCTCATCTATACTTGTTTTATACAATGGAGTTGTATATTTTTTGAAGTAGCTTTGTCCTGCTATCCAGCAACTAATACACAGAATTGCTTAATTATCCGCATGTACTTGACAGGCCTTCTCCAGACCTGAGGAAACCAACACGCGTAGTTCCTGCAGTGGAACCCTGTTACCGTGTTTAACTATGAAAACTCAAAATGAACCACAATGTATGACCTCAAAAAAAGTCCACAAAGCCGCACTGAGGTGTAAATAGCAGGTATGTAAGGTACCGAGTATAGGAGTCAACTGGCAGTAGGTGGCTCAGCTGCTGGAATACAGACATTTTTAAAATTATTCATTTGAAAGCAGATGCAGCAGAAGCATTGAAAAGCACGGAAAAATAAGTACCTTGGAGCTTTTTATGTTCATGCTTGTCAGAGAAATGTAATTTGTGAGTTATTAATGTTGTGTGGGCGGGACACATGCAGCCCTCAGTGCATTTACAGTATTGTGTTGCTTTCTCCTACAGCCCTTTGTCAGGTGTCTGATGTGTTTGTGTGGGTAACTGCTGAGGAATATGTGCCCAGACGGATGTTAATCCCTAAGAAAACGGTTTTGGGGAACCACTTTAAAACCAAACTGTCTCTCAATTCAGCCAACTTTGTAGAAAAAAGTTCATAAAATTTTGAAGGATTGTTGTACACTTTGATGCATTTAATGTCATTAGATACCTCTTTATGAAGTAAATATGTAATTCATGTAAGTTGTGTACATGTGACTATACGCTGTTTGGTCAAAAGTATGTGGACACCTGAGCATCACATTTATCTTTGCTTGTTGAACCTCCCATTCCAAACCCATCACCATTCATATGGAGTTGCCCCCTCCCTTTGCTGCTATAACAGCCCCCACTCTTATGGGGAGGCTTTCCGCCAGGTTTTGCAAATTTGTGTCCATTCAGCCATCAGTGAGGTCAGGCAAGAAGACCTGGCTCAGCCAGCATTCCTGTTCATCCCAAAGGTGTTCAGCAGGGTTGGGGTCAGGGATCTGCACAGCCACTCAAGTTCTTCCACACCAACCTAGTCAAACCATGTGTTTATGGAGCTCAGTTTGTGCACAGCAGGTGGGCACAGTCAGGCTGCAGCAGGAAAGGAGCTTCTTCCCCAAGCTGTGGCCACAAAGCTGGAAGCGCATAATTGTCTAGAATGTGTTTGTCTGCTGCATGGGTGCTGCTGAAACAGCTTAGCTCAGTCATTAGAAGGGGGGGTCCACATACTTTTGGCCATACGGCGTTGTGTATGTATGGGTCATGTCTGGGGCTGTGTGCATTATTGGTCTCTTACAAAGCCCAAGTGACCTGTGTGTTTCCTCTTTAGCCCTGCTATGAACGTGTGAAGGGTTGGCTTCAGGAGAACCTTGTAGTTCTGTGGATCTTTGCTCTGTGTGCTGCCCTTACACAGGTAGGCACAGCAGATTCTAACCTGTGTTTTATGTGCTGTAAAAAAAAAGGAGCAGCTGCAGGAGATTAATGATCTTCTGCCCAGCTTCAACTGTATCACTAAGGCTAACATTAATGTCTGTCTGCCTGCAGATTCTGGGCCTCGTCTTTTCCATGACAATGTTCTGCCAGGCAGAGAAAGCCAGCACCTTCTATGCCTAGATCTCACAGACCACCACTGCTCCAGGGACAGGGAGCATGCTGGGATATGGGGAGACCGGGAAGGGTGGATGTCATGAGTGCATGACTCCCAGGGGAAGTTTCCTTCCTGCTAGTAACTTACATTCTGTCTTATGTGCCATGTGTCAGGTCCACCACAACATCACAAGAGCAGCTACCACCCTCCCTCTGCTGTCCTGAACTACGGAAGCAGCTAGAAGCATTAGTGACACTGTCACGGTGGGATGGCTTTAAAAAACAAGTACACGGAGTGACAACTTTACTACGTACACATCCCTTGTCCTTTGTAATAGTCTGCTCGCTCAGTAAGAGTATCAGACAGAGAAAAAGCAGGAGACCTGATTTAAGCATTTCTGAAAGGGACACGCTTGCTGACTCAAAGTATTAGGGTGACAACATAAGAAACAGTAACTCTGCTGAGATTTCTCATCTCCATAATCAACTATCTCTTCAGACAAGGATGGACCAAAACAGCCCAACACAGCTGTAATCTTGTCTCCGAAAAACACGTTAAGCACATTTATTTTATGCTAGGAGCACATTTGCAGCAATGGACTGAAAAGCACATTTCCTTGTATCTGGTTGTCATTGTTGGTTGACTAACCCAAATCTCCGATTTCAAGAAAGTCAACCCACTGTTAGAGGACATTAATGGCCAATATGGAGTCAACCGTAGGTCAACCACTTTCCACGGTGGTGACAGCAGCTTGAACCCCTCCGGTGCTCATTTTAATACTTGGGTGAATCCAAGTTTTGATGAATTCACAGAACAAAAAAACACTTTAGTGAGGTGCACTCTATAAAGTTGTCACTCAGTGATGATACTGTGATACTGTTGTAATATCACATTAGTAAAAGGGAGGATATTTTCCTTCTTATTTTAATTTCTGTCTTGTCCCTGAGGTTCTATTGCAAAGATTATGTCCCAACAATTAATTGGTTAACCAAACCAAACCTCCGTGCTGCTTTGACCTCACATCTCTATGGGAACACAGACAAATATCATCTCATCAAATTTTATAGAAAACTGTTTTAGTTTTGCTCCCAGAGCAATCAATTAGGTAAGCCACTTTAATACTAAATCAGTGAACTACATCTTACAATTACATTAAAACACTAAAAACATCCCACGCAAGGAAACCCTTTTACCCAAATATTTAACAACCTACACGGTCTTTGGAAATATTAATTTTGCAAACTAAACTACTCATCTACTCCATTAGCAGCTCCTGAGGCCCTTCACCTGGAAGAAAACTGAACGGTGGCACATTTTGTTTTCCTGACTTCTCTAAATGGTGCAATGATGCCACGATGCTGACAGGTGCCTGTAATGGAGGAAAAGGACTGCCGTGAACGCCTATCACTCTCCTCTGTAAGCTCCTCTACATATTGCAGTGATCTGAATAAAACGTTTGCAAGGCCTGCTTGTAATAATCACTTATAAAACCCAAATACCACACCGTTCCCTGCATCGGGACTCAACGCTCGACAGAAGCAGGTGATCATGTGAACTAGAACACTTCAATTAGTTTCTCATTTTAATTAAAGCACCTCGAGAGACGACTTAGAGGCCAAAAAAAGCGCTTCAGCAAAACAGTCTCAACGCTGAGGTGCCACCCACTCTGCGGCTCCGAATGTTAGGAGCTTTGTGCTGTGCTTAGGAGGCGAGGATGACACAGCCCTGGTTATGAGCGGTTTTCCTGAGACAGAATGCAAAAGTGCCTTCAACAGGGCGGCCTTATCAAGGGGGCTCCCTTAGGGATTGTTTGCACAGCCTTGGTGGGGTATTTACTGCTCTTTTACCCATGTTCTGTGGGCTTCATGCAGGACAGTAACTGAGCATTTGTTGGCATTCACTTTTCTGTCCAGTACCTCTACACACATTTCATCCTTTCTTCAGCCAAACCTGTTTACCTCATAAAAACATGCTAAATTTCACACTGCTGACAATAACATTGCTACAGAAATAAATGCCTCTAACAACCTTTTTTTTTTTAGTGCTAGAAAATGTTAACAAGAGGTTCTGCATTTTCTCTGCTGAAGGCTGGTCCACAGTCACAGCCTATTCATGCACAATTCGTACAGGTTCCCGCAGCTGGCAGGTTATGAAATGGAGTTTAACACTGGGACACTGGGAATATTATGCCCAAGTCCTGTGTCAACTACTGCCAATATTACATGAGAGATGCATGACTAAATAACAATGCACAACCATGTTACACTGGCTTTTCTCTGAGTTTCATGCATTACCAGGGAGACAATGTGGCTGCCCCCCAACCCCCCTGAATTAATAATCTACACATTAGGTTCACTTATTACAAATTCTTACATTCTGTGGGTGTGCACAGTTTGTCACAGGTAACATCACCTCCTCAGCTCTTTGAGACCATGCCCCCCTCACCTGAGAGTACATGAGGTGGATCAGACAAAATGTTTCCCTCTCCTGTGAGTGAATGCTTGGAACAAAAATTGCCCCCCAACCCCCCAGGTGATGGTCTGAGCCACCTGCCAAGACAATGGATTTCAAAGGTCACAATCCTGATCATGGAGAATGCAAATCAAGTAGGAATTAGGAGTTAGTTTCTAGCATCACCTTTGCTTTTCTGTGCTCCAAATCTGTCCAAGATTACAAATTTCATGGAAAATAAAAGTACAGAAACCAAGGTCAGTTAGGGTTATCAGTGACTCAACATACTACAGCTCATACTTTACTTTGAGCCCTCCCTGCATGTTTCAAGTGATCATCAAAAATATACAAGAAACTGGCAAGGACTTTTCCCAGGAACCATGAAATATTTGTATTTGTAACAAAGCTGTTTCTTATTTCTAACTCTTATTTCAAACTCTTGTAAACTGCAACTAAAAGAATTCAAGATATGTACATGTATTTATGGAAAAAAACTACATAAAAAATTTAAAGTACTGATAGTGGTGAGTGTGCTGTTTATGGTTGTACAACGATCAAATTGAATTATGTGCAATGAAAATAAGTTACAACTACTGGAGCCTCAATTTATGACTCTGGATGATTAAATTGAGGCTCTAGTTCCATTCAGTGGTACCACGCTGTGCCACCAGCTCCTGGGTAATCATCATTCGATTTGTGGCACTCTTGAGCAAGGGCTGCACACAGAACTTCAACAACACTGAACACGCTGGTGTAGCTCCAGGAGAACATTGTGTGAAATCCTGTTACATTTTTATTCACATGTGGTAGGATGGCTGACTGGTTCACCTGCAAACTATCTGCAGTGTGCTTGTATGTAAATATTAAAGGTAGAACAGGTGTGTGGTTCACCGAATACATATTGTCCAGTATTTGTCACAAGAGGTCATAAAAATAGTCAAGTCCTTGTCCCAGTTCCCACATTGATATTCCAGTTCCCAGCTCTGTGGCCAAGGACAGACGCAGCTGTATAAACTGAAGGGAGACAGGGAAAAAAGAAAAAAAAAAAAAAACATAAATCTTCTACTACGTGACACACAGGTATGTGCAGAAGTGCAATGAAAAGCAGACACTTCAACATGGTGACACTAACACATTCTCTCACTCTCTCTCACACACACACACACACACACACACACACACACACACACACACACACAAACAAACAAACCATAGCTACACAACACAAATAAGCTTTTGCAACAGCACACTGATATCATCATATGTACACCTTCTCACCTTCAGACTTGGGTAGTAGACAACATGCTTGGCTGCACTACCCCTGGGATTATAGAGAGACACATAAATCATTTTGGTGAAGCATCTGCAAACCTGGGTGAATGTAACTGCATAACAGGTTTTTCATATTTATCACAGCTTCCCCAGTGCAATCAGAATCGTTCTTCTTTTTAGATCTTAGAAAAAAACCACATTATAGACCCATATAGTATATTACCCTCAAAAATAAAATGCTTGGAAATTTGGGCTTGTTTTGTGTTTAAGAAGAGTCACATTTTGATGCTAAAACCCACAAAATAGCAAAAACTCTTAATATGAACAGGGGACAAGGAGTCCAATACAAACAGCCTGCTAGGGACTGAGCTAAACTGTGTGAGTGATATTAAGTTATAAAAATAGAATCAGTCACAATTAAACCAAGAAAAAAATAAAGATCCCTAAAGCACAAAAGGTTCAAAAATGCTCTCTTGGGAAGGATCTCGCAGGATGTGATGCCAGTCCATTCTGTGGGGTGGTTCAATGGCACAGGCAAGCATGAAAGGTAAAATAAAATCACAAACTACAGGGTAGACAGGCTGACCTTTTGTAGCTGAAGTGGTGCTCCCCAGCCTGCTCATCCCATTGCAGCCTTGGCTTCACCTCTTTCAGAAGCTCAATGTATCTATAGATGGAAAAAGAAGTGCAGTCTAACCAAGTCAGCTAAGAACCAAAAATGCTGGCAAAAAAACCACTAACTGTGTAACTGGAGGATACACCCTGTCTTATGATGTCCCATGACTCATACCGTTTTAGTTAAGAAAGACCATTACAGAAGATTATAATGTACAGGTAAACCCAGGTATATGCAGTTTCATTTCAACACAGATAATCTTTTAATATCAACTCCCTGTCTGTGCAACAGATTTCCTGCTCTAATGCAGAGGTTAAAGTGACACCATTAATTTGTCTGTGAGAAATAAAATTCTAAGTTCACTTGAGTACCTGTCCCATACATATGTATGTTCTGTATAAATGCAATGTACTACAGTTAAGTAAGGCGAGATGTAAGGGGCTGATATCTTATCTCATTTTCTCCTTGTTTCTATGCCTTTGTGCAGTCTAAATAAATTCAATTATTCTATTCAATTAAATAATCTGGCAAAATGGGGCCAAAAAGGCAGAAAAGCTTGTGAAAAACAAAAAGGTAACAAGGCTTGAAAAGTATATAGAATACAAGAGAATATTTTAAGTGGTTAAAAGAATTTAAATCATCCACAACTCAGAGTCAACTGTCCTTATCATTCGTGAACAGAGTAGCAGTTTATTACAGCAAAGGGTCTCATTTTAAATTCACTTCACACTTACTGTTTTATTATAAATTTTGCAGTGTGCAGCACTCTGCTGCATATCTGCACTGTGCACTGCTACACGACATGGTTGCTGCCCAATTACATGATGCTCTGTTGCGTGGTACTACATGTGCTACAAGGTGTTTTACAGTGTTTTAGTGACATTTGGGAATACTGGTTTGGGGTTTTTGAACTGACCAGAAATGCATCATTATTTTTTACCCCCCATTTAAAATAATGGGAAATAGAATTTTGGTATATCCAATTTCAACATGGATGGCATTTTCTGGAACAAATTATGTGCACAAATCAGGGGGTTACCTTTATTTTTTAATGTCTATCTGCAAATGATTACTGGGCATTGATATTTATTCACTGTATTCTGTACGCAATTTCCCTTGAACTAGCTGCACCACCTGCACAGAGGCCAATATTACTGGTAGATCTTGCATAAATACTTATAAGCGTGGGCCCTAAAATGAATATTAGTGACAATCATCCAAAAACGGTGCCGCATAAAAGGTGTGCTGTTGTTGATTACCGGGAAATGACAGTGTAAGCCCAGAAATTAACGGAAAGCTGGTACTTCGGTGGCGTGATGTACATTTTACTGCTATATGTTGTGTAGAACCCTGTAATGCTCTGTAGCGGAGGATTTTTCTCTAGCTGCCATTATGCTGCTCACAGGTAAATATATATTATTTATCAGAATGGTTTGCAAAAACAGGAAAGGGCCATTCCTGCATGAGAAATTACAAGACCCCAAGCTGAAAGGCATTTTGGCATGATTTCATGGGTCACTACGAACAAATGAAAAATTCACAGGAGAACCAGGGTGTCACTAATAGCTTCTGAATATTTTAATGCCTAACTTAAAATGCTTTTTTACAACTTGCTTGCCAAATTAGAGAAGAAAGAACTCACTGAACAAGTATGGCAGCTGCCTTGGCCACCTAGCAAATTCATATTGTAAAATTACCTGGAGACAAATATACAATCAAAAATAAGCAGCTGTGCCTTTGCATGACGTGCATTAGCAGATGGAGCTCCCTGTGTAAGAGTTACACAGCTGACTGCTGTCTCACCAGTGCCACTAACAGTGGTAAAATGTTTGTATGTACTGCCTGAAGGGTAAGGACCTACGGGGGGATGCTGAGGAGAAGGGCAGAAAAAAAAAGAAGTGGTGAACAGACTAGGTTTTCCAGCTCAGTGGAACTTTCTGGTTTCTTTCACATCACTATGTTTGTACGGGCTCAGAAAAACTGTTTTAATTAAGACATTTTTTTTTTGCTTTTACAAGCCATAGTGTCTCCAGTTGAATATACAGTGAGATGTTTCCTACATGTTCTTGGACACCTTTCCTCTCGGCCCCTCTACAACACACACTCCACACGTGTGAAAGAGTCCGGAAGCTGAGGTCTCTCCCTCAAATGGGGCGTGACCATCCAACAGACTGACAACAGGAGAAAACAACTGTGAGCTCTGAGCACAGAGCCTGATGTTTACTAATGAAAATGCGGGTGTGTCCCAATTCTGAAGATATGCCCGTGTGTAATAAAAAAAGCGATGGAAGACTACGGTGGATTACATGGGCTGTAATGCAAAATGGGGTGTATTATCTTGATTTGTAAAGACCACAGGAGATAATATAGATACTTTTGATACTTATAATACACAATGTGGTTTAATCTGTACAAATTTGTGTAACATGGATTGCAGAACAAATGTTCT
Organism: Heterotis niloticus; assembly: GCA_018136845.1. Classification (NCBI taxonomy): domain Eukaryota; kingdom Metazoa; phylum Chordata; class Actinopteri; order Osteoglossiformes; family Osteoglossidae; genus Heterotis; species Heterotis niloticus. The sequence continues at coordinate 13,694,540 of CM030901.1, read as the reverse complement.
GTAGAAGTGTACCACTAATTTCAGGATCTTCAGTGCAACAGTGTGCTGTGACTTGCATTACTGTGATATTATACAGGTGTGAATGTACAGTACTGGCTGTTATACCCCTATATGCAAAAACAGCATTTACTATACAGACTAAACAATGTAAGTATACATGCACCACCCTTGGCTGCGTGTATGATGAGAACAGGACTCACCTGCCCCCAAGCAAGGGATCAGCCCCTCCTTGGCTAGAGAAATCCAGGCCATACAGATTGATACCCAGCAGGATCTTGTGCCTCCACTTGGTCTCAGGGCTCAGCTGCAGGACACATTCCCGTATCCAGGGCAGAGGTGAACTGGGCCCTGGCCTGGAATGCACACACGGGACAAAAGCAGAGGCTTTCAAAATACCTTGTCAACTAGCAGTGCTATTCTTATATGAGCTTTTTCAGTCAATGATATTTTTTCTCAGAACTTCATTTAATAGGTCCTGTTCAAATTCTAATAACATACTATTGTACACTCATTCAAAAAAATAGATATCTTTCCAATGGCAGGTCCCTAAACAATTGTCCTTTATTTGGCGTTAGTTATTTGCAGCTGGTCAGTGGTTCATCACACACTTCAGTCACTGACTACAAACTTGTCCTTGTACCCAAAGCCACTGTTGCCTTTGGTTAATGACCAATCATTTTCATATGTTGTGGAGTTATGATATGGAATATTATTTTTTAAGAAAAACAATTAACAAATAAAAAGAGGTCATTCAATCATTAAAGTCAATCTCTAATGTGACATTCAGATAAGAGAACTTAATTTCCACACGTTTCTGGTTGATGTATGAGTATTGGACCCTAATGCTATGATTTTAAGTGTATGCTGTATTATCAACAAATATTATACTTTAATTACATCAGTAATTCTTCATATTGTGCCTGTGACATAATTCCCAGATAACAATGTAATATTTCTTTTTTTTTTTGTAGATGGATTTGGGAACCACTGGTTTATGTGAACAACTGACCTTCCAGGAACAGAAAAGTCGTATGTCATGAGGCTGAACCAGTCCACCACTGGGGCAAGCTGCTCAAACTCATCCCGTCCAAACATACCAAGCTGCCCGGTGCTGTCAGGTAGGGAGATGCAGGGACAAATTGTGGGTCAGAAGACAAACTGACACACCGGCATACATAGTTTCCAACCCATGAGGCAGCAGCTCACCCTGGAGCCAAAGGAGGAGGGATGACCACCACACAGCCAAGCTTTGCTGCCTTCAGAGTCTCACATACATGTGTCACCAGATGAACGAGCTCTCTAGACAAAACAGGGATGATACAGAGTTAGCCGCACTGAGTAAAACAAGAAAGGCAGACAGACAGCAGACACAAACAATAGAGACAGACCTACACACACACTGATAAAAACAGCAAATACAGAGACTCACTTTCTCTTGTTCCCACCCAACTGGCTCCACAGCTCCAGCACATAGCCATCAAAGCCTTCTGCCTGCAATCAGGAGAGCGGGTTTTTTGATAATCCTCAAAGTATACATCTCAAACAACAACAGCAACAAAATCAAAAATGTTGACATCCTTTACGCATCACAACCACAGACATAAACACTGAAAATAAACCCCACAGAACCAAAACAAAACACCAGATTATTTTTTCAGATTAAGGAAGCCATGTAACAAATGCTGTATAACATAAAAGCAGAATGATTTTTAACCTCTCCTATGCAATAACAGGTTAATGGTGACGGAAAAAGAGAACAGAAGTTCACAGAGCAACACTACCACCTTGTGGCTCACTAGAGAACAGCATCAGCTTTTTGTTCCAAAAGGAGACAACAGAAGTGATAGAAGAACAGGAGGCCTAGACACTCACTTTAGAGTTAAAACAGACCAGTTACCATTGTTTTGATACAAACCAGATTGCAATCATGAACTGTTCTGGCATTTTACAAGCAAAACTTTGTTTAAGCTTTGTGTTCAAAGATAAAATGGCAGGTAGGAGGCCTTTAATCAGTTGCTGCTTGTCGTTTTCATTTGTACCTTGGCCACCTCCACCACTTCTCTGCCCAGCTCCTCAATCTCATCCTCACTGTCCAGCACGCTCATGTAATCTTTATAAGACCAGCCATCAAACAGCAGCCGTGGTACTGAGAAGGAAGAGAAGTCATCACCACGTGGAGGGAAAAAAGGTGTGACATAAGGTATGACAAACTAAGGGAAATGTATGGGCTGCTGAGAAATGTGGCAAGCAGACCTAACCAGTTTTCTATGCATATCAGCCACAACAACCACTCAACAGTTTATTCAACTTTGGTATACAACACACCGTGAAAATATTGTCTCTTGATAATCCTGTCTAATTGTGCCACTGTACACTGATCTAAAACTTACATATCTTGAGCTTCCTGTTATTCTTCTTCACTGCCTTCACCCAGCCTGGTGAGAGATGCACAGTTAAATTTTTATTGCTTTGCAAAATGACATTATTGGTGAGAGCAAGAAGGAACATGTGGTTTCATAGTGCTCATCTTAGTGTGAACATCTACAAGTGGGTGTGTTCATATTGTATGTGATAGTATGGGGCTCTATTTTTATATGCATATATACATTGTTTGAATGTGCAAAAAATTACAAGAGATTGCAGTGCATTTGTTTGAATTTGCATTTATTTACCTGGATCGTGATCTTGTATGCCAGTGATGTGGAAGCTTTCCTGCCCCCTGCGTCTCAGCTGCAGCCACACGGGAGACACCAAACTCAGCTTGGGTCCAAACAGCTTAGCGATGTCATAACCATGGGAGTTCCACTAAGAGAGAGGATCACACCTGGAGTGAGTACTGCAAATCGACCACATCATTCACAATCCCACCATCACAAAAACAGCACTTCAACAGACACAGTGCACAACCTCCTGAGTCTACTGGCCACACTGACTATTGCATCTGTCCATAGTAATAAGGGATGCTTAAAAAGATTCATAACACGCACAAAGTGCTAAGAAAGGGACTAGTGCGCCAACACCCTAACCTTCATTCCTATCCTATCAATTGTCTTTGAAGCCATTTATAATGGTTAGATTTCAAAGGGTTTATTCTGAAAAGTATACTTCTAGTATTCTCAACAAAACAATGTTAGATGCTATAATGAATTACTCATGAGAGGGTCATTACTTTTCTAAGGGCTTAATTAGAAAAACAAGTGTACTACATTAGCGTCACCATAATGTTAATGTCACCATTTTTCTCAGTAACGTCTGTTTAGTTATAAATGATTGCAAAGAGTCAAACTAAATGATATAAGAGGGCTGATGCAAGACAAAAAAAGCCTACATTAAGTCAGACAAAGTCAAGCACAGTGATGATTTAAACTAAAGATGTGAAGACAGTGGCAGACTGAGGAACACAGTGGCAAAAATGTATGACACTGAGACAGAAACTTAAGACACCTACTGACACCAGGAGGAGACACACATAGAAATGCAAGCAGAAAATAACATAAGTTGACACAGAGTGGTGCAAATTTTTGGATTTAGATGTGGGTTCAAATTTGGCTCACTCTGTGGGTGATGAGTGTCATGTCCGGTTCTTCCAAGTGCTTTGTGTTCCTCCCACTGTCCAAAGACATATGTTTCAGATGAAGTGGTGGCTTAAATCAGTGTATGAATATCTGACTGTGTGTAGTTACCCTGTGGCAGACTGGCACACCATCCAGGTTGTACTCTGTCTAACTTAGTGCTGTATGCTTCACAGAAAGGCTCTGAACCCTGCACTGGTTACTGATTGTAAGAAATAATTTCACACAGGCCAACATAGCTCTGAGACACCATAATACACCAAGATGAAGAAGTGAATGTTAGCTACATCAGACAAGTAAAAACACTGAGATGGAGAAATAAATGGAGGAAAGTGAAGAGAGACAAAAAATGAGACTGACAAAAAGAAAAGCAGAGAGGCTCAGACTGACACTGAGACAGGAAATCCAAACTAACAATGACAGAGAGGTACACTAAAAAAAAAAAAAAAAAAAAAAAGAAAAGCACACCCACACAAGCTCAGACAAAAACAGAAACAATCCACATAGACAGAAAGGCAGTGTCACAAAGACTCACTGGTGTGATGTAGCCCAGCACTGATCCCTGAAAGTTGCGGACCCCGATGGTTTTGGGGCAGTATCTCTTCTCCTCCCGTACAATGTCTCTCCACTGAGGGTCTGGTACCACCAGTCCCCGCTCTTGCACAGGTCGATCCGCTGGTGATACCTGCTGCACATCCAAACCCAACAGAACCACTAAACTCAATGCTAGTGTAGCAAGTAAACATAGGCCCAAGCTCCAAATTACCTACCACAGGTTGTTGTTACACAAACACTACAACTAGAAAAGTCAGCATGACCACAGAGGGAGAGTTCGAACACAAACTCAGCACTAACACTGAAGCATACTCAGAACCAACAGCCCTGACCCAGTGGGATATTTATCTGTTTATTTAGCTTACACTATTTTTCACAGCAACCTATATTGTTCCCTATGTATAAAACAACAATGCTTATCAGGACAATGAGATGGCGATAATACAAGTTAAAATACTATGCTGCAGCCGAAGAGATCAACCTAGGACTGGGCTAGACATAATCATGGAGTCACTGGAGTTAAACAAAGCAAAAGAGCGAGATAAATGCAACTATATGATGGAGGATGACACAGAGATGCCATGGAGATACTGAGGAGCTATCACGAGGATGATCACGAGTACGATGGAAGAGATCATTTACTACAGCAGCTGAGGTAAAGCATCTAACAACTAGACATCAACTTACAAGCAGTTAGGACTGGAAATCTAATTTGGAATCCAGTGCCATGAGGTACCAGTTTATTGCCCTTTTTGCAAGTTTACTTCCTTAAAACTTTTCTGTAAGTACAGCGTGGACAGTAAAATAGGTAACAGAATGCAGGAGATGAGATAAACAGTGAGTCTCTGTACTCCAGCCACCACTAAGTGCAATACAGTAATAATACAGTCATTTCCTCAAATATTACAGTCTGGTTTAACAGAAGGGTTACAAAGGGTTTCAATTCATACTGCTCATCCAAACCACAAAACAAAGGCTGTCATGGTGGTGCAGTGGGTAGCGCTACTGGTTCACAGCACATGAGACGTTTGGATGTGGGTTTCAACCTTGGTCATACTCCCTGAAATCTGCTGGTTTCCTATACCATACTTCAGCATAATGGGTGTCAATTTTATGTCTCAGAAACGCATACAAATTTTGCCGTTAAAACTAAGGACAATTATGTCTTCGACTTCTGAGAATTCATCTTTCACAAAGGACCTTTCGGGAAAGAATGGCGTTGGTAAAGGGTTTTTTTTTGGGGGGGGGGGGGGGGTACAGTGAAAATAGGCTACGGGAGTTCTTATCGCAGGAACTGTACACAGTGCACACAAAACAGCACACTTACAACAACAGCGTTTCTGAAATGCTCACCTCCAGTTCCAGAGACTTGGAGGACTTTTTGGCGTCAGTTTTGGACAGAGTGCCACTGACCAGGAGGGCACACAGCGACAGGGACAGGAACACCAGGGTGAGCTTCATGTCAAAACAGCCGCTGCGGAAGAGAAGAACTCTTACGGCACGTCCAGCGTAACAGTTCAGTGTTTTCAACACAAAGTGCAAATTAACTGGAAACGAACATAAATGTCCCAGGCGACGATCGGTTTGTTTCTGCCAGACGAACCCTGCTGTTAGCGGGGGTGCGAACACTTCATGACTACAACACATGTCAGCGCAACAGCGGCTCCGCAGCCCTCGCTGAGGCAAAACAGCGAGTGCTGAGCAAAAAAACCACAGCTATTTAACCAGCAAGTGTAATAAATGTCCAATGTGTCCGATCAAATAACCACCTTGACGGGCCGCATCTCCTAACCGTAAAAAAACATATTTTTAACAGTAAATTATTTGACGTACAGCTACTATGCCGCTGATTATCAGCTCACGATACATTTCGCTTTGCTGCGAAGGCCCACGAACATGACTGTATGTGTAGATAAGACATTGACAACAAAAAAAAACTCACGACCACCATCCGCAGTCGGAAAGCTCTTGCAATCAAAGTTATTTACTGATTTTTTCGAACATTCGTCCGATTAATCGCGGAACTACCGCAAACGACTCGCCTTCGTTCCTGATTGGAGGAACTACTTGATGGATCATTGCCATTGGCTTTCAATGTCTTACAAGCCCTTCCCTTGTATGACGTAACGAGCAGCGTAGTTTTAGCAACCGATCCTGGAACAGTCGTATAATTCAGCAACCGCCTTGACGGCTACCGTTGGCGCGCTGTAAACTGATCTGAAATCGGTACTTTGGTCACTTTGCCGTGTATCTTTCCCTACAAGACTCTATGCAGGAGACTAATAAAGGTACACTGGGTTTCGGTTAATCCAAAAAGGTTCTAATATAAACCTTGTGGTGTCATAAGCATGCGCTTACCCGAAACAACAATAATAGTACGTAATGCTCATGAAAATAAACTGCATTTACTGAAACCGTACAAAGGGTAAAAATACATCAATATACACAACTTACAAGACCTGGATGTCATGTGCAGAGGCCCATTTTCTTCCATGGGTCACCCAGGCAAAGCAGACTCTGCTTACATCAAGTGCATGCAAGATGGAGCTGCACCAGTAACCAGTACTACATGATGCACAGGAGTATTTACAACGGTTTACTTGCACTTGCAGCAACCAAAATCCCACTTTCTTCTGGAGTACTAAAGAGCTGGGGGCTTGGAATTATTCCAGCGAGATCTGACAAAGGTGTTGGGGGGGGGGGGGGTATAACTGGCCTTAGCCACTCTTCTTTTTAGTATTAGGGACAATATTTGTGCACAGCACCTTTAGAAATGGCCACTTAGTCTGACTTGATATTTATTACTCCAGTACATCATTTGAAACCAATTTTCGAACTAAAGAGGAGTTCTGGAAAGGTTACCTGCCGTGTGGTCCTCACTGACTCTCTGCACCCGTCTCCAGCATAGTAGATTAGAAAATCATTAAGTAGTTTAATGTACAAACCTAATACTGGAAGTAATTTTGAAGAAAACTGTCAAATAACTGAATAAATTGAAGTTACATATGTAACTTTATTTGGCAATACAGCCGGTTACTTACGGATGCTGTTCATGGCAAGTACTTTGCTTATATAACAGCAAGCCCACACTGGGTCACAAGCACTATGGACACTTGCCAGGTCATCACAAGGTTTCAAGAACCAAGGACACGACACAACAGTACAGCTGGCAAACTTTATTAAAACAAAGAAAATTCTTCACAATCACAAAACACTAGGCACCAACCCCCTGCCCCCCCCCCCCCTTCCCCAGCCCCCAGTCCTCTCACCCACATGTTCACTGAAATTTTCCCACAAACAAAGCTATGTTCATGGTATACGGGTCTTGATCAACAACATCTCAAGTTCCTTTTCCAATCCATCAGTATACACAAAAAAAAGGTCTTGTGTATGTGAGGAGGGCTGGAGGCTCTGTACTCCCTTTCTTGTGGCTTATTTATAGTTATTTACAAAGCGGACAAAAACACCCAGATTTGACACTCCAGCTGGCATGGCTAGTGAATCCTGGTCAGCTCTTCTACAATCTTGATGACCTCATCCACAGTGGCCTCACGTTTCATTCCACTGCCATCATCAATCTGAAAGAGACAGACAAGCTGATGTATACCTTGAGAAGATACATACTGTAGGTAATGGAGTAGTGAGCACAGATGAAGGAAGGAAACCACACACATCTAAGCAGCATATCCACATAACACACAGAATACGTTCTCACCTGAAGTGTGCTAACAACTTCCTGCATCTTAGATCGGCCCAGGTCCAGGAAACTCTCAATTAGATCGCCATCGATGAAGCCTGTCGCCTGCTCCGTCTTCCTCTCCGTGTGAAAGGACCTCCAAGTACAAATTTGTCAAGGCAATAACCACCCAGAGCAAAAGGTGCATTCTAAATGCTCCTTAAAACCCAATGTTATCATTACACCAGAGCAATCAATACAAAATTAAAAATGACCTGAGGAATTATTCTGAGTGCTGAATTCCATAACCAGGACAAAGTAAACTGCACATGCAATGTGAAAGAACAGGCTTCAGATGCATGTGACATGAGCTTGACACCTACTTCAACACTGGTCTAGCAGCAACAGCATTAAAAAGCTAATGTCTTTGTGACAGTTGTGAATTTAATATTTTGTATTGAATGGTCCTCTGTAAGCTTATTCAAAGTTTTAACTTTGTTTCTAACCATGTAGAGGGAAAAAAAATGCAGATTAAATTAATATAGTATTTAGCTTTTTTCCCCTCATCTTTTTGTTTGCGTAGTTAATCTTATTATTTAACCAAATTTAACATGACATTAACTGCATAAAATGCCATGAATACCATCACAAATTCAGGAACTTTGGGACATAATAGTCTGCAAGATACTGGTGGGAACTGTACAGCACAGCTATTATAGAACCCCAAATCCAAAAAGTTGGCAGAGCATGGAAAATGCTAATAAAAAGGGGTGATTTAGAAATTTACTTTGACCTGTATTCAAAGAAAAATAGTATAAAGTAATTCCTATTTTACCTCATCAACTGCATTGCTGTTTTGAAGATAACCATTTAGTAAGCTGAATTTTCCCCCATTCATCCATTATGCAGGTGTTCAGCTGCACAACTGTACAGGGCTGTCGTTTGTGTACTTTGCGCTTCATAATGCGCCATGCATTCTCAATCTGAGACAGGTCAGGACTGCAGGCAGGCCAATCTAGTACCCCGCACTCTGTTTATGCAGCCATGCAACTGTAATCTGGGCAGAATGTGGTTTGGTGTTATCCTGCTGGAAAATGCAGGAACATCCCTAGAAAAGATGGCATCTGAATGGGATCATATGTTGCTCCAAAATTTGTAAATATCGTTCTGCAATAATGGTGCCCTCACAGATGTGCAATTACCCATCCTATGGGCATTGACACACGCCCATACCATGACAGATGTCGGCTTTTCGACCTGATGCTGATAACAACTTGGATACTCCTTTTTCTCTTTGGTCCGAAGAACTCGAGTGTTTTTTCCTGAAACTATTTCAAATGTTGACTCATCGGACCACAAAACCCGATTGCACTTTGCTACTGTCCATCTCAGAGAAGCTGGCGTCACTTCTGGACGATACTGTCCTATCCGTTACTGAATTGGGGTTGTAGTCATATAGAATCACAGGCTATTTTACCTGACTGTTGCCAAGTGGAGTGATTTCTTGGCATGCAATAGAATTTTAGGAACTGACAATCATTTGAATGCCACAGAGTGCCAAAACAATGCTGGACAGACCAGGTACATTACTGCATGGCCAGTCTAGACTTCCCCCAAAACTGGTACTTCCAGCAGTGCCATGAAGAGAATACATGTCATGTATCTACAAACATGTTAGTGCCTTTGATTTACTTTAATGTCCTGTACAGTCTCCACCTCTCAAAGAGCATCTTTGAGATGATACACAATGTGATGTTACCAAAAATCTTCAAAAATTGTGTGATAATGCCAAGCCGACATGGACCAAGCACACTGCTGAAAGTGTCAAGCAACTTGTTGCCTAATGTATGCTGTTCTGGAGATGAAACAGGGTTTTGCCCTGCATAAGAGAACCTTACGAAATAGCTAGTGAATGTACACTAGTTGTAAATTTTATGCCATCCGAACATAACAAAAGGTAAAAACAAATAAACCGACTTTCGGCTGCTCCCATCAGGGGTCGCCACAGCGGATCGGCTCGTCCGCATATTTGGTTTGGCAGATTTTTATGCCGGATGCCCTTCCTGACGCAACCCTCCATTTTGCCTGGGCTTGGGACCGGCACAGAGGCGCACCCCCTTGTGGCTGGATTCGCAGCAATGCCCAATGTGGGGCTCGAACCCACGACCCTGAGATTACGAGTCACATGCTCTACCGACTGAGTTAGCCGGGCAGGGCCAAAAGGTAAAAACAAATGTTCAGAAAAATTAATATACAGAATTTATAGGTTATATTTGAACACACAAACAGACTTAAGTTGGAAGGATATAAATTGTGCTCAATCTTGCCCACACTCTTAATAACCTTGTTGAGTCTGTTTTGGAGGTCCATCAGTAGACTGTACCACCCCTCTGACAGAGAGGTAACCAAGCCTGGAATACAGACACAGTAATAAAATTATCTACCACCAGTATTTAAATGGAACCCACAGCAGATTCATCTTCCATGTTATTACACACCACATTTACTGTTTAAAACAGTCATGCAGCACTGCACTTCACACAAAACAAGTAATAATTAGCAGTCAACATAAATTCAACTCTACCAGTGGGAGAAACCAAAAAAACCTATAGTGCTGTTTCTGAAGAATACACTGCACCTTACCAATCATGCCGTTGACAGTCCCAAACAGCACAGACCCCTGTGTTGGAGTGGAGCTCTCTCCCAGGTTCTGCAGGACCAGTGAGCCATGGCAGAACACATTAACAAACTCGCCCAGGTGGAAGACCCCCACTTCCTGGAGGTGCTGACGCTCCTCATCTGTGGTGGCAGCACTGGTAATGGACGGGATAGTATAAAATTAGGCTGAGCTTGACTGTTAAGTATTTCAGTGACAGTAAAACTGCACTGTTCAATGCATAACAAACATTGTAATGTTAATAGATGGAAAAATAAGTTTAAAAAAGGATGTGTAGAAAGCAAGATGATACCTGTCTTTCTGACAGACAAACAAATTGAAAGCATTTTCTGCCCCTAGGAAGTTGTCATCATCCAGGATTTCGATAGCGCTCATCCAGTTTGGGTTAAAGTCTCTTGCGATCTGAAATCAGGAGATGTGGCATGCACCATTAAGATGAGATGATTAACCCTATGATATGAACTTCAAGGTCTGTATGAATTAAAAATCATTTATTGACTTACTATCAGCACTCTGGTGCCTCAGCTTACAAACATGAGACCAGAATAATGATTATAAACTTTTAGCTTGTGAATCCATCACATTTACCTCTAAGACCTAATCAGTAAATGTTTAGTAATACACACCCCTCAATTTATTCACAGGTAATTTCTTCAAAACCTTGGACATAACTATATTACATAACCATACAAGAAGACATCTGCACAAACTCCCATTCAGTACAGAATGTTGATCAATTTATCATAAGCAACATAAGTAAACTTCTTGGATGGTTCGGTTTCCTCTGCTATCCCCATTCGGCTAGCTGGTAACAGTACACGTCTCCTTACTCGCACAGTTAACAGCATTCTTGGACATCAGACAAGTTGTAAATGCTGGTGAAGTGACCTGAATTATGGCTGGATCACAATCCTGTTCTACTCCATACTCATTTACGCTCAGTTCATCTGTAACAAAACTAATTTTGCGCTAACAATGTTTTGAAATTATATAAAAATTTATGCTACTAGCGGAGTTATCTAGCATTGCCCTTGTCAGAAATTGGAAATGTAAATAGAAATAACCCAGTATGTAACACTGAACTGTATCAATCTTAAAGTCGTTGCATTCAGTACATAAGAATTGTTAGTGCTGTTGAACAAGTGAACCCTGCAGAATGTACCGGTCATAGTCCAGTCGATAAATATTACATTTATTCTCCTTGTGTTAGTAAAGTGCCCATTGCTGCATGTGTGTGGCTCATTTGTCTTCATTGTGCAAGTGTCTAACTACACTAAAACCTCAGAGAGTAAGATGTACCAGTGCATCAAATTTCAAACATAAACAAAGCTGTGCATAAAGAATAAGCAGACTGACAGACAGAAATTTACCTTTACAGATATAGACATATTACTTTTGTTAATGTTTCACTCTTCTATCATTAACCCAGTAATTAATAATGAAATGCTTATTGTCAGTCCTTTCCTCTCAACATGAGTATTTAATCTCTTGGTCAGTTCTTTTACCGATAAAGGCATTGTTTCAAATAAAGCTGTGTGAATGTTTTCTGTTTCACCAAGTGAATACACGTATAGGTCTCAATTCTCTACGGTCCTTGTACTTCCACGTGAAGGCAGAAATCAGTCAGAATGTTAGATTTCCTTCAAACTAGAACATTAGATTCCCTCTCATCAACTCACCTCTTCAAAGTTTCCCTCCATGAGCTTGTAAGCTAACAGCAAAACTGATCTCATCAAGTCCCCCACAAGGATGAAGTCCCCTTTGGTTTTCAGGTAGAGAGCCATAATGTTGTTGTAGTGGTTACACTCCGTCCTGAGCTCCTTTTCTGCTGTCCACTCATACAGACGCACCTGGCATGCAAAAATCGACAGATTTTTTTGTCTTTCCAACTAAACTGTTTGTACTGTAATCTTTTCATGCAGTGAACTTGGTTGTAAAAATGATGAGAAGTAGGGACACACAATGAGTGTCAAAAAAAAAAAAAACAGTCTGCACACTGACCAGAAGGATAAAGATACTCACTGTGCTGTTAATACTGGCCAGGAGTTTGCCATTGAATTCTACCATAGAATACACTGCTCCTTTAACCTCCTTCTCTGCCACCGTCTGCAGTTTCCCTGTGAGATGGAAAAAAACAGTTCTGATTTGGTTAAGAAGCTAATTCTATGATCAAATCTTTACCATCCAAGAGAGAAGTCATATCCTTTAAAAGAAACTTATCCAAATTAAAATAGCTATCGAAATAGGCTAAATGTGAATCTATGCAAAGTTTGGATAAATATCTACTGTAATAATGTATTTTCTGGTACAACATAACCGACAGACACCACAGCGTACTGATTGGCATTTTCTCAGAGTAAAATATGTCTTACCATCAGTGTAATGGAACACAATAATGCGACCTTGCTTGGGTTCTGCCTCTTCAGGGTACACCATTGCCGTTCCAACAATAAAATAGACAGCAGGGTCTCTACCCAGGCGGCAGGACACCATGCTGAGGGCATACTCGCTTGGCAGGAACTGGTGGGCATGAAGGACTGGTGGAGAGTGACAGGTTTAGGCAATGCCGTAACACATAACCAACAAATGCTCACCTTGATATTTTGCTTATTGACAGTTAACTCATATTTTGAAGCTTCATGTATGGTTCTGAAAAAATGAAATTTACCTTCAAAGGTGTGCTGGTCTACAACCAGCAGGCTGTGCATCTCTACTTCTTCCCCAAAGGATGTCTCATGTGGCGAAGTGCTGCTGGGGAAGAGCTTACTGGAACTCACACTGCTGGACAGGGCCTGAGATACAAGAGAACATTAAAGGCAAGATCCCAGAGTGGGACACAGGCAGACTTTCAAACTTTTTCTGAACTAGTAGTGCTTTACAAAACATAGGGAAGAAAGGTCATTGTCATTGGAACTGGTGATGAAGGATGAACAGACACACACAGCAGAGCATTACCTGGGTGCTGGCGCTGGGGCGGACAGGGGATGTGGCTCCACTGGCATCCTGCACCTCGACTCGGCTGGAGAGCACACCAAAGCACTGCGATACCTCTTGGTAGCAGATCCTCCTGTTAAGAAGGGAAACATGTTTATGTATTCTTAGATTACCCTGCTCTATGAATTTCGACTGCATTTTTCCTCTCCTTATAGCAGCCCAGTATTATATCCTTTTTTAGGGCAGCAGCTACACCAAAGTGTAGTATGTGCTCAACTGCATAGATTCCAGCTGAATGCAGCTGGAAGCCTGACAGCGCACTACTGTTTTTCCTCCTTATTAGAGCTACATATCACAAAGCTCTAGTGCTCCTGGAAAATACCCAACATCCTCTAAAATGACAACAATCTTTTGGCCAAGACCCACCTGGGAGATTCATAGAGGGGCACAGTCCGAATGTGTAGCTTCTGGATCTCATCAATGGTACCTATGGTCAAAGTGCTGTTGTTTGCAAGAGCCAAACTGCCAAAACAAAGACAAAGCTTAATTAATACTGTCACTAAAACAGCAATACATTATGCTATGCACCAAATGCAGGTGCCAAGTTAGCACTTCTCAAAATAATACAGACGAAAAACTGTTGCATATGGGTGAGGAAAAGCAGGAATTGACTGACAGCCTGTTGGGTCAATCAGAATGAGGAATTGGTATACATGTATGGAGCTTTTGTGAAAATTCCGATTAGGGAGGTAACAAATGCACATTTCTCTGATTAACAGCCCACAGATGAAATCTTGTAAACTGACTAAAATTGACAGATAGTTATATCTATTAGTTCTGGCACCTCCCTAATTTGCATTTTCATAGGCACCAATGCTAATGTACAAGTGTCCCTGCCCCTCATTTTGATTCTCTCTGCCTCTTGGCAGAAATATTAATGATTACAGATCTGGTGATTGGCAAATGTATTAAAAATATTTTAAGCCCCAAGGTACACCCCAAAATCTGGTAACCAAAATAAGCAATGTGAATCAAGGAGACAGGTTTGACAGGACATAAACATACATACACCTACCTATCAGGATACCCCTCGGAGTTCAGAGGACACATATAGTTGACCTCCTTTAAATTGACGTTGGAGAAGACAAGCTTGTGGTTGCTGGAGTAGATGACAGTTGGGCGGTCAGAGCAGGCAAAGACGTTGGAGGTGGAAAGGGAGCGGAAAGTACGCAGGACAGTAGGCTGGGTGCCTAGGGTCACTTTCTTACGCTCACTGAGGACGCCTGCCAAAGACAAAGACAGCATAATACAAAGAGCCAAAAGAACCAGGACCTTGTGACAAATGCTGCTTTATGGAAGATCAGATTACAATACAAGTTTAGCAGCTACAACCAAAAAGAAAGGACACACCACTTACTAGACAGTACAGACTGAATGAAAGCATGCTGGAAAGAGGACTTTAAAAACTGGTCAGGAAAACTACAGTACTGACCAGTTGTCACATATTACATCTACTTTTAAATTTTAAAACACTGATAACAAACAGCATGGGCTTCAGTTATAAATTCCAATATGATGTTTTCAATCAGACTCCTGCTGTATCCAGAATATGACATGAAGTGTAGTGACCTGGTATCTAGTCTCACCTGTCTGGAGGTCCAGGCTAAAGTAGAAGAGCGCTCCATCCCCCAGTGCACACAGCAAGTAGTGACAGCCTTCGAAGGTTGTCATCAGGATAGAGCGTGGGATGATCTCTGTGGCGTAGCAAGAGAAGGAGTCATGCTCAAACAGACAGATTAAACTAATAAGACAGATGAGACATCTAAAATATGACAGTGACTGAGTGTGCATCCCATCTGGTCATATCTGTTTCCCGCCATGCAACTATCATTTAAAGTATTTAGCCCAGGACCCATTTCTGTGTCCTCACCTCCTCCAAGCATCTCCTTGTGCAGAGCAGTGAATGTGGGCAGTTTGAGGATTCGGGCAGAGATGTCTGTCCATAATCCGACGGCACACAGGGGAGAGTCACCACTCTCCCCCAGGGGTGTAATGTCCAGACAGGCCACTTCATGCTCCATCTCTGTGGAACTGAAGCAGAGACAACACATTTAAGACAAATATATAACGGAGGGCCATGTAACACTTCGTAACACCAGCAACCTCACTATGTGGAACACTAGTTAGCATCACTAAATAGTGCTAGTTACTGGATGGGATATTTGAGTATAAAAAAAACATTACCAAACTACCTCCAAAAACCTAAAGCATAAGCTGAAGACGACTGCACTGAAACCACCACAGCTGCTGCATAACCATGAATGTGCAGCTAAATGCTTTACATTTTCCTCTAACTTCTTAATGGGTTTATAATGGAACACTTTTCTTTCACACTTACAGTATGTTGATGCGCGCCTTGGGCACATTAAATCGCATTCACTGACACTAACAGGCAGTCCAGGACAGCTGCTCTGATACCCAGTAAATTAATGTTTGTCCGTCCATCATTAAGTGAGACAATGGTTCGTACAAGATGGCCAGAGATTAACCAACCCTGCTCTCTTAACGCTTTCAAGATTGAATATTTTTCAGGTGTCATATTTTGTGAAAGTGGTAAAATATTCCTTTTTTCAGGACACTGTTATAAATGACAAGATAGTTTGAAAAACCTAATAAAAAATACATAAAATAAACAAAAGATTGTTTTAAAACTGTATATGCGATAGAAAACAATATACATGCAAAAACAATACACATGGAATTTTTTTGTTCATTCTATAAAAACAACAAAGCAAAAAAAGATAATGTATTGAGACTAATTCTGAATTAGAAGAGCTCTGTTAAGCACAAACCTATTGTTCTGTAGTACTGTTTAGGCATCTGTGTTATTGTTGGACTTTTGACACATTGGTCCTTTTCCGTACACTTCTGCTGACAAGCAGCAGCAACTACAACAGCTATATGCTGCCATCTGGTAGTTCAACCAAAGTAAAGACTTTAATTGACTTTAACTATTGTTTAATGCTGACTTTTAACAACCACCTCTAGTCCCTTTCATTTTTTTGAAAATCACCTCAAATGTGTTAAGGAACCATAAGCAAAGACACTGCAGCACACTGGTGTGCATTTATTTATATACAGGTAAGCTGAGAGGGAGAGCACTGTACCTGATCTGCTTGAGCTCTCCTGCTTGGATCTCCAGGTAGTAGAGCACCCTACCCACAGCCAGAACCACTTGGGTGGAGTTGCAGGCAGCTACACTGATGTTTCTCCCCTGGGGCTCCTTCCACTCACTCACCAGGGCCTTAGTGTTCTGCATCACCAGCCGCACTGAACCTGAGGTGATCTGCGCACACAAGCAAATGCCTTTACACTCGGTATCGTCACCGACTTTAAATACAAGAGATTATAACACACTGTACTTTTATGTATAGGGCTTACTGACACAAACAGAATACCTATATATAACAGGCACCACCAGAAGAGCCTCAAGGCACATATCATATACAACTGTTATATTAAATATTTACACAATATTTTTTAACTGTGCTGTGTACTTGTATTACCTGTATGAGCTGCTGGTGAGCCACATTACCACAGTAGAAAGTCTGCTGGTTGTCAACAAAACCAGGGAGCTCCGTTTCCTCCACCTCTTCTCCACTCAGCATCAGCACCCTTAGGAGTCACAGTTATAACTGAGGCTTCAGTAAAAGACAGCATCTTACAAAGATTTACTACACTGAAAACTTTTGCGTAAGAAATTTTAATTATTGCTATAAAAAAAACATACACGGTATGTTAGTTACACTTATTTTGCTACATTTTTTAGTATGTTTGTGTCTGGTTGTAACATAATATTTTATAAGGCTACTTTTATATTTTAATTTCGTTAAAATAGGGTATTATTTTTTGCTTAGGAAACAGTGCTGATACCATGACATTCAACTTGATGACTTTTAAATTAGAGAAATACTGTCCTTTTGCTAAAGATTTAAGATCAACAAGCTCACTTATTTTGAAATGTAGCATAAAGAGTGTTGAACAACCATTTCCATTATATGACAAGGAAAAAATTGCTATCTTGCTTCCACAAATCATTTAATGTGCCTCTCACCTTGTTTGGCCCACAAAGGAAAGCACCAACATGTCATCTGTCTCCCGTCCAGCTCCAGAGCGCAAGGGCCACAAGCCTAGGAAGGAAAGAGACAAGAAATGTAGAAAAGGACAGACAGAAAACAGACTCAAACCCATAGTCATGACTAAACATTGCTCTAAGTGTAGGGAAAGGGAAAGAAAGGAAAGAAAAAAAAAAAAAACTCTGGGGAGTACCATCAGTTTTTGTATGTGTAGTGTAACAGTAACCTTTACCTTTTAAGAAAAGCAGCATATTGTATAATAAATTTAAAATAATAATAAAAAAACTCCTTTATGCATTTGAGATGCTACGTGAGGCAACGAGAGATGAAACTGAGACATTAGGTGAGAAAAGAAGAATATAGGCTCATAAGGTGAAGAAAACAGATGGGCACTGACCCTTGATCCCTGGCAGGTCAATGCTGGCATGCTCATGGATTCCAATGCCATTTCGGATGATCCTCAGTGATCCCTCTTTAAAGGCCCCAGAGCAGGTCACTAACTACAAGTGGGTGTACATGAAACAGAAGAACAAAATGAAAGAGACCATGCTATCTCAAACCCCTTCACACTTAAATAACTAACATAGAACAATCTCTAATTGAGGCGATCTTTATCAAACAAACAGTGACCCTACAGAAGTAAGACAGCCCATCAACTTGACACAGAATTGGCCTTTAAGACTATGAAATCCAGCCTGGACAGTAATACTCTGTTATAATCACAGAAACAAATATATTCATTGATAGGAAAAATTTAGAGCCTGAGTCATACCTGTAAGAACAACATGTAAAATAAACATTGAAAAGTTTATGGGAACAACCTTCTCATAATCATAGTTTCAAGTGTAGCCTATTTTCATCTACATGCATACAAAAACCCTTATTTCAAAGTGCTCCATTTTTTCTGTCTGCCCTGTTCTACCTCACTTAACTATTATACACCTTCTTCAAATTAACCTGAGCAAACACACAAGCAAAAATTCACGTATTTAATTTGCAGCAATCATCAAAAAGACAAATGGTATTTTCCCAAAACATTTTTTGTTTAATATTAATGTGATAAGCAGTGTAAATTCATAAGGTTTTCTTATAATAATTTAATTTTGAACTTTACAGGTAAGGATGTTAGCAAGTGTATAACCTCAATCACTGGTACTGTAATCCTCTAAGCAACAACAAAATAACATTTTTCAGCCACACCAGGGCTATCTTTTCATTTGGGCAGTACTAGTATCTAAGAAAAGGCTTAAAATGTGGCTGTTCAGAAGGTGGGCTGTAACAAGTTCTTAATCACCTCACAAAGCTTTTAAGCCCTTGGGGCTTACCTTGGGGCTGTTCAATTGATGGCCATGTGCGTGTAGGTACAGTGGCTCTCAGGATGTTAGCAACCATGCACCTCTGCACTCCTGAGACCTATAAAAGCCATTCTCACCTGTCCCTGGCCTTGCCTCTCAAGGTCCACCACACACATGTCCACAATGGGCCCCAGGTTAGTGAATGTCTCCATCACTGCCACGTAGGAACCCTGGTCATTGCTGTCCACATTCAGCTGCAGCATAACAAAACCAATGAGCCATGCAAAATTCACTGCTTACTCACATCATCCTGGAAAGGAAGTAGTCTGACATTTGATCACAACTCTACCCACCTCCTTGCTGCAGCTCTCACAAACCCCAGCTAGACATAAGGATGACTGTCCTATTTTAACAGTGACGTAACATCATGCAGTATAAATACAATTCTCATGAAAATACTAAACAGTAAACTGAAATAAAAGCAATAAAGACAAATGTAATAGAAAAATCTGTATAAAACATTGAATTGAACTGCGCATCAAATTCAGGCAGAACAACAGTTGCACTTACCTTGACGAGCTGAGAGTCACCAAGGCGGGAGCCCACAAAGACCACGCCATTGTCCAGATACGTGAGGCATTCCGCAATGGAGGTCTAAGGCCAATGAGACAACGTCACTCTTCCATACATCTCAACTTGCTTCTGTTTCCAAACCCCACATGCTTTCCAAGCACCCCCTGCACCATCTCCTTTTGAACACTGTCATGCTTCATTCTCTCACCTCCCCTAGCAGCTCCACTCGCAGATCTTTCAGCACCACAGTCCCATCCATCAGCTCCTCCTTCTCTAGTAAGAGCATGAAAAGTCTGCCTTCCATGTCACCTAACAGGTACCGTGAACCATTGGGATCCACGCGGTTGTGGCACACAATGGTGCTTTGCTGCAGAGTGGAAGACGGGTTACTGTCACATCAATACTCATGTAAAACAACAAGGGCACAAAAGAGGAGCGGGAGACTAAAAAAGTAGAAAGAGAAATCTGCACCACTGTTTCACCTTGATAGTGGGGGGAGCTATGGCCAGATATTTGTCTCCATTGTGATAGGTGATGGACTCTTGGCCAATGATTATAGCTCCTCCAAAAGGCTCTGGAACTAGAATAAAGAAACACATACAGGGCACTCACTCAAAATTCAAGTGTCTCCAGATTACCCACATTAATCCTACACAGATGACCCACTGCAAAAATTCTACATGTTCACAACTGCCTAAACATGTCTTCATATTCCTCATGTTCACCTGGAATGACCATTGAGGCTTCAGCCTCTACATTCTCCTGCTTCCAGGGTCCTTTGTTAAACTCCTTTTCCCGCAGTGACACCTCATACGTCTTCACGTGGCGTCCCTGAGGGTCCTGTGACATAACCAACACAAAAAAGGCTGAAACTGACATTGACTGTCCACTTATGCATTTGTGTGAACCAGCATGTACTCCAGGAACAAACATCAATTTCCTAGGAGACACTTACCTGGTAGATAAAACAGACAGTGGGGACCTGGCAGCCGTACAGGAAGTGGACATCAATAACCTGCAGCTCCTCCAGCCGTATATTAAAAGCTTTCAGCTCACGGTTTTCCCGGTCAAGGGGGATAACCTTGAAAAGCCCATCATACAGCCGCAGCCCAATCATACGGCACTCTGGGTCCACAATTCCAATGATGCCTGTTTCAGAAGGGCGTCCAATGCGGTCCTAGCATGACAAATATGGGGTGGATTTAAGCCAACATATATCAGCTCTTAAAGGGAGGGTGGAGTGCAAATAAAAGCCTTGTAGATGTCACATATATCCTTTAGGTTTCATTACAAATAGATCAGATCATATCTTCAATAATCCAGTTGACATTCTCACTATACAATCTGAAGGACTTCCTGAATTAAAAATTAGGAGAACTTCCATCATACAGTGAGAACTGCTACTCTGTGTTTAAATGCCTCTAAAAAATAAATTTTAAGAAAATGCAGCTCTGATGACAGTTCATTCTGAAATGAAAGGATAAGTGCATCTAGAATAAGTGCATCCTCAAGCGGCAACCATACCTGCACGTTGCCATGAGCTCTGGTAATGATATCAATGCTCTCCCCAGTTTGCTTGTACTCTAGAATGCAGGCATTGTACTTGGCAGTCAGGATGAACAACAGGTCCTTATTCTCACCCTGTACAGAAAGCAAGCAATGAAGAGCACTTTACAAAAAAGGGAATTACACAACATGTACTGCTCAGCAGCTCCATCAAACTCACCCAATCAACTCACCTTGGGCCGGAAGAGCTCCATTACAGCAATCTTGCCATACATGCCAACCTCCTTGACGGGCCGCAGCCCCTCGGCCGTCACGACATAGATTTCCAGCCGTGTGTTCTTGGCAATCAGCAAATTCAAGTCTTCCGCAGAGGTGAAATGTCCTGTGGGTAGAATACACATGTGAGTCACTTTTTAAAACAAGTTCAGAGATTTCCACTTCACAGTAAATTTACTATGAAGAATCCTAAATAAATGTAAATTGGTGGCTGTAGAGGATTTGGGAAAATTGGGAGAGAGGTGCCATGTTTAGGTGACGGAGAACTAGAGACCAATTCTGTTGATGTAAAAGCCTACTTCTCTAGATAGCTAATACACAAGTTTATCAAGATTTCCTTCATGCAACTTGGTTTTAGGTTAGACAATTAAAATCCAAATAAAGCAAACATTCTCTTCAGCCTTAAATGGTCCAGTTACACACAAGTGCAGGTGTATGAGCCCTATCTTTAAGCATAATCTAAAAGTTATTTAAATAGTACAACCTGCAGTGCAGCCTGACAAGCATACGTTTGAAAAGCCTCAAATTTTAAGCATAACATCTTGGTGGACTATTTGTAAGCCAGAGCCAATATCTAGTTTCATTAAAAAAAAAAAAAAAAAAAAAACTTTTCATAACCATCAACAAGCTTCGGACTTATAGGAGTTTGCAGATATTAAATTGTGTGTGTGCTGACACGACACACGGTGCATATGCAGAGTTTACAACACCCATAACCAAGAAAAGACAAAATATCAGCAACTCACATCTGACTGAGCATGCAGTATCTTGATACTATTATTATTAATTATTATTACCATAATCATTAACGTAACTATTAGCCCATATGCAGCTGATCCTTTTGTGCAAGGGGCATTACAATACCAAGTTGCAACAAAGTACGTAAATATCTTCATGATGATTTACACATTTATACAGTTAGGCAATTTCCCGTTATCAATTACTTGGGACCACAGGGTATTACAGCCGGAGGGGGGATTTGAATCCCAGACCTGCAGAACAGAAGACATTATTTTCACATTCTATGTGTCACTAATACGACGATCCAGCGGAATTGGGTCACAACGGCTAGTTAACAGGCAACAGCACAGTGGTAACAGGTGGCTATCTTTAAATGCTAACAGTGAAGTACATAATAATAATAATAATACGCTCAGGAAGGATCACGCATATCCGTGTTCTCTAGGCGGAACGAGGCCTTCGGCCAGAGTCCCGCGCAGCCCGCCAGAGGACTGCGAACCAACAGAAAACAAAGCGCAGACGGCCGCCTCCACAAGATCCTCACTCCCTACCTGTAATACAGGCATTGACGGCCGTGGGCTTCTGCGCGGTCACCACATAGTTGTACGACATTGCGGCCAAGGATAAAACACAACGCAACGGCGAACGTTACTCTGTCCTGCGCCGCGAGTTTGTCTGAAACCGTCGACAAACACAAGAGAAGCTCGTCGAATGCTGGCGTTGGGCGTACAAAAAGTCTGCAGCGCCACCTGACGGCAGGATGTCAGACCGTCATGCGCAGCGAGTGACAGCGTATGACAGAGCAGGGCTGTTGTACACAGCTTAAAGTCGCAGGTTCATCTGTGACGTACAGTAAATACTATGCCATTTTTAAAACAATTTAACCTGGAGCAGACAGACATTCCTTTAATGTTAGCATTGCACTAATTCGTCTTCCTGCATGACAGAACTATTGCATAAAACATAAAATGCCTTGTGTAAAGGACTTTATCCCTCCAGATGAGCATCTCAGTATTTTATTTTTTCAATTTGCTTACTTATTTAAACTTTTTGTCCCAGTAGTGAGGTCGTTAGAAACTGCTGGATGATGCTATCTAATGGAATTTACAAAAACACCTATACAACAGCTACAGAGAAGTCATTTGCAGTTTTGCATTTCCTGGGTCGATGTGGTGATTTCACAATATAGGTAATGAATTAAATAAGGGAAAAATGCCCATTTCTTTTCAGAAGTTCTATTTAGCCACCTGAAATCCCAAGTTCACCATGTATATTGGTAAGTACATTTTGGCGTAAAACATTTACTTTTACAGATATGAAATTTATGCTCATTTACACGTTTTAATTTTTATTATAATTTTAATTATATTAGAGGGTAAGCACAGGTTGGACGGTTTGGAGACAAAGTCAAAGAGGCAAGATTGCGTTGGTTTGGACATGTGCAGATGAGAGATGCTGGATATATTCGGAGAAGGATACTAGGGATGGAGCTGCCAGGCAAGAGGAAAAGAGGAAGGCCTAAGAGGAGATTTATGGATGTGGTGAAAGAGGACATGCAGGTGGTGGGTGTGACAGAGAAAGATGCAGAGGACAGGAAGACATGAAAACATTTGATCCACTGTGGCGACACCTAACGGGAGCAGCCAAAAGATAAAGAAAATGCATGTTTTAATTTGTGTGTTTTTTGTTATTTTAGTTGCATTAAAGCACTCATTCTTAAAGATGAAAATATGGAACAAACATATGCCAAGAGAGGTTTCAGAGCTCAGTATCTAAGTAATATTGATATTGTGTTGTGAAATTAAACTGAATGTTAGCTAAAATGATTGCCACAGAGAAACAGTGACTAAATACAGCTTAACTTCATTACTGTTTAACATTTGTTGACCCTAACACAAGAATAATGTATTTCATTAATTAGTTGTTACCAGTTTGTACTTTAAGATAACATGAACATGTATGAACATCTTGTACTGACTTGTTTGAAAAGCAGATATAGGCTAAATTAAATTTAGATAATAGACCACACGCAGCCTTAAACACAATTTCCAGGTTAAGACAAATATGGTCAAAATATGATGTGCATTAAGCAGTTAAGTGTAGTACATGTTAAAAAGACACCAATAAGTATGACTGTATTCCTGGGGTTGAATAACCCTGTATGAATAAACAGAAACCAAAGAAACATATTTTACTGTAATTTTACTTTATTTTACAACAAAATCATATTTTAGCTCAACAT
Source organism: Heterotis niloticus (assembly GCA_018136845.1). Lineage (NCBI taxonomy): Eukaryota > Metazoa > Chordata > Actinopteri > Osteoglossiformes > Osteoglossidae > Heterotis > Heterotis niloticus. Next base: position 13,670,357 of record CM030901.1, on the reverse strand, counting down.
TCTAAGTCATTTTGAAGAAAAGAATCAATTAAACAAATAAATGTAAATTAATTACAAAGCATTGAATCAGAGTTATGTTTGATACTGGGGTAGTTCATTTAAAAATATTTAAAAGAACTTAGTCATAGTGCTTCATGACCATCAATACTAAATATAATGCCATGCAAAAGTCCGGACACCCCTGGTCAGAATTCCTGTTACTTTGAATAGTTAAATGAGTAGAAGATGAACTGATCTCCAAAGGGTGTAAAGTTAAAGATGAATCATTCTTTTCAGCATTTTAAGCAAAATTAATATGTTATTGTGATTTTGTACAATTTTAGAGTGAAAAAAGGAAAGGAGCACCATGCAAAAGTTTGGGCACCCCAAGGGATTTGAGGTCTCAGAGTTAATTAGTTCATTGGGGCTATGGTTTGTTCACAGTCATCATTCGGAAAAGTGAGACGATGCAAATTTCAAAGCTTTATAAATATTCTGACTCCTCAGACTTTGTCCCAACAATCAGCAGCCATGGGCTCCTCTAAGCCACTGTATAGCACTCTGAAATTTAAAATAACTGATGCCCAAAAAGCAGGGGAAGGCTATAAGAAGATATAAAAGTGTTTTCGGGTAGCCATTTTCTCAATTTGTAATAAAATTAAGAAATGTTCATTAACAGGAACAGTGGAGTTCAAGTCAAGGTCTGGAAGACCAAGAAAGCTTTCAGTGAGAACTGTTTGTAGGATTGCAGAAAGGCAAATGAAAAACCCCTTTTGACCTTTAGGAAGATTTAGCAGACTCTGGAGTGGTGGTGCACTGTTCTACAGTGTAGCAACACCTGTACAAAAATAATCTTTGTGGAAGAGTCATAAGAGGAAAACATTTCCTGTGTCCTCACCACAACATTCAGCATCAGAAGTTTGCAAATGAACATATAAACAAGCCTGATGCATTTCGGAAACAAGTCCTGTCAATTGAAATCTGAATAGAACTTTTTGACTGTAATGTGCAAAGGTATGTTTAGAGAAAAAAGGGCACAGAATTCCATAAAAAGAACACCTCTGCAACTTTTAAGCACAGGGTGGATAGATCATGCTTTGGATTTGTGTTGCAACCAGTGGCACGGGGAACATTTCTCTGGCAGAAGGGAGAATGGATTCAATTAAATATCAGCAAATTTTGGAAGCAAACATCACACCATGTGAAAAAAGCAGAAGATGGAAAGAGGATGGCTTTTACAACAAGATAATGATATCCAAAACACCTCAAAATCCACAAAGGACTACATCAAGAGGCACAAGCTGAAGGTTTTGGCATGGTCCTCACAGTCCCCCAACATAAAAATCATCCAAAATCTGTGGATAGACTTCAGAAGAGTAGTGTGTGCAAGACAGCCCAAGAATCTCACAGAACTAAAAGCCTTTTGCAAGGAAACATGGATAAAAATTCCCCAAATAAGAATTGAAAGACTCTTAGCTGACTAAAAAAAGTTTACAAGGGGTAATACTTGTCAAAGGGGATGTTACTAAGTACTGACCATGCAGGGTGTCCAAACTTTTGCTTTGGGCCCTTTTCCTTTTTTGTTATTTTAAAAGATGGAAATAAAAAAGTAATTTTGCTTAAAATATTACAGAAATGTGTCATCTTTAATGTAATGCCTTTTAGAAATCAGGTCTTTTACTTGCTTAGTTATTCACAGTAACGGAAATTTTAACCACGGGTGTCCAAACTTTTGCATGCCACTGTATCTTAACCTTTTTGGCTTGAATTATACTGTACACTACATATTTGCACTTTCTAGACATAATTAATTACGGCTTCATATTCCTATTTCTGTTGTTAAACAAAAGCAATAAAATTATGCAACACTGTGTATATTCTGATGTCAAATTTTAGCATTGATGAAATGTCATAAGTTATTTTATAAACATACCAGTTTTTGAGAACAAAGCTCCACATAATCATGATTAACTTAGTTCACACATTCTTTTGCTACAGAAGAAATTGGTTAGTGGCTGGTCTCTTGTCTATGGTTCTGAATTAGAAAAGTAAACATTACTACTGCAAATTTCTTTGAAATGAATAAGAGAAAATGCCAAAGAAGCTGAAGATATATTTAATTTTCAGGTACCAGTTGCTTCTAATAGTGTTTCAGTGTTATCAGTGTTCTGTGTTTATTAATGTAACAGACATGTTCAGAATCAGAAGTGTTCCCACACATTTTGGGAAATTATATGTATTAAGGCTAGCAAGTTGCTGATATTTTGCAAAGAAGAAGCAGCCCCTTCCATCTAGGCATAATACCTACGGTATATGGAAACAATAATCTTTCCTGTTCTTCTCACCTTCACAATTTTGAAGCAGCTTCTGCTTTTGCCTAGAAATATCTAACACGTTTAGGTACAACTTAGCAGAAGATGTAATTATTTAATCAACTATCCTATTTTTTATTATTTTTATTTTATTATCTATACATAGATTTAGGCCTGTGTTTCAATTAATTAATAAGAAAAATGTCAGACTATTTTGTGTTTCACCAATTCAGTAAAGAAAATGAGAATAATGTCAAAGGGTGCTTTAGTTTTAATACTCATTTTTCAACCAAAGGCCATCAGTTAAAGCTTTGTTATTGCTGTAGCACTCACAGTGACGGTCAAAGTTTGACTGTCACAGTCACACTCATAGTCACACTTAGTCACACTCACAAGATAGTCACAGTCACAGACCATGACATCTATACCAGGAGATGCAGGACCAGAGCGACTAGGATCGTCGGTGACCTGTCTCATCCCAGCAACCATCTATTCATCTTGATGAAATCAGGCAAACGCTACAGAAGCATTATGGCCAGAACGGAGAGGCTAAGGAGGAGCTTCTACCCACAGGCCATAAGACTTCTGAACCCGGACATGACATCACTACCCTCACATAATCTCTGACCACTCCGCTCCAACCCACCCCCCACCCCCCCACTGTCACTGCCCTTCCAGGGCACCTTAACTCTTCCGTACCATTTTGCCTATTTATTTATTTATTTATTTATTTACTTATTTACTTACTTATTTATCTATTTACTGCTTGTTTCTGTTTCTATTCTTCTTAGTGTTTAGATACGTGTTTACTTCATTTTCCATTATAGATTGTTCGCACAGTCATCCTGGTTCAGATCGGTGCACATTTCAACACATGGTACACAACCATGTGCTTGACAAATAAACTCTTTTGACTTTGACTTTGACCTTTCTGAAAGTGTTTAAATTTGATGTACAATAATTTGTGCTGAAGTTTCGTAAATTCCACAGTATCTGAAGCACTGCAAAATATCCTGCAGAGGCTTATCGCCCCAATGGATATTTCAACGCACAATGCAGCTCTAAAGTGGAAAAAATTAAAGAGTATATTTGGGGAAAATCTAAATCTTTGCAGCACCTGTCATGGTTTTTGGGGTCTCTACAGATGAATTTTCTTAAAAATTCCCAGCAAACCATCATTTCCCCACAGCCTTGGCAGCTCCTTTCTGCCTGGCACCTGAGGCCGACCCCCCGCCCCCGCCGCTTAAGGTGCGATGCATCATCCTGGCTCCAGGCCGAGGGACAGTCTGTATCCAGCAGCACAGTCGCCGGTACGTGTCCGTGAAAATTTTGCCGAAAAGGCCTTGGTCTGGGATTTTTCCATTTGTTTTATTGGCTGTCGTCATGCAGTGCTTACATTCTGGTTTTAACCTTGTCTTCAGGGGCTGAATGTTTTTGTATGCATGCTGGTTTAACAATTTATTGGTTCTTAAATAGTTTTAAACCAAAGACGGAGGTGATGGAAACGTTAGAACTGCCGCGTTGGACAGTATGTAGCAGCAGCAAACACCTTTGTGTCTTGTATGTCCATCCTCACCCTTAAAACAACAACAACATTTATTTATATAGCACATTTTCATACAACAGTGTAGCTCAAAGTGCTTTAAAAGATGACAAAGGGAACGTTACAAGACAAGAGCAACACTTAAGATTAGGCAACTACATTAAAGAGTAAGTAACAGCAAAGGAAAGTTAAGGTCAGATGGCCGCAGGTCAAAACGCAGGCCCCTGGGCGACAGATCGCCGGTTTCATCCCCTATTTTCAGCTGTAACCCCCTGCCGCGCTGTTGCTTGAACGCTGCCTTCGGGAGAACCGCGCCGTCTTCAACCCCCCGCAAAGCCCACAGCCACGCCCCTTACTGGAGCGGGGGCTGTTTTTCTTACCCGTTGACCTTTTTCAGCGTTGATAATTTAGGTTTGTTCGCGTTTTCTCTTGCAAGTATTTATTTTGCATTTTATTGTCGTCCGCTACAAAACAACCCTCTGCGAACAGCCGTCCCGCCAGTGATTTGTCGTACTGGTACAAGAAACTAAAGTGACTTCTGCGCTGCTCAGCTTGGGCTCCACGGCCCGGTGATCGATCTCCGCTATCGATGCTGTTCCAAGTAGGAAAAAGCCCGTCTGGGGATTTTATTAAAATACTCGGCAGTTCTCCAGAGAAACTGCGTGCGTTTATCCGTTTGGCTCGTATCCAGCTACTGAGTCATCCTGCGTTTAATTCTAAGCATCAATAACCCGACGTTCCCGATTTTTCCAGTCTTCTTGCAGCCTTAAAGTGTTCTTGCGGTGCGCAGAACATCTCTGGTGTGAGCGAAGTGCCGCGGACTTCCGAGGGTTTGGCATTGCGCGCCCCCACCCCCCTAGGCGACGCAGGCGGCGGCGGGGGGGGGGGGGTTAATGTCTCAAGAGAATTTGGGTTCGGATTCTACGCAGTGCTGGCAAACCTGCAGCGATTTATCCATTGGCATAATTAAACCGCCGCTTTTATCGATCCAGTATAGTCTGGCCGAGGTTGTTTACTCTCTTTTCTTGCTGCCTCCGCCTCATTTTCCAGCCCGCAGCATCTCAGCTCCCCTCTCGTCCTGCTGCTCCTTCGCAACAAGTGACTCAGCCGTTCAGCAGCAAACATGTGAGTATTTTAACTTTATTGAAATTCTATGTCTATATCAAACCTATTCATCTTTCTTTAATGTTGTATGCCTCGTTTTACTGGCTGCAGGAAAAACATCGTTGTACGGGTTTCCGACACCCGTTGTAATAAATGTCCATACTGTAGTAATGCTATTTGCTGTACAAATATACAGTATGTCTGTTAATATGTCTTCGCCGTCATGTCAATGTATATCAGCAATTTTTAAGAAAAACATTCTCACTAAAGGTTCATAGATGTTATTTTACAGTAAAGCTATTTTTTCTTTTTATAGCGATTTTATTTATATTAACAATTTCTATGGTATAGAAATAAAAGACCTATATTCTATATTTTGCAACAGTGCAGAAGTGACATTACACTGTATTGCTGTTATTGATGGCCCCTGTGTATTTATTTTGTTTTTCTGAAAACATCACTCTCTAAGGATGGATGTTCTATCAGTCTTGTTTTTGTGAACAGCTCTAGATCCTTCTTTTTCAGGTCTAGCGCTGCCCCTGATGCTGCTATGCCAGAAGGAATTCCAGGTGCCTCTGGGACTATAGAGGGGGAAGGTGGTCCTCCAGCTCCATCCCCCAACCTCACCAGTAACCTTAGAATGCAGCAGACTCAAGTGCAAGTGAATGAGGTGAATGGGATAGACAATGGGCTGGCAGTGGACGTAATATTATTTGGTTTTAGGGTCATGAAAAAACCAGCCAGCACAGGAGGAAGAAAACAAAAGCCAACCCAGAAGCCCAGAAAATGCACCAGTTTATGAATCCAAAGTTCAGTCAGGTGTGGTCAATGCCCTCTAGTGAAACCAGTGATTTTCTATGTCCAATATGACTTCTGCTTCCAGGTTGTAGACATCATACGTGTGAATGTGGACAAGGTTTTGGAGAGGGACCAGAAGTTGTCCGAGTTGGATGGCCGATCTGATGCCCTGCGAGCTGGAGCCTCTGTGTTCGAGAGCAGTGCTGCCAAGCTCAAGAACAAGTACTGGTGGAAGAACTGCAAGGTTTGTGAGCGGCATCCCCTGAATGATCTACCGCTGACACCACTGTCCAAAGAACCTATTTCATGATAACACATACTTAAATAAAAATATCTTTCATCTGAATTCCAAATTAAATGTAGGCAAACCCTGCTTTATGCACTTTTTCATTCCTGAAAAACTTGTGCAAAGCAGATTGGCATAAATCTTGTTTTCTATTATTTTAAATGGGGGAAAAAATAATATGTTCCCAGCCCATCCCAAAATACCACACCAGTTTACATTTTACATTTGCATTTATTCATGTTTTCTTCCAAAGTGATGTATAATTCACAGAAATATGTTAATGTCACCAATAGTCAGAGAAATGAAATCTAGATGTACTTTCAAACAGCAGTAATATATTTGAATTTTTCCTTTTTTATAGATGATGATAATGATGGCAGTCATAGGTGTTATCTTGGTTGGAATCCTTTTCTGTAAGTATTTTTTTCAAGTATTCATTTATTTTTGCTGACAGAGGTCCAATGTTTTCTATGCTCACATGTTACTGTCTCTGCGAACTACTAAAATTTGTGGTGAAGGGGCTGAATGCAGCAGGGATCTGGAGAACTGTCTTCTGGATTCTAGTGGTCATGGTCACGTTTGGAAAATTGGTCAAAGGCTCGGGGCTTAACTTGTGGGCCAAGACGTAATGACTCAAACTGACCATCCCAAATGCTCTTCACCTTAACTGGGGATGCCACTGGGAGGTAGAAAGATCACTCTGAGCAATTCCAGAGCCAAGTAAGCAGGCCATCCTTTCAGAAAGTATCAGAACAGCCTTCTTGGGGATCAGAGTTGATGTCACAGGGTGAAATGACTGCAACAGTGAGACAACTCTGCAGTACGTGAGTGCCAGGAGTGAAGGCAAGCAGTCAAGATGCTTTTTGGCTCTTTAGACCGAGATGCCTCTTTTGTACTGTGTGTAGGATTGGCATTTATAAAAAGGACTGACACTGGAAGACATGATGTAACAGTTGGCAGATGAGGATTCTTGGCTTTTCTAGGAAGTCTAGGCCGGGGTACTGAAGAGGAAACATGGCCAGTTATGAGACCTCAGGCTCAGGAGGAGTATTGTGAATAACATTCTGTCTGTGTAACACTGATTTGGACCATCTTTTCACTCAAGCAGGGGTAGTGGCAAAGTGTGAATTTTGTATAGCCAGCTTACTTGAGCTTTTGAAGATGCCAATGTTCATATTCCTTGGCGTATTTTTTAAATTACAAAGTGGATCAAAATAGACATATTACTTCAACATAAATGTGTCAGGCAAAACCAACTGTCCAACTCCACAGTTTTAAGTTCTCCACTCATCATCTCCATCTATAAAACCTATTTATTAAAACACACAATAAATAGTTAAAATCCATCATGTGTACAATAAAATCCATTCTATAAAATTCTATAAAAGAATAAAACCATCAAATATAAATACATGATGGGTACATTATTAAAACAATAAGATGTACCCCAAGGTTCCTTTAAAAATAAATAAAGGGAAAAACTTACCCGGCATCTTTACTGCAGAAGAGGTACGGTCCCCTGGCTTGTTTCCAGGGTTCTGCCGCACTAACCTACCTTTCATGGGTGTTAAAAGCAACAACACGTTATCCCCTAAAAATAATCATTTTGTGTACTGCCAACAAAAGAATAAAACAAACAAAAGAGACCATAAATAGACATGTTAAAATGATGACACAGGTGAACATGCAAGCAGTATTGCATGCTAATGCTGCTTCAAAGTTAAAACGATTAAACACCCACGTGCAATGCACTAACCTACCCTACCCTAACTTAGATAAGCTATTCACCATGCAATAAAAATTATTTATAAATTATTAACAAAACATGGAGGGTAAAATTGTGTTACAATAAATACATTTAAATATAATGTGTGAAGTTAATATAAATAATTAATAACAATGGTAAAAACCTCTAACCCTACACCTACTGATAAAAACACATAACACAGAAAAAATAACATGTGCATACAACAGAAATAAAGGTCTCGATATCTTGTGTCTGTTAAAGACTTGTGTAACTTACCCAGCATGGAAGGACTACCACAAACCTGATGAGGCTACAGCGAGAAGAAGTCTTTCCACCTCTCTTTGGCTTTAGAGCAGCCCCATTGTGTGACATCCATCTCAATCCTAAATGTGAGGTCAGCCTGGATTTTGTAATACAGGCCTTGGGCACCCACGTCTGCCCCTGTTTGGACCAGCTTGCATCTTATGTGCCACAGCACTTGCTTGGTCACTCTGATCACCAGCCAGATCCAGGCAGCCTTGGCCTTCTGAGTGCCAGGGTCCTAGCCTCTCAGCACCTTGTCAAGCATCAGGATCATCTGTGGATCAGTCTTCCTGCATAGGTGACTTACCAAGATCCAGACCTCCCGCACCTGTCCACAGTCCCAAAAAGTGTTGGAAGTGGTCTCCCCCTCGCCACACTGTGGTCGCAGAAAATGTGGGTAGCTGGACAGATGGAGCCTGTACAGTGTGTCTTTCACTGGCCTCTTACTCAACAGGCAGCACCAGTTCATATCCCGCAGATGGTGATCCAGCCACCTGGGTCAGATCCTGTTCCATGTGCCATCCTTGAGCCCCAAAAGAGCCCCGAGTTCTACTCCTCTTTAACAAAGTCCTGTAAAGAGCCCTGTGTTTGAGGAGGGTCTTAGTCTCTACTCCCGCTGTGGTGGTCTTTCCCCACCTGACAGCTTGTCTGTAATGAGCAGGGCAGGTCTCGGGATTTGGCCCGATGTTGGACCAGGACTCCATCAGGTGGCACACCTACCACCCCAAATAAGACTGAAAACTTCTTTACTCAGCCCTTTCCTCATGGAGGAGGACAAGGGGTACACCTGCACCAAATACAACAACATGGGAAGGGTGTCCACCTTTAGGGTTAACGTTTTCCCTATGAAGGAGAGGGACCTGGGGCTCCACAATACCAATTTCTGCCTTGCCTTTGCCAAGTGTTCCTCCCAGTTGGTCTCAGCTGTGCCTTCATTATGGAAGTTAACCCCAAGCACCTTGAGAGGGCCATCGCATCGAGCAAAACCGCTGACGCTGTCTGCCCTGTTTTTCCAGCTGCCAAAGTACTTGCCAGCCTTGGACTAAGGGTGGGTTTTGTCTCCCCTTTTGTTTGAGGTGTTCACTGACAGAATGTCAAGGCATATTTAGGATCTGGGGATTTTCATGTTGGGAATATCAGCTGCAGTCCTGAAAATGGGTGATGAATTGGGAAGTGAGTCCTCAGACAAAGCTTGCATTTACTGGCCAGCCTGCATCAACATCTGCATACTGTATGTAGTCAGGGAAGAAACTGGATTATTGCAAGCATCTGAAATGAGGCTCCTTTGCTGTGTGCTGGGACAAATGGTACAGAACTTAGTGATCAGGGGGATCCGCAGGATAGAGTTGCTGCTGCTTCAGATTTAATTGGAGGTTTGAGCACTTGGGAAAAATATTTCCTCTGGGTGGCCTACCAGGTACATTTCTTCAGGATCAGGACCCACCACAGATGTTGAATCAATCTCTGAAAACTGTAGTCTTTTCTGCTTAGCCTATAGCCTTGTCACGGGGCTCGAGGGCTGAGAGGGCGTGGAGGAACCAATCGCAGGACACAAGCAGCTTGGCAGACAAACGGGGAGTGCTTTACTCATGGGTGAGCGTAGCGCGAAAACAGGAAAAAATCGGAAGCTTCGCCGCCGAGCAGCGGGGCTGGAGACACAGGAGAAACTCAAGAAACTATGAGTACAAAACAAGGAACAAGCGCTGCATCGGGCGAGCTGAAAACCACGGGAGAAACACAAGGAGTAGCTCACAAAACTTAGGTAGAAATGGCCAGTGAAATCAACAGTGAAAACAGTAGACTGAGCCACAGGTAAAGATCCGGGCGGCTCTTTTAAAGCGTCCACAATTAAGTGCGGCTCCTGCAGGCGCTCAGTCCGGAGGCAGGGCGGAGAGACCGTGCACGTGGCGGTCTCGCAGCACCCGCGGGCGTGACAAGCCTGTTGTCAGCAGAATAAGAGGTTTGAAAATTGGTTGAAGAATGGACAGGTTATCATAAGTGCAATTGTGATTTAAAAAGATCGCCAAAACTGCCAGTGAAGGACATTTTCTGTTAAAATGTAAAATTTGGCTCACAGTTTCCTTTAGTCACAGTGCTACAGGCAGTTGTGGTAATAATAATGGAAATAAAACAATCAGATAATTTTCTTAGCAAGTTTAAATATAACCAAGACAAATCAATAATGACATTTGTATGCTATTTTAATGTGCAAATTGTCCTCTACTTGGTTCTTCCTATTCTTCACATTTTTATCTTCCTCTCCATTAGTGTATTTCTTCCATTGAGCTGGCCTCTGGTGGATGTGTAAAAGAGCATGGCAGACCATCAGACAAGGTGAAGACTCCAAAGTGTGAAATGTGAAATTTCAAGCTTCTCTCTCCTACCTCCCTCCATTTCTCCACTCATGCTTTGCAGCTTTTCAGGTTTCCCCATCATAGCTTCACCCTTTCCATCCTGTTGACTTCTCTCCTTGAGTCAGCTTGTATTCTTTTTTCTGTTGATCAGAATTAGCAGAATAGCCTGGAATTCTCACTATGAAACACAGAGGAAGGTGATGGCAAGGCAGTTAAAATGGTAGAAAGCTGAAAGAGTGGTTCTTGACCAAGACAGATGATCTGAGGTCTGTATCGTCTCATATTAATATCTCTCGTCTAATGTCCCAAATCAGCCAATATATTGTATTCTGACATTCAGAGGTTTAATTTTTGTACAATTAAAATGTGTTAATTATATTGGTTCAAGAACTTTACAATGGTCCGTTTCATTTTCTTATTAGTCAGTTATGCCTGCTTATGTGGTATGACTCTTCCTTTCTTTACCTTTTTGTGTTTTTCTCCTTTTTCTGTCAAACCAGATAACACAAAGGAGGTGATGAAAGTGAATTGAGTAGATTCTTATACTTGAAGTGAAGTACCAACTCTGAAACACAACAGCAAAGTACAGTACCTATGCATTTAAATTTGTAGGTCATTCTAAATTTTCCTAGGAGTGTTTAAGGGACTTAATTTTGGAATATGGAAATGTTAGTAACATTTAGGAATTCACATTGCAGGGTAGACAGACTGGTACCCCATGCAGGTATAGTTTCCCAACCTTCTGCCAGATGATTCTGGGGTGGTGGTCTGGGCCACTGCCTCCGAGCTAAGGATTAGGCAGTTAAAGATAATAGATGAATGGAGATTGCAGGGTAAAACTTGTCAAATAAAACAGATTTGTTGGTTGTTATTTAGGGTCAGATAAATGACATTGGCTTTATGTCCCCTTCATTGAGATTATTGACAATCAGTAACCTTTTTGTAACCTCAACTAAATTCTTCAATTACAACTAAGAATTCCCAAGGACAGTCGGGGTAAAAACCAATATACTGGTTCCAAATGCATTAGAGATCGAAAGTCTGTTCGCTGCTTGAGTTGCCAAACACCACTAAATCACCATCAACTGTAATGTGAAGACATCTTTGGACTTGTTTGCTGGTTATGTCCTTACATAAGGCTTTTAAACACATGCCAGACATTTTATTGGCTTCAAACATGAAAATGAATTTACTGAAAATAAAATGCTATCTCCGTGATCCTATTTTATCCCAGTTGTTGTCCAACGGTCCCATAAACATGTGCAGTGTTTGCCATCTTGCCAGCTTGTGTGTTAACGTCACCTATACTGCAGTCACAAATGTTCAAGTAGAGCGACCCAGTGGTGCTGGAACAGACGTGCTGAGATCTGAGTGCAGCTTTTCTCTGCAAATTTACTGCCCATCTGCACACTCCTGTACTTGTGTCTTCTGTCAGTGCTCTGTTCTCTGAATGCTGCTGTAGCCGTGTGCAATTTCCTCTGGAATCAATAAACTATTTATCTATCTATTTTTCTTAGTATTGATCAATGACATTCAGTAAAAACAGACACAACCTATAAACTGTCAACACCAGCAGAATTAAATTGTACTGCTTGGCTGTTCTTTTTACTGCCAACTAATGCCTGGAAAATAAAAATGCACAGAATTTAAGAAAATTTTATTAGAAAAAGAAATAATCAGGAAAAGGTTTGTCTTTTTGAAAATTTGCAACCTGGGTACTTGCAAAGAGCAAGTTTTTGAGGAAAATGTAAAGTACAAGTAATGTAACAGTGCTTTTCCTAAAAAAATATTACTCATGAAAGAATGCTCATTTGCTTTTCAGTAGTGTAATTGTATAAGGAAAAAAACTATTTCTGTTCCACATGGTGTTTACTATGACCCAGTCTGGGGATGGGAACACAGGGAATGAGGAGAGGACTGACCTAGCCAGAAAGAAACCAAAGCCTGGTGAGAATTTTTTTTTGTACTTTATTATGATTATTACTGTAACCCAGTACCTAAGCTCTTTTTCCTTGGGTGAGCAAAGCCAACAAAACAACCAGAAATTCCTTCTTTTGATTGTAACTAAGCTGCCCTAATAAAAAAGGTACACTCTTCTACCTTGACTCCTTAACCATGGTAAAATCCAGTAGAAAACTTTTCAAAGTACATGAGAGTCAAGTCTTTCTAGCAGCATCTTAATATTTACAGCTGTTTACAAGACCAGGTGGTTTGAAAGACAGTTTTTGGTATTTATAAAGATTTAGCACTGCTTATCACAATTGTAACTGAGTACAAGAACACTAAAAACAGACAGGTCACCAACTATCACGAATAAATGCACCATACATCTCCTTGGGGCAGCGGATCTTCCCTCTTCTTATTCAGGTATCCTCAATCTTTAAAGGCCAACTGCCTGGCTAATGACTTTCAACTTCCAATTTACCACCTGTTGATGCAAGACAGAGTGTACACACACAAACACACACACACACACACACACACGCACACGCGCGCGCGCGCGCACACACACACACACACAAATACTAAAAGCATAATAGTGTTTGATCAGAACCACCACCACCGACAACCTCTACTGCCCATGACCACCAGCCACAACATGTTTATGTATACTTTGCTGCACTGATATTACATATACATTTGGACATTTTTTATGCATTCTGATGAAATCGCAATGATACAACTGCATATTGTAAGTTACCGAGAAAATAAATTAGATTGTGCAGTAATAGAATGATTAGATGTCTGAAGCTATAAAAAATTCTTCAGTTTGTGGAGACAATAACATTTTGAACCATTTTCCTGTTATAAAAGGTATTATGCTAGTCTGAAAGAAGGCTTTTACCAATTGTGGGTATCTTCACTAAGTAAAATGTGTACATTCTACTATTGCATTCCCACTTTGAAATACTTAACAATAAGTAGTTATACTTGTAAGACAAGACATGTAGTGATGGAGCACAGGACCACACCTAGGAAGGTGCTCACCAGGTAAAACACAAATGATCACAACACAGACCATTTAAATCCAGAGTTTATGCTCAGAGTGCACTGCCTGTGTCACTGCTGTGATGGCTGTCAGTTCTGTCAGTGCACTTCACCCTGCAGTCTGCTCTGTGTCCCTCTGTCTGTATCCCAGCCCCTCCAAGTATACAACTGCAAACAAAGTCTTCCCACGTTCCACAGGCACAGCTGGTGCTGTCAGCTTTGCAGAAGCAGATGGTCATGCATTTCTACATCAGCTAATGAGACGGAAACCAACAGCGGGGTTTGCACAGGGGACAACCCTGCCTTGGCAAATGCAACGAGGACAAAGACAGGTGCATGCAGGTGGTGCTGAGAAATCCTTTTCTAGAAATCACCCTCATTCATTAACCCACGCAGTAATGCAAATAGCACAGAATGTTGCAACCCACATAAGACTGCGCAAAAAGGGAAAGAAATCCAAAAACATTGTGTAGTCAAATTCAATGTCTTAATGAAACCTAAGAACCAGAAGCAGCTGCAAGTAGGCCCCCGTAAGAACTGTGTGTTTCTACCTGTTTACATGAGTTTTTAAGTGTGCACATTTTGTTTTCTAGTGTCATTTACATCTGTATACACCTTTCTATTATCTGTGGAGCAGATGGAAGTTTACATGCACTCATCTAATTCTCATCCTGGCTTTTTTCGCACTACCTAGTTCATAAGAAGAAAATAACCAGCGAGGGGCATCATGGAGCCTCAGGAAGTAGCACTGCCCACTCATGGAACCTGGGTTGGTTTGGCAGGAGTTCCAGTCTAGTTAATTCTATCTATGTGGAGTTTTCATGTTTGCCTGGGTTTCTTCTCACTGTTCCGGTTTCCTTCCTCAGTCCGAAGACATGTGTTTCCGTTTGAACAGTCACTATAAATTGGCCACTCTCTGTGTGTGTGTGTGCGCGCGCGCGCATGTGGCCACTTTGTGAATGACTGCTGTCCCATCCAGGGGCAGTTTCAGAGCCAAGCGCCCCCTGCTTCTGGGATAGGCTCCGGTCTGTGACCCTCCCCAAAGTAAGCGGCTAATGAAGACGGATCAGCAGTGAGGGCTACCAGGTCTGAAGTGTGGGTGAATTAGAAGCTGGAATGTACAGTATATATGGTGCCTACAAATAAATAACAGGTGGCAACACTTGCACACGAACAGGTGGACACGGGTAAACAGATGGCAGGAAGCAAATCAAAGATTGTCTCAGACCATTGACTGATGTGTAACCTTCTAGAATGATCGTACATGAAAGATTAAGTTGTAAGAGGGAAGATGGGGGGGTGTATCCAAGGCTCTAGTCCCCTGGATATCCTTTATATACCTCCTGTAATGTAACCGAAGACTTGTAGTCTTAGTGAACTATTCTGAGAGTTGCTTGCTGACACTGTGAGGACCTCCTGAAATTCCCGACCACTGTGTGCCTGGCATTTACTTGGGTTGATGTGAAATGGCTCGGCTTACCTCCTATTACGGGTGACAGGTTTTTTGTACACCTCAAAAGGTACAGAATTTCATTGTGGGACTCACTGTGGAATTTATGACAGAGGGGTTAGGTTTCACAGCTTGGTGATACTTGCGGACATCTTGTTGTGACCTTGGGTCCTTCAGAATGCAGAGCTGAATTTCGCCTGAGGCACATGGTTCTGAGTGACAGGGCCAGCTGTGGCTGTGTGACACACAGGCAGCAGAAAATTCCTGAGTCTTGGCAGGGAGAGGGCAGCCGTTCTGGAAGTCCTGTGTCAGTGTTTCTTTTCTCCCTGGGACCAACTTCTCGCCATTTTTTTAGATTCGCTCGTATCTCTGCAACTTGTTTGTGTCTAAATCAGTGTCTTGGGCAGCATACTTTTTTAACCTGGGAAAAGTTGTATTTTTTATTTATTCTAAGTAGCACATTTACTTTTTCCAGATTATTCCATTTTTTTGAGGGGATCGTCTGCACAAAAGGAGGATTTTTGTCATGTGGCTGTGAACAGGACATCTAAGCGAATGAATGTTTTTATGAGGCACCTTGCTGGAGTCATGGGGCAGGACCAAACAAAGCAGCAGATTGAAAAGGGACTGAGTCTATATCAGTCAAATCAGACAGAGAAGGCTCTACACATTTGGATGAAAGTGCTGGAGAAAACCTCAGACTGTAGGGGAAAATTCAGAGTTTTGGGATGTCTCATTACTGCCCATTCTGAGATGGGGAAGTACAAAGAGATGTTGAAGGTAAGTGGCTCCGAGGCTATACTGAGCGTCTGCGTTCCCAAAAGCTCTTTTAGGATTACTTCTGACACCAAACAGAAAAGCCTCAGACAAAATTAACATTTATACGTAGATAGTTCATTTTATGCTTACATTTATACATGCTTTTTGACTGCATTCAAATGCAAATTGCTGCCTGACTAAAGGCAAATGCATTCTAACCTCAGTGATGACAAGAATCTCCTCAAAGAGACAAGTTTTGCTAGGTTGTGCTATGAAAACCGAGCTGCTGCACTTCAAAACATGACTGTTGACAGATAAAATCTGTTCAGGAAAGCTTTGGTATGAACATGCTCTGGCGTTGCTTTTGTGTGGGAACCACGTTGACAAAGTACCTTGTGCAGGTACAGCAATCCTGGTTCTTGTTTACTTGCATCTGACGCTGTTGAATATTCACTTAGTGATGCCAGCGCTGATCTTATGAATGCAATGTTGTATTTAAAAGATGAAAAGGTTAAAAAATCTCACCTTTATTTGGTTGGAAGGCAGAAAATCCTAGAAACAACTCTACTGAGTTATTTCTGTTTCCATCTGTTATCAGTACTAGAAATTATTTTAAATAAAATAACACAGTCTACTCTTGAAACCCAAGTAGTCTCTATGCATACAGATCACTTGGGAGCTATGAAAGTGCAGTAAGTATATTTTATTATCATTTCTTCTTTTTCTTATTTCTTCTGTTAGACAATTTTTTTTTGAAGATTTGTATTGGACACTGGGGACAGCAGTCCCAATATTTATATTCTTAGTGTCCATGTATCTCATTGCCTTCTCTGTCCCATTCTCCAGTATGCCTTGGCCCAAATTGATACAGCCCGGGAAATGGAAGACCCAGACTACCTGACAGAGGGCTACCTGAACCTTGCACGTAGCAATGAGAAGCTGTGTGACTTTCAGAAGACAATCTCCTATTGTAAGACCTGTCTAAACATGCAAGGCACCACAGTCAGTCTTCAGCTCAACGGTCAAGTGTGCCTGAGTATGGGCAACGCCTTCTGTGGCCTCAGCCTCTTCCAGAAAGCCCTGGAGAACTACGAGAAGGCATTACGCTATGCCCATAACAACGACGACAAGATGCTCGAATGCCGTGTCTGCTGCAGTTTAGGCAGCTTCTACACTCATCTCAAGGTACTGTGCCCTGGAAGTAGAGAAAGTTTATGATAGTATGCTAAAATAAAGTTTTGCATTAACTTTTGTCAGTGCAAAGTAGTACTGAGACATTTGAAATCCATGACAACACACAAAGGTAAACATATAGCTTGGATTAATAAAGTTTGCTGTTTAATGAAGTCAAAATCATCTTTGTATATCATCGTTCACAACAAGCATAAATATTAAAACCTCACACACATAACTATTAGCACCAGACATTCTAGCCAAAATTAACTTTTTTTTTTAAATTGGTGCAGGAGAATTGCAAGAGGGCAAAAGAAAAGAAACATCTGAGGCTCTAAGTGGCGGTGGTTCACTTGTCCTGAAAAATCTGTTATGTTGTTATGACCAGGGCATCTAGCCTCCCCAGTATAGTCAAGAGATGTGTTTCAGTGGATTATGGACATGTATTAATAGAGAAAGAATAGTTAAGCAAGTTTATAACCTATGACTGACACATAACTTCCTTTTTCCTTGGTATGCTAGTACAATACTATGGTATCTGAGTGGGATTTCCACCGTTACTATGCAGACACACACTTCAGAAGGCAGGGATCAGTTCCCACATTGCAGTGTGTCTCATAGTCTCTGTTACACAGCCACTTGGCCCACTTTTCAAATGCAGCCTAGTTTATCTCGCTGGACCTAAATGTCACAAACCGTATAAATGAAAATGTGGGCCAATTAATGATAACTAGTGTCCATAACCTTGGAATGGATGCATGAAAAATGGGTTATCTACAGACTGAATAATGAGTTGGTTGTGCATAGTTACTTATCTTTTGTTAATGGTCAGGTGCAGACTCTACCAAATGTAGATCGGTAAAATGTGAAATGGTCTGAGTCATGCTTACAAGGAAGATGGGAAACGGGGATGTTTATAACGGCTTTTTTAGCAGTGTTTCCAGTGAACAAATGGATTTTCACAGAAACTGGGCCACAGTACAGTTTTTCCACTTTAATTCATGAGGGCTGTTGATGTGAAAAATGTCTTTTTTGTGAGAAATGTAGTATAGGAGAAGTTAGGCACCACCAGTTCCCTGTGGAATTTATCTCACTAATAGTTTCATACCAGTTTTTATTTCCCTAATAGATTTTTACTAGCTGCCTGAGTCAAAAAGATATCATTTATCACCAAACTGTTTTACTCAGAAAGTGATTGTATTTAGTACATAAGTATTGTTAGTGTTGTCATCCAGATGGGTGCTGCAGCCAGTCTGGTCTCAAGAAAAAAAAACAAAATATACAGTACATCACCAAAATTTATTATGCTTATTTCACCTACTGGCTTCGGTGATCAAATACAGAGATGGCACAATGAGCAACATGCAAGCCTCCCATAGTGATGTGCACACAGTAATAAATTACAGTGCCACGAAAAAGTATTCCACCCCAACCTTCTTTCACATACACAATTGTCACCCATTTTCTACATCAACAAACTGAGTAAGTTGGTAAGGTAACTAAGCAAAGTTAGCCTTATGCTTGTACAGGGGATAAATCTTTTTTTTAAATATCACAATTTTTATTTAAACTTTTTAAAGTGTTCACAGATTTTGAGTTTGTTTTGTATCTATATGTGTGTGTGGTGGGGGGAGGTAGAAAATCTGTCGATGTGATGGTTTGTACATTTGGTCTCCCTGTGGCATCATTTATTCTGTTTCTCCAAGCCTTGTAAGAGACCAAATTTTAAATGTTCAAAATAGAACCCTTCATGAAGTTTAATAATCTTGACTATGCAAAAGCCTTACTTCTCGACAAAAGCAAACTGTTTTAAGAAGAAAGAGACAAATAAACAGATAGACACATTAACAGATTGAGCTTTATAGATATAAAGATGACACTGTATTTTGGATTGCGGAACCATTTTTCCCTTTAGACAGTCAAAATCATTAATTTGAAGGAGGATGTTCACTGCCACTCCTTTTCATTGAATCCATCCACTCTTTTTCACCTATAAAATTGTGCTGTTACCAAGCCATGAAGATTTTTTTTAATGGTATGTAAAAGTTATAATGCATTTTATGAGTGGGATTTGTTAAAAATGAGAAATTCAGTTCCTGAGTTGGCACCACTGTGGCTCAGAAGGGAGTGTTGCTGCATCACATTCCTAAAGCTCATTAGACATGAGTTTGAATCCAGCTGTTTGTATGGGGTTTGCATTGTCTTCCTGTGTCTGTGTTGATTTCCTCCCACAGTCCAAAGATGTGTTTTAGGTTAATTGGTCTCTGAAGCACAGATAGTGTGTGACTGTGTGGCCATCTTGCAGTAGACCGGCATCCTATCCAGGGTGTAGTTAACAGATTTTGTTCCTTAGTCAACATAAAGAACATGAGGGTTGCCAAAATCCAGCAGCTCTGAAGATGCCACTGTAGCTCTGTGAGTGGAGTTTATCGCTCACAGACTGATCCAGATTTGACCCTCTGTGAAGTACCCATTCCACTGCAGAGTTCCTTGCCAATAAAAATCTCTTCAAATGTCTTTTTTGACTATTTTTTTAATTTTATTTTTAATTTAAGTATTAGTCACACAGTGCAATTTAGACTTAAGAGCATGAATAATTTCTATCCATTGTCAGTAACTGCTTTATCCTGGTCATGGCCCCAGCAGTCTGGAGCCACCCAGAATCACTGGGCACTGTTCCAAACCTCATAACTCATTGGTGGATGGCGCTGTAGAACAGAAGGTGAAGCTGGTGCCTCACAATGCTTTAATTGTGTATTTGGGTTTGGGTTTGAATGCAGCTTCATCTGTGAGGAGTTTGGTTCTTCTTCCTATGTTCCTGTGGGTTTCCTCCAGGGCTCTGGTTCTCTTCCATTCTCCAAAGACATGTATTTCAGATGAATCTGTGGCACTAAATTGTGTGCACGTGTGTGTGAGGGCGCCCTGCTTTGCACACTGTGTTTTTGGTAAACACTGGACTAATGCAAACCTGCAAAGGACAAGCAGTTATGAAGTATGAATGAAAAGTTTATTTTTGGTTTGGATGGTTGTGTGTTTAAATTCAGCTTTGAATCTAGCTCTGTCTCTGTCTTTTGTCTGCTCTTTCATGTTTCCTTCAGATGTTCTTATTTAATCTCAGAGTCCAAAGACATGCCTTTCAGATGCATTAGTGACTTTAAATTGCCTGCAGTGGAAGAATGAGTGTTTGAACTGCAGTGGGGTGGTGTCCCATTCAGGATTTCACCTGGCTTGACCGATGTTTCCGGGACAGACTGGGCCACTGCAGCCCTGCATATGGTGGTTGATGAAATTGGGGAAAAATTCAGAAGGTTGTCAGGTCTAAAATCTATACAAATACAGGTTTCCTTCAAGTAACAAGCGGTATTATTATGAAAATTTAGAATTAAGAGCAGAAATACCTTCTATCCTTCATCAGTAACTGCTTTACCCTGCTCACAGTCCCAGCAGTCTGGAGCCACCCAGAATCACTGGGCCCTCTTCCATGAAGTTGGATGCCAGTCCATCAAAGGGTGGCCACACAAGCTCACAGTGGACATACAATGGAACATTTAAAATGAAAAATGAATCTGAAATGCATGCCTTTGGGCTGTGGGAAGGGAACTGATACAAACACAGGGTGAACATGCAAACTCCACACACACTGAGCCAGGCCCAAAAAATGTCCTGCACATCACTTCAGTCTTGTGTGAAATTTCTTTTAGCGTGAGAACCTTAATTCATTAACCTTACTGGCTTCTTTCATAGAGGAAACATTTAAGGATGTTTTCATTTAATACTTAATGTAATATTTTACTAAGATTTTGTAAAAGTGATTCAGTTCTGAAGGATTTTAATGGGTTTATTTACAACAACAAACCAAATTTGTTTCAGGATTTGTGAGCATAAACTCTTCACCTAATAATTTAAACTCCAAAAAATTGGAGAATTTTCATTTGAAAAGAAGCCCATATTTACTAGTTCAATAGCAGTTCAAAATGAAGTTTGGCTCACAGAAATGTGTAATGTTGCCCATTTAATGTATTGCTTTTTCATTTTAAACAAGTAAAATATTTTCAGAGAGGAGATCTTGTTGGTTTGGATTTCACCATTTGACGGAAATCTTTTTCTTACATGCTTCGGTGTTCAGCAGCCAGAGTGGACTTTGTGTGTTGACTTATCCTAACGTTTTACAGTCCAAAATCAGAATCTCCAAAATCAGGCACATACAGTAGATGTTTAGGACTTGGCTAGATCTGAAACATGTCGAACATTTCAGTTTTATGCATGACATGCAATTCACTTGTAATCTTTTTTATGTACTTTGGCAGGACTACGAGAAGGCTCTGTTCTTCCCCTGCAAGGCAGCAGAGCTTGTAAATGATTATGGCAAAGGCTGGAGCCTCAAGTATCGAGCCATGAGCCAATACCACATGGCTGTGGCCTACAGGAAACTAAACCGCCTAGCAGATGCCATGGAGTGCTGTGAGGTATGGTGCCCTTCACTAATCACCCTCACTTACAGTGCAGAAGTTAACTGAGTCAATGTGGAACTACAGTACATAAAGTGTTATTACCGTTTACCCTTCCACTGCTACGCCTTTTGACCTGCCCAGCACTGCATAACACAGCTAGTGTAGTACACAGCAAAATGTGGATGGATTATTATTCCCATTCCATTTAGAAAAGGGACTGAAAAATAAGCAATCTAGATGTTCAGTAAACAATTTCACAGTTGTTATTTATATTGTAGCAAGCGCTGGTCTGGGCATGGATGGAGGGAATGAGGACACCAGGCTGGCCTCCATAACACAGTGTTTACTGAACACTGGGCAACAGGCGGGCAGGCGGGCAGGCAGGGCAAATGGAACAGCTGCTCTTTAAGCCCCCACCCTGAGGCCAGTTAACCATCCCAGCCCTTTTCTCAACGCACAGAAAGGGTGCGAACCCCAACAGTAGAAAACACCGTCTTGTCTACAGTTGAACATTAATGAACTATTCATACATGTAATACTGACACCTGTAGCATCCAACGCTACAATATATATAAAGATTATAGAATTATAAAGAATTATAAAGAGGTCAGTCTCCTTCCATTGGTCTGTTTGTTTCTTCTTTATAAATAGCTTTGTTTTTCAAGCCACAGACTTGAAATTTGGCACACGGGTATTTCTCACACAAGTAAGGTTTTCTTAAATCCAGACAGACACACACACACAACACAGACATACACAGACATGCACAGCAATGGACACTTTGCTTGGTAATAAAGTTTGGCAATGTATATTTTGTTATGCCTTTTTTCCTGTCCACCTTTCTACTTCGCCATCTGCCCATCACTCTCTGTGGCTTCCATCTATCGAACAACTTGAACCTACAATACCTTTGCACTAAAAGCAACCACTTTCAGGGTGATAAGGTGGTATATACCACCGTGGGATTTACCTTTCCACTTTCTGGCCTGGGTAGCACCAAGTAACTGGTAACTTCTGAGTCTTTGATATAAGATTGACATTAAAGCTTTGAAGTTCCCTGTAGCTAGAACTGATAGACATTCAAGCATCATCTGAACTGAACTTTGTGAGCTGAAGTCTGTCAAAAACTTCAGTCTATGAGCAGAACTGGTCCAGTTTCCTATACCAGAAGCTTTTTTTTCTGTCTTTCCTATGATGTGTAAATGTGAGTGAGGCTTTTGCACAAAAATGTAGTAAAAAACCTTACAAGATAGCCAGCTCTCAGCATCTGCGGATTGTTCTTACTTCACATGAACCTAACTTCGTAGCTCTTGCTATACCAAGTTCAGTTTCAGTCATTAGAAGACAAATAGACAGCAACTAGTTGTTAGATGTGTATTTTCCATCCATCCATCCATCCATCATTGATCCCAGAATCACTGCTAGGCCACAAAAACACTTTCTGGATGCACACTGGGCCATCAGACAGTGTATTTTACACAAACAAGATAAATCAGAGTTATATAGGGAGAATGAAGGTCAACTAGGGCTCTTTTGTTATGTAATTTATTCTCTTGTACATATAGTCTGTTCTCTTGAAAACTGTTTTGTTTATGATGTATACTGGCAGCAAATTTACACGTCATCAGTTTCTGTAAAAAGACCCATTGTGAACAATTCTAAGATTGTCACCACTGTCATCATTGTTGCCATTGTCACCCTTGCCAGGGAGCAGCCACATTTTTCTGCAATGAGACTAATAGTTGTAATAGTAGTAATAGTTGCTTTTATTTTTTTCTGTCCTGGCCAGGAATCGATGAAGATTGCTCTCCAACATGGAGATCGCCCCTTGCAGGCTCTGTGTCTGCTCAACTTTGCTGATATTCATCGCTGTCGCAGTGACATTGAAGTATGATCACTGCCTCTACTAAGCTGTGCAGCTCAGACAGATGACGAATTATTAGATATCCTTTGTTTCGTTTAAAAAACACACACACATTACGAAGGTTTATGCACCGTAGGAATTAAATTTTTTATGTTTTTACAACGCTATATTTCAGAAACAAATATTCAAAATATGCATGCTGTAGATTTTATAGTTCAATTCCATCCAAAATGTAAACTTTTTGCAGAAATAGTTACTTAGCTTCTCTGTGGATATAGAGTGTAGACATTTCTGTGAATCATTCATATTGTACTTCTACTGCGTGACAGTTGTTTTTTTATTATTTATCTTTTTGTTTGAATTTGTAATAAGTTAAACTGTCAGACGTGATGTAAAGCAAAGCTGAGGTCAGGGGTACAGACAAGTTATGGCACAAGCAGACAATATATTATTAATGATATACACTTTACCTTTTTAATATATAGCACATAATGTTCCTCTGATTTTTTTAAGTGCAGAATTACAGTACTGCTACATTTTCCAGTTGACTGTTTTCTTTCTTCCAGAAAGCATTCCCTCGGTACGAGTCGGCTATGTGCATCATGACGGAAACTGGAAACCGGCTGGGACAGGCCTCAGTCTACCTGGGTGTGGGCAAATGCTGGCTTCAGCAGAAGGACCTTGACAAGGTTTTGCAGCTGCTTCTTCTGATAGGGTGCATGTTCGGTGTGTCTTCCGCACTCTGGGACAGTAACAGGATGCAATGCTCTGTCGCAAGTGTGCTGACTAAAGTAGAAAAGTCAACATATTTGAACAAAAAAGACAAGAAAAATTTCCTAATTACAGAAAAAACAGCTTTCTCAAATGATTTTTTCAAGAAATGCTTGTTAGGCATTCACGAGGACATCAAGTGTTGTTCAGCAGTCTATGCCTTCTCTAAGATACTCATAAACAACACATTGAAAGTATTCACCCCCTTTTTACTATTCTCTATTTTGGCAGCTTTTAATATTACTTTTGCTGATTTATGTTGTGTACTGTATAAGTTTTGTGTTGCATATATTTACATATGTTATTTATTATCAGATGCAAAGTGAAAACTTGGGTTAGTGGTATAGGACTGTCCACAGCAGAAGTGCCTAAAAATAAGAGTACATTTGAGAGCCATTGATTTTAGTTTCAGATCCCATCCTTTTAAGAGTCCCAGAGGAAATGGGTGCATTTCAAATAAAATGCCTATAATAAGACTTTACCTCCTTTGTACTCTTTTATGTAATTTATTGTGTTACAGCTGGAAACCATGATGTATTTAACTGACAGTTTTTGTTTCTCATCAACACAAAGCATATTCTCCATGACAAAATTGGCTGAGCACAGTAAAACTGCATAGGGACTGTTTTTTTTCAGGTCATTCCATAGACACTTAGATGGACTGAGATCTGGGCTTTGACGTGACCATTCCAGGACAGTCACCTTTCTGATACTGTGGCACTCCACTACGGCTTCAGCTGTACATTCTGGGTCATTGTCCCCATGGAAGTGCAATCATCTTCCAAGTCCCAGTGCTCTGCCAGAGTCCAGCACATCCTATCCTAATGGATTTTTCTGTTCTTAGCTCCATCCATCATTCCTTCAATCTGTGTGAGTTTTGGAGTCCCTGCAGCACATCCCCAGTGCATGATGCTGCCACCTCTATGCCTTGCTGTAGGGGTGATGTCCTCAGTGTGAAGTGCTGTGTGGACCAGCATTCAGACTCAGAAGTTAAATTTTGGTCTCATCAGACCATAGAAGCTTTTTATAAAAATACTTTTTTCTATATCACCATTAGTGTAAGATTATATATGTATTTAGACTGGTGCTATTGCATAGTACATAGACAAATATAGCAGCGGTCACCAACCTTTTTTCCACCACGGACTGGCCATTGTTCACATAATAAAGCATAATAAAGTACAAAATAAATACAAGTCATCATAACGCAGAATCAGTGGAAGCCCAGAGCTTATTTCCCTGCAACGAGATGGTCCCATCTAGGGGTGATGGGAGACGATGGGAGACAATGACACCCGAAATGTGTTTCTTATGTCCAGTCTACTCCCCAATTTCGTTTTGGTTGTTGTCACTGCAGAAAACCCTGCTTCACACAGATAGGATTTTGGAAATGGAAGCAGGGTTTTCAGTGCTTTTATGGCGATCTTAGGATATTCCGCCTTGATTTTAACAGACTTTTCAAAATAAAACACCCTGCAGACTCCGATAGTCAATAAAATGGAAATCAAATAAAAATGAAAAGTTTTTAATTCTTTCTGTGCGGCTGGGTACCAAGTGATCCATTGCCTGTTACCGGTCCATAGCCCGGTGGTTGGGGACTGCTGAAATATAGCCAATATATTTTGCCGTTTTAAGATTTTGGAATTGCATTTGGCAATTTGTCTCCTCTCTCTTTTAGTCTCTAGATTCCCTGCAACGAGCACAAGAGTTGGCTGATGCAGTAGGAAACAAGGTAATTTTTTGATAATATGTTTGTTTTACTTTCAAATGCCTAAAATGTGAAACATTTTTGAAGTACTATAAATATGAAAATAACAGATTAATCTGCTTTTTTTTATTAAATAACAGGACTGCCTCCTTGTACAATAACAAGATTCTCATGCTGTACAACATTTAAATTGCATGTACATTAAAAAAAATTAATTTGCCTACAATCAGTAAAAGCTATCTATATATTTTATAATCTATAAAACCTATAAGATGGCTAAAAAGTCATTTGTAAATGCTGCAGCATAAGGACCATTATTTTTTAAAGGCATATTTCCAACTTAATTTTTCTTTTATGTCAACAAAATGTCTTGTAAAGAAAAAAGGTTCAGTTATTCTTGTACAAAAACTTAAGACATTTTTCAGCATTGCTAGTATAGCTGTTCATATGAAATATCCAGATTTCCTTTAAATTCATTTTGTTGTAGCACTGCTTCACAGCACTTTAAGAGCAGTAAAGAAATCTCAAAAACATATTTACATCGAGCAGCATAGCATAAATAGCGACAGCATTAACAATAACAAGTTAAAATACGTATAAATGCAGTGTAGCAACCATGCCTGCTTCAGCAAAACATGCATTGGAAACAGAGCCTGGATTTTCTCAGAGCCTGGATCACTGTAAATAATGCAGCACAAATAATTAATTTTATTTTCTAAATAAATGGACACACCACCCTAAATATGCCTGATCAAACCTGCACAATTTTAGCAAGCCAGTATCTGTAATATGTACACAAGTATAAATAATTTGTGGATTCTGTACAAAGTGAATATGTAAAAATTAAGAAATAATACATCTCTCTCTCTCTCTTTCTCTCGCTCTCTCTCTCTCACACACACACACACACACACACACACACACACACACAGTGCTGCACATGTTAGTGACACAAGGGTAATAAAGATTGCTAATATATGTTTTATTACTTCCACTTAACTACAACTGGCATGTGTCATTCCCTGTGAGTCCAACAATACTAACAACACTTTTGTACTAAACCCAACCACTTTAATCATGCTACAGTTTGGTGAAATAAAATATATTTTCACTTTTCCTCTTTCTGGCCTGTGCAATGCCAGGTAACTCAGCAGTAGCATAATAGTATACAGTAATATAGTAGTATACGTTAGGCCACAAAATTTAGGAAATTTTGAGTTTTAGAAAACAGATCAAAGACAGTAACTCTTAAACTGCTCTGATGAGTATTTAAGCAGTACAGATCAAAGGTGTGACTGTCTTTAATGCTGCTGTGCTGCATTTGATAGTATGGATGTCACTGTGTAGAGTACTTCATAACGGACTCACATCATGACATTACAGTTATTACTTTCTAGTATTTCTTGACTAATAAACCTGTTTTTGTACTGCAGCTATGTTCCTTGAAAGTGCACTGCCTGAAGGAGCAAATTTTCCGCAGCAAGGAGCAGCAAGATGACCTGCGGGAGCAAGTGGTGAAGTTCTTGCAGTGTGTTGAGGAGCTGGAGCTGTACTGCGGCATGTGTGGAGAATCCATTGGGGAGAAGAACCAACAACTTCAAGCCTTGCCATGTTCCCATGTCTTTCACCTCAAGTAGGCAGATTTTCCCTATGAAGAAAAGTTCACTAGCAAGTTCTCCAAGCATGTAATACAGTGTGAAGTTCAATACTGAGGAAAATGTTTCTTAAAATGTTTAAATAGGGAATCAAAGTTAGAGTAATATTTAAAGTACAAATTAAGCAAAAATAAGAACTGTACAAAATAATGGAGAAACAAACAGTGTGTAAATATACTCAGACAGTTGAAAGGTGTTTCCTTTCTTGTCTCTCTGTACTCACTTGCATCCTGGAGGTGTTTCTCATGTAAGCTCACATCCTCTACACCCATTTCACTGCCCTCTAACATACTGTCAGGAACGTTTGCCCCTCATGACCTGTAGCTGTGAAAAGTCCTGCAGAAACATGCAGTAATGCAACTTAATGCTACAGCAGGAAACATACACAGAATATTAACAGAAGCTGTTAAATAAAAGTTTGTAAAATTAAAAAGCTACACAATAAACACTTATTGGAGAAGGAATGAACTGTTAAAAGGTTTTTAATTAAAATGAAGCTATATTTCCCTCAGTCTGCCCTGTGATTTTAAAGGGTCAACATGAGTTTTGCAGTTATGCATCAGCCACAATTCGCAATGGGTGTGTATTTCAGCAGAGACATAACTGAAAGAAAAAGATGAAAAGCAACAACTGCAGAACTGCGGATGCACGTGGCACAACAGCAATTGGTTTGACATCACAGGCAGGGACGGGTACTTTGCGACGGGTCTTCAACCCGGTTTAACGTCTTTATGCGCTGTAGACTAGCAGCATAGGCAGCTAAGAGAGAGGTGACTGGGATGTCATCTCAGAGCTGTTCAACCTCTATTACTTGTGCATTTGTACATGTTTCAGGTGGCTTGTGTGGTTCACCTGGCTTTGCGTATCTAACAGCAGCTTCTCCACTAAACTCCTGAAGGCTATTTGTGTGGTTTTCTTGATGGGAATCCTTTTGGCAGGTACACTGTTCTGTCTCCCCAAGCATCGACTACCTGTTTTATATTAGTGATTCATTTAAAAGACTTATGAACCAGACAATCACTGGCAAGGTGATTGTTTGCTTTCTTAGATCCATGGTTCCTTGCGGAGATAAAGGCCGCCCTGTAGTCACTCCAAAAGGGTTAAAACCCTTCCTTGTTACGAATGGCCTGATACTGCACAGGATAAAGGGGAAATTTTGGGTCCAGTTGTTGTCTTCTTAAAAATACTTAGAAAGCCTTGCTTTGATCATCACAGGTGGTGTTGATCTATGTTTGAGTCCTTTTTGTTGTTTATGTTGACATAAAATGATAAAATGACCAAGTTTATCTGTGGACTTATGTTGCTCTTTTCTGGTACACTCCACATAATATGACATACTAAAGTGATGGACTCCAGAATTTCAATGTACTGCAGTTACTTCAGAGTCTGAGTCCTTGAGTCAGCTGGAGATTTAAGTATTTTGTCTTTCTCTTTATTGTACTGTACATCATTCATGTGTTGTTGCCTATTATTTGTTTGTTTATGCCATGTATGTATTCATTTAACAGGTGTCTCCAGTCAAATGGAACAAGAGGCTGCCCGAAGTGTCGTCAGTCTTCCATCAAGCCAGGCTTCGTATGAAAGGTGGTGTGTTGGTGATGTCTTCGTGTCATGACTTAACATTCATAACATCGTCTTTCTTCTCATGGGATACAATAATCTGGTGGCTTCAGATAAATTAAAGATTGCCTGGTTTCACATCTCAGGCTGCATGGATGCCACTGGTAAAATACAGTTTTCTTACTGGAATGACAGTTATTGTTGGATGATAGCAACCAACATTCCCTCCTAATTACATTTTCTCTAATGGTTATTAAAGAAATCACCTATTATCTATCTATTATTTATAATTAAAATAAAAGCATTTATTATTTTCTAAAACACTTTTGTAATTGCAAGATATAGACACACACACTATACAGTATACAGTATAGTAGTGTCGCACGCTACATAAAGGCGCCTAACGGTGGGTGTCTGTATTACATGTAAATAGTTATCTATGTGTTCAACTGTCAGTCACAATGTGTATATCATTATGTTATGTTTGTCATGCCAATAAAGCACAAATTGAATATTTTGGGGGTTCGCACGGTTCCAGTGTGTGAAAAGGCAGGCTGGGGTGGTTATCCAGCAGGGTGGAGGCTAAAAGAGCAACCCTTCCCTTTGCGCTTCCTGGCTGTTACCTTCTGCCCCTGCCTGTGTAAATAAAGGCTGTGTTATGGAGACCTTTTCAATGTCCTTATTCCCTCCATGGGACCCCACACACGTGTCATTTTATACCATGTAAATATACAGTATATATTTGTACATTTGCATTTTACATATGTATAAAGGTATATGTAGTGTAAAGACAGGAGGGGGCGCTGCGGCGTTCTTTTCATGTTTTGTAAATTTATGTGCAAATAGTTGTACAACAAAGAGTGATTGGAAACCCACACCTCCCCCTGTCATCGCTATTATATATTATTATGAATATACATACAATTCCTTTCTCACTCAATTTTCCCCAGAGGCCTGGGGGTTTGAGGGTACAGCAACAGTATTTTTGCTGTTCCTTGAATTGTGTTCTTCTGGACTGAGACCAGTCTTGTCGTTCGTGGGTCTAGCCCCTGTCTTCCATTCAAAGGACCTGGGTTTAAACCCATGCTCGTGCTGTAATAGAGCTGTGCAAGGCACTTAGCATGAATTCTTCTTGTAAACAGTTATCTTTCCTTGCAAATGGATAATTCATTGTAAGTCATCCTGACAAACAGCATCTGTGTAGCTATTACTAATATTTAGTAATAGTGTAAGGGGTGACATCCTCAGGACTTTCCGGTTCCTTTTGGATCCATGTGACCGTTCCCACTTGTCTAAACTTAACATCTGTGGATTAAAAAAAACTTCAAAATCTTAACCAAACAAAGGCAGATTGTCCTTTTTACCATGGGTGTGGTGTATACATGAGTGTGTTCTTTCACACACATTAAACATAGTTGCACTGAAACCACTTACATGCAACTACTTAAAAGCACAAGTTTAACTTCTCTCTAGTTACAGTCTTCAGATCTTCCCACAAAATCTTAACATTTTAATGTGGCGTGTTGTGAAGCATGTAGTTGGCCTCTCATTGGCAGCTGAAGGCCAGAGCAGACAGCCCGTGTTGTTTTCTCAGTGGGCTCTTCTGTGCATGTGGCAGGAGCTCAGCTTCCGGTAGCCAGCAGTGCGATTTGGGGCGGTGGACCACCCACCTGCCTCATCCCACTGTCTCTGTCACACCCCTGGCTCTTCAGATTACTCCTTTACATAAGGACGGCCTAGTGGTCTGACTTTCATCCTGCAGTGAATTTGTTGCTTCTTATTGTTGCACTTTGGTGCGATTTTCCCCATGTAGCTTTAGCGGTTTGTTTTTCAGGAAACTCGTGGTTAGTGTGTAGCTTTCCCTCCAGGCTTGGCTCTTTCAAGAAGCCCTGTGTTTCACCTCCTCATTACTCCCTGTTGCTTTCCTGCTTCTGCCATAGCAAGTCCATTACATGGGTAGCATTCTACTATTCTAAGACAGTTAAAAAAATCTGCACCTTGATACCTCTAGGATCGTATCACTCTTTACACAACAGCAAGAGCTCTACACTCCTCCAGCCCTCTGTGTCTTGTGGGTAGGGGTCTAAGTCAGAACTCTGTGGAAGAATTTATTATCAAACAAGAACAAACAAACCAATCTTTCCAATCTTTCAAACCAATCTTTCCAAACCAGTCTTTCCAATTATATTTTACCTTTTTTAACAAAACAAACACAACCAAAAGTTTAACACAGTTTACACCCATGCATGGTAAGGAATCTATATGGACATTCAACCTGTTAAGAGCGTAAAAGCCACAGGGTGTGAAAGTGCAAGAGGTACAGTAGCAGACTTGACCAATGAGAACTGAGTATCTATTAAACAGACCAATCAAAACGGAAATACAACAAGGAAGTCCCACCCCATTCTGGCATGAAAGTTAGACGTTTGCAAAGTTTAGACATCTGACCTTAGCTACAAAGCTATTTATGATCGGTGGGGGGTCAGGCTTAGACATACTGCATCATGCATCATACCATACAAGGGAAAGAATTTTAGCCAAGAACTGAGAAAGAAAATGTCTGACACCACTGTCACCCCCCCCCACAAATTGTGAAACAAATTATTCAGTTGAATCGTAAAACAATTCCTTCCATAAATCCACAGGTTTTTATTTTTGGCACTGATATGGTTGAATGATCTCCCTTTTCCGTGAGAGCAGACAAATACTTTTCAACACTCAAGAAAGATCTCAAAACCCTTCTTTGTCAAACCCATTTCTCTCCTAATTTCTTAACACCTAGATCCATTTTCCTCACACCATCTGTCACAGTCACACTTGTTTTTTTTGGAAAAACTTAAGCCTTTCATCTGTTGTTCATGTGCTCCTGTTCATTCAGAGTTGGGCATCACTTTGAAAAAAAGCATCTGCTAAATCCAGAAATGTTCATGCAACCCATGAGATTGTTCTAATGCATACCTAAAGGCACTCCCCTGGGCAGGAACAGGACATCCGCAAAAGAGAGGGCCGTTGGTGCCCGGAGCTCCACCTGGAGAGATGCCACACCTCCTGCCTCCACACCTGTCGAGCTCCCGCACAGA
This sequence comes from Heterotis niloticus, assembly GCA_018136845.1. Taxonomy (NCBI): domain Eukaryota; kingdom Metazoa; phylum Chordata; class Actinopteri; order Osteoglossiformes; family Osteoglossidae; genus Heterotis; species Heterotis niloticus. The sequence goes on along the minus strand of CM030901.1, from coordinate 13,638,472 downwards.
TAAACCTACAGGCTGTGCTCAGAATTTTTCATCTTCTACTAATTTTTACCTGTCAAACTATCTTCAGCAGTCACTTTGAAGGCACAGCAGGCTGACTCAAGATCAGTAGAGGTTTGATCTACCTGTATCCTCTGCAAAATCCTCGCATCTTAAAACAAAGCAGTTTCAAATTGAACAACCCCCCCTCCCCCCATTAGGGAGGAACATATTAATATCTCCATCACTGACTGCACCGAGGAGCATCTGTTTAAAGCAGAGAGAAAAGCAGAAGTTGGTCTCATGGTAATTTCCACAGTTTTATTGCTCCCTATAAACTGTTCTGGCTGGTCAACTGCTGTTCAGTGATGATTAAGATAAAATTTGTGGAACCAAGGTGTGAAAAAAGGTTCTGGACTCTCCTGGTCTGGGTGTGGTGTGTGTTTGGAAAGAGGTGGAGCAGAATACATTCCCATCGTATCGGAGGCCACCTGTTAAGCTAGGAGTAAATACCCTTCCACTGTGTCAAAGCCATGTGCTGTTGGAGGAAAAACATCTCAACACAGCTGCTGTCACCACCATTCAAACCTGAACATCATTAATTTATTACAACACCGGTGTTCTATTACTCTCTCACTTCATGGTCTATATTTATCTGCAGAGAGCTGATGTGTTTTGACATCTTCACCTCAGGAGTGTGAGTGATTTGTTTGGACATCAAAGTCTCCTGGTTCACCCAAGTGGCTTGAGCGACAACTGACTGATTGTCACCAATTTTGGTTTTCAACTGTAGAAAAGCAGTCATAATGAGATTGGTGTAGGTACAGCGCTGGCATCGGTGGGAACTTGGTCATGACTCTACTCTACTTGGACATTAACATCCACAGCGCCACTGCCATCTTTTCACAGCTCTCTGTGTCCCACATAGGCGATGGGTTTCATGAGAAACCCCTTTTAATAAATTCTTCATGAATGCTCCATCATAAGATTGGGTTGATTTCACACACACGGTAACTGATATTTTAGGGAATCAGAAACAGAATTTTGATATAGGTCTTAATATAGTTAATATGTTATAATCCATTTCAGATCAATAAAGTATTTTCTATCTATCTATCTATGGGACCATGCAAAACTTCACTCCACTGTATTTTCCACAAGTGACAGTAATACCACCCTGCTGGCCCTGGGAAACTCTGAAAACTTCCCAGGAGAAATGGCTGGAAATACCCATGATGACATGGGCAGAAACTTTGGAGCCCATTGTAGCACAAAGGATATAATTAAGCAGTGAAAAGTAAGTGTGTGTTTGTATTTTTTCCCCTGGTGGCAACAGTGCAAATTTATAGGATTCTAAAAACATCAGAAAACTGAACACCCACTTCAGGCTCCAAGTGATGTCATCCATGTCAGTCTTGTACACAGTGGCCAAGGAGTAATTCTGGACCTTGAAGATAAATACTGCTGCTTAACAATATGCTAAAAAATCAAATAAGTGGAAAGTATTTGCTTGTCACCTTATTCACATTTTACAGCTGAAAAACAAACTTTAAAGAGGCCAGCGGGTAGCCCAGGGTTCAGAAGATTCAAATCCCTGCTCCTGCTGTAGGACCCTTGAGGAGGGGACTTACCTTAAATTGATACAGCAAAAATTGCCCATGTACATACATTAAATGGATAAATGAATGTAAGTAGCCTAGTGTACACACCTCATAGTGTAAAGTGTTGGAGAAAAGATGAACCGAATGAATAAATAATAATTAGATACATGTTTTCACTCTTCTGAAGAGGGTACTGAGCTGTATTCAGGGTAATTCTGCCTTAAGACAAGGAAACTCGTCTCTGCTGGCTCCGTTGTGCAAACATCTATCACATTTTTGTATTTTATACAAATGAAATGATTTGTTCAGTGTCTTCTTCCCTCTGAAAGAAGCATTTTGTGGGAGATTCTGCTGTACGTCAACAGACTGCGTCGTTTATAAAAGGGCACAGCGAAGGACTGTGAATCGCCATGAATGATGAACTTGTCTTCCTGTGTGTGTAAATCTCAGCTGTTGCTATCAGATCCACTGGGGCATTTTCATGCAGCAGTTTAGTTACAGATGCATCCTTCTGAAATAAATCGATGATGCTGGTGGCATCCAGGAACAGCTCTCTCAGGAGAACAAGAGCACAAAGCGGTCAACATGGAGAGTATGAACCAAAACATTGGTCGAGAATTTGGAAAATATCCACCATTTGACACACCATGGCAACCACGGAAATAATGGTAAAATACACTGTTCAGGTATGGGGGGTTGGATCAAAATTTATCAGGTGAAATGGTGGAGGATCAAAATGGGATGGAGATGGAATGGGAGGGGATTTAACTTTATTAATCCCTGCAGGGAAATCCACAAAGCAGTAGTACTCAGTCGGGTTATGCACAGATTTGTTCAGTATTGTTCTTCAACATTTTATTCCACCATCTCAGTAGCTGCAAGTAAAACACGGATTCTAAGCTCAAGCATTAAATCTTAACTTTTTTCTTCTGCTTTTTAGTCAGCTTTCTAGGCATGGAAGAATAAATAACCCAAAAGCATCTTGCATTGTTTCTAATCGTGTTTATCTTCATTTCTGAGTAATATTAGCTTTCTATCGGCGATAAAAAGATTAAGTTGTATTAAGTTGTGTTGGTGGAGTAACTGTGCCGATCTCAAACGCATGCCCAGACATGTTGGGAAGATCTGCGCGGCCAACTTTGTTTCGCTAGGACATATTCAGTGCCGTCACCAACAGGGGGCGCTACATCCAGAGGAAAACGATCACAAAATGAAATGATCAATAATGCACTTACATTTAGCTCAGTTAAAAAAAAAAAAAAACATATTGAAGGGCCTTGAAGTTACCTATAATCTATTTATATACGGGCTACAGGAAAGTTCTTGTGGTTGTAATGTCCTTTTTGCTCATTCCTGCGCACTTTTCCAAAAAGCGCTACAGTACGGAATAAAACTTTTTAGGTTCCTATTTATTGTTGGAGCTTTTGGCTAGCGTTCCTTTAGCGTATAAACTTCCGAAAGTCAGAGCATTTATTATTATTATTATTATTATTATTATTATTATTATTATTATTATTATTCCTCCCCTTCAAGCTGTGGGAAGCTGTTGTCAGGGGGAGGAGTCGAGGGGGGTAAAAAAAACACTGAAACTGCAACCTGATACTATTGACCCCCCCCCCCCTCCTCCACAACTCTCCGCCCTGTGGGATGTGACCCTCCCGCGCACCATAACAAGTGGCTCACATCCCATGTGAGCGGGAGCGGGACAGCGGAGGCAGGACGGGGACACCGGGGACATCGGGACATGATCTCTCCGCCGCTCTCACACACGATCGGACTATGACAGCAGCGACCGCGTCCTTTACACCGCTTTGCTCCGCTTCGTTGCCGCTTTTCCTTTAACCGCGTGGATGTCGGCGCGCCCGGCGGAGTGAAGAGCCGCGATGGAGCCCGTGACCAAGTGGACGCCGAGGCAGGTCGTGGACTGGATGAGAGGTGGGTGTCCAAGTGTGTGCGTTTCGCCATTTCTGGAAAACTGCACTTTTATGTAGGAAACTTCGCAACGCCGCTCAAGTCGCCCCGTAACCACAGCGCCAAGTACAACGTGCACGAGTAAAATTGACCATTTACTTATTGTACTGTGTGTGCCACGAGCTCAGTTTATGTTACACAAACACTTCTTATAAAAATGTATATAAACAGTCTCACTGTATACAAACAACAGCTTAAATGTATCCAAGTAAATTGCAAAAAAGTCTATAAATACGTGTCCCAACGTACGCAAACGATACTTTTCGCTTGGTTACCTTTCTCGGGCATGCAAACTATACTTTGGTACTTTTATCATTAAAACAATACATATCGTTTACTTGTTCAGTGTATAAAAGCCACCCTTAGTTACACTTCATGTTACAAATTCCTACTGTACCTCGTTTGGGCTTTTTTCTCGGGGATTTATAGGCAGTCGATCTGCTTAAATGTAGCATCTGCGTGTCTTCTATTCCAGGAATATCTTGTGTCCATTGCAGTTTGCATTGCTTAGATTTATTATTTTATTAGACGGAGAAATGCCGCATTTTGCCAGAGGAAGTCGCTTTATTTTTGTTGAAATTCAGAGTCCCTGAAGGCCAGGTGTCTGAATGGGGATTTAGGGAAAGCGAACGCTCTCATCGACCTCATTTATACGACAACCAGTTTTGCAGCATTCAGGTGTTCAGGTGACCATGTCCCAGGGTTCAGCTGAAAAAGTGTGAATTTCCACTTCCTTCTCACAAGATCCTTGTCTTGGTCATGACTGTTGACTAAACCTGTGCACACAACCCCAGAGCTGGAAGCAGTTTGTCTTGTTCAGCAAAAGCAGGGATGTTAAAGCACCCTGGAGCAGGAACTCAAAGCGGTGAAATTTGTACAGTTGGAGAAACTTAAAAATCACAGGCACCTCACGAACACTAATGCTTTCCGAACTCCTTCCTTGTTACTCTTACACGGCAAATGATAACGGCTTTTTTTTTTGTACGAATTGATTCTATTCCATAAAACTGTTGCTCTTTAGCTTAAAGATGACTTTTGAGAGTTTTGGGTCTAGAGAAGTGGTCAGTCACGGTACATTTATTTAATCCTCTCGTGAATGATGGGCTCAGTGGGTGGGTAACCTTCAGGTCGGGGTCCACGGGGGTTTGTTGCTGGGGTTATTTGTGTGGAGGCTGGCAGGGTTGGAGAGGAATGTTCTGTGCATCTCCCCCACCGACAGTTCAGCTCAAGGGTGAATGCTGGGTTGTATTCTGTGCTTCGCCATGGATTCACCATAACACTCATAGATGTGCACTGGACCTTTTTTACAGGCACCAGGTGGATCCTGGTGTAACAGACCAGCAGGTGAACATTCACCTTTTTATGATTCCATTTTTTTTTCACTTGAGGGGTTGACCTCAGGCTTCTTGAGATCAGAGTTTAAAGATCTTGAGAGACCAGAATTTTACCACCAGTTCCCAACCAAGTCTGTAAGTGGAGAACACCTTTGTCCTCATTCCAACACTGTGGAGAAGTGTATACTTGGAAAGTTGGCCATTGTGTCAGATGTTCCAGGGCTCGGGGACAAAAGAGGGCTCCCCCACACCCCCCCAACCATTTTAATGATGATTAACATACCACATCCCTGTTGTTTGCCTGTCAGCTGCCAACATGGAATGATGCATCATTATGATCCCCCCCACGGGGCTCCACAGCTCAAACTGCCTGGAGAAAAGCCTCTATAGTTTTTGTGTTCCACCAATAGCCTCATGTGCCAGCCCATAAACATGTCTTCAGACAAAGCAGTCAAGATGTTGCTGCTATTGTCCAAATCGGGCCTTGAATGCATAACCGATACTTCTACAGTGAGCGCTATGTGGGGAATGTTTAGGTCCTTCCTGGCTAAATATTTTCACGCTTACAAATACAGTGTTTTTTTCCCCTCTTGTTTCTCTAACACTAACACATCGTTCCGGCTGCCAAATACTTTCCATTCCTTTCCAAGTGAGATCAAGTGTTGCAGACGTGCAGCTTGGAAACAGTTGACTTGCCTGCATGACGCAGAGCAGGAGTTTGATATGCAGCAATGCCATGAAGGAGGTCAGACCACTTTTTTGTGTGGGTTGGCTCCAGCCCCCTCCCCCGGTGTTGTAACCTGTGAATACAGTGCTTTACCTAACTCGGTATAGTAAAAATTGCCCATACGTTCGCATCGGTGTAAGTGGCTTAGCATGCAAAGCCAACATTGTAATTACACTCGGGTGAAAAAATAAAGGCGCTATAGGTTTTTATACTCTTGTGATGGCACTGTAATGCGAACAGGTCATGCTGAGGTGTTGAGAGTGATGGGTCCAGTATCAGTGATAGAGAATGGTCAGGTGAACAAGGTCTCTTCAAATCCTGTTATCTTCTTACTGGACCTTTTAAAAAGTTGCAGACGTAGTTCGTTTTTACTTGGTAATAACATTCCGTAAATGAAAATGCATGCTCTGTGTTGTAAACTCATGCAACCTGTACAACTGATTGTTGTCTGGGTGTTTTGTGAAAAAGCTGTGTGTTGGCCACCAGACCTCCACATTTCCTTTTTCTTTCACGGACCCCTTGGTCCTGCTGTATGTAAGCGCTTCTTTCTTTTGTCAGTCTTAGCAAAAACAACATTTATTTCTATAGCACCTTTCATACAGTGGTCTGTAACTCAAGGTGCTTAAGGGTAGCAAAGCTTGCAAAGTTTGTGTCAGTTTGGCTGAGGGAATGCTAGCGGTTGCTATGGGTTCCGAACTTTTGGCAGGAACTCGGGCTGAATGTGAAGGGGGACGAATGGGCGGAGACAAAACCCCAGGTCACGAAATTGCTTGTATAGCTTGGCACAGAATTCCTTCTGCCAAGTTCTGCTGCCTTTCAGTCGTCCTCTGTCGGCATTTCAGCCTGTAGGAACAATGGAGAAGGTGTCCGCCTTCTGGACACTTTATCTTGGTGTATGTTTCCTGAGTCCCAGCTCCTAAAAGTGGACCCAGATATTTCACCCTTGGACATTTCTATAGCTGGCAGTAATGTGAATTGTATCAGTAAGATGGAATAGAGGAAATGCATGACAGACCTGGACATCTTACACATCACGGAGAAAATGGTGGGGTGTTGCCACGCAGGCATTTATTATTTGCCATGTTATGGTTCAGTTTACCCTGATTGCAGCCATGGTTTGCAGGTAAATCTGAGAACACATCTCCCTCAGACTCCCACAGTGGCTCACCGGTCCTATCTTGTTGGTGCAGCCTGTTGGCTTTTCCCACTTGTGCCACAGCATGACGTGTTGTTTCAGGGCTTCCTGTGGGTCCGTGCCGTTTCCCGGGGCCTCCGTGACAGGGCGCCGCTGCGCATGCGAGTGGCTAAAGACGCTCCCTGTCTCAGCGCTGTCAGCATGTGGGCTCAGGAAGAAAGGTGAAGCCCGCTCTGTCCTGCAGAGCCGCCAACCACATTTGCGTTTGTCCTCAGCTGCAGACACAGAGTCCTTTGTCCCGTCTCTTACGGTCATGTACTTAACAGTTGAACCAGCCCAGCATGTGTTCCCGCCCCATTCAATTGGAGCAGTAGATCTTCATCTTCTTGGGTCAGAGACCCCTGTTTGCGTGAATCAACATGGTCTGTAGATGTCTGTGAGACGTGCGTGTGGGGGGGCTGCCTCTCCATTGCTAATATGGGGGGGGGCAAATTTGTTTTTATTCAAATGCTAATATGCTTTGCAAATCAAAGGGGTCACCTTGGCTGAGCAGTTGCTGCATATGAGCGTTTGCTCATTTTATACACATTAACCTCCAGCAAAGCTGCAAGATGAAGATGAACCTTCAGTGCCAGATCTGGGTGAGAGGTTTAGCTTTAAACCCCCATTCAAATTTTAAAATGTATGTTAATGGAATGGGTCAACAGTGAAGATCAGAACAGGAGGGTGGATTTCCACTGCATTCTCTGTGCTTTTGATAAACAGCCAGCGACACATTGCCTGCCGTGTGAAGTCCTCACACCCCCCCCGCAGGGTGCCAACAGGTTCTTGGGCGAAGGCCACATTTATGAGAGGCACAGTGTGATTCATTGTCATTTATGGAAATTATTTATTAAATTAGCTGACCCCCTTCTATTATTCCAATATAATGTTAGGTTAATTTGCAAGGATTTACCATTTTACACACAGCAGGGTCATTTTTACAGAATCAGTTGAGGTTGTTCAAGGGTGACACAGGATGAGGTAGGTTTCAAACTCCGGTCCTTTAAATAAGTAAATACATATTTAGCATAATTTATACAGCATTTGCTGAACATCAGAGGTCCAATGTTTTATCATCGTCACCCCCGCTCCCCCCAAGGGCAAGGGCAATTGTCTGGCTGTGGTACCTGAGAGGGATGATCTGGAGAGTGGGGGGGAGGCTCTAGACACAACAGCGGCAAGTTGAGAGCCTGTTTCCTTTGACCTTTCAGCTCTATCTTTGTCGGCTGGTGATGGTGATCATGCATGGGGGGATGATCCTTGTTGTTCTGAAATCAAGGCTCAGCTCCATTCAGGCAACAGGCCTCTGTTGGAAGAATGCGTGTGTTCGGCCTGCTCCGACTTCCTTTTGTGAACAACTTCCCTGTGATGTTTACTGGATCCTTATATGTACATTTGACACTCGATCCTTGTAAAGACTCCAAAGCAGAAGCCAAGAACTCCAGACTAAATAGGCTCTGTCATCTGAGGATTGTCTGTCACTTTCTAAAGCGGTATGTTGGAAAAAAACAAAAAGCAAATTCTTTACCCTGTTCAAGGAAATACCGGTTACTTATTGTCAAAGGAGGTCACTGCACGGTTATAACTCTAAATAACAAGTGCTTTAACCACAATCTTAATATGTACAAATGTCTTAGATTTACTATCTAGTAGCTAGTAGGGTAACAGAACACATAAAACTTATACTTATGGATCTAGCTGATGATTTTCCCCAAAGTAACATATGTTAGACAGTGATTTACCCATTGCAGATAGGTAATTTTTAGTGGAGTAAGTCAGTATAAGCATCTTGATCAGTGTACTGGGAGATGGTTCTTCAAGTTCAAAGCGGGCAGCTCTAACAGTAAGGCCACCTGCTGCCTCCATAACCTCTTCCTGGTAGCAAATTGTGCATCTGTTACATCCTGCTTCTGGAAAACGTGTTCATGAGTCACAGTATCTGAGAGCACAACAAAATGACACTGAAGGCTTTCGAATTTTTTTGAAGAGCGCTGATTGGGAAAGCGGCTGTCATTTCCGCCCGTCTTTCTGTGGCTGCATTGACCACTCCGGCCGCCCTCCACAGCTTCTCCGTAATGGCTGAGTTAGTGGCAGACTTTTCCATTTCCTGCAAACTGGCAACCCCTGGATGGGGCGTTTCGGCCTGTGAATCTTAATAGTGTCTTTCAGGAGCCGTTTACTAACCGAAATTGCTCTGTCCCCAGTTACTGCTGAAATCATAATTTTCCTGATGTTGTTATGTGCTTTTGTTCTTCATTTTCAGCAGGGCGTAGCAAAACTTTGTGCAAGAACCGTGTTGTGTTCACAAGTTATCCCATGTGGTTGCCCACATGGTGCATTTGTGTTGTTCTCCAACAGGAAGCCCTTTCCAGGGCCCAGAGGACTCTCTCTCTCTGAGTCACCATATCACTTAACTGTTATCAATAGTAACTGACTCACCTGTCTGTACAGGAGTGACCTCAACCCATCAGCTGTATATGGAAAACTATTTCATAATTTCAAACTTTAGATAAGTCTATCTGGAAACTAGAGAACGATGTACTTTGGAATCACTGTCATTTCCCATTGCTCACACGGTCCTGTCCTGCACTGAAAATGGCTTCAGAGCAGGAAAACAAAAGGCAAAAGTGTTGTTTTGTAAGGAGAAAGGAACCCAAAGGACTGAGCCTTCAATGTCAAATTAGAAAGCCACAGAAATATGGTGAAGGAGCCACCACCTGTATTTACTGAAGCACCGCATATAAACACAGGGCGTTTCCCTTATTTAGATGGACGAGAGCTGGGTGTGATGATGTATCATGGGAAATTTTCATTTCATCTCTGCTTTGCAACTGACATTGTTTGCCAGCCCAGTATCTGTTTGCTTTGCTCTCTCTGCACATTCCACCCACCAGTGGCAAATGTTACTGTTTTTTCTAAAATGCAGTGATGGACTAAGTTCACCTGCAACCAGCGTAGCCCCCCCACCCCCCTCTGTCGTCGTGCTGTGTTTGTCGGGCACATGGCTGCTGTCAGTAGAAGCATGATGTCAGGGTTTCAGATGCCCCTGCTGTTGAATTACCAGCAAGCGGCACGGTGCTTGGAGTCAAGTAGTCAGAGGCCCAGGGTTTGAATCCCAGCTCCTGCTGTAGTTACCTTGACGAAGGTGCTTACACTAAATTGATGCTGTACAAATAGGTAGATCAGTGCATGCAAGTTACTGTATAAACTTAACATTTTGAGTGGCCTTTAGAAAGAGGTGTCAAATAGTTAAATAAAAGGTAAAAAAAAATTAAATATGCATAATTTAAGGAGCTTTTGTACTGCAGTGGTGGAGAGGACAGTTTAAATAATAGGTATAATTAAAAACTTTAAACACAGCTTCTTACAGTGCATTACCATCGGAAGACAAATCGTATAAAAATAAAAACAGGTACCCCCTGCAGATGAATGGTTCTGTTGTATTACCTGCCACCTTGTTTATCAGACATAGAAACTGAAAATGGATATTTCTCATTTTAGAACACTTCATTTTTTAATTTTCATTTGAGATATACATTTTTTTTAAGCTTACAATGAAATTTGTTTAAGAAATTTTCCTTGGAAATATTACTATTAGTCATCTACTGTACCATTGAAGTATGGAGCTTTGGGGTCCGGAAGTTGGCATTAGTTCTTCCTGATCTGTTTGACCCAGATGGCCACTGCTGTGAGCTGAGTGGAAGTTGGCAGTGAATCGCCGTTTTAACAGGGTGCCTCTTCGGCCCTCGTTCAGTTAGGCGGTGCGAATGCCGTGGTCCCTTTTCCCTGCTCCTCTGAGCCACCTGGGTGCAGGTGCTGGCATCACAGCGATCATTCCCTGTTGGCACAGAAGGAGAGCAAATGTAAAAGTTTGGCGAAATGGAAGTGCTTGGGGTAAATGGAAAGTGTGTGTGTGTGTGTGTGTGTGTGTGTGTGTGTGAGAGAGAGAAAATGTGTGTTTGCACCCATGGGCAGTGCCAGAGGGCCATTGGAGCCAGGTACAGGATAACAGATTCATTGTTGCATCTGAACAAGGACATCCTCTTTTCATAACTGACACCATGACGGCACCATCCTCCATGCTGTCCGTGCCTGACCCACAAGGCTATATGTGAAAGGTGGCGGGGCAATGAGGATGGCTGTTAGTGCAGAGTGTGTGTGTGTGTGTGTGTGTGTGTGTGTGTTTGGACTCCTGCTAGAAAACCTGTGTGCAGCCAGAGTCTTGATCCAACAATGATCCATGGAGACCTTACCAGGAGGCTCAAGACCAACATGATAAGCGTGCAGCACAAACACGTCAAATGTCTTTTCCATATCGAATTGGTTCACATTAAATGTGAACGCATAATTTTGCGCATTCTTCTGTCTCTCCCAGCCGTGGCGAGGATGTGTTTAGGGGTGCCGCAAAGTCAGGAATATTCCTGCTTTCAAGTAAATGGAAGCCCTCTGTGGTTGTCTTGGCCACGCTGATAGACGGCTGTGTAATTAAACTTGTAAAAAAAACTAAAGATTCCTGCTTAGTGAAGGGTGACCGTTACTGGAATTCCTCTTAAAAATTATTTTTTTTAAAGTTAGTCATGAGGATACACAGTTGTGTAGTGCTGCTGTATTGAAACTGGGTTTAGTGCAGACATTCTGCCAGCACAGAGGTGGTTTGCTATTCTTGGTGCCAGTCTGAGATAGGTGCCACCTTAAGAACACAGACCAACCCATCTGTTATCAGTACCCATTCATCCTACGAGAGTCTGTTGGGGTCCAGAAACTGTCCTGGAAGCATAGGGTGCAAGGTGGGGTACCGCCTGGATGGGATGCCGATGCATTGCAGACAGTCCCATACATTCACTCCAGGGGCAACTGAGTGTCACCAATCCATGTCAACCGCATCTTGGACCAAAGGATGAAACTGGAGCATCTGAAGAAAACCCACACCAAGATGGAAAGAATATTCAAACAACCACACGGATGGAGCCAGATTTGAACCCATAGCCCAGAATCTGTGGGGTGCTGGTGCTTCTTATTTTGAAAATAAGCCAATGGATACCAAATGGGCACCCCTGTCCCCTAGTGGTTCAGCAGGTGGGAAATGGGCTTGAAAAGCCACAGTTTTGTATTTCTGTCATTCACGAACTAAAATGCATGCAGCCGTGCAGAAGTAAGTGCCCCTATGATGTGATGGCATGTGTGTGTCAGCCTCTGACATGTAGCCTTTCGCAAGGAAGTGGCACTTTGGGGAACTTATTTCAATTTGGTGTTAGGTGTGTGTGGTTGGGGTGGGAATATTTGTGACCCTGCCAAAATTTTGTTTGCTATTGATGACTATTATGATGCACATTATATTAATATGTCTCTCGGATGTCTATTTGTCTTTTAAAGTGAAGCTAATTAAATATTTTCGGGGCAAAACCAGAGGATCGGAGATGCTGGAGCCACAGACTCCGCAACCTGGAACCTCTGTTGTCGTCACACGATGGGAGGACAGGAATGACACACATGTTGAGTTTGTGTCATTTCTACAGCACAGCTTTTCCCATGACCCCCAGCTGTGAATTTGAACTTTCCCTGCCGTGCACCTCAAGTGTTTCACACCCATAACCCCTCTGGCAGCTGAGGTTGCACCACGGAAGCACCTGACAAAAAACACCCTGCAGCTCTGGGTACAAAATATCATATTTTTTAATATGAAGTCGTATGTCATTTCTACAACTTCAGAAACAATTTTTTTTTTCTGTTAAAACGGTAGGAAAGATTTGTGTAAATTTTTTTTTTTTTTTTTGTTTCACTGACACTAATGTAAGGTGACTTGCAATGTGAGACTCGCATGCTAAACTCCATTCAGCAGTTCTCCCATTTACACAGCAGTGCAATTTTTACTGCGTCATTTGAGAGTAAATACCTTAAGCAAGGGTACTGTAGCAGGAACAGGATTATTATTTTTTAAAATTTTGTTTATTTAGCTGGCACTTTTCTCTACTGTGATAATTTTAGGTACAAGTGAGACTGGAGTTACAAAATTGAATGCAGTTATTCCTCAACTGCCTATTAATACAGATTTGCTGACGCTGGACACAGTGGTTTATATCAGAAGGGTTTCCTTTCTTTCAGGTTTAGACGTGCACTTTAGACGTGTTGCCTGCATCTGGAAGGAGCTTATTTTGTGTTATTGTTCTGCTTTGAAAGCACTTAAAGAGGGGTTCCTCAGTAGCTATTGTGGAATCTTGGAAATGCCGCAATAGGACTGTGAGAACAATGGAAATTCCTCTTGATTCCCTCTGGTCCGCAGGAGAGCGGTGGTTATGCTGCAAGTTACAGTGGCACCGGCATTGTGCACACAGGTTTGCGGCCGCGCTCCAGCTGGGTGTGGGGTGTACAGATGGCCTGTGCTCCCAAGAGAACCTGGGTGGGAGGGAGGAAGGGTGGAGAAGGTCCCACCCTACCCTGTGAGGCCACCTTCAAAGCTTGACCTTTTCTGGTACAGTGCTGTGGTCCCGGTGGAAGGACCGGGGACACCCGTGTCCAGGTTTTGCAGGGTTTACCAGGGTTTTCCAGCTCGGCTTTCAGGTGACAGGCGTTGCTGGGTTGCATTCCCCTCGGAACAGATGCTGCGGTTGCCTTGGGGCTGCAGCGCTCCACGTGGATGGTGTAGACTTGCATTCAGTGCATCGCCATCGATTATTTCTAGAATTTCCCAGGGAAATCGAACCCAGGGCAGACCGTGGAAGATCTGATTATGCAATTACAGTGTTTTCAGGTAACAGGATGCCAGCTGAATGCAAGTTAAACTTGCTGAGTGTTTTGACTTTGAAAAGGTGCAGGCACCCACTGATCTGATTAAGGTTAGACTGATCCGGAAGCATCCCCAGGAAGCCGGCTCTAAAGCGGGGCCCACCCCCGACTGAACGCCAGGAAAAATACAAAAAAAGAAGGGGAGCAGGATGACTTCCTCTTCTATTTTTCTTGTTTTATCGCAGAAGTATAAAACAACTTGCCTGTGAAACGGTCAGAAAGCAAAGGAGCCTTTTCGCTTCCGTGAGAACGTGAGGAAGGAAACGGTGGGATTATAGGAGGAATGCGGCGAGGCCGAGCGCGGGGGAAGGGGAGCGGCCGTCGTTGACAGGAATGCGCACACAGCGCTGCGTTTTGAGACCAACCGCTGGACCCCGATGGGTCACGCTTGTGACTCGGTTACTGAGGCAGGTGGGCTCGGGTCCCGCTTTTCCAGCTGTCTAGAAACACGCCTGTCAGATATGTACCTGACTTCTTTTCCTCTGATATTCTTCAGTCACCCATGTAAGAAGACTATGATAGGAGGCAGCAGGACCCCATGGGGGGCAGCAGGTGGTCAACCATCCCCCCGCCTCTCCCTGCCCCCATAGGTTTCGCCACCCACCAAGGAGAGGGTTGGTGTACAGCAGCGAGACATAAGGCTGCATTTGGCTAACTGACCCCTGCATTGTGAAATTCGACAATAGAATTAGGCTTCAGCAATAAAATACATTAATTCTGAGGGGGAAAATAAATCTAACAGTTACATAATTTTTCTCTACTGGGAATTAGTGCTGTCACAAATTTAAAACCTAGTCAATTATCCAGGATCTTAGAAAACATATGTGGAACTGAAAATAAAGATTTATTTTTAAAGTACAACTGAGCATGCAAATCCCCTATTTACATATTTAGAGGCCTAGGGTTTAGGACTACATATCCTAGTTGACTATGGTTTCTCGATTTTTAAACCCCGAAATGAGCTTTCTTTTTAACACAGCTTCAGAGCTGTTGAGCAGTTGTGTTGACATGCTTGTGATGATCTTTAGGATGTGCATCGTGTTACACGGCAGTGTTGAGAAGGGTCTTCTGCTCCAGAGGCCAAATGGTCAGGACTGGGTGGCCTGGGGACGTCTCTCCAGGTTGTCACACTGCCTCTCTGAATGTTGTCTGCACGCTGTGGGCTGTTTGAGGACGCTTGCTAATTGTTTTCTGAATGGCATTAAACAAGCATCTGGTTTCTTTGCGCTTGGGCTTTGCTTTGAAGGGACTCTTCCGTATCCGAGAAACCCGAGAAAGGCACCAAAAGGGCTCTATCACAGTAATGCGACCCCTCGCCTTGTTCTTCTTGACATTGTAGTGTAAATGGTTGAACACCTTGACCATTTATCTGCCAGGTACTAATGGTTAACGCTGTTTTTTGCTTTATGCAATGATATACTCTATCTTGATGGAAATGGCCCTTCCCCAAGATCCAGGGGTCACCACATCTGATGTTACTCTGCGTAATGGGTTCTGACCTCAGGAGGCCCTGCTTCCGTCCCCAGCGGGATTTGGCCAATTAGTCCACTTTAGAAGCTCAAAGCTTAGGGGATTCTGCATGCTTGGGCTGTTTGAAGTCCCAAGACGCAACAAGTTTTCCCAATTAGTGAACAAGGAGCACCAGAGCAGACCCAAAGCCGACCTAGGACACCAGTGGGTTGAGATGTGTCCCAGTGAACTGGGCGTTTTCTGATTTATCTCAGTGCTGGCTGCGAAAATGTTATTGTGGGATACCAATACATGCATTGATCCTTATGTTTTTGGCAACGGTTCATCCGTTTAGGGTCGTGGTTCGCGAGGATCAGGCCCACAGCCCTAATGTCGCAAAGGGGCATTGCTGAGATGTTCACTTGTTGCTTGTCACAGAGGTGTTACATTACACTTTGATGGTGCTGATGGAAGACCACAGGGAGACGTCGATGTTCTGCGATGCGATCCATGTACTCACCTCTCCCACTGGATTACACAGTAAAAAATACAACAGTCATTTTCTGTGAAATTCTGTCTTTTTAACATTTCTCAGCATTTCATTTATTTACTCTTGTTTAAAATTGTTACCTGTGCAGTTCCCAGACTGCAGGATTCAGTTCAGTGTTTGCGTCTGTCTTCTGCCAACTTTTTAAGTTGTTTTTGTCTCAAAAAACCCCATCCAAGTACGCGCGAACGCAAATCTGAGGCTCTGGGAATTCAGGCAGAGGTATGAGAAAAATGTTTTGACAAGAGATGAACTTGACTTTTCCTTCCAGGGAGTGGGAAAAGTTGACATTTCTTGTTGCACGTGACCATAGCAGCAACCATTACAAAGGACAAATTCATTATAATGTTCTGTATCTCTTGGGCGTGGAAGCAAATAAGTCCCCTATCATTTCCCAACTGCCAGTCCAGGTGGATCTTCCAGTCTTTGATGCTCCATTAAGCCAATATCACCACACCAAAGTCTTCCTCAGTGCAGGAAATGTGAGACGGTACATTAAGTTGCCCTGTGTGACCCTGGCATGTATGCCAGTCATCTGGACTGTAATGGGACGCCTCATGGAGTGTGCTGTGAAAATGCAGTCGGACTGCAGGAATAGCGTGAGCTCACTTGTCGGAAACCTGGAAGACACTACACCACCTCCTGTCCATTGTGTGCCTTCCATTCAGACTTCTTAAATCAGTGGGTGGTCCATAAAGCAAATCCTGGCATTTTCAAAACAAGTTGTAATGATAACATAAGCTAGATGCAGAACTGTGATGTTCGTACATGTTCTAACTCCAGAATTGATGTGCGGATTGCATAATAAATACAGTGCTTGGGAAGCTGAATGGGCAAAACTGCTGATACTCAGTTGAGGACCAGTGTTTGTTTTACATGGTTTCGTCTCACGCGTCTAAAGGTCTACGAAAAAGCTGGGAGTTGCGGTTGTTAAGTTCGGCAAACATGGGCACAGTTGCTATCAGCTGCTTGTTTGGTGTCTCCCTTCTGCAAACTTAAAAGTTGGCCATCTGTCAGTTTGCTCCCCAGTCGAGTGGACCTTTTTACATGGTATTTACAACCTCTCCCACGTAATGCATTGTTCATAGCTACATAAGTGATTTTAAAGCATTCAAGACAGATTTTACTATACAAGACAGCTGTAAGCCAAGCTACTTGCATTGATTTGGAGCGTCTTATGGGTGGATAGTCTTTACTTCAGTTGGCAAAAACCCAGATCAAGGGCACTACAGTAGGAGAAGGGGTTTGATCGCAGGTTCCCTAATATCAAGTTAATAAATGTAGCCATTACACCACGTACTTGGTTTCGAGAGTTATGATCCTCTATTAGTGATGCTGCATAGATAGACTGATTACAAACCACTCTCTTCCGTACTGAACCTCGGTGCTTTGACGCCGCCCTCTGCTGACATATGAGCCATGTTTGTTTGCTTTGTCTCTGACCGTATTGGTGTGGTAGAGCTGGTCTCCTTCACAGGCCCTCTGTGTCTGACCTCTCCCTCTACCCCCCCCCACAGGCCTAGATGACAGCCTCCAGCAGTATGTCAGCAACTTTGAGCGGGAGAAGGTCAACGGGGAACAGCTGCTGAAGATCTCACACCAGGACCTGGAGGAGCTGGGTGTGACACGGATCGGACACCAGGAGCTGGTGCTGGAGGCTGTGGACCTGCTGTGTGCTCTGGTCAGTGCTGGGGCCTGTCCACACACACACACGCACGCACGCATATACACGACCCAACCTGTATTGAGACATGTCCCTACAGAGACCCTGTTCAAATCCACATTCACCAACTTATTCAGGCTACAAGGAAGTCAAACAAGGGCTTGGATAGAGTCCAGCGCAATAAATTAGCTGCATGTACAAGGACATTAGTGAGGGGTTAGACGTCCTGTATTTGTGCAAGGGAGTCGCATCTGCCAAACCACAGAGACGGCCCTGCGAGACCTTGCCAGTGCCTGGCAGCTGCAGCACATTTCTTTAGGTGGTTTGCTGGCACCGGTAGCGTTTATTGAGCATTCATAGCAAAAACTCTGTATGTGAAACAGTTGTTCATGGACCCCTCCTGCTGAGCTTGTCTCAGCCATTAGTTGAACACCAAGGTGATAGTTTCACCATTAAGTTATTGTGAAAGTGTAAGCCTTTGCCCATGTTTCTTGTTTTTCCCCCCTTCATTTTCAGCTTGTTTAGCTTCAAGCATATACAAACAGCAAATTGTAGAGAAATCCTGCCTGCTGTACACAGCTGATGGCAATCCAGCCCATTCCTCCGTATTCACTGCTTCTGTCGGATGTGAGAGTGTTGGAATGATAAGATCTGTACCTCCCCAGGTTACAGTGGAGTGCAGTGCAGTGCCACTGAGGTATGTCCGCGTGACAAACCCAGATAGATCTACTGCTGGAGAGGCAGAGAGAGCTTTAACAGGGCCAGGTGTGTGCGTTCGCGTGCGCGCGCGCATGTGTGTGTGTGCGTGTGCGTGTGTAAAAAACAGTAAAATGGTAAAACTCTGTGCACACGTTGGAGATGAAAGTGCTCAGGATGGGAGCAGTAACCAGGTAATTGTAAGAGTTCAGAATTAGGCCAGTTCATGTGGGCATTTTTGTCTGAACTCAACTTTTTTTTCCATAAACCAACTTACCATTTCCATGAGTGATGTGACTGGACACATGGAAACTTAAAAGGAAGATTTTTATGGAATGTGGCTGTGGGACTGGTAAGATTTATGAGCCTCCTTCTGCTTCTTATGAAGTTTTTTAAATCTTTCACCATCATATTTACCCAAGTTCTTTGTTCAAGGGGCCTTGGTTAGATAATAGTGTACAGTGATTTACCCCTTTACACAGCAGAGTATTCTTACTGTACGAGGTCAGGGAAAGTACCTAGATGGTTCTGGATTGATATTAGGATCCATGGCAGATTGCAAGATGAAAACCTGTACTACTACGTCACCTGCTGCCTCTAACAATATTCTATCATATTATTTTAAGAACTTTACACCATTCATTTCCAGTACATTCTCGAGAGTTTGGACCCCATTCACGTTCCTAAAGAAGGAAACACCTGAAATAATTCCTCTACGTAAAGTATTTATAATTTAGACAAATTGCAGCATCTTCCCCAAACTTCAGTGGGTGGGGGTTCTTAGGAACAATGCTGCAGTAAGAGCTGCAGAGGAAACGTGCGTTACTTTAGCTGACTGGAAAAGGGGGGTCAGAGCTACTGTGAAAACGGGCAGTAGATGTGCACGACCCCCACCGATCCCATTCTGCTTTTGATGGTCTTGTCACATAGCTGAAGCAGATTTACTTCCGCCTTTTTGTGAAGCAGCACATGGATCATCCTAAGAGTAATGTCTTGGTTCTCGTCACAGGTTGGAAACCCCTCTTCCCCTTGTTATATACTTGGTCAAGGTAGTTACCCAGAATTGATACTGTAAGATTAACTCAGCTGTATAAATGGGTAAATCATTAAATAGTTTAGTGTACAAACCCAACATTGTAAGTTGCCTTGGAGAAAAGCACCAACTCAACAAGTAAACAATAACATTCTTCATTCTTAGTGTTGAGAAACCCAGGTTTTGCTGACACTTTCCCTCGAGAGCAATTAAACCAACAGTTGTAGCAACAGCTGTGAACAGCAGGGTTTTATTAGCCACCATCTTGGTACGAATGTTACATTACTTTGGGTTTAAACCCCCGCTTCCCACATGTGCTGAACGTTCTTCTGCCATTGCAGCAAAGACCTCAACTTAATGTCTGTGTTGGGCAAAGCCATTAAGAGAGTGGTGCTCTGGAAATACAGTAACATTTCAATGAACCATAGTGAAGCTTGGCCTTGATGGCTTCTGCAGGTTCCATATGTGAAACCTGACTCCTATGCACCACATGGGTCTCTGTGAAGAAACTTTTTGTCTCGAAAGGGTCTGTGGAATAGCTGTTGTAGCGCCAACGGCCACAGGGCAGTGTGTGGAAATGTTATGTTGTGTCCTGAAGAGCAGGAAACAGACACAACTCCCACCAGTGTCCTTCCTCTCCAGCTTCTCCAGGAGGCGGGACCTGCAAAAGGGAAGCAGGGTGTTCCTGCCTTGAGGTGATCTATCATCTACTGTGGATGCAGGATGTTGAGCACTAAAGCTGGGCTCACTTTCTCCTCTGGGGGGTCTGTTCCTGGCAGGTGTACCAACCCCTATGGTGCACTTGGTGTACCTCCAGTACATGAACATTACCAGATACCTACAACATGTGATATCACTAAGATGCTTGTTTGATCTTTGACCGTTTTTTTATTTTTTACATTAATACATTAGGCACATGTGTTTTTTCCAAAGCAACTTGGAGTAAATGAAAAATCAGTCAAAGAATTTTATTTGTCAGATACACGGTTACCAAGTATACCATGTAGATACTTGTACACCTTTATTGTAACCCAGCTTGTTTGTTCAATTCCTCGTGTTGTTAATGCACATTATAGCTTCATGCTGAGGTGACCTGTGAATAGGAAGATGGGTAGATGAAAAGTAGCAGGTGGTGAAGGACTCACAAAGGTTTCAGGAGCTCATGAGGAAAATGGGTGTGAAAGGCATGTGCTTTGAAACCCTCCATGAAGGGACTCCGCAGATCTGAGAGACATAACATCACATCAGAGCCAAAGCTGAGGACCTATGAGCTTCAAATGTTGTCCCCTTTATGAGGAGGATGAGCAGGTGGCCAGAGGTAGAGGAACACAGTACTCTTATTGGACTGTAGGAACCAAACTGGTTCAATAGGTGCTGGATGACAGTGCTTTGATCGTGTATATTTGCCTAAATGACATTTAAAAGCTGGAAAGAGGAAATGATTGCCAGTAACTAAATGAAGCACTGCTATTGCAATGGCCAGTGTTGGGCTATTAATGCTCTCCGCTGTGCTTGTATGTGGCTCCAGTCCAGGGACCTGGCAGAGGTCTGATGTTTTCCCAATGTGAGATTTGCCAGGACAGGAGGTGCCTCGCTGCTGTCTCTTCCAGCCGATGCTGGCGTCGCGTTCTTTCCGTGGCACTAGCGTGTTTCCGTGAGGGTCACGGGTTTGATGTCTAAATTAGGCAGCCTGCTTCCTCTGAAGGTCTCCACGTGTCTCCCAAAGGTTGTTCATCTCCAGCAGGTCCTGTGTGCCAGAGCAAATTGAGCACAGGGGTTTATTATGTGGGTACAGCACAACAATGTTCTTAGAGTTCAGCTTCTAGCTTAGACTCTGTACTCTGAAGGGGCCTGTAGCGATCCTCTCAGAGAGGAGCCAAACTGCAAGGAAGAGGTGTGACAGTTCCCATTGCTCGCTCTTCTCTCCACGCGCTCACACATACTGAAGCGGGATCTGTGCCATGCAGTAAGGGTGCGAGAACCTCGCTGTGGGTCTCACAACAGGGCCTCCACTGTTCTGTCTCACACCATCTGGGTTGTCTCAGGGGTGTCAGAACAGCTGGAGCACAAACACAACTGCTGCTTTTCTCCATGCAAGTAGCTCCTGATTTACAGAGGGATGGAAAGGCTGGAATTAATCGTGGTCAGCAGAGATCTCCTGGTCCATATTGGTCCAGCTTTTGCACACGCCAGCTGCAGGTGTCTCGCAGAGGAAAATTCCACCTAGCTGTTCCTCAGTCACACATTCAAGACACACCAGTTATCAGGTATTCTCCACCTTTCCAACCTCCACCTGATCCAAGAAAAGGAGCAAAGTCCATGTGAATAAGCAAACAACAGATCATTGGAATGCGCCTCAAGGAAAAGGTCTGGCCAAGGAATCTGCTCTTGGCTGTGTTTCAGCCAAAAATCAGGTGATGGGCACAAGCGTGTGCTCCCAAAGGGTGGAAACGACAGGAATCCACTGGAAATTCCCAGAGTTTGGCCAGCCATGAGAAATGTTATGTCTCCATCCTTATTTATCACACTAGGTTACAGTTTAAAGACTGTGTTTACCGCGGTGTATAAATACTTTACTAATGCATGGATGTAAATAACTTTCAAAGCAAAACCTCACAGTTGGCACAGTCTCATGATGGATTGAGATTAAACAAAAAAAAAAAGATGGAGTCTTTTTTTTTTTTTTTTTTTTTTTTTTTCTTCCTTTGGTGATGGCATATTTTCCACACACTCTGGTAAATGGTGCATGTCTATGTGTTTGCTTCCCTCTGCAGAACTACGGCGTGGAGACAGAAATCTTGAAGAACCTGGTGGTCCAAATGAGGACCGCCTCCAGCAACCTGTGCAGCTTCACGTCTGAGCGCCGTAGGAGCCCCACGTATGACGGGAGGACATCCCAAAAGCCCTCCAATGAGTTCCTCACCTCTGTAGTCGAGCTCATCGGGGCGGCCAAGAGCCTGCTGGCCTGGTTGGACAGGTACGACACAACAGCAGGACCCCAGCACTTTCATTACTTTATGGATATAGTGGCCAGTTTCATATGTAGCTGCAGGCTCACATTGCAAGAATTTCCCTTTAGGAAAGCTATTTAAATTAAATATAAAAATATGAAAAAAAAAATCAATGCTACTGCATTTCTACGTGGAATTCGCTTTCCTGTGGATTGCATCCAAAACAATGAAACTCACAATTGTGCACTTTACCCCTTTTATGCAGCTTTTATACACATTTTACTGCAATAATTCAGCTTAAATGTTTGTGCTTGTGTACATCATTTTTGTTTAATCTTTCAATTTATATTTCACCAAGCAAAAAAGTACAGTAAAACGTTATAATGGACTTGGTTGTAACGTATCCTCGGTTATATCGTGCCGATTTTTTTAGGCTGGGCCAAGAGTCTGTTTGTTTCCATAGGAAGTTTGTTGTTTAGTATGGACTCAACATATAATATTTTCGGGTTCTAATGTTCAAATTTTTTGGTCTGTTGAGCAGAAAAGGACACAGGCCTTTACGTAGTGGTTATCCACCCACAAATATAAACACAGTCGGCTGACTGTGCATTCCTTTGTCAACACAAAGTCAGTAAAGAGGCTATATGGAGTGACATAGTTGATCACATGCCAAGATGTGAAGGAGCTTTGCAGCTTCAATGTTCAGCAGGAAACCTGAGGGCTTTGGTGGGTGTTGGCTAAACCTGTCCACAGGGCTGCGTTACCATCGCTGATGGCTTCTAACAGTTGCCCGGGCTGCTTGCAGCAGCTTCTGTCCCATCACAAATTCAGGTGGTAGCGTAAAGCATGGGCTTTTCATAACATGTAGGATGGATTCTGTAAAATGAGTAAAAAGCAGAAGGGCGGTACAATAGTCATAGAGCAAAATAATGACATTGGTTAAATCGAAGAAGGATAAATAACTGTTGCAGTATCCCTGAATGTTGTAAAATTAATGATAAACTTGATATGGTAAGATTGTGTTAAGGTTGTGACAGGACTGCGAACCCTGCCAAAGCAATGATGCATTTCAGTCGATGCAGTTTCACGCATGCGTGAAACTGTGTTCGACGATGAGTAGGAAGTGTTTATATGGTTTACAGTTGCTCACTCAAAAAGCATAAAAGTGAGTGGACCGTTACTGCGAGAAAGCACAGGAGTTTGCCAAGTGTATTTACAGGTTTAAGCCAGCACATGTACCATACGTTCATGAAACCAATGCATTAAAAAGTTCTTCTGCATCAAATAAATTTTACCATCATACTTTGTTCAGAATAACTGGAATTTTAAACTATAGCACAGAACTTATTGAATTCAACATTTTCACATACCGTGGTGTAATGATGGATGAGTAAAACTGGATGCAATGGCAAATTATTGTGCATGGGAGATATTTGGGTCCACATGGAGGTTGGGTAGCCATATCTGGTGTGGTGTTTAAATTTGCCAAACTATGAAACATGGGCACATCTCGCCTTGCAGTTCTTTGCCCTTTTTTATTATTTTCTCCCCAAAATACTTTGTGAGGACAAAGAAATGAAATTGGACTCTGTCTGGATTGCTTCCTGAATTTAGCAGGGATTTACTGTCTGGTCCAACACGCAGATACGGTCCAGATAAGTGGCGGTCTGCCATAGTTGTGCACTGCAAGATGTTTGTTTGGTGGTCGTGGCTACATGAGGAAACATGTGAAGATGGGGAGACATTTATGCTAGTGTCCTGCGGTTATCTCTCAAGTGATGGATGGTTTCGCTGCTGCTTTTTACATCTCTCAAAGGAAAACTAGTGTTTGTGGATCTGGTGTGGGAAAACAGTATAACCCAGCAGAATGTTGGCTTGTTTTTAGGCTGCACTGTGGGTTAGTTAGGTTTGAAACTCTGGTTTTCAGTTTTGGCCCCATCATGTCCCCCTCAGAACTGATTAATACTTGTCAGAATTCAAAAGGTTTCAAACCCCATTTCTTTCAGACCTCCTAAATGCTACGCAAGTGTCCATCATCTGTCCTATAGGCAGCTGCTTGAGTGACATAACCCAGCAACATGGTGGTACCAGACAAACAAACTGGGCTTTGACAATTGTGTGCCTGTATCTAAAGCCTATTGTCCATTGTTAAATACTCTTGTTTCAGTTTGGAGAAAAGTCTGTCCAAGTGATTAAATTTCAGTGTAATTCAATTGTAGACTTTTGAAGAATATCAGCATGGCTCCTACCAGTGGTTCCAGCTATTCCCACATCGCCTGCTTGTTCCGGCTGTATTTGTACCCCCATTTAGCATGCCGACTTTAGTGATGTACTACCACTTCAGAGGCCGGGAGCTCCCTGCTTTGCGCAGGAACCTGATTAACACCTCCTGTTCTTTTTGTCTGTCTTTGTCTCTAGGACCCCTCTGACAGGAATCAGTGACTTCACCTCCACAAAGAACAAGATCATCCAGCTTTGCTTGGATCTCACCACCACCGTTCAGCAGGTTTGAGCTCCGTTTTTCCTACGGCCATATGCTAATCCTCCACTGAAACAATCCCTTTGAATTGGGCCTTCCCTCCCACCTCACCCAGCTCAGGGCCCCTGCGTTTTCTCAGAGCAGTGGAAATGTCTGAAAAACCATTGAGGGGGTTTCAATCGCATGGCAGCCTGTTGTTTGTATCAGATCCACTAATGAGAAGACCCCCCTCTCTGGGTTTTTAAAAGCACCGGTCCTGGCCTCAGAGTTTACAGTTTCATAAAAGGGCCCTGCCAAAATTCCTTCGCACTCTTCTCCAGCCATGTGTTTCCAGTTTGGCTCCTTCGAAGATGTTCGCAGCGAGAAACGTGAACACGTCTGCTCCCTGCTTGGAAAACCGCTCTGAGTTGAGGACATCAGACTTCCTGCCCACTTGCATTTGTCATTTAGCTTCATCTGAGCGTTCCTCAAAGTCTCTTTCATGACAGTCTGTATAGGTTGGCTTTCAGGGCTTTTTCCTGATTTATCGTAGGACAGCAGCGTTCTGTGCGTCCGTTGTCTAAAGAAAACAAGAGTTCAGTCCAACATCTTAGATACTGTATATAATGAGACCATAAAATTGTGTTTATTCCCTTTTTTCGGAGCAGCATTGTTTATCGTTCTCCTGTCACGTGGTGCTGTCAGGATTTATCGGACTGGCCTTTCTCTTGGCAACAGCAACAAGCGTTAATGTCCTGTGCCAGGCGATGAAGTAGAATTTACAACACAGGAGCTTTACACTGATTTTACCGCTTGTGGGAGCCACCGCGGGGGTCATGGATGGATCCCACGGCTGTTTGTGATTTTGGGCAGCTGAATGTGTGTGTAAGAGGGCTGCTATGCTTCCCCCCCCCTTCCCCCCAGTCTCTACCCACATCTCCAGAGGCACAAGGCTGACATGTCTCTGTGGCCCAGTAAATGGCGGGTGGGTGGGGAGTCGAACCCATCTCAGATGTCACAACAGCCTCAAGCAGAAACTGCAGTGTTGACCCTGGGATGGGGATCGGGTCGGGTTTGGTAGTGGAGATTAAGGTGGCATTAAACCTGGGAGGCACTTGTGACCGATGTCAGAGCAGCAAAACATGCTGGAGCATCCTTATTGGCTGTTTGGAGTACATGGTTAATATGTAGTGTTTAGCTGACACCTTTGTTACCATCCCCATATCAGAGCAGCAGTCCCAGCATCTGTCGTGAGCAGCTGTAGGTCTGGTCAGCACAAACACGGGGACGGGGTGCAGTTACACGATTGCTAGGCCCCTCATGCCCGCCGGAATGTGCAAGGTTGGCAGATAATGAAAAGGGTCTGCCTCCCCCAACCCCCCGTTCTGCCATTGTCCAAACAAAGGATCTCCAGCACCAAACAGTTGCTTTTGAGAGAAAGGCCATGGCTCTAGCTAAACACAGCAGCGCCCATGTTGCAAAAATAGAACCCCTGCTTGTTACACGTCATCCAACCCCATAACAATGTTCACGGTGGACGTGGGTGACAATTTTCTCACGGTCGAGCCCATGTCCTCACACCCACCATGCATGGTGGCTCCTCTTAAGGGCTGCAGGTTCTTTCCCAGCTACTGTATGTCTCTGCCTGTGTAGTTTGCATGTTTTTTTCATGTTTGTCTTAGTTGTTCTGGGATTCATGTTCTGTGTTCCTACTGTTCAGGTGAACTGGCATTTCTAAACATCTATAGCAAAAAATGACATTGTGTGTGTGTGTGTGTGTGTGTGTGTGTGCGCGCGCGCACACACGGGCGCGCATGTGTGTGTTTGCATCCTCCCATGGGCTGAAATCCTGTTCCTACTCCTCCCTGTGCCTCCTGGGTTTCCGCTGCACTCTACAATAAGTACTTTCTGGAAATAGACGGGCTGTCAGGGTCAAGTAAGCACTTTTGTGCAGGACAGTGAAATATTACATTTCTGAAGTGACCGTTTCTTATTCCATAGGCTCACTTGGTTCCAGGGTTTCCATAGTCCTTCATCTGAATCTCCCTAGGAACCAAAAAACTTTTATGGAAATCCTTTTGATAACTTTTTGATAAACCTGTGATCCCATTTTGTTTTTGTTTTTTTTAATCTTTACTTAGCCGATGTCTTTTTCAAAGGTAACTTATGATGTTCAGTAATCAAAGTTACTGTTTTACCTGTTTTTACCCTATTTCATGGGGCCTGAGGATAATGTACTAGTTGAAGCAATGACCCTTCAATTGAAGTAACCAGTTTCAAATCCCATGTGCTGTAGTGCCATTGTTCCAAACCCAATATTGCCTTGGAGAAAAATATCACATAAACAAGATGATAATAATTACAGAGCTCAGTCTTTTTGAATTCATGTCCTGTGACAGACAGCAGACAGCAGTTGTACAAACCACCACAATACCTGTTGGCCTTCTACATGCTTGTTTTGTTCTTTTTTTTTAAAGATGAGTCTATGAGCTCTTTCTTTATTGTCCTGCTCTAAAACTGTTTGCCTCCTTCATCACAGGACTGCACTGTCTATGAAATGGAAGAGAAGATCCTGGAAGTAGTAAGTACCACACTGCTCCTGTCTTGATCTTCGCAAGGCTCACATCGCCATATTGTAGGGACATAAGTCACACCGGGCCTGATCATTTCTCTGGGTCAGTGAGAGGCGCCCCATTAATCACAGCGTCCTGAGCATGAGGCTCACCAGACTAGCCAGGCTCCGACACTACGCTTCCTTTTTCTCAGACACTCCTGAACTCGCCCCACAACAACCTACGTTCCCACCTCCAGCCACAAGCATCCAAAGTTTGTCAGAGCTGTGGTTGGCTGCACCCGTTTATGTCCCGCCCACCCTGGGTTGGGGGTGGCATCTCTGGATCTGCTCAGTCAGCACAAACTCAAATTAGCGTCAGCCCAGAGGTTGAAACGCAACCGAGCTCCCTTACAGAAACTGACCTTTGGCCCCAAGCACTAACCCACATCACCTTGTTCAAAATCACTGCTTCCTTTAACTGCTCATGGTCATTAAAGCTCTGTAGAAATGTGGCCTGTACTGCTAGCGTGGGTCCCTTACCTCCAGTATCACTAGCAATAGCTGGCATTGGTCCCAATGTGGCCGAGCACCATAACAATGACTAGATTTGACAGTTAGGACCAGATTCCCGGCCACGTGTCCCTCTCTTTCTGTCTTTTGAATTTTTCAATCATCCCATACATGAGGGCATGCCCTCTACCATTACCATCTGAGCATCGATTGTCTTTCCTGACGCTGCGTCTTTCTAGACTTCCTTAAAAATCAGCTGCAATTACAAAAACATTGAGACATTGCAGAATAACAAAACATTCAGTAGATATTTAGTCTTGCATATTGCAGCCTGCTAAATTTTCTCCCATTCCCATTTCAGTCAAAAGTCTTGAACAGCATCTGTGACCAGACCATGAGAACTACCTCGGACCCCCTGACCAGCCAGTCCACCTGTCTGGAAGAAGTCCAACTTGTCAACGTCAAGCCTGGAGAAGGACTGGTAATATGGCCTCCCGATGGTGCTTTAATCTTTTTTTTTTTCTTTTTTTTTGGCTTCAGACCATATTTGAAGCAAAAAACCTGTAAAAACTCCCCTGGGACTGACTGCTGAGGATTTCCTGCATGCTCATCTGACATAGTGACTGCATGCACTGACCTTTGAGTCTGCCTGTCCCAATAGGAGCACTTTGAAAGATCAGGGGGAAAAATGTATAATTTATAGTGACAGATGTGGAAACTCCCCCAAGGTGTTTCTGATGTCAGAAGTAAACTTTGATCTTTTGCATTGCAGGGCATGTATATCAAGTCGACCTACGACGGACTCCACGTCATCACTGGCACCACAGAGCATGTAAGTGTGAAAGGTCTACATGATGACTTTCCGCACTTAATCCGGTTATACGGTAGCTGTTCCATCCTGCATGCTCAATGTACAACTGTCAGCTGGACATCAGTTTATATGCAACACTCAGATTATATATTTTTTTCTCTTAAATGTAAACATTATATACAAATAACTTGTCATATGTCAATATTTTGTGGTTCTACAACAGAACAAATTTGACCCACAAGACATGAACCCATAGACATTGCTAAGGGTGCTAGTTTGGCCTTTCTGCTGACTTAACTTTAAACGGCTTTGAAACCACTGCTGCACTCCCCTCTACATATTTTCCTTGCTGTATAAATCCTTGGAATGCCAACGAAAATATTACGTTTAAGTGTTTCTTGGCTCGTGCAGAGCAATTTAGTGGGAGTTGAATGTCTAGATGAGAGGCACCCGTATACCCCCAGTGCTTGTGGGGGGAGAGGGACACAGGTTAGGTTCAGCCAAGGGTGTGGAGGTAAACATGGTCCTTATTAAGTGGCATGAGGCCTGGCCTTGGATGTACGGAGAAGGGATGGGTTGGTAGTCCGGAGCGGC
The DNA here is from genome assembly GCA_018136845.1 of Heterotis niloticus. Lineage (NCBI taxonomy): Eukaryota > Metazoa > Chordata > Actinopteri > Osteoglossiformes > Osteoglossidae > Heterotis > Heterotis niloticus. The sequence continues at coordinate 13,609,637 of CM030901.1, read as the reverse complement.
ACCTTCCGTCCATCCTGATGTATCGCTGAGAGTCCTGCAACCTCCGACTGTAAATTAGATCAGTGAAGCAAGGCCTTGAAACATGGGCTGCGTGAAAATTGACCCTGCTTTGCTCCATCTGTATATTTCCGCTATGATGACATCATCTATTGCCTTTAACTTTAGTGCCCTGGGACAGTCTGATGGCTGCTCGACCTGAAACGTAAATAGTTCCAGTCTTCAGTGGGACAATAATAGGTTGTTTATTAGTTCTCAATGGCCTCTTTTTACACAGGACTGTTTGGTCACTGTTTTTGGCAAGCCCTTTTGGAGGATGTGTGCGTTTGTGTGCGCTGTTCGTCCCATAACCCAAACGAAAGAAAAAACAAAAACAAAAAACAACGTAGGTCCCATTGTTCTTGAGAGGATACTGATGGAAGTCGCCCTGTTTGGCCCTGTCTTCATGGTCCATCTGTCTGTGATGCACCCGTCTCCAAGGCTTTTGGCCTTTGGGCTCTTGCTCACACCTTCTCTCGTTCTACTTCCAGTCCCCTGCCGACCGCACTGGCAAAATCCATGCCGGAGATGAGGTGATCCAGGTCAACCAGCAAACAGTGGTAAGGATCCTCGCTGCTGTCGCCGCTGAGCTCCCCCCCCCCCCCATCAAGAGCATTAAAGATATCAGCAAACAGGACCAAAACAAAAGGCCTCTTAGAATGTTTCTTGTATTTTCCTTCAGGTATAATGTGCAGTATCATAAATAACCAAATGAAAAATTATGGTTTAAGAACAAATCCAGGTTTGAATCCCTTCACCCACTGGAGTAACCCCCAGGAAGTTACTTACATTTATTTAGCTGCTTTTCCTCCGATGTGAACTACAGTTTTGGCTACTTGTAAACCTTTACACTTTCAAACTGCTGCATGTCCATTTAGTTCATTTAGGTATTTATCCTGCATTGCTCCAGTAAAAGTGACCCAAATGAAAAAATAGATGAATCCCTGTAAGCAGCGTAATGTCCACACCTTGGAGATTGTAAGTCACTTTGGTAAAATACAATGACTGACCTAATAATAATAATAATAATAATAATAATAATAATAATAATGACAACAAATAAGAGCAAACTTTCCTCTGTGCAAAGTCCCATAAAGAGCAGTGCTTCAGGCCAAAGACAGGAGTCTGCAGAGAAGTTCATGTATTTTGAGCATAGTCCGAAATAAAAGGTTTTTGAGATGCAAGGGCCGTGTCCTGATGCATTGTGGGAGACTATGCTCATCCTGTTGACTGCTGTTCCAGGTGGGATGGCAGCTGAAGAACCTGGTGGGAAAGCTGCGGGAAGACCCGGCCGGCGTAGTTCTAGTGCTGAAGAAGAGGCCCACAGGCAGCTCTGGGTTCACCCCTGCCCCCCTCAAGAACATGCGCTGGAAGCCCCCCCTTGTGCAGGTATGCAGACACAACCATCGCCATTTTGCTGTCTTCAAACTTTGAAAAGAAACGGAGCAAAAATACTTGGCCACTCTTTAACGCATTTAATTTCTTTCTCATATTTTCTGTGAGGTGTTGTTTGTGATATTGAAGCTTACAAGCTCGGGCAAGTGTGGAAGCCACCCAAGCACAGATGGTGTACAAAAGGGTGTGTGTGCGCGCGCGCGCACACGCGTGGAGACAGAACAATAGAGCTTGTTCACCTCCTCAGAAATAGCAACACAATGCAAGAAAAACATGCGGTGATGTCATTCACGGCAACGTCGCGTCCGAGGCCATCGGCCCGCATTGCACCGCCAGCTTTTGTCTGAGTGGCATCAGGAAGTGTGCTGGGGAGCCGATTATGCAGCCGTGCAGAATGCTGTTAGAAGGGCGCGTGGGTATTCTCCTGTGACCTACACTACGTTGGTTCCTGCAACTCCACCTTTGTTCAGAAACGCCATCCCGAGGTCTTAGTCACCTCAAAACGTCCACAGAGAACCAGCAGCCAGCTCACGCTTTGGAAAGGTCAGCCCTGGGCAATGAAACCCAAAGTAGATTGTGACGGCCCCCGCAGCACCTGTTTTGTGAGTTTGCAGCAAAAATCACAGCCCATACACATGGGGGGAAAGTCAGGCTGCCGACAGCGAGCAGCAGGAACAAACAGCCATTGTAGTGCCTGCCGGCTGCGGCTCACCATGTCTCGGGAGGGTGCAAACCCAGTCAGCTATTTGCCTTCCAGGGCCAGTTTGACAAACAAAAATTTGTACAGTCAGAGTTGTGGGAGGGGGGTCATACCAGAGCGGTGTCAGTAGTGACGTACTGTTTTTCTTTGAGGTCAAGTTCACCATAGAACCAAAGATCTCAGGTTCACCTTGAAGGATGTGTCTTCTGAACATACTTTGGAAAAGAGGAGGGGAGGATCAGGTCTCGGCTGAAGTAAAAATGTTTGGAAGAAACTCCTTGACTCGCTTTTATATTCGGCAGACGGAAGTGCCGATGTTGTATCCGGGGGGGGGGGCCTTAAAGTCCTCAATGTGGCAAAACTGTCTAAGATGTAGACTTCAATGTGTCAGTCCATTTTTAACCCAGTGATGCAATGAAGTTTTTTTTTTTTTAAATGAACTACCTTCAGGGACACGGTTAAATTTTTTTCTGTTGCCATGGTTTCCAGAGCACTCCCTCCTTGACCAAAGGCTTGTCTCCAGCTGGAACAGGGGACAACTCCATCAAGAAGGAGAAGCCTGCTATCCTGGACCTCTACATCCCCCCTCCGCCATCAGTGCCCTACACACCGCGGTAAGCGCAGTCGCATTTCCAGTGGTTAACAGTCTGGGTCAGCAGGGTGCTTGCTTTGAAACTGGTTGCACTCGTTCATGAAGCCTAAAATGAATGCATTCACATGTTGCTTGCCTGTGGCTTATGTAACCCTGCTTTGCCTGAAGGTTCAGGTTCTTGTAGCTGAGTTCAATTCAAGCAGCTTGTAAATAGTGCAGTAATTCAGCTAAATCCAGCTCTTTCCTTTTTTGGCATTTGACTGGTTTACTAATGTACTGCTATCTTGTTTCAGTCCATGCATGTTATGACACATGAACATATAATTTCTCTATATTACGGGTTTTGACTTCCTGCTACTCATGCCCCGCCACCCCTGGGCTGTTGTGTTTTCGTAAAGAGATGGGAAGACCAGCTCATACACAAACCTCAGCAAGAGGCAAAAGGGCTCTGAGTCGCCCAACTCCTTCCTAGATCTGGAAAACAGGCGGCGCTTCACCATCGCTGACTACGACAAGATGGATGTCTACCCCGTGGAGGCCAAAGTTCTGCAGACCCGGATGAGAGAGCGGATTCCTTCTCGTGGTCAGTGTCAAGCCATCTGATTAGAACTCAATATTATATGCAGAACATCTGACCCCTCATCGGCAATTCCAGAATTTCTCAAATTCCTGAGAACCTTTGACTACTCTTCCCAACACTCAATGTAAAAAAAAAAAAAAAAAAGTATGGGTTCTGCAAAGTACAGGTTTTCTCTTACCAGCTTCCGCCTAGAGCTGCCAGCAGAGCTCAGTGCACTTGCACTGCACCAGACCTGCGTAGTTGAGCACAGATAGAATCAATTTTACAGTACAGCAAAGTACAGTATTTTTCTCGTAAAAAATAATGGGAAATTGGGTTTCAATATACAAATATTCAGTATAGAAAAAGTTTTCATAAACAAATTACGTTCATAAAATGAAGGATGCCCATATATCAGCCAAAAGGTTGACAAAAGATTTCCTTGCCTGTTTTGACCATTTTATTTCATATGTGCAACATAATGCGTAAAAATTAATTTGTTAATTATTTCTTCATGTAACGCCTTTTGGGGAAAACATGTAATGAATAATCTGTCGAGCATAACTTGTGCCGTTCATATCTTAACGTCCACCATTTTGTACCTGCAGGAAAACCCCGCCCCCTTTCCATGCCAGTGGACACCTGTCTTGGGCCAACTGACCCCTTCCCCAAGCCCTGGATGACAAGTAGAAAAGGTACCAGCGTGCTGTTTTCAGCTTACATTACCCATGAGTCTTTTCTCTGCCAGGATTAAGGTTTAGCTGCTTTTGGGCTTTACCTGTTTGTCTCGCCTTCATTCCAGGTGAAGACTTGCTGTACAGGTACCTGAGTAATGAACGGATCCCAACAATCGCAGAGGAGACGCCCCCCTGCCGGCCATCCTTCAGAACCAGCGGTGAACGGCAACTGGTGCGAGGGGTGGACCACATCCGGGGCAGCCGCCTACTGGTTGGCGCCGACCTCCACAGCAGTGCCACCATCCCTTACCAGGAGGAACCCTCCAGGAAGACCACCTCCACCAAGTCCCGCCCCACAGAACCCTCGCTGCTGGTCAGTTGGATTGCGCGGCTTAAGCTGTTGACTCGCTAACATGTGCTTGACTTTGGGAGGGGCTTCCTGTCCATTTTCCCTCGGTGCCTTCCACTCCTGCCGGCCATGTGGGGCAGTCCTCTATTGTGTGTCATATCTTTGTCTTGTTTTTTTTTTTTTTTTAAACCCCCCCCAGTTTCCACAACATTTCAGCATTCCACATCTCCAGTGGACGGTGTGAGAATAGACAGTGGGTGAAATGGCTGTCCTCTGGGGCTGTCCCAGTATGACTGTAAAACAATTGTTGCAAGGCAGATGGTTCTGCACATTGAGGTGAAGAAAAATTCAGGTCTAGGACACGTTGACATCGTGTCCTTAGGCAAGCAAACCCCTTGTGCTGTTATTGTTAAGTTATTCTATTGTAATTTTTTTTCCCTCCAGTCCTTGTATGGTTGCTTTGATTTCCACTTGCCAAAGTACTAGATTTGTCTCTCTGTATCTTCTCCACAACTGTACCTTGCTAAACTATCAGGAAGAAGACAAATGTTTTATATTTAAAATTGTGTTTTTTTTTTTTGTTTTTTTTTTTTAGTTGTTTACTTTTACACTTTGCTGAGAAATGTGTCCACTGCCAACGACTGCCTCTTAAGCTATGCATTAATAGTCCCTGCGCGCTGTCCAGCCTTCTCTGTCACAAGGGTTGCTCTCACGCGGGGGCACCAGGGTTGGTCCATTGGACCTCTGCATGTCTACTGTCATCCCGAGTTTGGAAAATTTCACTAAAAGTCAACAGGCAGTGTTTTTGGTTCTTGACGGAGAGCTGCGTATCTGTTTGTTCGTGACTAGCGTAGTTGCCTTTGGGGGGGCATTGAGCCAATTGCACCCTGGGAAAGAAGAGAGGGCTGTCTGATGTCACGCAGGTCAGTGTCACAAATGCTAAATGTCAATACAGATTTTGATCGACAGTATTAACAACTTGATTTCACCAATAATGCCGTGTACTTGACTTGCCTTTTGTAACCTTTTTGAATATACAATATTAAAGGTGCAGTTGGTTTTAATCGCTCCGTTTGTTTTGCTTATTGATTTGCTATTAAACTTCTGTTTGACTTTACCTGTTATTGGTCATTTTACATGTTGCTTTTCCAGACACCTCCTAACCGTGGTTCAAAGGTGAAATGGCTGCTTGGCCAGGAGGCACTACAATGGCCTTATTTAATTGATTTATTCAATATTCTGCATCTAACACGTCCATTCCTGCCCTTAGGCTCATTTTGCATGATTCTTGGACTAAATCCCACTTCAAAGTGTTTTATTTCATTTCAAAGCCGTGTACAAGTGTCGCTGTTATTCACTGCTTTTAACGCACTGGTCTGCATCGCTCTCCTTACAGGTATTTTTCACTCATCATACATGTTTAAAAGTAATATATTTCTGGAAAGAAAATTGGTCACTGGATTAAACTAATTTCCTTTACATTTTTTCTGATGTCCTTGAAATGCCACCCTTTGCATAAATGCATTCCAAAGAAAATATATACTTTTAAAAGACTTATATGAAACTATTATTGTGTAAATACATATCATTTGGATTAAGTCTGTCTGAAGGAGACAAAAAATATTGACAGCTGACATTTTTGTGATAGTTTAGCATAAAACTTTGGCAAGTTGATAATCTTTTTTCATCCTCCAGTAATTCTGTAATCCCCCCCCCCCCCATTCTGAGTAATTTATGGTTTAATGGAGGAATCAGTCTTGGTCATAGTTGGGAGCAAGTTTTGAAGAAAAGTTCTCCTAAGGCAACAAAATTTTTAAAAGAACTTTGAAGTCCCAAGGCAGCCATTTCATGCCTACTGTCCAGATGGAGTGAACAGTTATGAGGAAATGGTACCTTCATCTGCCTTCCTCTCTGGGTTCTGCCAAATCTCTGCTGTCCTCTGTCTCCTGTGATTCTCCATTCCTCTGTCAGAATGATGTTCTGTGTAAACCTCCACCATTCTGTAACTATAACCCAGTCATCTTGTATGATCTGCATGAAGCATGCATGGAACATGGCCACAGCTCTACTTCTCCCTATGATTCATACTAATAAGGAAAGAGGGAGACTTCAGATGGTCACATCATTTTCATGTCTACAGTGCCGGTCAAAAGTGTGAGCACAACTGGCCAATACTTGCATGTGGTGAACCAAACTCGAAGAGTGAAAGCAAAGTAGCCTACAAGTGTCCTTCCTTTGTGAAGTGCTGTAGAAGAGACACAGAGTCTCATTGCCTGGTTAAAATTTGTACCTGAAAGCCTTGTGGACAAAAAAAGTTTCCAGAAAGTATATTTAAACTTTTGACTGGTACTGTATGTGAGAATCACAGATTGCACACCGCTCTTGTTATTTGGCTCAATTGTTTGAGGTTTCTAGTCTCAAAGGTTAAATGAGATCATTTGCTTCGTATTACCTCACCACTTCCTGCTTCATATCAAAGCTCAACCAGTGTGAAACTACCGATGTTGGTGTGGGGCACCTTTTTCAAGAGGAGGTTGTGTGAGATGATAAACATACAAATCAGGGTGAGGTTGTGTTTCACATTGGGCTTTGTTTAAAACCTCAGTTTGACCCTGCTCTTGAATCTGTTGAGGAACAACATCCAGAAGGTTGGATCATCAGCATAGGGGTGTTAACTCGTCACTCTGTGTTCGCTGCAGGTGTCCGGATGGGGAGCTTCCCGCAGCATTCTCGAGAGGTGTGTAGATGTCAAGCACCAGGTGACTTGCGTTGCCTGTCAATCATAGTGTTCATACACTCCCTTTCACAGGGTTGTGGTGGTTCAGAGTCTATCCTGGGTACATAGGCCAGGGTACACATTGCATGGGAAGCCAGTCCATCATGGGGAAATGACATGCACACACATACACACACATTTTGTTGGCCTTCAGTTTCAGTAATATGAATTATTATAATTTATTACCAATGACTATTTAGCCAGCACCGTTGACCAGATTGCCTTACAGTGTTACCTGGCCAAATTTTAAATGGTTTTTCCATTTACTCAGACAGGTATACCTGCTGTACTTTTGCAGGTTTTTGTTATGGTGATATTCATCTTTATACCACATTTTACGTCACTGGTCCCATGGTAAGGATGAAAGTCAGAGCTGACTAACTGGGACTGGAAGGTGTGAATTAGGATAGGACTGGACTGGACTATACTGATCCTGTGGGGAAATTTCCCATACTGTACTTGGACATTTAACATAAGACACTCATAACAATATATTCAAAACACAAATAAATTATCAATAAATATGGTCTAATCATTGAAGCATCCTTGTGTGGCATTATGGAAGCAGAAGGCTGTTTTCGAGAAGAACCCTCAGAAGCATTTACTCAGCACCTAAGCTGAGAAACTATGTGGCTTGAAGAGCTCGTGGTGATCACTTCATTTAGCGGATGTGAGCCAATGTCCATGATGGACTGTAACTTCCTCCTCTTCCTGCCCTCTGCCACGACCTCCAGTGAATCAGGCCTCTGACCCCCTGACAGAATTCACTTTCCTCACAAGTTTGTTGAGTCTCCCAGAAGTAATGACTCTCCAGCACAGAAGACCACAGTGGTGACTACGGCATTGCAGAACAGGTGTAGGATGTCGCTGCCCGTGTTTCAGAACTACAGCCTGCTTTGTCCCTTCACATACAGTGTATCTGTGTTGTGTAACCAGTCAGTTTGTTGCTGATGTGAATCCCCAAGTACTTGTAGGTTTGGACCACCTCCACACTGGCACCCTCAATAGTAACCAGGCGCCAGGCCTGCTTAACTCAGCGCAGCTCCTTCATTTTGCTGATAACTACAGTAGGACAGCGAAACCCACAGTCCTCAGAAGTACAGCCGAAAATCACATGCTGGCATTTAACACCAAGTGTGGGTTTATCTAACATCATTTTTGATATAACTGACATGATTTCGTCCAGACTCTGGTTTGTCTATCTAGGTGTGAGAGAACAACTGGGTGGTGGACACTGTCACCTCTACAAGTGACAGTGACAGAAGTGGAGTGAAATGTCAGTGCAGGGCATCTCGCCCCCAGCTCCCCCGTGACAGCGATGGGAGGCTGTGTGAGTCCCCTGGTTAATAGTGGTGATTGATGACTAATGCCTCCCCCCACGTTTCTATTTAGAGATGCCCCCCCCGTCTGTCACGGTGCTGGTGTGTGTTCAATGTAACACACAGTGCACACAAAAGGGAGCTTCCCCCAAAATATACAATTGTCCATATATTTAAACTGAATTTTAGATTGCACTGGATTCATTTATTCATCCATCCATCCATCCATCCAGTATGAGTTTGGATTTGAATCCCAGCTCCTACTATAGTTCTCTTGATCGAAGAGCTTAGAAATAATGCATAAAAATGCCCTTCTGTACAAATGGGTAAAGTACAGCAGCTCTGAGCTGGTTTGTCGAAAAGCATTGGCTAAATATGTAAGTACTTTAACAACATTTCTTGAAGTGCTGCACAAACTTTGTAACTTTAAATAAGGTAGACTTGCAAGCTACTTGATTGTATAACATGAGTGTAATGTAGTTAATATTATAATAACACCTGATATATTCAGTTGTAAAGTAATTTATGGAATAACTTGTCTGTTATTAGCACGCCTTGCATTTCCATCTTGTTTCTGCCACAGGGGCAGTCGTGTTTTATATGTGGTGTTCATCGCAGGTGTTTGCATACGCCTGGACGTGCTTTCCTCATTCCACGAATAGCTGCGTGCGCACACACCCAGAAATGTTTTTAAATTCATTTTTCTTCTTTCTGACATTTGTTAAGAATAAAAAAAGCCACAGATGGCAAAGTATTTTATGGAACCAGCTCAGTCTGAGTAGGACTGCGTCTGTCCCCGTTGCTCATTCCCAAGCGAACGCAGGACGTCGCTTTGGGAATCTCTGAACCCCCCCCCCCCATGCTGATCCACTTGAAGATGTGTATCTTTGAACTTGGGAACAACTTCCTGCAAATAATTAGAAAGCACCACTATCCTGGTTGCAAAGCAGAGCAGTTTGTGCTCTTGAAGCCATTAATCATAGGGCTCGCTGGCAGTAAATCTCAGTCCCATGTCACTGAGGGGTCAAATTTGCTGGCCCCAGAGGCACAAAAATGTTTTCTTTCCTGTTATTTGGGGAAAGAAATTGACATGAACAGAGACTGCAGGGTGGCTGGACGAGGCCTGTTGCTGTCTTACACCATCAGTGTTATTTAGAGGGCCCGATTCTATATGCGCTCTGTACTGCACTGTAATGTACTCTACTGTATGGTACTGTAAACAAGCTGTTTAATACTATTGTTTATCCAGGGCAGCTTGTTGGAGTAGCAGGTAGCGCTGGTGCCTCTGACATCCTGGGCTGTGGGTTTAAATCCAGTTCAGTCTGTGTGGAGCTTGCATGTTCTCTTCGTGTTCAAAAGGGTCTCAGCCCACAGTCCAAACCCACGTTTTAGGTGGGCTGTGACTCCAAACTCTGTGTGTGAGTGAATGAGTGTGACGGCCCCCTGATGGACTGGTGTATCCTGCCCCACAGTTTGGGTGTAAAGTATAGGCTCCAGACCACCATGACCCTGAACTTGATAAGCAATTATTGATCACCCCTGAATGGTTTATGGATTATAGATTGCACACTGTAGGAAGAGGGCATATCTGCTTTAACGCCCCGCAAGTGAACAGGGTGCTTTAACCGCTTGTACCTGCTTTTTCATCGCTGCGTTATCACTCTGTGATGCCACCTCTCTGCCTTCTCCCTCCTCAGATACCAGTCTGGCAGCCGGTCCTGGTCCTTCTCTCAGGCGGTGAGGACATTCAGTGAAAATGATCCATAAATGTGCTTGTGTATTTGCCCATGAATTTCATGATAAGCACTGAGGTCAGGGTACTGTGGCGCTGAAAGCTGAACGCTAGAAGATAACAAGTTGGAACTGCCGTTGTACCCTTGAGCAAAGCTGTTTATCTGAAATCCTGCAGCTGCATATGTGTATGACCTGCACACATACCTGTATGCTAAAGAACATGAGTGACACCATGTCTCATGTGGAGTCTCGTCCCTGAGCCCCAATTTACTCGGTGCGAGCCCAGCTGGGCCCTCTGAGACCTTTTTTAGCAGCAACCCCTCATCCAGCAATGTACAACACAAAAAGGGTCCCTTTGTGAATTATGTAGGGTGGTCATTTTACAGGTCCAGCCTGTGGCTTGTTTGCGGTGACGGTCAGCTGGATGACTGACCGCTGCAGCTGTCCCCATACGTACGGTATCTGGCCCACTGCGGCAGAGCGAGGAATTCCTGCGGACTGCCCTTTGGACCCCCACCCACAGGGAAACAACCTGAGTGCCAAACACAGATTAGTGACCCTAACGTGAATAAACTCGATACCCAAATATGTCAGAACTGATAAGAGTTGACGTGAGAGGAGTTTCATTTTTATTATTTATTTTTGTTGTCATCTGTGGAGAGGGACTGGGCAGTTGTTTGAGCGTGTGGTTGGGGCTCATTTCCCTGCTGAGCGCCTGACAGCTCGGTACGTCCCGCCGTCTCCATTCGTACCTTTTAGCCATGCATTTTGCACTATTTGTATGTGAGTTGGTAAGGAGGTACTTGAATATGAGTGCCAGGAAAATCATGGTATCGGGCAAACAAGTTGTGTCTGTATCTAAGCCCTCAGTGTGTTGCTGCTAGCAGGTTGTTTACTCCAAGCTGTACATCGAGAGAAACGTAGATGTAAATGCTTAACAGTCACAGCTGCTTAGTTTGCTAATATGAACAGTTTTTAGGGAGAACAGGGCTTTTTGGGGAGCAGCAAGGTGGTGCTCAGGGATAGGTTTGGGTTAGCTGAGCTTCACAAAAAGGAAATTGATTCCTCATAAAAGGAAAATGACTTGTTTTGTACAACCTTTGTTTCTTTAAATATTGTTTTCCTTCACCTTTAACCGCTGCGCGATGTTATCACAGCATCTGAGTCTCAGTTCTTCAAATGCACATTTCTGCCATTTAGTTTCCCTTTTCTGACATTGTTTAACCAGCACAGAGGAGTTAACCACACTCTTAGTTACTGCCATACAGCTTCCTATTTGCAAGTTAAACATGATTTTTTTACAAATGTTTGCAGCAATTTTATAATACAGTGCTGTTCTTACAGCAGTCCATTCCAGCTGAACACAGTTCACATTCTTAGGACATTCAAAAGGTACTGAACCACTTCTTCTGCTCAGTCAGTAGCAGTTTAAACGTATATTCTGGGTTATTTGAGTTTTTTGCTTGCTTTGAATTAAACCAGCCTTGGAACTTTTTTCCCTATGGTGTTAATAGTGCAGCTAACAATATATTTTTGTTGAGAGGAGATGCTTGAAAACATCCCGTTGGCACCTCCTCACCCTCACACCTCCTTGACAGCCCTGGTTTGGGGTGGCAGTCCTTATCAGTGAGGGCTGGAATGCTGAAGAGCTATTTCCCTCAACACTCCACTATATCTCTCCATGTCTTCGTTGGACTTCAGCTTGGAGACAGAGATGTTTCCAGTGTGGGCCTCCAGGGTCCCCTTAGGGTTTAAACCACTGGTTGATTCTGTTTGTTGCAGGGTCGCGCCAGGCGACACGGTAATGATCCTAATCGGGCTTTAAACACACATTCCAACGCTGCTCTACTCTGGTTACACAGTGCAGATCAGGATAAAAAGCGGATACCACCCCGGACCTCAGCAGAATAGAACGCATCCTAGTATTCTCCAGAGTGGGCCTCCACAGGACGCGGGTCAGATGGTGGAACTCCAAGGCAAAAGGGATGCTGGGAAATATGGCCCCAAACGATGTGGCCCACCTGCATTCCCATAAAGCTTTGCAAGCCAGAGCATGAACAGTTACTCCTTCGGTAACTCCACACATGCCACACACATGTCCAGCTCAGTTAAAAAGAAAAAGGTTTAACTGCATATCCAAACTGTCTCGAGCAGGAATGCAGAACATCAAAACACCGCGGTTTTTCCAGCATTCTTCCTCTTTCTGCCATTTGGGGGACCCATCATAGAGCAGCTGAATGAAAGCAAATGTCTGTCATCGCCAAAAGGGGGTGTCATTCTCACTGCTCCAGTGTCACATGAATCCCAGAATGTGGGAAACCTGTCTCCTGTCCTCTGGCCAGAAGCGTAAACATGATTAATGACAGACCCCGAAGGGGTGAAAAAACTAGTTTGGTTGCTGAATAAAGACAAAATCTCCCCTCCCTTTGTATGGACTGAGACTGGAGTGCCTGTTATTGCTTGGTTATTGCCCCCCTCCTCCACCATGTAGTTCAATCTTCCACCACACAGGCCTTCTTCCTCTGAAACAAGGAAAACTGTGTGGGTAATAATGTTTCAGTCATAAATTCCTGATCACTGCTTTGTCAAACAAATGCATGTGCAGACTGTTCTGGGGAAAAAAATTGCTTAATTTGCATAAAGCTCCCTGAAAAGGCTGTTAAATATTAACAAAGCCCAGTAAAAGGCAGCAGCTGACTATTCTGCGCGAATGATCGCTTTATGTGGGAAACAGCGACGCCGCGCGGCCGACGGCAGAAGTGTCTTTACTTTCACTTGACTTTCAAGCAGGAGTTCACCTGGATCCCTGATCAGCTCTGTTTGGTGGGTTTGATTGTTTGAAACTGCAGAGAAACCGTTCACTCTGCTGCATTTCACTGTTCTCATGTGTTTCACAAAAGCCAGGATGGGCCAGGACATGTTCTGCTCTCACCCGAGCCCTGTAAGTCTCGGCAAAAGTTAAGAATTTGGTTAGTTTTACTTTAGAAGCTTTACAAGGGTTTGCACATGCCTGCTAGTTTTGATCAAACTAAAGAAGAGCTGCACTTTTTAAACATGTATGGTCTGCAATAGTTTTTACATTTTTTAAAAAAATCTGATGATATGCTAACACATCATGAGGATTTGATTGTTCATCCCAGTTTTTCTTTTAAATTAACCATTTTGTTGTATTGGTAACCAACCATGATTTTTTTGCATACTGCCTGATTTTTACTTTCCATTAAGCCTATTTGTGGATTTATATTTGTCCTTTAAAACTAAGCTCTGTTGATGTCTGTAGAAGCACAATATTAGAACTCCTGCTTTGCATTGTTCTTGGAAGTGTGTCTCTGAAATATGGAAATCTGAAGTGAGGATAACCTTTTTCCTTTCATTCATGAGTGTAGCTTTGTGTTTTGCCCGCTCAGAACAAAAGTGTAGGTTTGTGCCTGAATGTCTGGCGGTGTACGACACGGTCTCATTACACAGCTGAATGGCTGTGGGACAAATGACTGGGTGCTGTGTTTCTACCCCGATCTGTCTCTGCTTGCAAAGATTCATGGTGTTTATTTATGAGGAACTCCCCTCCCTATTGTTCCTCTCGTCCGAAATAAGGGGTTTCATGGTTTCTTCGGAAAGGTGCTGTTAACCTGCCGTTTCTGCTCCTTCTTCCTCCCATGTGGAGCCATATTGCTCCACTGCTGGCAGTGAGGAACAGCACTAAGTAAGGACAGTTACTCACTCCGCTTGCCCGGAAGTGTGATTCTGAGGCAGTTGTGAGTTAGGCAAGAGGTCGGGAGGGATGAGCTACTCGGGCGAGATGCTTCTCAGAAATGGAGACACTAAGAGCATTGGGACGAGCGGTAAGATCTGGGAGCTTCTTTATGGTCTCTTTTTGTGTGTCACTGAGGGACAGGTGAACTGCAGGTGGACAGAAAACTGATGCTGGTCATATTTTAGCATTCTCTGTGTTGTAGGACCTCCCATCATTTTCCTGTATCATGGGGGGCCAATCATTGTAAGACTGTTTGGTTCATTTCCACAAAACAACTAAAAATGAATGATGTTAAAGAACATTTTAAGTACGTGAAACTGCATGTTAAACAGAATCTTACCAAGGAATCACAAGTAACTGTTTGCCCGGTCATTTGCCATTACCCATAATACATTTCTACGAAAATGGTATAAATTGGGTGGTTATTAGAATAAGCTATTTGAATCTGTGGCCTTTATTTATGTGGGGATTATTGAGGGTTGTCAGTATCACTGGTTGAGTAAACTGTACACATTTCAGATGAACAAAGGGATCTCATTCCTGGTCCTGGTTCTCATTCTGAATGTTTGTTTCTTGGGGCTCAGAAACTGAGCATTGTCTGGTGGCCTGTGGTGTGGTTAAGCTGTCACACACGTTGAACAGAGAATGTGCGTTCAGATCTGTAATTTTTTTTTGTTTTTTTCAGCCTGTGGAGGAGATCCATGCAGCATCCTCTTTTTGGCCTCTATGGCCTACTTTACTGTGAATGAGGAACCAAGAGCAACTTAGGAAGTTGGTCAGCGGAAACTGGTCAAAGGCATTGCTCAATTATTTAATGCATCTACATGTGGAAAGATGTGTTTTTTTTTTTTTACTCCATCACTTCCTAACCCATTGACAAACGCACATTAGGCTTCAACTTTCGAGTCTTAATTGTAGAATTTGTACAGTTAAAAATGTACTGGGTGAAATTTGTACCTCTTGGTTGTTTCTTCATGGTTCCATTATGTAGACCTCAGTGGATGACATTTAACAGCTAATCTTAGATTTTTTTTTTTTTTTTTTAAATATATGATTAGGTTTTGTTGGCCAATTTTTCCGGAAAGCAAGCTGCTGTGAGTTGACTCCTTCTGAAGGTCTTGCACTTCTTTTTTTTCTTTTCTTTTTTTTTTTTTTTAAGCTGGCATCTCACTGTCATTCCAAATCCTTGGAGTTACGTGAGTTTTTCCAGGTCTCAACTGCGAATGACTAAGAAGAGGACAGTGATGATTTTGCTGATGAACAGCGAATGTGCTTAGATTGCAGAGAGCAATACCGGAGGTTTGGATGATTTCGATGTGGATCTGAATCATCGCTGGTTTTGTCCTTTTTTTAGGCATCTTTCCCCATTTCGCTGGCACCCATGGCAGCTGATGCTTACAACCCTGTAAGTACCGTGACATCTATGATTCCATCTTGTGAGGTGTGATGCTGCTAGGTTCACTGTAGTGGCTGTCAGTTGTGTTATACATATTTATATGTTATAATCCAACGTAGTACCTTTGATCAAGGCTTGCCCTGAACTGCTCCAGTAGAAATAAACATATTACTGCGTATAAATAGGTTAAAGTCAATGTATAACCAGCTCACTTTGAGCAAAGGTGTCTGTTAAATAGTGGTTAGAATACCAGAACCACATGAACAGATATGAAAAATCTTTTTTGAAACATGGACTGAAATTCTACTAATGTGACTTAGCATCCATGTATAGTAACTGTCAATGTTTACTGTGTTCTACCTTAGTGCAGTGGACATGTATGTCAGTACCTGCTATGAATAGAGAAAAACTTTATCACATGTATCTATAGTTAATGGTATTTGGTCAGGGGGTCTGTCAGCTTACGCTCGACCAACCTGGGGAGGAAGTGCTTTCCTGGTACGGGGCTCTTTAGCGCTTGCATAGAGGCGTTGGAAATCCATCGCTGCTGTTCTGTTCAGCAAGCAGCGTGCAAATAAAAAGTGCATCTGAGCTGGGGTGGGGGTTGTGAGAGAAAGGGAGAGCATGATGGGGGGGAAGGGGAGGAGAGTGTGTGCATAAGGCTGTGCACGCGACTCTGGTGTGAAACAGGATGTTCCAGTGGAGCTTCATGGTACCACTGTGAAAGCTGCCTGCATGACTGCATGAGCTGTGTGGCAGTGACTTGTCTGCCCGCAATGGTTGCTTGGCGCCCGTGGTGGCTGCCCCTCGCAGTGACTGCACCTTGCATTGTCTGAGGTCTCATTTCTCTCTTAAATAAGGTATCCCTGCGACCCAAGTCCAGGAAGAAGAGTCAAGGTAAGCTGAGCACCTTCCTCAGGCTGCTCTCATGCCTCATGCCATTTCTGTTTTTATCTGCGAGTGCTGGAGTGTAGAACGCATGCAGACCCACAGAGTGACTGAACAGGTTTGGTTGTATCATGTCAGCGCATGCTCATCTGTTCGTGTTGGGTCACCTCGCATGGTTAGCAGGAAAAGGGTCACAGAAGGTTTATCCTTGGCCATTGCTTTTGGCAGGTGTATGGTTGTTGACAGCTTCTCTGCATGCAGGTAATGCGACCATGAGCCGAAGAAGGATCTCCGTGAAGGAGCTGGGTCACGTAGACCACCAAGGCTGGCTCTACAGGAAAACTGAGGGCAAGAGCTTCTTGGGGATCAAGTGGAAGAAGTACTGGTTTGTGCTGAAGAAGACGTCACTTTATTGGTACAGCAATCAAATGGTGAGTGGCAGAGGGTGGCAGAGGACCTAAAAAGCCACATTAGGTAAGAAAAGGCCATGGAAATACGGCAAGTTGTACATACCTGTAAAAATATGTAATTTAGGTGCCTTGTTGGCCCTGAGAAATAAACCTTGAGCTTTCTACATTTGGAAAAAATTCCTTGTAAACTGACCAGCTTATTCAATGAGTTCTTTAGTCTCCTCAGATGATGATGTGGAGAAAGTGAACTGCTTGCACACTTAAAAGTTATCGGTTTTACCTCTTTTGCAGGCTGAAAAAGCTGAAGGTTACATAAACCTGACTGACTTTGTGATTGACCGGGCACTGGAGTGCAAGAAGAAATAGTAAGCATGTCGTTCATTCCCTCATGTTTCCTCACTGCCACCGATGGCTCATGAGTCAGGAGTTTGACAGTAACCAGGAGCCATTGACCAAGTTTGGGTTCCTTAAATCATACAGTGATGTGCGACTTTGTCGAGATTTTGTGTTGTATTTCTACTGCGTGCTGTGACTAAGGTCCTGACAACATTCTGGTTGTGAAATGCTGCTTTCAGCCAAGCATTATTTTGTCCCTCTGTAAGTTACAGGAAGTTGTTTTGCATAACACACGTGAACTGTACCAAATGCTTGGTTTCATTTTGTTATTTTTTTGGAAAAGCAGCACTTTTATATGATTTCTGCTCATCTGAACACCTGGGTAGCCAGTTTGTCGGTAGCTTTTGTTTCTCATGTGCATCTACGCAGTCAAACAGATTTGCTGTATCTCTATCATTATCAGTCTTTTACTGAGCACTATGCAGGTGGCGAATGTCACCTTATTGCAGGATTATTTAGGACGGCCTGGTGGTCGTGTCTTCTCCCTGTCTTCTGACCCCTGCCTTTGTGTTCCCCCACAGCGCAATAAAGGCCTGCCATCCCAAAGTTATGATGTTCTACTTTGCGGCCGAGAACAGTGAAGACATGAACATGTGAGGGTGCAAAGCGGGGGGAGTGCGAACTGCTGCTGCCACACAACGCTGTGGTCTCCTCCCCCTTTATCTCTTTCTTTCTCTCACATACCCTTTAGACTTCTCTACTTTCAGACCTTCCCTGCAGCATCTTTTTTTATCTGAACTTTCAGATTATAAATCTGTTACCTTGCTGCTAAATTGGCCAGCTAACAGCTCAGTTGCTACTCTGCTACCCGGCTGCTGCTTTCCTTCTCAATATACAGGACCCCTGTCCACCTGGCTGTCAGGTACAACCATCACAGGATTGTCCTGGGAAATGTGCTTAAACACGGCAGCTGCGTATTTTTGGCAAACTACATAAAATGGCATTTAATGTTGTTTTGCTAAATACACCTACCAGGTCCATTACGGTGAAAGGAATGTGTGTCACACATACTTCTTTTGTTTCAGGTGGCTCAATAAACTGGGATTGGCTGCCATTCAGTACGAGCCAGTGGAGAACACAGGAGGTCGGTTATTCCAGCATGGTTCCCTGATGGTTACACTGATTTGTGCTGAACTAGGAATTAAGTTGTGAAAAACTGTTATTTTTCTGGTCTTTTTCTACTCCACTCTTAAATGGCAGTATTTTTCTGCCATCCTAGGTGCTAAATCTGTGTGTGTGTGTGTGTGTGTGTTGCTCCAGAGTGCTACAGCGAAGAAAGTGATCATGATGAAGCTGACTCCGGTGACACGCCCCCTCCTCCCTACTCAGAAGAACTGACCGCAGATTCTGTAAGTGCATGTTGTCGTGACAACGACTCTGAGGTGAATTACGGTACTGACCCCTGCCAGATCTTCGACCTGCCATTTCCGTGTGACTTCAGAGCTTTGCCTTCAGGCTTGGGCGAAAGTTTAACCTTCAAAGATCAGTGCTTACCTGTAGGGTCTTACTCTGTGATTTCATTAGTTATCCAAAATAAGAGCACGTTTTTCCATATTAGGCTTAATATGTTGGTGTTCGCTGCAGCAGTTTTGGTCTCCTTCAAAAGGACAACGGCAGGATGCTAAGCAGTGCACTGCCTGTTTCATCATCAGAGCACTACCAAAAAAACACATCAAAGAGACCGTGCTGCACTCGGAAGACGATAGCTGTCAAGACGTCCGAAAGCACTCTGAGTTCACCACAAAGCGTCATACGCTCGCTTTGAGGGAGAAAAATCTCAAGGGCTGTCAACAGACAGCACTCATCTCCATCTCTCGCTAGAAAAGCACTCGCATCATCCACTGCTGTTTGAATTTCTATCTGTTAGGACATCGCCTGAGGTTTGTGCAAAATATTGATTGTGAGGCGTAAATAGATTTCAGGTTGTAATATCTTTTTTTGAGATTTTGTAGTTAGGTTTTCAGATATATTTTTAGGCTATTGAAGCTCTAACCCCCATAAATGTGGCATCATCTAAAATCAGTGACTCAGCACTGGACCACAACATAGTGTGATTCTGAAAAAGGGAAGTTTCATATGTTTATTACATGAATGCATAGTCAATTTTCAGGCACCAGAATTTGGAGAAAAAAAATAAGCCCAACTACAATTTGGCTCATACTCCATATTCATATAATACTTCAATTGTTCAATAATTCTGAATTTCCCTATGTATAAAAAGCAAAGTCCTTTGGCGTGAACAAAATGGCGGCTATGTCCTCTAGAGTGGATTGTGAACTGAAAATATAGGGCTCTAAGAAGGAGTACAATCTGTGGTCTGTTCACGCACACTGTGACTGTAACTCCTGTCCCCTCATGTTTTAAATGGCAGAATCTGTCAGCCCCCTACACCTCAGCTCCTCGAAGTGAGGCCTCAGGCTCCACCTCTTCTCCAGTTAGCACCATGACATCGCAGAGCTCCGCCACCTCCGTAACCAAGAACCACCGGCTGTTGCCGGACCTTGCGTCACAGTCGGCTCCCGGTCCCAGGGAAGCAGCGCTCTGTTCCATGCCTGTCCGCTTGCAGCTCCCCCTAGAGGCACAGGGGGAGAATGGTACTGAGGTCCTCCCTGGGGAAGCAGAGAGATCCTCGCTGACAGCCTCCACAGAGGAGGGTGAGTCCGCGGTGCAGCTGTGGGTCTGTGTGTCTGAAGAAGGTGGGAGTCGCGCAGCGGGTGCCTGTCAGATGCCCTTAATTACAGGCCTGTTGGGACAGGCGAAGAAAGAGAATCTTGGCCTGAGTGAGGGGGATCTCTGCCCCCGCATGTCTGTGTGTCGCCCTGCTGAGCTGCTGCACTTCAGCTGTGTGCTGCTTTTGGCACCGACACCCTTAGGGAGCGCGACGATATCTGCCCCCCACTCAGAGAGAGATGTTTCTCTGTTAAAGAGCTACGATGTCTTTAGATTGCTTTACTAGGGCTGTTTTTATTAGAGATGATGGAGAACCATAAATGTTCTAAACTGCAGATGTGGACTTTATGCTACTGTCGGCAAAAAAAGGCTCCTATAATAATCATAATAATAATCAGCAAGGGCAAGCATGTGTGAATAGCAGCGGTTTAACTGGTGTCTGTATGCTTCTACTTCCCCTCCCAAGTGCAGCCAATAACTGGAAGTATAGAGGTTTCTGTCCATATTGTACACAGTTGGTGTGTTTTAACAATTGATTCATTCATGGCCACAGGAAGTTCATGTGGTGCCGACATTCTGCTGTCAGCAGCGATTTGCGTGTCTCTTTGACAGCCTCTTCTGCTCACCTGCTCAAACCAGATTGTACAGAAAAGACAAAGCGCCGGGCAGCCCTGTCTGCTGGCCCCGTTTCTGTCAAATTATGGTTGCAAAAAAGTTGAGCTACACTCTATGGCCAAAAGTGTGTGAGCCCCCCCCCCCCCCCCAAGCCGAGCTGTTTCAGCTGCACCAACACAACATACAAGCACATTCTAGACAACTCTGTGCTTCCTGCTTTGTGGCTACAGTGTGGAGAAGCCCCTTTCCTGCTCCAGCATGAGTGTGCCCCACCATTGCACAAAGCGAGGTGTAAAAACATACAGTTTGCCCAGGTTGGTGCGAGAGAACTTGAGTGGCTGCACAGAGTCCTGACCCTCAACCCCACCGAACACCTTTGGGATGAACTGGAATGCAAACTGTGAGCCAGGCCTTCTCACTCACCTTTACTGATGCTGTTGTGGCCGAATGGGTACAAATTCCCACAGCCACACTCAAATCTGGTGGAAAGACTTCTCAGAAGGTCTGTTTAATATTTAATTTTATTCAACTTTATTTATTTTTATTTACTGTTTCGTTCGTTTGCTTGTCTATTTGCTGTGTGACTTAGATTTCCTTTGAGTGTCACCGCGCACGGTCTCCTGTCCATTCAGTGCGCATTTCACTGTATGGCATACCTGGTTACCATGTATGTGACAAATAAATCTCTTTAAATCTTTAATCTTTTTAGAAGAGTGGAGGCTGTTATAGCAGCAAAGGGGGGGGGCAACAACTCCATGTTAATACCCATGGGTTTGAAATGGGAGGTTCAACAAGCACAGATGGGTGTGATGCTCACATGTCCACATACTCTTGGCCATACTGTGTTTATGAGAAATTGATAATAGCTGGGCTGATATCTAAGGTTCAACAGTTTTAGGCTTCTGCAGCTTTCAGTGCACAGTTGAGTTGCACCTGATTTATTTTGCAACTCTGCCATCTACAGGGTGATAAAAAGAATTGGATCCTTTCCTTTTTGTAAGTTTGTTACTCTGTAATTGTGGTGTGTGGCAGGAGGTCCACATACTGTAACATTAAGAAAGTGTGAGTTTCTTCACAAACTGGTTTTGACAACATGTTCATATGGTACTTAGTTACTATGATAAATGTATGAGAGTGTTTGATTCTTTTTTTTTTTATCGGTTTTTCTGAGCTCACCTCACAGATATTTTCTTGTTCCTTTCATAGTTCTTATTTTCGCAAAGGTTCCCAAAATAAACTTCAGCGCTGTGATAATCTGGATGTTGCTTCTTTTGCAGAAGCTGCTTTTGATGAAATGGAGAGGTTATACATTCACCTGAAGGAGGCCAGCCTGTCTCCCATAGGGGACCGGAAACCCTCCACCAAAAGGGACTTCAGAAAGTCATTCATCAAGCGTTGCAAGAACCAAACTATAAATGAGAAATGTCATTTCATCAGGACACTGAACAGCACCCTCAAGGTGGGTACCGACATGGCACAGCAGAACATTTAAGTCGCATCTGCTACAGTAACCACAGTGGTCAGTCAGTGTACATGTTATGTGTTTATTGAATATGTTTTCATGCAAAAATATTCATAGCTGTTTGTTTCCTGGATTTGACAGGACTGTTTGAATTGCAAATGAAAACTCAATGTGGCAAAACAGTGGTGTTTTCAAGGGAATGTGGGGCTATTGCAGGATAACAAGAACCTACAGGTTTATTTTGTGTCTCCTGTGCTTTAGGCTAAGGAAGCAGACCTTGCAGCCATAGAGCAGATTCTGGGGGATCCCAGTCTGACAGCGCTCAAGTACAGGCAGTGGAAGGAGTCAAATTTATTGCTATGGCAGGACATCTGTAACAAGCAGGGACCCCATGGAGGTACCAAGGAGCAGCTGGCTGCAGAGGCCAATGTGGCACCATACACAGAGACCAGTGTGTGAGGGGAACTGGTGTGCCGGACCCCCACTTGTACTGACGAATAGCCTTTCTCAGCTGCCTGTCCAAACTGCTGGCCCTGAACAGGAGCAGAAATCACTCAACAGCTGTTCTTTTGTTCTGTTGCTGTAAACACTCAGTTTTAAAGGTTTTTTTTTTTTTTTTTTTTTTTTTTTTTTTTTTGTCCATTTCTTGCTGAAGATTTTAAGTGATTTGCAGTGTAAGGACGTTATTGGACAATTCGGGAGTTGATGGAACCAAACGTCCACTTTCTTGCATGGAGACTAAGGACAGTGGCATCCTATCTCTTGCTTGCTACTGCACTTGGACTTCTCACCAGATACCTTTTCATCTCTGCATTTCTTAAAATGTTGGAACCTGTGTACTTTGACTGTTTGGCCATTTTTTTTCCAGTGTTCTCCTTTCTCTTTGACTGGCCAACATAAAACTGTCTCTAGATACAATGGCATGTATGTCTGGTGGGTTTTTTCCCACATTTTAAATTGCTGGCTCACCTTCAGATGCTCTTTTCTCAAGTAAACCAAGTTTCTAAATGTACGGCTCTGCCTACACACTTGAAAACGTGTTTGGGTTCTGTGACTTGGACGTGTCTCTGCAGTATCAGCGGCTTAGTGATGGCCAGTGGCCCTATCTGTCCATCACGTGAGTCTTGGAGGATTTCTGTAAAAGAAATCAAATAAGATGCAAGTATAAAATGTAAAGTTTAACACTGAAGAACCATGGCTTTTGCTGTTTGGTTTTGAACATTTGAATGTGGAAGTGTTTTATAGCTTTTTAAAATAGTTTTATTTTAATGTTTAATGTAAATAAATGTTTATTATAAAATGCTCTGAAGTGTGTACAGTACCTCATTTTATTCAGAGCAATGGGTTCTAGTTGTAAAAACCTGGAACTGTTTGTATGGCAATGCATTATTATACAAAAAAACTGCCTAAGATTGCATTTGATCACCTCCTCAGAAAGCGAATTGAGACTGCGGCGTAGTTCATTGCTCAGAGTTTACAAGTCAGATGACACAGACTCATTGTCAGTTCTGTATGTAGCTACTGTAATGCAGAAAAAATTGTGGTACTGGATTAAGTGACTGTACTTCCAAAATCTGTATCTTTGTATTTCAGTTGATTTTTGCATTGTGAGTTTGGATGAAAGTGTCTGATAAATGTAATGTCAGTAACATGACAGCTCTGTGAAGACAGAGGCAACAGCAGGGTTTTGCAGGCACTCCTTTTTTTTCTTGTTGAGCACCTTGCAGAGACTAGGGTGGCAGGCAGCACCTCCCTCGCGTGAGACAGCATTCCTCATACACTTACCTACATGTTTGAGTCCCCTGGCAGTGCTATTCTAAAAATGAATAGGAAAGCACAACAAAGAACCCTGGCTACAATGAGAGCAGGATACTGAATAACTAAAGGTAGCATTTATACATGATCTTTTCAGTACAAACAAATACTAAGCACCTCTCAAAATGGTTGTAAAAGAAAAAGTTTCACTTGAAAGGCTGTAAGCAGAGGACCAACTCTAGTGAAACATTGATATTAATCAGGGAAGATAAATTCTTACATATGTGTTTAATATATTTTGCACAGCATATTCATGTAGTTTTAACAGCTCACTTGTTTACAAGCAGGTGGTTGCAGTTACGGACACAAATGTGTAACCTAAAGGTTTTTAGTTCAAGATACTGAATGCTATGGTTGAAACATCCTTGAGAAAAATATGTTTAAAGTTGCCTCAGTAAAACAGCCAGATGCATAAATAAATGAGCAAAATAGTGTAACATGTGAGGTGCTTTCCATAAAAGTGACAGTAAGGAACACAACTAGAATTCAGTACGTTGGAAATGGTGAAGTTGCGCCGTATTGCCAGAAGGGGACGCCCGCACGCTGGGACAAAGCAGCCGCAGTTTCACCCTCAGCCACATGGGGCCGCCTGTACTCAGAGTCCCGTTGTGCTGCCCGGCCGCCATGTTGGCTTCAGTCAGCGAGCCGAGGGCGAGCGGAGGAGCGAGCGGCGAGCTGCGAGGACACGGCACCGACGTCCCCGATCAGCAGCACCATGGAGGCCGTGAAAGCGTTCAATGGGGAGGTTTGTATCGCTCGCTCCTTGGTTCTGAGGGCCTTGTGACAGGGGGACACGCAGTTAACGGTTATTTCGTGTCGAAGGAGGGAGGTGGGCAGTGACCGGGCCTCGGCCTCCACCTCAGGTTCACTGAAATACACTTCAGCGTCGAAAAGTAGCGCCTTCCTTTTGTCTTTTTCACCTCGGATCGATACATTAAAGGTCATTTTTGGACCGAATTTTGTCAGAATAGCGAGTTCGAAAACGGAGTTTTGAACCGCCCGGTGTCAACATTGTAATCCGGGTTAGCCGTTAGCTGCAGTAGCTACTTAAGAGGGGGGAAAAGAGGGGAAAAAAAGCTTCGTTAAGGCGTTTCCGTTCATTTTACACGAGGTTAGCGTATTCCGCCGTGAAAACCGGCCTTCTGCATGCCGCCGGAAGCTGAACTGAGCGCCGGTGTTTTGCTGTTTGCGATGCCCGGTGCGTGAAGCTAACGCTGGATGACGGAGAGTAAACAGGTCGAGCGGCGCTCCGCTCACGGCGGGACTCGGCGCTCCGCTTGCGGGTTCACTGCGTGTTGAAAGAGCGCGTTCGATGTTGACACGCCTGCAAAGTCCAAGCCGCGCCGGACGAGATGCTCTCTCTGATCGCTGGCATCGTGTGCGTGTGTGCTGTTTTTTTTTTTTTTTTTTGGTTGCCTCCGCATTTAACTTTTCCAGGTGTCTACTGCATAGCCGTATAATGCATTTTCATTACGCGTGGGAAATGAACGTTCACCACGATGCATCCAAAAGCATATTTAGATGCGCATCTGACGGGGGTTGCAGATCCATCAATGTTGTCCTTGGTCATTATGTAATGAGCTGCGCGAGACGAGCGGGTGGTCCAGACCTGTGGCACGTGACTGCGCTTTGTGCGCCAAACCTGTGCCACGTGACCTCAACACGGGGTCCCGGCTCCGGACTTTCATTCGGTCCAAAATCAAAAACCCAACGGTTCTGTATTGACCCCCCCCTCCCTTCCCACCTCCTCTAAAGCTGCTGCACCTCTGGTCCCCACACGGTATTTTGTGATGGTTACCCCCCCCTTCCATTCCCACACTGTACCACACAACTGCAGTCTGTAGTCTACAACATTATTATTTCTAATATTATCATTGTTAATTTGTGTTTAACTGATCATTTTGCTTACACCAACCTACTTACAGGTGTCAGTCCCTCTGTGTAACAAAACACCACATCGCATACTGTACATACACACACACTAATGCAGGCAATTTAGAGTCATGAATTTACGTGAAACACATGTCTTTGGACTGTGGAAGGAGACCGGAGCAGCCAGTGGGAACCCATACAAACACAGGGAGAACATGGAAGCCCACATAGACTCAGCTGGATTGAAACCCACAGCCCAAGAGCTGCAAGGAACCAACTCTGCTTGCTGTTGCATTTTGTTGTCCCTTTTTGGGTTCATACCCCAGCTGTTCTAGGTGACTAATGTATGACCCAGTAAACACACACTACCATGTCACCGAAACGCTAATTGGAGCACAGGTGAATTGTAAATCATTCATTTCATATCACAAGTAGCTGCCCTGAAATACTTTAACTATTTGCTTGCTGCCTGCTTTAGGTTCTAATTGTGTTTTCCTGAAGTTTACAGGGGATTGTTATTTCGTCCGGGCTCTTCAGGTTTCATAAACCTTTTAGCAGTACCTTTGATCAATACACATGTTAGGTCTGCAGTAGGAACAAATACTTCCAAAGGTGTATTTCTTCTTACCATGCTCTTAATACATAGACTAAACACAGTACCCAAAAGCAGTTTGCTCTCTTTCACTCTGCTTTGAAACTTAGTGGTTTTCTGTTCAGTAGAAAATACAGTAGCTATAGAAAGTGACAACCCTCTATTTAAAGTTGTGCCTTTCATTGTGTAATGCTCTGAAAATGGAAACAAATTTAAATATGCCTTTTTCATTTTTGTTTACACTCGGCAACCTGCATTAGCCAAGTGAAAAGAATTGTAAAACATTCTTAAAACCAATTCATATTGCTGCAACAGTAAAATACTTTATTTAGACAAGGGACAGCTCAGGGGCAGTCACCACCACCACTGATCATAACCACCGACTTTTTAAACATTTCAATTATTTCAAAGCAGCTATACAGTGGCTGAAGGACAGCGGGTAAATATTCCTCGCTGTAGTTGTGCAAAATTGGAAGAGATGCATGCATGCAGAGTAAAGACTGTAATTTAAGCAAAAGTTGCCCTAAGTGAAGTGAACTGAAATTTGGGTGGGGAGGTGTTGTCTTATTGCCTTGGATCACTTTTTATTTTTTTCAGAAACTTTGCTTTGTCTTGAATGTTAAAAGGAACAATTTCTGAATAAATCTGGAAAGAATGTTTTTTTTTTTATATCTTTTTCGGCTTTAGGGAAACAAAAGGTGAACAGTTTGAAAGGGTGCAGTGATTTTTTTCTACACACTGTAGTTATGAGTTTTGAGCTTACTCTGTTATTTTCAGCTTCTGAAACTAGGCATGCTTAATTTTTTGTACATACGTTCTATATCTGTGTGTATATAAAAAAATCTGTGTGTCAGAAAAGTGAGCTTGAAGTTAATGTTTATTTGCAGCAGGAGCATAAATTTACTTGTGGACAGCTTTCTATTTATCTATATATTTTTTTTTTTTATTTCTGTAGATGTATATAGATAAAATGTATTAAGATTTTTCTTGCTAATTATTTTTTCCATTTGTTTTTCAGTTATACTCTTTGAATGAGTACAAGCCCCCAATATCCAAAGCAAAGATGACCCAGATAACAAAGTCTGCAATAAAAGCTATAAAGGTAAGTATTGACTGTAAACACAGGGAAAGAAACATTCACAGTTTGCATGTCTGGTGACTCTGTGGAGTCTGTCCTTTTCACCTTACATCATTCCTACAGGATTCAATCCCTTTACACATCCACTGTTGCGTAACACATTGTTTCAATTAAAATCTTAAATAACGAACCTTTGACAAATGTGTGCCAGTCCAACAAGTAGTTGTCACATTCTCTTAAGAAAACTGTTAAACAGTTATCCATGTGTCACTATTTAGTCTGTGTTTCTTGCACCTACCTGTACACTGCAAATGTTTCTCATATGTACATGGCGCATTATTATTATTATTATTATTATTATTATTATCATTATTATCATTATTTATTTATTTATTTATTTATTTTTCTGGGTATGCTTATCATTTTATGCATATATGATGAGACTGTAGACAGGCAGTATCTAACTTCTACCACCATTCTTTCTCTGCTTTCTGCTAATATTTTTGTTAATAAGCATTATCAGCAAATACTACTTCTCATTTGAATGTGATAGTTGTGCAATACATTTTTTTTGTCATTTTTATAAAGATGGTTCACTAAAGTTCTGTTTATTTTTAGTGTGCTGTCTTGACAAGTTGCCTCGGAACCATTTGATAGGGTAAACCGTAGAGACATATCAAATAAAATTAGTGAGTTATAACAGATAATGTTTGTGTGTGTGTGGTGGTGGTGGGGAATCGCAAAGCCCTTGATTTGAAGTAAAAAGACTCATAATCATTTAACAGCAAAAACAAAAATGCCTCTAGTTTCATGCCATGCTAGCAATATGAATAAGGGGGAGCGTTCGTAAGTGGTTTCTGAAGCGGTCATTTTGAGTTAAACCATAAAAAGAATGGTCGTGCTTTTGTGAGTGCTTTGTCTTATAAGATGAAGACCAAATTAAAGCTTGTACTGCAGAGGTGTGCAGTGTTTTATGCAGGGCTTTTCGGACTTTGTTGGCTTCTGGTCTTCAAAGAATTTATACTTTGGTTTATGATAGTGTCTGGGGATAGCTTCGTCCCTTTCTTCTTCAGTTGGTAAATGGAGCTATTTCTTTGCCAACAGTTGACATCCCAAAAACCACTGAAATGCTTCTTCTTGACTCTGTTGAACAGCTTATATTTCCATAACTTAGTAAATGAGAAAGCGTAAAATTCTCAAGATTTTAATTGACCTTTTTAGTAGAGACAGTGTAAAAATCCTCTGTCGCTATCCCATACACATTTTTATGAAATACAGAGGAAAAATGGCACTAGATCTTCCTGAGTGAGAATTAGGCTAACATTTATTTGTGTGGCATTTCAGTTTTCCATACCATGTGCAATCATTAAAATAAACAGCTGAGATTTTAACCAGGGAATGATTTTGCAGGCTATAGTCTTAAATGCTGCGTATTTCTGTTTGATATGGGGAAAATACAGGAAATTCTGTTTCTTTTTTTCTTAACCATATTAAAAGCTGCACCAAACAGTCTTTGATGTTGACACTAATTTAGCCAGTGTTATGAAAGGAACATTGTCACATGCAATTGTAAACAATTTATAAATTTAAAAAAATCCAAAATTGTCTCACGGAACTATTCTAGTTTTCTGAAGTTGTAATGTACATGTCCTGTTTTTCAGATTACGTGTAGTATTATTTTTAAAAATCTGGTGAAAAAGATTGAATTGGTAATATCAGCAAATTTATTACATTCCTGTTATTCTAGTAAAGATGGGTGAAAGTTGTTTCCAAGTATGAATGGCCTAATTGTTAAAGTTCATTTATTTATGAACCAAAAGCTGGAGAGACTTGCCAAATATAATTTTCTACAGGTTTTCAGTTTGTACAATTATAAGTTCAGGGTCTTTCACACAGTAAACTGACCTTTCTTTTTAAAGAACATTTCTCTGAATATTTAGTGATGTAGACATTATGTTACCGAACTTGAAATTTTTTTTGTTGAAAGTTATGTTGTTCTTTTTGAAGCTTGTAAATTTAAGTGAATCACTACTTTAACTTGGACAGATGTGCAAATTTGACAAGTGTATTACTATTAAAGGAATATTTCATCTGGACAGTTTGGCTTTGCATCCAAAGACTCACTTAATGACTTTTCTTACCTGTAATGCTTTTCAAATATATTGGATAAAGAATGATTTTATGAATGTTGTTGAAAAAAATCACGCATATCAGTGATATTTTTAGTCCTCAAGTAAATGTGCAAAATTTGCATCTTTATGATTCTGGAATTTTTTTTTTGCAGTTTTATTGACATACATCAGTTCATGTGTTTTGAAAATATTTTACTAAAATCGGAATGCCATGTTTCTGAGTTGTCTAGAATCAATATGATTAACCTAATTATTATCGCCTACTGGTGACCAGTATGTTAGTATGTAAGTTAGTTAATTTTTCATATGTTTTATAATGGAAAATGAACACATTGTACAGTCATAGGATGGAACTGTGGTTTGCAGGCATACAATTTGTCTCCTGGTTTATGAAAGCTCTTACAATACTCTGCAACATACAGTTCTCCATTCAGTCATAACAGAATTTGTTCAGAACTGTCAAAGGCAATGCTTTTTCTTTCCTATTCCCAAGACAACAGCATACCTATAAATTATTAGTCCCTTTGTTGTTGTTCATTTACACAAGTAAAGAGCAGACATTTTTACTCCAGTACCTTGAGAATGCTGACTTTTTAACCAAGTTGAAAGGTACAGTACAGTATATGTTCAGGATTTGACCATGTTCACATGACCTAGACCTTTTCTGCCCCTTCACTCTGTTGTGCCATAATGTGTAATAAATTTAGCGTGCAAAAACTGTGTGGCTAGTTGAATGTACTGTTTTGATGCTAACTGTGTCCACCATTAAAGCAGCTTATATTCACACCCAGTCATCTCTCCCAGCTCCTTCATCATGTAGTTCCAGATGGTGGCACCTTCTGTAGCTAGTGTTGTCCAAAGCGGAGGGTGGAAGACAGCATCACTCTTCAATCCACACACTCACTTGTTGCCTCTTTTTTACTTGTGTAATATTTAACAGTTTAGTGTGAAACATTTCAGTGCATCTCACTAACAGCTGCCTGTGTGCATAGCCCTTCTGTCCTGCTGCTTCTAGACCACAGTTTATAGAAGTGTTAATAGTGTGAAAGCTTAAGTAAGAATTTAGGTACTATACAAAAGAGGTATTTGTGTTGTTAAGACTAATTTTTCAGTCCCTTTCTCAGGTACTGCAGAGTTAGCTGTTAAGATGTGATCGGGCAGTTTATCCTACATCTGTCCAGACATGCGCTACTGAGTCATCAAAGAGCTGTGTGAAAGAATGCTTTGACACCGCAGTCAGGCCTGCATTGAGTTGTAGTTGGTCAAGTTTCAGGACCTTTGTTGGAAAGAGTGAGCTGAGCTGCGCAGTCTATTACAGTAGGTCTGGGTTACCATAGGTCTGCACAGGTAAATCACCTTGGACACAGGTGTCGCTTAAAGCATAATCATAGAAAGTAAAGGAGCGGTGTAGTCAGCAGATTTGGCCCGTTGTGGCTAAGAATTGCGTTCTCTTTTGCTTATGTTCAAATATAGACATTATAAACATCATGAATCATCCGGTTGGGTTCTGAGTACAGTTTAGTTTTAGCATTAAATTTGCTTTCAATAATATATTTTAAAATAGCAGTGCCCTGCAGAAAGTCATGTCTGTTTTTGCAGGGTTTAACAGCAAAACTGGTGGGTGTGTTGATAAGAGGACTAACTAGAACATGGGCAGATTTAAGACTGAGTCATACTCACTTTTTCTGTGCACCTCCACACAGATGCAAATAAGCAGCAGTAAAAATTGTGATATTATCCATGTCCAGGGAAGGTTCGGAACCACTCATGGGACCAAAATCAAAAGCTGCACAACATTATTTTCCGTGTTGACAGACCTGGTTGCAGTGGTATTGAGTGACTGTCAAATAGGGCTTGGTTTTGTGGCATCCATTGATTGAAGCAGACATGTGGACTACTCAGCACTGGAATGACAGTTTGAGATGGATGGGCCATTAACATTTACTTTAAAGAATCCATCCTGATCCCCCCCCCCCAACCACATTTAGTGGACACGTTCATAAAAAAGCTAACTGGACCAAGCCTAATAAATTAGGGCTTACATGTGAAAACTTAAAAGCCTGTTCTGTGATTAGAATGTAAATGAGTACAGATCCCCTTTACAGGCTGAACACTGAATTAGAGCATTTTTCTGTGACCTTTATCTTTATTTATCTGGCACCTTTGCCTTTGATCTGTCTCTAAACTTGAATAAATCCTGTTTCTGTAAGGCTACTGTGGAGCTGCCACGTTTGCAACTTGTTTATTGCTGAGAATAAGACAACAGTTTTAATGATAGCAACTGTTTTTGTGTATGTGCAGGTCGTGTTGATGCATGTAAAGCTGATGGAACACTGTTCTACCAGTTGGTTGAAAAAATGCAAATTTTTTTGACCAGAAGCAATAACCAATCAACCTTTTTCGGGGGAGTAGAGCAGTGTTCATTAGCTTCAATGTCAATGTCTGCGCCGAAACCCCGCTCAGTGTACCTGTTTCAGGTGACATGTGAGGGAATTTGACTGCCTGTGCTTGGAAGCATGTGCTGTGCCTATGAAATAATGCCTCTCTCACCTTCCCTCAGCAGCCCCCTGACCAGCGCCCTGAAAGCCAAGCAGGAGGAGGGGCGTGAGAGAGGGAGTAACTGAGATAAGGGCATCCTAACCATCTTAGGTAGGAGATGGGGCTGTTTCCACAGGAGAACAGAGAGCTGATCTGGTCAAGTTTGAAAGCCGTGTCAATGGATTTCATATATGTTACACGTATAGAAGAACAGTTGTGTCTGCTGGCTGTCCGTTCTTCTCTTACCAGAATGACAACCCAATCCAGTAGCTTTTGACGAGCTTCTTACCTCAGGAGGCTGCTGAAAATTTTGTCTTGTTTTTTACTGATCGTCTTCAGTAGTAGGAGTTTTGACATAGTTCAGGTTCTTCCTATTTTTAATCTCATGGATGTGCTTAGATAAATGACTATTTTTGAATTAAGCACAAGTAAGTCCCGTAAACAAGTGATTATGTGTACAGTAGTGAGTTTAACTACTGAGAAGGAGTTTGGATTGTTGATAGTATTTTGTAAAAGCTCTTACAGTTAAATATGGTAAATTGTAACTTGATCTGGTCACAGGTTTACTAAATAATTGTTTTCCGGTTTTTTAACTAAATACACATGGAGTGAGTTTTTTGAAGTCAGATGGCATATACATTGTTGACAGACAGTGTTTTATTGGATATGGAAACCTTGTTTTTTAATTGACAGTTACAGAATTTGGAAATGTGTTGCTGTTTTCTGTTTTTCTTTCCCCACACTATTTTTTATATTTGATTACATAACTTGTATGGTCACATGGCCAAAGATGATAGTTTCATTTAAGATGAATAACCCAAA
This sequence comes from Heterotis niloticus, assembly GCA_018136845.1. Classification (NCBI taxonomy): domain Eukaryota; kingdom Metazoa; phylum Chordata; class Actinopteri; order Osteoglossiformes; family Osteoglossidae; genus Heterotis; species Heterotis niloticus. Next base: position 13,577,060 of record CM030901.1, on the reverse strand, counting down.
ATCATTTTGACATATTTTTTATCAGTTTTGTGAATGGTCAAAGACAAGGCCCTAAATTTTTTAACAGAATCAAAGCAAGGCAGATTGTGGCTCTTATCACTATTTTCCTGACACGTGGCTTTTTTTGCAGTTTGTAGACATTTTGATGCATGGTTTGCCCTTTGAAGCATGTCATTTAAATCTCGTTTCCCTTGCTGAGCTTCATATGTGATGACATAATTCCTTGGCTGACAGGCAACAAGTAACATAACCTGGATATGTCAGTGAGGCTGCCAGTTGTTGTACATGAACTGATTCCTTTAAGTGTTATTAGTAAGTCATAGCACTGAACATGTTATGTGTTTTTATTCAATTATTGACAGGCAGTAGGTCTCAGGTTTAAATCTCTGCTGCTGATATCTTAGATCAAGAGAATTAGAGAAAGATTGGGAGCCACATTTCATAGCTTTCTATAATGTACTTTGATGGTGCAAGTTAGAAAGTCGTTTTGGGATTAGTAAAAATAAAAATCATAAAATTGAAGAAAAAAAACAGTGCTGAAACATGTCTAAACTGGACCATTTTAACTGTTAATTGATCTAAAATGAAGTAGGGTACTGTTGCCCAATGGCTCCACTTAATATGTGCTATTTATTACTCTTATTCTTTATCTTTTGGCTGCTCCCGTTAGGGGTCGCCACAGCGGATCAAACGTTTCCATGTCTTCCTGTCCTCTGCATCTTTCTCCGTCGCACCCACCACCTGCATGTCCTCTTTCACCACATGCTATTTGTTACTGTGCAATATTTAAATTACGAGTGTTCAGTAATTTTGGCATGCATACATTATTATGTTTAATGCTTTTTTCAAATACAAAAATAACTTTATTTGGTTAAACTAGACCAGTTGTGGTGTCTGTTATGTGGTGTATGTTTTAGTTCAATACCATTTTAAGAAGTTTAACCATAATTTGTTTAAAACATGGTCCTCGTGGCATTTCTGCCAACCATCCTAAATGAAGCAGTCTACCTTGCATGCTTATTACCAACTGTGGGATTGTCTATTATAGACTAATCCATAAGATAATAATTAGTGCCAAACTTGACAGTCCATGTTAGCCAAAAGCTGATGAATCGGTGTAATGCTGAATATGTCAGCAACAAGGAAGAAAAATCTGCTGTGGGGTCAATCCATCCATTAAACTCGTCTCAATTTTACATATTAGCGTGACAAAAGAGGTGTGAGAGCACACACAAACTTAATGAAACAAATTGGATATTTATTTTAATTATAATTAACTTTGTTTCACTAAGCTTGTATGTGCTCTCACACCTTTTTCATCTTTGTGAATATTCTCGGGGATTCTAGCACCCAAGCTTATTTCACTTTTCATATATTATGATACTTTGCATAATATTTAGAATCGAGCATCTTTCATAACTTGTGACACGTCAGTATGAACCATATGGATTTTAACTTGAGTGCTCCTGCACTGAACAGTATGAAAAGCTTTTTTCCACAATTTGTCATATAGCCTTTAAGAGCTGGTTATAGAAGATGTTGTTGAAAGGACTATTTTAATTCTGAATATGGTGTTGAGATAGTAATGATGAATGTCATGAGAAGAAAAACGAAAAGCTTTCATTCACGGATGTGCTGTGATGCAAATTTCTTTGCCTGTGCGTTCATGCTGAGGAACAAAGGTGAGAGCAGTCAGGTGATGTGAAGCTGCTTTGTTATTTAGCCACACCTAACCCTTGCTGCACAGGAGCTCAGTGGGAAGGACCCCCCTGAACAAAGTTTCTGTTGTCTGGACCGAGACACTGAGCACCATAGAGGGGCTGCTGGAGTTACGTGAATTTGTCAGGACTTGTAATCGGGAGGAATAACTGGCTCTCGTCTTTTTTGAGGAATCCATATGTGACCTGTTGTTCGAATTTGAGCTCCTCATCAATTTAATTTTACCTTTTAACTTTGTACATTTATGCAATGGAAAGGCCATGCTGTATACAGAGCCAGAGAGCTGCAGCAAAAACTTTTCACCCAGAAGTCACTTTTTGTTTTCTCACCCAATAATTTCAGTTTGTTTTGTGCTTCCACAGTATTGACTTATGTAGTTGTAACATTTTTGTCATTTCTCCTGGGTATTCTTGGGAAAAAAGTGTTGTCATACCAGGGTAAACTTTGTGTTTAAATTTTGGGCTATTTTGTCCTTTAGAGTGCTGTAAGCACCATTTCTACTTCGCCTATTCGTTTTTGTATCCATCAATTTACAATGTTATTCTTCTCTGTGGGTATTAGATTTGCTTAAAAAAAATTTTTCATGGACACGAATGAGATGGCGTGAAAAAATGTTTTATTCTGGACCCACTGCTCTGAAAAATACAAAATTTCTTCCTTTTAGCATTCAAGGAAAACATGAATCAGGGTTTGCCTTACTTTATGTAACTCTTAATTTTTTTTGGAAAAATTGCTTTTTTCTTGGGTTGAATAAATTTCTATGAATCCCTAGATCAAGGGTGAGCAACCAATTTTTCCTGGCCGTTTCTATGACTTGATCACTTAAATTAACCCAAATATTTTAATTTTTTTAAAAATTGTGATATTCTAACATAAACACAACACCTGAACTTGACAGAAAACATCTTTCTGAAATTTTAGCGACAGAGTTGGTATTAATTTTGTCTCACTATGTCAGAAACTGGCACAAAATTCTAACTACTTAATTCTTGATTTAGCTTCCAGATTCATATCATCGAGGTGGGATCAGTTGCTCAACTTTAGCTGAGTCACAGAATAAGGCATTGACCCTCACACCAACAATAGTTTAATAAACCTTACAATGATGTGCACTCATAACAGTAATTTAAAAGTTTGTAACATAATTCTGATTACCTAAATTAAGGTGGCCACACATTTTTTTATGAAATGGCTACATGAGGCCTTTGAACAGTGAGTTGCCACTGTCCACTGCTGCCTTAAACAGTTATGAGGTTTGGTTTTGCTGATACTCAAAGTGTAAAATCTAAAAAAAAATGTATGATTTGCAGTAATACAATAATGTGTAAATTTGTTCGTGTATTTGTAAGTACAGGAAGTCTATACTCCTGTTTCAAATGGTTTTAATTTTAGTGCCCAAAAAGGTCTGCTCCAAACTATTATCCTTAATAAGAACAAAGATCACAGTAGACTGAAGATTTTGATGTAGTAATTAATATTACCTACTCATCCATTTTTGATGGTTTCTTCCAGAAATAGTCATGAGAAATCCACTGAGTACATAGCAGTATGTAATGGCGGTTCAAAGCAGACCAACAGCTTAGAGCTGCTCTTTGGGCTGGGGGTTTGAACAACTCCTTTGGTGGGATACGCCACTGATACACATAGCTTCATTAAAAACTAGCCTGTGGGAGTGTACAGGATATTTTGGTGTAAGCCTTTTAAGATATATGTTGAATGTAAACAAATGAGCGTGAAATCCCTTTTTTTAATGTTGAGTATTAACAAAGATTGTTTTAGATATGTTCTCATTGAGTGTTTTAATGCAGATCCATGTAAGGTTTCATTTTTAATTAGATTGAGGATTTTTAGTTTTCTTAAATATTTAGCTCTATAGGCATAATCTGTTCTGTTGTATGTTTGTTTTTTGCTACCAGGAGTGTGCATGTGACATTTTAAAGGGCTATTGGGGTTTTAGTTTCTTAGTGGTTTGCTGTGACACTAGTACATATGTCACAATACATTGTCAGATATCAGAGCCAAATTGCTTAGGACGTCATTTCGTTTTTATGCTAGATGGACTACACTGAACTGCAAACAATCATTCACCCATATGTGCATCAGAGTAATGTAATATACAGGTGTCTCCCTACTTACAGGCAATAATGCGTTCCTGGAAATAGGCTCACAACACACTCTGTGAGACACCAGCAGCACACTCTGCACTTCCATTCCACCCCAAATTATTGGTGATCTGTTCAGATTTTTTAATGTTCTGGCTTCTTGGAGTTCAGAAAAGACCCACTTTTCTGCCTCATTTATCAGATAATAAAATATTGAATACTGAAGAATACTGTTTCTGGTTTTATTGCATGTCCCATACACTGTCACAGGTCTTTATATTTAAACGTACTGCTCTTCAGCATATCAAGTCATTTGTCTCTAGGTCATACAAGGTCAAATAGACATACGGTAAAAGTTAGTGTGGGTTTATGATCTTTTCTGTTGTGCTTGTGTATTAGCACATACAATTTTAAAATAAATTACAGTGTAGAAATGTTTTGATATAAGCAGTAAAGATAATCAGCAGGTAAACACTTGGTATGGAAGTATATATGAGGCCAGCAAAAAAAATTGCAGTAAATTTTAAAGAGAAATGTTTTACTTTTGTGAATGTTTTAATGTTTTTTTCCCTCATTTTATTACTCTAGTGCCAGTAAACAGTTGAATTTGCAGTGGCTTTGTGTATAGAAGCACATAAAACTAAGTTAAAAATGGGACTAATGGATGGGGAAATTTTACTGAGATGCAGTCAAAGTTCCAGTGAAATCCTGTGTCATGAAGCAGCTTGTGTTGTCTAGACCCATAGAGGGTAACTATGCCTTAGCTGCCTTGGTTGTGAATCTTTTCCATTATTATCAAGTCTTTATTTCACTTATGCATTTCCTAGGTTACTGTAACCGGTGCAAACCAGTCAGACCCCTGTATTACCACTGAATACCTTTGTGAATGGTTTTGTGTGTGTGCTGAAGGACGTTAGGGATAAGAAGCACTAAGGCTGCTGAAAATGATATTGGCATGAGTATTTGACAGGACAAATTCCTTTTCAGTTATTTTCTTTTGTTGTTACAGTTTAACTCATTATTCTTTTTCCTGCAAGGGGTATGATTATGATTTTTTGGTTGGTGTTACTGTGTAAGGTAATTTAAAAAATGTATTTTAAATCTTTTATTGTGCATTTCTTGTGTGTTTTCTGACAGAAGGGCAATGTAAAGAAGAGGCTTATTTGAATCTTACAGTCTTATGCAGTTTAACATGACCATTGTGAAGGAAAGCCTTAATATATGTATTGGTGGATGGCCTTACTCTCTTGTCATTCTCTAGCTATTCTTCTGTTTTATCTTTTTTAGCTGAAGGTGTGAGCATTCAGTATGTCTGTATACAGTACAACTAAAGATCAGGGAGGTCCATTTCAGCATTTAAGTGTTGCTTTCATTGGTATGAACAGTGGTGCAGGGTTTCATATCAGCATTCACTGGAATGGAGATGGGTGGAGGGCAGAGTGTATCTTCCAAGCTCTTGTATGAGCATGAATACAAGAGTCGGTCAAGTAGTGAATTCCTGCATTGGTACTATGAGTGCTCAAGCTACAAATAGTTTACAGACTGGAAGTCCGTTTGTAACTTGGATTTGTCTGTAAGTCTGAAGTACCTTTTGCTACGAAGTCAGCATCAGCAATCATACAGCCATCCCTTGAGTTATTTGCTTTGTTAGATTTTGTAAAAATCCTGGATAATGTTATAGTAAATAAATTCTTGGTCATACTTTTTATTATTTTTATTAACTTAAAATGTTAAAATTAATATTACTGATAAGTTTATTACACATGCAGTTTGTGAGCACTTCTGGCAACTTCTTTTGTTACCTGCACAATCAAAAGGTTAATAATACAGATGTCCTTTGATTTATTTACTTCTTAGATTCTATCGTAGTTTGGATAATGGTATACAAAGTTTTATTAATTTTAAATTGTAACATTTTTATTAATTTTGAAACTCGTTACAAGGAAAATATTGAAATGAGAATTGAAAGAAAAATACCTTGTATTCTCAAGCTCCAGTACTGACTGTTTAGTTCATCCCATAAAAAAGTGCAATGTGCATTATCTTGTTACTGGTCATGCACAGTAGCGCTGCCTGAAGTTTCAGTGCCACCTCTTGCTGTAATACTGTTAATGAAGGTACTTACCCTGAACTAATAAGTAAAAGTTATTCAGCTGTATAAATGGGTAGACTACTGTAAATAACTTAATACTTAAGAAACTTGTCAGCTGAACTAATAAATGTAAACAAGGATGCACAAGCACATGTGCACATACACACTAGACATGAGCTGTAAACATTGAGGAAGTGAATTGAATTGTGGCACTCCCACTCTCCAGTTTTGTTTGACTACATTTTGCCCTTATCTGACAGCTGCCTATGGACACAAGGTTCATTCTGCAGCAGACAGAAATTTGCAAAAACATAACTGGGGAAACCTGCAATTAAAATAAAATGATCTGGAAAAATGTTTGTATCTTTGAAAATTTGTAACATAACATTGAGGTATTATAGTAACTAAACATGGTATGAGCAAAAGAAGAAAGTAATTAAATGAAGAGCTATTAAAAGTAATTTCACTGATAGCAACAAACTTTTTATAGCTTAGTTTCAGAAAATGTAAGTAGTAATTATCCATATTGTTAACACTTGAAATGTAGTTCAGTGGATGCAGTTTTACTGCTCTATGGAAATTTATAAATATACATGCACTGTACTGTGATTATGTAGTGGGTCTTTCTGTTAAAATATCCTTGAAAGACATTTTCTGTTTCATACATTATTCATTCCAAGGATTCTCATTTTATTAAAAGACTTCTCTGATTTGCCTTTAGTGGATTTATCTGTGACCATGTACTATGAGAAATATTTTTGCCTGAATTGCATAAAATAGATCCAAAGTGGCATCTGAATTTTGTAGCTTATAAACTGGCTTAATTTCAGCTGCAGTCTTGTGTTCATGCTTCATTTTTACCCCAAGCCTCTGGCAGTAATTGGAACAAAATGTTATGAGCTAGAAAAGTAGAATATTTATGCATGCTTAGTCACTGTCAAGTCCAACTTTATACACGCGTGCACACACACACACACACACACACACACACACACACACACACACACACAAACTGGACAGTACAGTGTAATTGCAGTTTACCCAAGGCATGGGGACTGACACAGTACATAATGCCAAAAATGCTTATAACCTCTTCCTCCATAAACAGAATGCTTTAAAAACACACTGCTAAGTGCTTAACTGGTAAAGTACTATACTAGTAATAATATACAAGATTACACTGTGCAGTAATACATTTATCCTTTTAGTATAAAAATGAATCCCACAGCAAACTGGGATGTGGAGCAGTCCTAATCTGAAGCCACTAGAGCTTCTATAGGCATGTTAGATGGCTGTGGAAACATCGATAATGTACTGGTGTGTAGGAAGGGGAAGCACTCTCCACCAAGCTATTGAATCAGTTATCCTGGAGAGCAGGTTGCTTGAGTCAATTACAGTTCCTCCATATCATGAGTATTCCAAAAAAAAATAATATTTTTACTTTCTTTCAACTGGTTTCACTACATAGATTGTACCTTTAATGATTGTACCTTTAATACATATTTTCACTTTTGCTCTTCTCTTTCAGTTCTACAAGCATGTTGTGCAGAGTGTAGAGAAGTTTATTCAAAAAGTGAGTCGTACAACTGCATACCCTGCATATCCTCACACTCACATCTACCACAGTTAGTGTTATGGTTGAAAATATGTTAGTTCCCAAAGACACTCTTTGGTAAGATACATTTTATTACTCCCCATAGAAACTTTCACAACATTAACCTTAAACTTAACATTACAGTAAGCGTTACTATCACTGAGAAATATTTTTATATTACTTTTAGGGTATAAAGAAAAAGTATGTGTTACTGTCTCCCTGTCAATCTTCAATAGTTCTCAAATTGCTCACATTTTTAAAAATTAATTTGTGCCAATTTTGCTCAGTGTATGAAACAACTGATTCCATTTGATAGTGCAAGCCAGAGTACAAGGTCCCAGGGCTGTACGTCATTGACTCCATTGTACGGCAGTCACGGCACCAATTTGGCCAGGAGAAGGATGTGTTTGCACCACGTTTCAGCAAGAACATCATCAGCACGTTCCAGAACCTGTACCGCTGCCCACCTGATGACAAGGTCCGAACCTGTAACCAAATTGTCTACATTTTAGAATGTAAAACCTATGCAAACTACTTCTTTCATCTGAAATCTTGTAGGGTTCTGGAAGTTATGGTGTGTGTGTGTTTGTCCTGCAGAGTAAGATTGTGAGAGTGCTGAACCTGTGGCAGAAAAACAACGTTTTCAAGAGCGACATCATCCAGCCCCTGTTGGACATGGCAGTTGGGCTGCCTCCTCCCAGTGTAACACCAGTGATGGCCAGCAGTGCAGCCCCCGTCAACAACACTACTCCTGGTCAGTCTACCGACACACCCAGGAGTACAAATATAGCTCCTCCATACAGGTGTTCTTGAGCAGCTTCTAGACACAGTTTTAATTTGACTACTAGCATCAGTTCACTTTTTTCTGTCCTGGTTCTGCTTTACATAAACTTTCAAGTTCCAGTTGATTTCCAGTGATGTACTGACCTCTAGTGGTGAAAACTCCTCACCTCATTTAATAAGTGCTCAGCTATTGGGTTTACTGAAGGTAGAGCTTAACAATCCCTGTTCCCCTCTGAACGATGCAGGCACACCGGCCACACCTGCTACTCCAGCCAATATCGTACAGAACCTCCCTGACTGGGCATCGCAGATCTCCAACACAGACACTGTGGCCGCAGTGGCTCAGATCCTGCAGTCACCGCAGGGCCAGCAGGTAGGAACTTCTGAAATTTTTTTTTCTTTCACTGTGCTTTCACAGTTTTCCAGTCAGTCAAATTGTGGAAATAAGCATCAAGTGTTGTCACTTCAAAATTCCCTCTTTTTTTTTTTACATTCGTAATCCAGTTGAGATTGTCAGTAGGTGTCACTGTTATTTGTTGATGTCAGATTAAGTTTTCTGAAGTTGAAGTGTTGAATGCTTACAAATATGAGTTAGTATTCATATTTGATTCATAAATTCCCAGGTAGTCAGGGAAAGAATTTAGAGATGTGCAGTAGGCTATTTATTTGCTTTGTTTTGAAATACAATTCTCTTGCATTCGCTGTGTAACTCTGTGTGTGTGTGTGTGTGTGTGTGTGTGTGTGTGTGTGTGTGTGTGTGTGTGTGTGTGTGTGTGTGTTTTCCCCTCTCTGGTCATTGCTTTCCTACAGTTGCAACAATTGGTGCAGAGCCTACAATTGCAGCAGCAGAAGCCCCAGCCTTCCCTCCTACAGGCCCTTGATGCAGGCCTTGTGGTCCAACTACAGGCCCTCACTGCCCAGCTCACAGCTGCTGCTGCTGCCAACACCTTCAACCCACTGGAGCAAAGAGTGTCCTCTTTTAACAAGGTTAGTGCCAGCTGGCAAGACCACCCCCCACACACAAGCAGATAAACCTTGAAGTTGCACACTTTAAAAGCTGTAGTGAAGTTTATGTAAAAATGGTGTTTTTTTGTTTTGTTTTTTTACATGTTCTTCAGTGAATTTATTCAGTTTAAGGTTTAAATTAAATTGTAATTGATTGTAACTGTCATTGTCTCATTGGTGCCCATTGTTTTCTGGTTCCAGAAACTCCTCGGTCAGTTTGATTTTGGGAATGATTCTGAACGCTCTGAGGAATCCAAAAAGGACACAGCATCTCAAATGTAAGCACAGTTTTGATGTGCATAATAGGACAGGCATTACTGCTTTTTTCAGTAATGTTAGGAATTGTGTTTAAAGTGGCTTAGTGTTCCTGGTTATAGAGGTCTTACTAGTAAATGTCTGAACAAGACTAGCTTATAAGATCTAATTTTAGTCAGAATCCATGCAGGGAAACAGTGCAGTCAATCTTTGTGACTGTAGTATAATGGTCAGCAGGTTTGACCTTCCACACCTTTATTCTACAGGCCTATGGTACCAGAGTCCATCAACAGCTCCCTTTTTCACCAGCTGGCCGAACATCTGCAGCAGCAGAACCTAGAGCAGTTCCAGAAACAGCTCCTGGAACACCAGCAGCAGCAGCAGCAGCAGCAACAGCAACAGAAGGTGCCAGTACTTCCTCAAGGGAATCTATCACAACATAGCCCCCAAAATGACTCATGTAACCAAATATAAAAATATTTCCCCTCTCAATTATTTTGTCTTTTCAGGTTAAGGTAACCATTGTTCTGTTTTTGTGTGTAAACTATGTTAAACTATGTTGGCCTTTTCAGACAATGGCCATGGAAGGCCAGGAGACTTTGTTTGGCTCTGAAAATTCAGGAACCCCAACTCAGTGCAGTAGCCAGCAACAGCTGCAGGAGACTGATGTGAAAATGGACGACTCCATTGATAACCAACAGCAAGTGAGTTGCTCATTAAGAAGTTAACTCGGACATGGTTATATTTATGAATATGGCGTCACTGTTACATCCCTCTTCTTTTTGAATTTGGTACGGAATGCAGGACATGGATATTGATGAGGGACAAGACACACTGGATGGGGAGATCTTTGAGTCTGAGGAGAAGGCAGTGAGCACACGATCAAGAACACGGTCTAGGTCTCGCTCCAGGTGAGCTGTGCACTGGCCCAAGGGCTTAATGTGTAGGTGTGTAATGTGCTGTTTAATGTTTTTAAGCAGATTTTCCCTGCACCTGGTTACCCTCGTATTGCTACACACAGGTCAACCCGGCTGTGTCTGTTAAGGTCAAAGCAGATATAGTTGCATATGCAGATGAAGCAGGTAACATAAGAGCTGTCATCTAGCAGTTGGAAGGACCCGGGTTAAATCACAGTCTCAACGCTGACCCTCATCTCACAAAGTAAAATTTAAAGCTGTATAGTTATTTAGCTATACAAGCAGTGTAAAAGTGTAAATTACTGGAAGTTTTCTGACATACAGACCTGATACAATAAATTGCTTTGGACAAAGCTTAGCTGAATAAATATTTTAATTGCTTTTTGACTCTTGTGTCAAGCTGGCCATGTTAACTGCAATATGAAAGTTGAGTAGTCTGTGGTAGAAGTGGCTTTGTCTACCCACCTTTGTATCCCCACAGGTCACCCAGGAAACGGAGGTCCAGGTCACGATCAGGCTCTCGAAAGCGTAAGCACAGGAAGCGGTCGCGCTCACGCTCTAGGGACCGTAAAAGGAAGTCATCACGGTCATACTCCAGTGAGCGCCGTGCCCGAGAACGTGAAAAGGAGCGGCAGAAAAAAGGATTGCCCCCCATACGCTCCAAGACACTCAGTGGTAAGACCATAGTCTCACGTTTCTGGTAGTATTTTTGTCAAAATTTTGTTATAATTTCAGGCAGTCTTATTTATTCTTTCATCTTATTTTTACAGTATGCAGTACCACATTGTGGGTGGGACAGGTGGACAAGAAAGCCACTCAACAGGACCTCACTAACTTGTTTGAAGAGTTTGGGCAGATCGAGTCAATCAACGTCAGTATATCTCAGTAGTCAGACTTGCACTTTTTTATGCAGTTATGCAGCCATACTTGTACATATATAAACATCCCTTGTTTCAGTTATTGTTCTAGAGGAAGGTTGTAAATGCCAGGAAGGGGTTTTCAGTGGGCATTCAATGTCCACCATTCCATTCTGTCTCCCTTAATTATGGTTTGGAAAATGTTATAAAAGAATTGAGTTCACCTCCTAGTGGTCAGGTAATTCTTGTGACCTTTATGCGCTACATTCCTGAACTGGATTTCCACTTTTGTTTGCAGATGATCCCACCAAGAGGCTGTGCTTATATCTGCATGGTCCACAGACAGGATGCTTTCCGTGCCCGTCAGAAGCTCAGCACCGGCTCCTACAAGATAGGCTCTAAAGTCATCAAGGTTGGGCACAGGGTGTTGTTAAACTTCTAGGATTCTTTCTTTGACTCTTTGTTTGTTTGTTTGTTTTTGTTTTTTTTTTTTGGCTTAAGAATGTATGGCCTTAGTTCTATCCAGAAACTGTTACAGCTATATTTGATGTGCATAACTAGAGTTTTTTTTTTTTTTTTTTTTTTTTTTTAACATTGTTGGAAAAGTCTAATCTTTGGTTCTGTCTATCCCATATTCTAGATTGCCTGGGCTTTGAATAAGGGAGTGAAACAAGAGTACAAGCAATTCTGGGATGTGGACCTTGGGGTGACCTATATCCCTTGGGAGAAGGTTAAGCTAGATGACCTGGAAGGCTTTGCGGAGGGAGGCATGATTGACCAGGAGACCGTCAATAGTGGTAAGTTTCCAGAGTGCTGTTCTTCATACCCTTGCTTACTGGGAGACCTTTTCCCTATATGTACAGGTGCATAATTTTCTTAAGTGAGTTTCTGTCTGTTTGTCTGTCTGTCTGTGTTTTTCATATGTAGGTCCTTATTATGTGTGGAGTTAGTGGAGCAGAGTTACTGGTTTAATATACAGGCTATGCTTACAGACTGTACAGACAGACATGAAAAAATGCTGTATGTGTTATCTGGTTATGATGTTTAACCCCGTGACTGTGTTGTGACATCCTCATTGTTACAGAGTGGGAGGCAGCAAGGAACTCAGAGCCTGCCAAGGAAACCCCTAGCCAGACTGCAGCCAACGCCGAGCCCAGCACTTCAAGCAACACTTCACAGACTGAGGCCTTCACCCAACCTGTAACCATGATGCCCGTACAGGTTGTGGGCTAGTCTACAGTGTCTGTCTTGTGTCTCATTCCTCTCTTTATCTGTCCCTATTTCTGTATCCGCAAGTGTTTCTCTTGAGTCTTGGGAGGGTTTATGCTTCCTGAGGAATGTAGAAATTGTTATACAGGAAGTCATCACAATGGTATTGGAGTAGTGAAAGTCACTTCCTTCCTTAAAGGCATGCAAGTAAATAAACCCGTACTTCTTACACTTTCAGAAGTTAATGGTGTGAAATACGTTGCTAGTAGCCATCCTGCCATTAGAGTTTATTTCCGTCTAACAGAACTATGTTGATTTCATGGCCCTGCTCAGCTAGCTCAGTCGGTAGAGCATGTGACTCGTAATCTCAGAGTTGTGGGTTCGAGCCCCACATTGGGCATTGCTGTGAATCCAGCCACAAGAGGGTGCACCTCTGTGCCGGTCCCAAGCCCGGGCAAAATGGAGGGTTGCGTCAGGAAGGGCATCTGGCATAAAAATCTGCCAAACCAAATATGCAGACGAGCCAATCCGCTGTGGCGACCCCTGATGGGAGCAGCCAGAAGTTGGTTTTAGAACTATGTTGATTTCATGATGCAGGTTGCATTTTATGATTCAATTGTGGATTTAATTCACATGCCATTAATTATGTTTGCTTGTTCCCTTCTGGAGAAATTTAGACTATACTAGGGTATGATGGCTACATCACACATTGGAATTGGATATCTTGTTAATTATTATTTAATCCACTTCCTGTTTTTACTGTGCAAAACAATGCACAGTTGAATTTACATGGAACAGTTTCACATGTTCAGAATACTGTGATACCTGTACAATTAACCACTACCATGAAAATTGAGTTGATACAGGTTAACACAATAAATCATTACAGATATATTTATTTGTCAGTTCAATTTTTATATCATGCATGGTCCTGTCTAACTTATGCAAACATGTTTCCCAGATTCCTGTAGCACAAGGCGTTCCTGCCGTGAGCCTGGTACCCCCTTCATTCCCTGTCACTATGACAATGCCCCCACCAGGATTTGGCCCTCCTCCTCCCTTCTTGAGAGCAGGTTTCAATGCCTCTCAGCCTCCCCCAGGTAAATACCCAAGGAACCAGCTGTGAATCATTTTCCTTGTTTTCCCATTGAAAGCAGTTGGAGTGATTAATTTTTCCCACCCAGGTTTCATGCCACCACCTGTCGTTCCTCAGACATCTGTGGGGCCTGGGATTCCTTCAGTACCAACATGTAAGTTACAGCAGCATAAAAGTAAGGCGTTTAGTTTTAGCACACAGTAAGATTTCCCCTCAGCTCAGCATTTATGTTGGACAGGCATGTTTCACACAATATGTCTTTCACTCTGCCTGCAGCTCTAGTCCAGCCATCTATATCTGCAGCTCAGGAGAGCTCTAAGGACTCCCCATTTGGGGCCATGGTCCCCCCTGTAAACACCATTCCAGGGACCTTCATTCCTCCGGCTGTGCCTGGGGCGGGAGTTTTCAATCCAGTGGCTGTGCCACCTCAGCCAGCAGCCAGTGACAAGGCCACGCCCACACCAGGGTCAGACAACATGGAGACCAGTCCAGACATAACTCTGCAAGGTATCATCTTGTGAAGGGCTTGGTTTTACCCAGGGTTTTTTAAGCCAGGAAGGGCTCATGTTGTGCAGAAGTCTTGAAATCACAGAAAATGTGATCTCACCATGATTGACCATGGTCCTGAGTTGAATCACGTTCATTGTATTTCAAGATGTGCAGTTAAAAGGCTGTATTTTGCCGTGCTTTCCCGTAGGCATGCAGAATGCAGTTCGAAGTGGAATGGGCCTTCTCGGCATGCACCCATCAGCATCTCTCAGCCATCCCATGCACCAGCCAGGCCTTCCTGGCCAGAGGATGCCTGGGCTTCTGCCCCTTGACCTTCGCCCTGGATTGCTTCAAGCTGCTGGGGCCAGGTTCTCACTCATCATGCAGCATGGAGTGGCACCCCAGGCCGCCACTACAGACCCCACCACACAGTCTCCGGCTCGTGCCCCCTTCCCCCAGGCTGACCACTTCAGTCGGGCTGAAGGAGGTTTTGGAAGGCCTCCTGGCCAGCCTGGAGATATCCCACCCAAGCCAGAGGAACCCTCAATTGGTGCAGAGCGTGCCCAGCAGGAGGGGGACCAGGACTATCGATTCCCTCCACCAGAGAAACAGGCAGCAGCCCCTCCCAGGGAACCCAGGGAAAGTGTGGACAGACCCCCATTGCTAGAAGCCCGGGAGGCCATTCGCCGCCCACAAGCAGAGGGCAGGAGGGAGCCGCTTGGTGGTTTCAGGCCCGAGAGCCGCTGGGGCCCACCCAGAGGAGACTTTGATGAGCGAGACCTGCGGGTAACTGCTGTTGGAGGCCCCAAGGGTTTTCAAGATGATCGGCCAGGAACGGGTACAAACTTCCCAAATCGGTTTGAGAATCGGGGGTCTGGTTGGAGCCGCAGTGGACCCACCTTCGAACCTGATGCTCACCAGGACTTGGATGAACGACGGCGACCGTGGGAAAGACAGCGAGACCGCGATGATAGGGATTTTGACTTCCGCAGAGATGTGAATGGGAGCCGTCTGAGCCGCGAGCGAGACAGGGATAGGGATCATGACCGTGGCCGAGACAGAAACCGAGATCGAGAGCGGGACAGAGACCGTGAGCGTGACAGAGAGAGGGACCGGGGCCGGGAGGCCTGGGCACCCTCTACATCCCAGCCTCCCACACCAGCTAACTCAGAAGCCCGCAGTGGGCCAGACTGGGGCAAAGCACAGTGGTTGAATGGCGGGAAGACTGATGCAGCACTGCTGCCCGATGCCCCGGAGCCCACAGCACCTCCTGCCTCGGAGACCACCCCCGAACAGCAGGCCCCCAGCAAGGAAGAAAACAGTGAGCGGGGAGAGCCGAAGGAGGAAGCTGAGAAACAACCAGTGGTAGAGAAAACAGAGACTGAGGGGACATAATCATCACTCAGTAGGTAAAGAACCATTTTGTAAAGTTGTCATCTCTGTACTGGTTTTAATGGCTGACTGGACCTGTTGAATATTCCACTTGCTGTGTGACACAGATGCTTAACGACTCGTGTTCGTCTCACATAACGGTGTACAACTTTTGACTTATATAGATGGCTCACTAGAGGATCCAATGGTAGGTAATTTCTATTTTTATTTTTATTATTGTTAGATCTTAATGAAAGTCGCCCTCTCCCTTGCCCACCCGAGGTTTTAATTAGATTAATTTTCATGACGTTCTTGCCAAAACGTTTTATCTGTATGGACATGAGAGCCGTGGCCTTCCTATGGAAGAGTGTGACGATCCTGTGCTGTTTCCGATGGATTGACTACCGATTTTACAGAATACTTGAAAACAGCAGTTGCTGGGCCTGTTCTTTCTTGTCTTTGAAATGCTGCTGCTGCTGCTGCAAAATTTTAAATGCCTTCGTGGTGTTTTTTGCTTTTTGTCTTTTTAAGCATAACATAAATACCGCAAGTTTGAGAACAGTACGAATTTCCGTTTTTTCTTTCTGAAAGGACAGTTCAAAAAGTTTCAAAATTAAAAATGTTCTGTATTATCCCCAAAATAAATGTCTGTGATTTGTTCATCATATTGCAGTGACTGAAACAACAAAATAAGTATATAATGAATGTTGGGTGCATCCTGTTTTTAGTTGCTAATAAACATTTTGTTTGTTAAAAGTGCTCTAGGATTTTATTTCCCTAACTGCAGCTCAAAATGTAATTCTCTTCCCCCTTCTACACAAAGATGAATGGTTTGACAAAAACTAATAACTTATCTACATGTTGAGATTAGATATTAGCTTTATTGATATTTTTTAGACAATTTGTTCAACCTGCTGATTTTGTGTATTTGCTAGAGATTTTTCATGCACGTTAGGTTGTATGAAGAGCTTTTCCCTTAGGCAGCGTGTTTCAGAATCTGTACTTCTTAGCCACTGTTGAACTACCTTGCACCCAGCCAACATTAAAGTTCTGCCTTCCTGGTTCAGATGTAGCTCAGTCTGTGCACATTGTGCTGTTCCCTCCCCCTGCCTGTGCTGTACGCCACCCAAACTGGGACATCCAACACCTACAGCTGCAGAACTCCTGTTTTGTCCATTGGGAAAATGCTTAGTCTTTGCCTGTGGAACCAATAAAACACGATGAGGCTCAAAGTATCTTGGGTGAGACACCACCTCTGCACAAATTATGAAGGCCTCGCCATTTGTTGTGCATTGCTGTCAGTTGTTGTTTAATTTCCAAATCACTTCCAGGGTCATGCATCTTCTTGGACGCTTCAGAAAATGCATCCGAAACCTGCAGAGTCCACATATTGCACTCAGACTGAATAGGTATAAAATAGGTATATTCAAATGTTCGCTCAGTTCACACCAGATTTCCAACTCTGATTCTTTTACAGGCCAAATAATTTTATTCTGAACATAACTTATTTTAGTCATCTTTTTATTTTAAGAAATTTGACATAGCTTATTATAAAATATTCCATTTGAAAATATACCAGATAAATATATATCCGTAAGTATAAAAAACTATTTTAAAGCATAGTTTGAAAATGTGTGCGTGTGTGTATGTAATTGTTTAGCTTTCCTGTAGAAAATAACTGATTGGTGCATAAAATTAAACAATTTTGATGCTGTGTCAATAAGAACTGTCCGACCATATCAATAGTTAATGTGATGAACGCAGTGCAGCATCCCTTAGTTCCCCGGTAACAGCACTCTGATCCAGTCGTATCGACACCTTTTTCACAGCTCTTCACTTAAAATTCACTGTACTGTATGCATGTGTGTTTCAGTTATGGTGCTGACTTCATTTTCTTAGGCACTTTACTTACACATTACACATTACGCTACATTAGGATATAAAAGTGCTACTGTAGTACACAGTGCACTCTAAACAAGACCGTAGTTAAAAAAAAAAAAAAAAAATCATATCCAGACACCCTTTCCCCTCCCTCATATAGTCCAGAAAATTGATGATATACTGTAGTTTCAAAACTAATTCAGGTTAGGTGTGTATTGCTGTACTGCTCTAACTGAATCCCAGATGCATAAGCATTGCTCCCCAGTGGAGTTGGTGCTGAACGAGGAGTGTTGGGTAGCTTTCATCTTTGGAGGACCAAGCGTTTCTCTCTCAGACCATAGTGAGGCCTATTCACATATATAGCCCTGATACTTTACTATAATTTGAATTTGGTCAGCCAGGCGGGGTTGTTCACATTGTGCCTCTGAAGGGGTGTGGGGTCTGTGGGTTTTTATCCCCCCTATGCAGAAGTGACTCAGTGGTTTTGTGGATGAAAAATAACATCTGGCTTTTGCAAAGGAAAAAGTAGCTCGTAGCTCAACCTGCAGGTTAGTGGTGCCTGCAGAAGCACAGCTCAGTCAATGGAGCGCTTGCTGAGACGCAAAGAAAATCAGCAGCAACAGAACTGACTGCCTGCAAATCACAGTCTCTGTACAGATAACTAAATGTTTTCTAAATGTACCCCTTTCATTCATATATACAAATCTAAGCGCTTTATAGAGAATAAAAATTACCAGCAAACACCTAAAGCGCTTTAGTTTTGGTGTAAGTTCTCCAATGAAAGTTCAAAGTAAGAAGGCCAAAGTAGAAATAAGGGCATCTCTTTGATTTGTCTAAGAAAAATTCAGCTCCTTTATGAATTATGGAAGATAACCTTTCAGTACAATTGGATCTCATCATATGCTTTAAAATGGAAGAAAGACCAACTCGGGCAAATTTCATCAATAAAACATGGCCTATATGATTAACTCTGGTACATTTCAGTATTTTGTCACTATACATGAAAATGTAGCCAAACCATTTAATCTAAATAAGAAAACCTTCATAGCAGCTTAATTTAAACATCAACACACTGGGAATAAAACAGCGCAATGTGTTGTGAATGGTAGTACAACCGACTGACACCCCAAATATGACACAGTGTACCAAACCGTTCACTTCATGAATCCCTTTGCTACCAAAGAAACCTTATGATGCAAATAGTGCAGCCATCTGTTGCTGGCTTTGCGCTGAACAAAGGCAAAGGAGGGAGGAGGGTTTTGGGAGGCGGACGGGGCCCGGGGTGGGTTTGGGGGAGGAGATGTGGAGATCTTCCTTGACTCCTGCCCAGCCCAAAGGACCGTACTCCATGTTGCTCATAGTTTCCTACTTAACACCATGCTTCCAGCGTACCGCCACTATTAAATCTGCCTGAACACTGGGCTCCGTGTTGAGGCTGCCAGCCTCAGTGGGCCACAGTGGGTCTGAAGCAGACCGCAAGGCTCAGACCCTGCATCATCTGCTGGCTTTGTCGCTTTAGAGTGGCAAAGGAAGTAGAGTCCAATTTAGAGGTCATACTAGTGAGACTCAAGGTGCTGCCTCCCTGTAGGGAGATGGTGGAAGGCTTTGGTCACTCCTCTGCCCCTGAAGAGGGGCAACGTGTCACCGCCATGCTCCAAGCCACATCCCGACACATTTGTACCGCATGCAACCTGTCCATAACTTTACAAAATCTTCCAGGCTGTCTGGATGTAAAAAGCACAGTTTGGAAGAATCGTTCAAAGGCCCAAGGTTTTGGTGCCTGTTGTGCTGTGTCGGTATTCACACTGAAGGGCAGGAGGGAGGGAATTCGATACGGTGGAGGAACCACCCCTTTTTCTCAGTGCCATGGAGCCTCATTCCCTGCCTGCTGACAGGCATCCTCACATACGGTGATCTTTTTCCCAGCCTGTCTGCTGCTAACAGGCCTGGTGCTGTGCTACTCTCCACATGGAGATCACTGACTGCACCATTTATCTCGCAACAGAGCAACAGACGAGTCCTGAGGCTGAGCCTTGTAGTAAATCAGGTATCCAGATGGGTGAATAGCTGGAACCATTGGTCCTGTTTTTGCTACCCTCAGTAGTACACAACTGTCCTAGTCCACTGTCCTAGTCCACTCATCGGGGGCAGTGGACGTGGGCACTCATTTAAGAAGCGCAGAAGAACGACTGATTTTGTAGTGAGGGGACATCAAACAGGATCTGATGTTGTCCATGAGGGGTCAGCATTGAGCTGTTGTCACGGCAATGCAGTTGCAATGGAAAAGGTTGCATAGGAGTTCTCTTTTAGGAGCCTATGTCTTGCTGTGGAGCTGCTGTGGTTCACCTCTCCT